>JAFFSR010000301.1:1655000-2855000 GCA_017163975.1 Anastatus disparis | reverse complement strand
CACCTAACAAAAAAATAGAATTCGTCGAAAATCTGTGAAAATGTTCTATTTGATACCCAAAATATACAAAAAAAATTTTAGAGGTCCAAGTCAAAGGGTCAGGATTTAAACGTGATGGAATTTTTCGAATTTCCCAATTTTTTTGCTAAATAAATATTTTAATAAATTTTTTCCTCAAAAACTATCAATTTTTCTTTAAAACTTAATAGAATTCTTTTTCTTGGAAATTAGATGTAGAATTCACTTGAATTTTTGCAAATTATAATATACTGATTTTTACGCTTACTTGATCGATTTAAACATACTATTTAGTATATCTAAAAATCGAGCAGGTTAAATTGGCTTTTTAAAGTCTTATTTTTTTTGTTTTTTTATGAGGAAAAAATATACGAAGCCTCCAGTTGGGCAGCCTTCTCAAAGTTACTTAATTGTGCAAGAATGTCTGAAAAAATCGTTATTTTGGATCAATGATGAGATTCGTGATTTTTTCTGAAAAAGTATTGATTTTTGGGACAAATGTATGGAAATGTTTTTTATTGGAAATCATGTGTAGAATATGAAGATATTTTTACAAATTGTAATTTGAGACATTATGAACAATATATACTAAAAATTTAACAAAAAATAAATTTTAAAATTTCAAAATTTCATTTATAATTTGTGATGTTTTGCAAATAATGTTTTACAAAAATTTACATACATTTTACATACAATTTTCAATAAAAAACATTTTCATACATTGATCCCAAAAATCAATACTTTTTCAGAAAAAAAATCACGAATTTCATCATTGATCCAAAATAACGATTTATTCAGACTTTTTTGCACAATCAAGTAACTTTAAGAAGGCTGCCCAACTGGAGGCTTCGTATATTTTTTCCTCATAAAAAAACAAAAAAAATAAGACTTTAAAAAGCCAATTTAACCTGCTCGATTTTTAGATATACTAAATAGTATGTTCAAATCGATCAAGTAAGCGTAAAAATCAGTATATTATAATTTGCAAAAATTCAGGTGAATTCCAAATCTAATTTTCAAGAAAAAGTATTCTATAAAGTTTTAACGAAAAATTGATAGTTTTTGAGGAAAAAATTCATTAAAATATTTATTTAGCAAAAAATTTGGGAAATTCGAAAAATTCCATCACATTTAAATCCTTACCCCTTTGACCTGGACCTCTAAAATTTTTTTTGTATATTTTGGGTATCAAATAGAACATTTTCGATGAATTCTATTTTTTTGTTAGGTGAGTTGACGTGAAACGTCCCATATATATATATATAAATTTTGCGAATACGACATGCGCAATCCCGAGAAGCATCTGGAACAAAGCCGATGTATTAAAAAAGTACAAAAAAAGATACTCTTGTGTCTTTTTTGCCAGACGATTGTGAGGACTTCGATAATGACGGATTTCACTTCGTTAAAAATCACCACTGTCAACTTCACTGTCATCCTTCGAGTCACAAAAGCGAATATTCGAGAGCCATCATTTTAATTTTGGCAGGTAAGATGAAAATATTGAACCCTTTACTATGAATTTTATAGATTGAAATTATTTTCATAATACTTTTAAATATGATTAAGAGTATTTGTTGCGGATTGTTTCGCGCCTTCAATTCGGTGCGCGCGGGTTCCCGACAATTTCCTTGATGGAGACGCTTTCTTGCGTCCTTTGCCTCCTTACCACCGCTGGGGACGCCTCCTGTAGCGGAGCTTGACGAGGAGCAAGGGAAGGAGCAGTTCAGTTCATCGCCACCAGCTGAGCATGACAGACGTCTCCGGGCGTTCATCTAAGTGATTTTCCTCTAGTTCAGTGTGTGTTATGTGTTAGTGTTTCATCATCGAACCAAGTGTTTTTCTTTCAATTCAACCAAAGTGTTTTCAAATAAAGTGTATCATTTTCAGTTCATTTTTATTGTTTTTTTTTTCTCTACCTTCCTTCACCTCGCGGCTCAGTGTTCAGAACGGCTCTCCTCCCTTTTGTCTTTTTTCTTTCTTCTTTTTCTTTTTTTTCTTTCGCTTATTTTTCTCTTCTATCTTCTGCTTCTTTTTCGTTTCCTTTCTTTTCTTTCTATTCTTTTCTTCTCGGGGACGACTCATTGTCGAAACATATTATTTCTAAATAAATTAAAAGTATTATTTTCATTGTTAAAATATGTTAAAATAAATTGCTTCGTTTTTAATAAAATTTATTATAATTGAAAATAGACTAAAAATAAATGCGAAAAAATTTTTTTTTCAATCAACTTATTATTTTTTAATGAAGAGAATAATATTTGTAATTTAATCTCTTCTGAATATATATTCCTACGATATAAATTTTTATTATCATGGACGATCTTAGGCTTCTATTCATAGACCTAACTCAAGTAGCGGTTGTTACTTGAACCTGATTCTGTCTTTGTCTCTCCATGATAAGAATAAAAGACAGATGATACAACCGTTACTTGATCTAATGGCTACACTGGAAAAAAAATTTATTAGTAACGGAAAAAATTTTATTGTATCGAATATATTCTTTCGGGCAATCAGTGAAATATTTTTTTTATTAATATCATTTATTCCGTCAGTGAAAATAAAATTTTTAGATATCAATAAAATATTTCTCAACATACATAAGATATGTCTTGAACTTAAGAAAATGTCATACTGGAAATTATTAATTTTATTTTAGATTTATATCTCGTAATGTCAGAATAAAAATTAAGTTAAATAATTAAAATAAAATTTTTTTCCTTTAATAAAATATTTTGATGCATATAAAGAATATTGCGTATTAATTAATTTCTGCGTACTAAATAGAAGTAACTTATCATTGAATAAATATTATCTTTCTTTAAAAATATATCTGAATTTTTCAAGCCTGAAAAATATTTTTTTGTAGAAGAATATATTATTTTGAAAACACGAAACATCACTTTTAAGCATAGAAATAATTTTTCACAAGTAAATTTAAAATATTAATTCAAATAAATGTTTCGATAAATTTAAGTTCTTTTTCTGCAATATAAATTTCAATTTTTTTTAATTACTGAAACTCTTTTGATTCAAAGAATTATTTTTTATTCAAAGAAATATTTCTTTAAAAGAGTTAAATAATGATTTTAATTAAAATTTATTTTTTGTAATTGTTTATAAATAATTGTTGTGAAATTTTTCTTTTACTGAAATGTACGTTATTAATCAAAATAATAGTTACTTTATTGGAATAAGAAAATTTTCAAAGTTTTTCAGTCATATTTTCATCATTCTGACAATTATATTTTTTCAATTTAAAATCTTCTTTGTAATGTAAGGAAATCTAATCAATTACACTGCTTTTCTGCACTAACAAACATTCTATCGTTGAAAAGAGATAGGTTTATCGAAGTCATGAACTAATTTGTTTAGTTCAAAAATGACGTCTTTGGATTAAAAAATTATTTGATGTAAAATACTTTTTTCATTTTCATATAAAAATTATTTTAAATAAATATTACATTTTTTCAATAAAAAAATATAGCATTGTTTTTAAGAAAGTTTTACCAACTTTCAGCACTGTTTTGGAAGTAACTAATTTCTTAAAGTTAATAAGATATTTTTCTAAATTCGAACATTTTTTTTTCGAATATAATATTTTACCAAAGAATTAAAGGTTTTTTTTTTTATTTTAAAAATTATTTCATGAATTTAAAAATGATTTTTCTTTGACTCAAAGAAATTCATTTCTTTGCACCGTATTTCTTCTATCAAAAAACATTTTCTTTGAAGTTAAAATAGTACCTTATGCACCAAGTGCGCAAAATGTACTTTCGCGGCGAGTGCGAAAGTACATTGCGCACTTGGTGCATATACTATTTTATAACACGAAGGGCGTAAAATGGTCATTTTATGCACTGCTTTGCGGGCACAAAATGACCATTTTACGCCCCAATGTTATAAAAACTTTCTACGCTGTGTAGTTACAAATTTTGTGTGAAATTCCGTAATAAAAGGAACATTTTCACATACTTATTTAATATCATTTCAAAACAATGTCTAATAACTATTTTCATGGTAAAAAATAAGGCTTCCTTTTTTTTAACATTCTGCAGTTAAAAATGAAATTTCATTTCGTTAATATAAAAGACAAAGATGAGCCCCCTGCTCTAGGATAAATTTAGAACAATCGTGCCTGTTTTCTTTTAATATCTTACAAATAATACATGTTTTTGATTAACAATCATTGATTATTTTATTACTCACTAATGTCAAATTATTTTTTTTTTTATGCCATATTATTGAAAAAATCAATAATTTATAAAAAAATTATATCTTTTTATTACTATTTAGTTTTTGAAAAACACTAATTTAAAAATTCATTTCATGATACAATATATAATAAAGTTGAGATTTAGATTAGATAAGGACAAAAATAAATGACCTATTATAAAACAAAATTTTCAAGGGTTTGCTTTATCGATCAAATATAGTTTAAAAATAAATTTCGTTTTTTTTCATATGAATAAATATCAGAATTGTTTGTAATCCCTAGCGGAAATATAAAATGTTTAAAAATGTTTAAAACTGTTCAAAACTGTTTGAAACTGTTTATAAGTGCGAAATTTAGGATATTTAAAACAGTTATGAACAGTTTTAAACATTTTTAAACACTTTCGAAAAATTTTGAAAAGTTCGAAATGATTTCAAACGGTGTTTAATAGTTTTGAATTTTTTATGTTAAAAAGTTATAGATTATTTTAAATATTCAAAATATTTCAAAATAATTTTAAATCAATATGAACTATTTTTTATTAGCTTGAACAGTTTTAACCGGGTTTGAACAGTTTTAAACACCTTTGAACAGTTTTAAACAGTTTTAAAAAGTTTTAAAAAGTTCGAAATGATTTCAAACAGTGTTTCATAATTTTGTGTTTGTAAAAGTTTTGTTATATATTAAAATTTATATAATATATATGAGAAAATGTTCACTTTAGTTTTAAATTATTCTGTATTGTTCTACAATGTTCAAAAATGTTTAAAACTGTTTATAACTATTTTAAATGTCCCAAATTTCACATTTATAAACTATTTTGAACAGTTTTAAAGATTTTTAAACAGTTTTGAATAATTGTAAACTATTTTAAACAGTAATGCACATTTTATGTTTCCGCTAGGGATTAGAGATATCATCTTCTCCTCTATTTTATTGCCAGTGGGTCTCGTGATCGCTGTGGACTAAAACCCGTGATTTCACCTTACTCGTGTAAATATTATTGGCCAGGAAGAATTGGTAATTGGTTTTTCCTGGTCTCCTAGTTCTATTTCACAGAGAAAAATTCAGAAAAACTTTTTCAAAATTTTCTCGGGGATTAAACTCCGGTCTACTAGAGCATGAGCCAAGAGCCTTAGTCCCTGTGCTACAACCGATTTACTTATAGGTATGAACTTATTTTAAATAAATGAGAATCGGAAGTAAATATGTATAAATTTAAAGAATAAGTCGAGAAAAATCATCCCTACTGTAAATATTGTATGAACTCTCATGTGAGATCTCATATGAAATCGCCTATGGAATTTCATATATATTCGTTGAATTTTGAAAATAAAATAAATATATGTGAGATCTCATGTCAGATCGCACATATATTCATTTTATTTTAAAAATTTAACGAATATACATTCGATTTCATATGCGATCTCATAAGCGATTTTATGTGAGATCTCATATGCAATCTCGTGTGCGATCTCATATGTGATCTCACATGGGATCTCTCATATATTTTATTTAATTGTAAAGTCCTGGCTTTCACCAGGACTAAATAAAAATGTATGATTTGATTATGTTGAATATTTTTGTATGATTTTAAATATGAATTTAAATTAATTTGGAATAATTGAATTAATTATTAAATTATAATTATGAAATATAAATATATGTATAATCTAGTGGTGAAATGAACTCTACCAATATTTAATTGAGTAAACCGTTCTCACAATTGAAATATATTGAAGAATATTTATTTAGAGTACTTGAATAGATAACATATAAATTGAATATTCTTACCTTGATTGATTCAAGAGTCGAATATAAGTAACTTTTAAGATATTTATTGACACTTGTAAAATAATTAATATTGAATACAATAACTTTATTTGAATTTGAATTTGAATTGGAATTTGGATTACAGGATTTATGACTTGGTACCAACAATGATCCTGGGGTAGTGCCCAAATAATATTTGTTTCATTCGGCTTTTATACTTATGTTTCGTAATGATTTTAGGATTCGTTTGACAATTTCAAAATACACGTTGTCGATTTGAACTACTTAATTTTATAATTCTGCTAACTAAAGAGTTTTATTGACAAATATTAAACTTTGAGTCTCTTTACTGTTTCGCTTTTTCTATTTAGCTTGACAAATTCCTTTATTGTTCAATAACTGTTTTAATTAGTTCATGAAGTGAAAAGATACTTTAAAATTATAAATGAAAGAAATAAAAGATACGTCGTGACGTAACATAATTAAAAAAATTTGAAAAAGATATTTATTACTTTTCTATTTTTTTCAGCTTGTTCTTTAAATTTTGACAAATTTTGACATTAGCTATATTTATACCATTATTTTAGTTAAAATAAAAAAATCCTTTAGAGCTCTAATTTTTTTATGAACTTAAATCGCAAATCATATATCAAAGTTGCCAAACCTAACCCCGAAATACTATAAATTGCTAATTTGTATATAACTTTTCAAGTATTTGGTAGATTTCTTTAGTTGTTCGCACTTAAGTTGAATCCTACCAATTTTTTTATTGAAGTGAAACATAAACTTGGATCAGAAATATTATCAGAAGGGGAAAGCATCACCATGCCCTTAATTTATATAATCACACTAATATTATAATTACGTATTCGCACACTAGATCATCATCATATTCAATAAATTTAGTAGAGCCATAAGACCCAATGTATCTTGCCGGGGGTCAGTAGTTCTAATTTTGGCCACTTTGTTTTGGCATGGTATTTCATGGCGTCATTTTCCAATTAAGGATCAGCTTTCGACTAACTTTACTGATCGAAAATAGCTAAAAAAGAATTTTGACAAATGTACACGCTTCCCTTTCTCATATATTGAAATGAATAAATATTTACAAGTAAAAGCAATTCTGATATTTATTTTTATTGAAAATAAATTAAATTACTATTTTAGCTACTTTCGATCAGTAAAAAATGCCTAAAACCTCGTCTAAAACTGACCTTTAACATGTCAAATAGTATAATACTAAAATATGTGTATTACCTTACTTTTAACGTTTAGACTTACATTGTAAACAAATATAACTCTTATTATGAAAATTATGTGAATAGTCTGTATGAATATGATTATATATCATGGTTTAAAATTATATTCGAGCAAGATTTTAAAAAATTTTCAGATTACAGTAGATTCATGACTGAATTAGGAAAACAAGCAATAAGATTGCGATCATACTTTAAAATAAAAAAAAATAAAAAATTCTTGAGTCAGAATAATCTATATTATTAAAATCTGTAAGACGATATTGTAAATGATATGTAAAAGTAATTTATCAGTATGATAAAAAAAAGATTTTAAGTACTAAGTCACTGTCAGTTCATTGAAGGTAGTTTGTCATAATGTTCTAAGACATGAATAAAGCTGCAACTGTTTTTACGGCGACATGCAAATTGTGAAATAATTGCTAAGACTTGTTATGCCGTAAATCTAAACCAGATGCAGCGTGCGTCATAGAACGACACTATCTATTGATTAGAAAAACTGTCATTAATCAGTGAACTGACCCAGAGCCTCGAATACATGATTTCGTCTGCGATATGAAATAAGTATCTTAATTTGTGAATACACAAATTCTGAACAAACTTTTGTATATGAACGGCATCGCTTCAGACCTCACTGAAAAGTGATGGACTTCTTGAGTGTAAAAGGCAATATGCATAATTGTAGTGACTAGTATCTTAACTATTACTTGTAAATAACATTTAAATCCTCGTAAAAAATTTGTTTGTTTCTATTATTATTCAATTGCCAAGTATAATTATGCTCAAATATAGTTTAATACCACAATCCATAATAGCATGCTTTAGATAACGATTGTTTTGTAGATGTAGTGTAGAATCATTTAATCGTAATTTTATTTATATAATAAATAAATTGAATTACCAACCAACATTTAGATTTAAGATTTGTTGACATTGATTACAACTATAAGTGTAGAAAAAAATCAAATTTTTTTGCACACGAGATCTCATGTGAGATCTTATGTGAGATCGGGTATCGGGAAAAATTAATTTTTTTGCACATGAGATCTCACGTGAGTTCTCATATGAGATCTCGTTTCATTTTTAATCGTGAGATCTCATGTCATTTTTTTCAGTAGGGTGTTTCTTGAGCTATAAAAAAAGTACCATTCTTTTGATCATTCTCAAATTTTCTGAGCACAATGAATATCGTAAAAACAATAATTTAAGCCTACCCTGGTATATGTGCCCCTCTTTAGGTAGCTGTTTGACTATTTTTAATGTAAGTGTAATTTTTACCTAAATTAAACTTACATTAAAAATAGTCAAACAGCTACCTAAAGAGGGGCACATGTACCAAGGTAGGCTTAAACTCTTGTTTTTACCATATTCATTATGCTCAGAAAATACGAGAATGATCGAAAGAATGGTACTTTTTTATAGCTCAAGAAACACACGTTTTCACGGAAATATTTTATAAATAAAATATGTGTAATTTTTTACTAATATAATTACTGAGTTTGCAATTGGTTTGCAACCTAAATTCTATCCTTTTATATCATAATTTTTTCAATATACAGTCATCCCTCCGAATAAGCGCATAGAAGCCCCCAAGGGGAAGAGGTTTTCCACGAATTGGGGTTCCCCCACCGCGCGTACATAGATCCTTTTTTCCTGACTTCCTGTCTCTCTTGCACATTTTAGGTTTAGTGCTTCTCAATAAGCGTATTGGCGATAGTCCCTTAAATTGCCGTATATTTATTGTTTTAATAGCTACTGTTTGAGAGCAGACACGTGTCATAAGTACAGAAACACTCGGTGAGTGTGTAAAAATGTCAGACTCGATTAAAAAAATCAAACGCGAAAATTCTTTTGTTTAAGCAGGTGCTACCCTAGTGGAAATCAGTTTTGCTAATAACAGAAAACAACTGCTAATAACTGTTATAAATAGTTTAGTTTGAGACAGAATTAGCGGTTATTTTCAGTTAATAGTAATTATTTGCAGTTATTAATAGTTATTAACATTTATAAGCACAACAATTTTGTACAATACAATTTTTAAAAATTAAGATAATAGTATCAGTTATTTGCAGTTATTTTTTTATTTTTGCAGTTATTTACCGTTATTTGCGGATTCTTGCAGTTATTTGCAATTGTTTTCTGATTTTCATAGTTATTTGCTGAAACTTACAGATATTTATAGTAAATAATAGTTATTCATAAAAATTTATTGTCTTGGAAATTTTTTTCTATATATAAAAAATTAAAAAATTTCTTAAAAAGCGTATAATTGTTAATAACTGTAAATAATTGCAAGAAATTGCAAATAGCCGTAAATAAACGCAAATAACTGCTAATAACTGTTAATGAAATAACAAATAACTGCTTATGAATGCTAATAATTGCTAATAACTGCTAATAACTGATGATAACTGCTATTAACTGCAAATAACCTCTATTTCTGTCTCAAACTAAACTATTTATAACAGTTATTAGCAGCTTTTAGCAGTTATTTGCAGTTATTAGCAATTATTTTTAATTATTAACAGTTATTAGCAAAACCGATTTCCACTAGGGTAGTGATGCAAAAAATGAAAGTGGTTCCGTGAAAGTGAGTGTCGAAGAACCTGTAGCAAAAAAAAAACGCAATTCAAAACAATTTGCAGAATGATTTTCAAAATGAATTTCTAATATCAAAAGCTTACGATATTTTGTCAGAAAACATTTAATAAAAGTAAATAAACGTTAAAATTGATAAAACTATAAATATTCATTATAAATATATTTATAAACATTTTTAATAAAAATTTATGCTTCAATAAAAAATTTCGTTATTAATAATAAAAAATATTAAGATTTTATTTAAAATTTAAATTTTAAATCCTCTATGAGCGATTGCGCTTATTGAGAAGCAGTCCGCAAAAGTTTAGTGAGCTCGGACTTGGTAATCGCAGTGGGGGCATGGCTCGCGGGCAAACATAGGGGTATGCGCTTATTCGGAGGGATGACTGTATATTAATATTTTATAATGAAATAAAAAATAAAAATAGTTCCAATTAAAAAGCAATTTCCATATCAATTTTTCTATCATATCACAGTAGCCTCAGACACAAAACCATTTACTCTCACTCTCTGTTTCCTACCTATCAAATAACAACTTAACCATTCGTAGGCTTCACCCCTTAAGCCGAAATTCCTTATCTTAGACAATAAACGGTCATGATTTATCGTGTCAAACGCTTCCGACAAATCTGTATAAATCGCATCTATCTGCCATCCCCCCTCCAGAGCAGACTTTATCGCATTTGAGTAGCAAAGCAAATTCGTCACAGTCGACCTACTCGGAACAAACCCATGCTGAGCCTCAACGACCAGTCCATAAAAAGCATTTACAAATCTATCTGTCAC
This sequence comes from Anastatus disparis, assembly GCA_017163975.1. Lineage (NCBI taxonomy): Eukaryota > Metazoa > Arthropoda > Insecta > Hymenoptera > Eupelmidae > Anastatus > Anastatus disparis. The sequence continues at coordinate 2,844,350 of JAFFSR010000301.1, read as the reverse complement.
AATGAAATCAAGCAACTTAAATATAGAATTGAGAATTGAAATGGGTCTATAATTGACAATATTACATTTATCATCATCCTTGTAGACGGGACTGACATACGCCATTTCCAAATTTCAGGAATTTTAAATTTATTTAATGACCGATTGAAGACACTCAGCAAGTATTCAACCAACGCACCTATACAATTCTTAATTAAATTTACAGGTAACATATCCATGTCGCAACATACATTATCCTTCAAACGCTCCACGTGTTCAATAAGCTCAGGACCAGAAACATCGAGTTTATCAAGACGAATTACAGCATCCGCTTGCACACAAGTATCAACATAATCACGCGAGAAAACACTATCAAAATGCTCAGCGAAAAGACTCAATATCTCCCTGTCCGAATATACCTTAACATCACCACTGTACATACATCCAGGCAAGCCATGGCCCACACGTCTACTGTTCACATGAGACCAAAAAGATTTACCACTCTCATCCAAGCCGCATTCAACTTTACATATGTAGTCCCTATAACATGCGTGCGATTTGCGGATATATAACGCTCTAATACGCTTAAGCTCAATGTAATCTGACAAATGACACGTACATTTTTACACATAATGGGCACGCCTTTTATCACAAATTAAATCTTAAAGTTCCCGAGAATACCACACAGGGAACTTCCCGGAAGCAACCCTCCTCGACGGCACATATCTGGAAAATCCCTTATACAAAATATAATTCAAAGCTTAAAAATCACTCTCCAGACATGCACTCCGAAGGAGAGAGCCCCAATCGGTCTCAGCGAAATAATTTCTCATCGATACATAATCCGCCCTACGAAAAGCATAACCCGTAACATTAAAAGTCTGTGAAGAAAGACATTCACAACACACAACGAAGCTACAACTCTCATGATGTTGGTCAGTCGAGAGCAACTCTTCCTGTAGGTCAGCAATGGCCAAATCTCGCATGGATGTAAACAGCAAATCCAGTGTATATTCTTTCAATCCATGTGACGGATAAATCTGCTTCAAATCCAAAAAGGAAAACGCAGATAGCATAGCATCCGCATCACATTTCAAACATGGTGACAAATAACCTGTCTGTACATACATCAATGATTCCTCGTAAGACCAAATGACATTTGGAATGTTGAAATCACCAATAACTATCAACTCACGATTTGGAAAATCTTCTACTGCTCTCTCAATCCCTCGAGCATACCCATCAACAATATCATTATCAGTACATGAAGGCAGGTACACAGCAGACAGCAGAAAACGTTTAGATGATGTCCCAATATCCAGAAGAAGATGCTCAGCCTTAACTCCTTCAACCTCAAACCTATGAGCATTGACAGTTTTTAACGGCCACCAACACGCCACTACTAGACTTCTTAGAGCTAGTAGCCTCAGATCGATCACACCTGAAAACATTGTACTTATAAAATCCCAACTCTAAATCATCCATACTCTGGTCAAGATATGTCTGTGTTAAAACTACTACAATCCTAACTCTAAATCATCCATACTCTAGTCAAAATATGTCTCTGTGAAAACTACTACATCAGGCAATACGGTCAACCTATATAAATTATCACGAAGAGTATTCAGCTTAGATCGCAAAATGTCATACCTTTATTCTGACCAAAGATAACTAGTTTCTTGAATCTTCCTTAGCCCTTATGATCACAGGAACCTTGTTAATGAACTTGATTGTCTTCTTCTTACTTGGATTCTGCTCATTCATACTTTTAACCTTTTCTTTCAAAACCTTTAGCTGCTTTCTCTGACAAGGTGTTAGATCAGCAGATATGCTTATACTTTTAGGAAGTTTCGACTTTTCAGATAAAACCCTTAACACATTTGCCTCTGAGTCTAATGTAACAATAATTGGTATATGCGTATCCTTTGCACGCCTTCCCAATCTTCTAATAACAGCAGATAACAGATCCACCTCACATATATCAGACAGTAACTGCTCAACCCTTATTTCATCACTCATTCTACTATCGGAAGCAGCCTCATCGGCCGTAGAAGGGGTCTCAGACATATTAAAAACAATGATGTTACACGATCTGGACTGCCTGTTTAACATCTCCGTATACATGTGTTCCAATTACACATTTGAAACAGCACTAGCTGTATCGGTCACTGAGACCGTTGCTGGTACGCTAGCCAAAACAGGACCATTATTTTAATTTTCTTAAGCATCATTTATAATACCCAACTTTCTTTTAAAATCGGTAACATCCGATTTCAGCTCAGCAATACTCGCCTCATTTATAGATATTCTATCCTCATATACGGACAGGCTACTCTGAACAGCAGCAATTCCATCATTCAACGATTAAAGCTTAGATCTCAACATTCTTCTCATCATATCAACCACAGATGTATCCACTGACATACATTCCTTGTCTTTACGGGAAGCACATGCCTCAGTAAACAGCACCTCTTCATCACCCCCTGGAACCGAAACATTATCATCAGCATTTAGTATATCCTCATTACCAAAAGCATCAAAATCTACATGATTTCTAGAAACATTGCCTTCAAAGTGAACATGTGACACAGGGAGAGGAGAGACATCAAACAATGGTGAATTGGGTCGATCTAACAGGCTCTCATTATTTACATCATGAGATCTGCTACTACTAACAGCATTAATATTCTTTTTGGGTACCTTTTCTTTATCTTTTTCACTCTTATCTAAGCTTTTTGCGCAGCCTTTCTTTGCCTTAGACTGTTGTTTTGTCTTACCATAACATCTCAGAACATCTGATTTATCCAGGCAGCTTCTGTTAGCACAGGAGTGATGATACACAGCAATACAATCCGGACATGCAGTGGCCTTGGTAGTAGACGATATTGTTTTCTTACAATAAAAACAGATTAACCCCGCATTGGAACTCATCGTAAGACCTTCTCAGCATATAATACTATCGAGACAAATAGCAAGCCAGTTTTTTATCACTAACTAGGAGAGTATCACACCTCCGGATCACGGATTTTGCTCAAACTTCGGGATGAGTTTTCAGATGATAAAATATGGAAAAATTTAAAGTTATAGTCATAAATACTCAATATTTCCCTAGTTACAGGCAATTAAAGAAAATCACTAAAAAAGTTACTAGATTTTTAAACGCATATAGTTCTTTAGCGTCGATAGCTACAAGCTTGAAACTTTTTTTAAATTAAAGCTGAGCTCAAATCCTTTCGAATTAGTAGTTATAGCATGTAAAAATATGATTTTTTCCCAAGGTTAGAGCGTAATAAGGATTGGACCTAATTTCAGCTTTTATTATTAATTAATGTTTTTAAAAGAAAAATCAGGTCCAATGTTTATCACGCTCTAACTTTGGGAAAAAATAATATTTTTACATGCTATAATCACTAATTCGAAAGGATTTGAGCTCAGCTTTAATTAAAAAAAAGTTTCAAGCTTGTAGCTATCAATGCTAAAGAATTATATGCGTTTAAAAATCTAGTAACTTTTTTAGTGATTTTCTTTAATTGCCTGTTACTAGAGAAATATTGAGTATTTATGAGTATAACTTTAGCTTTTTCCATATTTTATCATCTGAAAACTTATCCCGAAGTTTAAGCAAAATCCGTGATCCGGAGGTGTGACACTCTCCTAGTAAGTTTATATATCTAGTGAATATATCGCTTAAGCGATCATACGTGGACCTAACCAACAAAATTCTAATCCACGAAATATTAGGTAATCTTTACTTTTTAAAACAAACTTCATACTAGATATATAGAACAGCGCCTCAGACAATAAATATATGCAAAAAGTTTATTTATAATTTTTAAAATTATAATAATAATTATAACAAAAATGTAGCAGAGCAGTTTCAGGCTACCGTTCACCGGGCGCTACCTAGTGGCTTTTTAAAATGAAAAAAAAAAATCTCATCTCGGCTCCTATTGGCCTTGGAGAGTTCTTTTTTTTTTCTTCGTTTTGAACACAGCTATAAGAATATACAAATATCAAATTCGTAAACGTTATAAATAAAGCCCCAGCTTCATTTATTTATAAAAAAAACACCCTCTTTTTTAAAGCGTTATAAAAAATATTGCAATTCTATTTTCTCATTTGCTCTATGAAAATTTGAACCTTTATGAAGAGTTTAAGCCCTTATGCAATTCAATATGTTTAGTCAAAAAAAATTATAGCAATAAACATTATGCGTGTTGGGATAAACAATAGGGAATATCTCAGCAACAAATTAACCAATTTGCTGTTACAACCTTTCTTTCTGTTCGTATTCATGAAGGCTTTGTTTTGAAAGTTTAAAAATATTAAAAAAAATTATTTTTACAATAAATAATTAATATCCAAGAAATGGCCATTTTCGATGGTTTTTTGGCTTTTTTGCAATAACAAATTGACGAAAATAATCGCGGCAGTACTCAAATTGTAGGTTTTTTTTATTCTCTAATACTTTTATAAATTACTTTTTTTGCTAAAATGCATAGGTTGCTTCAGAGAATTAAAAAAGCTGTTTTGGCCAACTTTGCAGCCTCCTGGAGAATTTTCTACCGTTTTTTTTTGGTATCATTTTATATAGGATATGTTTTTTCATCGCCCTCAACAACTCTATATAGGTTTCATTAAGCCCCTAATTAATGTCCTCAAAATGTCTCTATTGATTGGACTATAAATAATTTGAAACTATTTTATATGGAAAAATATGAAAATGATAAAAGTGAGTACCAAACAAGATACGAAAATTATAATAAAAAGATTTAAAATCTATGAAAAATTAAGAATAAAAGAACAAGAAAAATATCTTTATTTAGATATAAAATATTAGTAATAAATAAAAAAGAAAAATTTTATTGAGTATAAGAATACTGAATAAGTAAGATAAGTTTAGAAATAATTACAACATGTAAATGGCTAATTCCATTTCAAATCGAACAGTCAGTATACACTCAAGTCACCAATTACTGCGCTAATGGAGTATGTTATTCTACCCTAAAAATAAGGGTATACGTATTTTTTTATTTTGCTGAAATATCAAAATTGCATCAGATATGCACTTTTGAAAATTGCATACAAAAACTAAATGTTAAAACTGAAAATGTTGAGAATAACTTTAGAGGGCTATTGTTTTACCAATTTTCAATGGATTTTGGTAAACCTTATTTTGTTTTATTATATTTTAAGCCCTCTTTAATTCAGTGCAAGAAATTTCGAAAAAGACTAAAAAATGACTAAGATATGTGCATTTTACCAATAAATTTACTTTTTATGCACATGCATTTTTCTCGAAAAACCCATTTTTTTTTTTGCTGAGATTTTTTGTGCTCATAGAGGACTAAATTACCTATCTAATGGTACTTGGTTGATCCCGTACTTATTTGTTTGAAGCGAGAAAAAAAATTCACAAATTTTATTGGTGAAAAATTTTTGTATATACGTTCGAAAGTCTTAAGCAATGTAGATTTAAACACTATCCTTCTTTTAGCATTACCCAGGAACAACGACGTGGACGTAGAAGGTTTCTGTTCCCTTCGGGATGCTTTTTTAAAGTGAGTTCCCCTTGCCTTTCACTGTTGGGATGCGTCAAAAATATAATTATAAATAATTACTTTTTTTTATTTTTGCACTTATTATTTTTAGTTCTAAGTGTAGCCTTACGACGTTTGACTTTTTTTTTCTTGTCTTTCACTTTAGTCAGTGCATGTATAGCTGTTCTGGCAACAAATATATGCGATTTCAATTCCCCAAGTTGTTTTAACCACATATGACTTTTTTGAATTCCATTATATTTAGGAACTGTACTCCATTCAATATTTTTTTCTTTTCTAAATTTTTCAATCTCATTTATTGGTAATAATATGATTTTGATTGCACTGGTGTACTTTTGAATCCAATTTATAAAATCGTCAGCATTTTGTATCGATTCTTCATGAACTCTTTTTAAGTTATGTGAAGTAGCATAATGCTTTAGAAGCCCACCTATTAGAAGAACATTTTTCTAAAGCCGATTTAAAATTTTCTACTAATTCGTTCCAATAGTTTTCAGTCGAACTTTTGTCCGATTCTATTGATTCAACTGAAATGCCATACGCATCTTCTAATTTACTTCCGACAGTAGCAGAAAAAGCTGAAATTGAAGATTTTTTCTTTTTAGATACGTAATTTTCTGTTAAATTTTTAGGTATTGCACTTTTTCTTTTTAGCGGCGAGACGCATTGAGGTAAAATTGTATTAATACTCTCGTTTAATTCCTGTATTCGTTCGGGTGTCTTGGGGATAAAATCATCATGTTTTCCGCTAAAAAGTTCAGTGATTTCATTTTCAGATGTAGATTCAAGATCACTTAAAATCATTTTTGATATGCGTTCATGGCAATTTTTGCATACATTAGTAGAGGGCAGTATCTTTAAATCTGGATAAAGCTGTGCCAAATTAATGGCCAAATCTTTAAACGGTCTAAAACGTAAATTTCTGCTTTTATAAACTACCTTCTTATGCATTTGAAAAAAATCGGGACATCGAATTCTTGTAGAAGAGTGAATTTCGGACATCGCAATTGCAGAGTTATGTTTACTTTTTCACAAGTCCGAAAAGTACCTTTCAAAGCAGACGTAAGAATAACTAGCTTGTATATAACAATTCTAATATGCTGTTTTGTTACGCGAGGTATTTGTCTGCGAATGAGCCTCCTGTTGTCTGTACATCGAAACATACATAATATAGATATACACGAATAGAATTATTATTTTCCATTTTTTAATATTTATTTTTATATTACGAATTTTTATATATATATATATATATCACTATTGATGATATATACATACATACAAAGGTAAACAAATAATGAGCGAAGCATGCGACAGCACTGGAATGAACATTGCTTAAGACTTTCGAACGTATATACAAAAATTTTTCACCAATAAAATTTGTGAATTTTTTTTCTCGCTTCAAACAAATAAGTACGGGATCAACCAAGTACCATTAGATAGGTAATTTGGTCCTCTATGAGCACAAAAAATCTCAGCAAAAAAAAAAATGGGTTTTTCGAGAAAAATGCATGTGCATAAAAAGTAAATTTATTGGTAAAATGCACATATCTTAGTCATTTTTTAGTCTTTTTCGAAATTTCTTGCACTGAATTAAAGAGGGCTTAAAATATAATAAAACAAAATAAGGTTTACCAAAATCCATTGAAAATTGGTAAAACAATAGCCCTCTAAAGTTATTCTCAACATTTTCAGTTTTAACATTTAGTTTTTGTATGCAATTTTCAAAAGTGCATATCTGATGCAATTTTGATATTTCAGCAAAATAAAAAAATACGTATACCCTTATTTTTAGGGTAGAATAACATACTCCATTAGCGCAGTAATTGGTGACTTGAGTGTATACTGACTGTTCGATTTGAAATGGAATCAGCCAAATATAAAATTAATCATTTAAAAGGAAACAACTATTATATTGATTTATAAGCAATATTGCTACAAAATTTTATGTTAAGTTTCACTACAATGTTACGATTGGAAATAATTAATTTCGTATAAAAAATTCACAGAAGAAAAATTGTAAAAAACTACAAAATTAAGTTAAATAAAGTTTAAGTCATAAAAAACAAAGACAAATTAACTATAAGTACAAATTAAAAAATAAGTAATAAAGTAATAAAAAATCGAGTAACTTAAGTCAGAAAAGAGAAAAAAAAAAGCATATAATAACTTCAAATAAAAATAAAAATGTGTTATTAGAAATTTAAATAAAATAAATATTGAAAAATAAGAATTGATAAAACAAATATTATAATTGAAAGTAGAAATTGGTAAAATAAGACTCATAATAGAATTTAAAAAATTAAGAAATTAAGGAATACAAACAATATTTCCTTAAAAAACGCACAAATCAAGGACAAATCCAAGATAATTTGACTTATCAAAGTTTACAAGTAGAGTTCGCTGGCTCAGTTGGTTATAGCACAAAGCTCGTTAACTCATTAACGCGAGTTTGATTCCTGGCTTCGTCATTTTTGTATTCAACTCCACCGTAAGCTGACATCATGTGAAATAATATGTTTACAAGAAATGGAGAAACTCAGAAAACGAGTTTCGAGAGTCTTGCTAATCATAATAAAAAAAAGAAATGATTTTTTTTTGAAGTATAATATAATTATTCAAAGGCCATATAACACATTCAAAACCTATGTAAGTTAGCTTCATCGCGCTCTAATTAAATGAATGTAATTTTTTATTTCTTTTCTATTTCTTACCTTATAACTCTTTACGTTCTTTACATTGATTATTTCCTTACTAGTGTGCGAAAAAAGAAAACCAGGTGTGGCAGTCGTGGAGACTGGCCGACCGAAGTAGTTACTTCTTTTGGTTTAGTGACAATCTTGCTTCTCATAGAATGAACAATTTTCCGTCACGTTTTGCTCAAATATATATTATATGAGCATATCTCTACAACTTTTAATCTTTTTATGATGTTTTTGAAAAGTCATTTTAGAGCTATTACTGGGTTAGTCAATAATGCACACTATTTAAACTAGGTTCACACCTTTTGTACAATCTTGTTCCTCTATTTTTTATGTCTTTAGTGAATGTGCCATTAATGCTACAGTGGATATTTCTATAAAACGTAAATATTTACATGGGTGAAATTTTCGAAATTGCGAAAGCACTCAAATTGTACGCAAGTGTGAAGAAGAGACGGGGAAGAATATACAAAATTTTCATTGGCAAAGAGGCTAATAAACTTTTTGATGATTCTTTCCTGATGAATTCGAATACACGTCGAAGTTTGATTGGACTTTCCATCTCCCAATTGCCCGGACGCAAGGTTATAAAAACAACCTAAAGGTCTTACAAGCGACTTTTGTCATAGGAAGATAGCATCCGCAAAAGTCGCCTCTCTAAAAGTGGTTCACTGTAGAAATAAAATCAGTGTTAAATAATACGTTTATCCATCCTTAAAATCTGATTTCAAGACATACAAGTGAATAGCCTAGAAGCCTATTTCATTAATAAAATAAACAATTATTTTTGTCTGACGTTATAATCCTTAAAGAATTATCTAAATTAAGGAAAACTATATTAACTCAAGTTCAAAAATTATAACTGAGAGACAATTGCGCCAGTGACCGGAATACATAGTCAATTATAACCTGTGTTCGAGCAATTAAAGAAGGAAGCACAACTTATCTCGCCACGGACATTCTCATCGTGTAGTTTAAGGAGTCCGAGTATAGAAAACATTAGGACGATCGAGTTGGAAACAGATTCTACTCTTTCTCTCCTAATTAATGAGTTTACTTATATGAACGAAATTTACGAACCAAACTAACAACAGTTAAGAGGAGGCCGTATCATTCTGTCCTTGTCTGATCTAAATTTTCGTTATTATAAATAAATAAAATATTTTCATAGAAAAGTAAAACAACCGCCCAATAGAGCAAAAGACAAGCAAACGATTCTTTTTTATGAAAAAATATGAAATTTTGATTATTTTTCGAGTGAAGTCTGAAACGGAAAAACAATCGAACTTGATTGAGTTGATTGAACTGTTTTTTCGTTTCAGACTTTATTCGAAAAATACTCAAAATTTCATATTTTTTCATAAAAAAGAATCGTTTGCTTATCTTTTGCTCTATTGGGCGGTTGTCTTACTTTTCTATTATCATATTTTATTTATTTATAATAACGAAAATTTAGATTAGACAAGGACAGAATGATACGGCCACCTCTTAAAACGTAAATAGCAAATTAGAATGATAAAATTATACGACTATTCTCTGTTACTATTCAGAAAATTGATATAAAAATCATTCAACTATTTTTCTTAACTCTACAATAATTATTGTAAGATTAATATCTAGAATAAGGAATAATAAAAAAATCTTTAGATGAATAAAAATCAATTATAATAATGTTTGTGTATTATTTAATTTAATAAAATATATAATTTTTCATATAAACATATATATATATATATATATATATATATATATATATATATATATATATAAATAGATCAAATTCGTGAATATGCACAAGTATTATTGATATTATTATAAAGATATTGATCGTGACGATTTTGTTTTATTGTATCTAAACTTTAGTTATAACGTAGATTAGGTGTAACTATCGTCACAACAATTCTTAATCATTAACGGCAGGCCGGAGTAGAACCTGATACCGACCGAGTAACGATTGAGTTGTTTGTTATTTACTCAAGTATCAATCGGTGTATCTTCAAAATAAAGGTTGATCGCAATAGATATTATTATTATGAATATCTATGCACAAGAAAAAAAAATCTACCGATTTGTTTTTGAGAAAAGTAAGGAACGCGAAAATATTATAAACATAATCTTTTACTTCGGCGTTCCTTACTTTTCTCAAAAACAAAGCGATAGATTTTTTTTTCTTGTGCACAAATATTTGTAATAATAATATCTATTGCGCTTAACCTTCAATTTGCAGATACACCGATTAATACTTGAGTAAATAACAAAAATGCCAATTAGACAAGGACAGCGAATCCGGCCTGCTCTTAAGGCAATTGAATTCGCATGTAACTTACGTCACCACGTCTTATTTCAAAAGATACACAACCACCAGTTACACTCGAATGCAAGTCACGCTGATTAGCTGATCGACGCGTAACATAAGTACGATGCAACCTCGGTTACGACCCAAAGGTACGCAACCATTAGTTACATTCAAGTGAAAGTTGCACCAACTAGCTGATTGGTGTGTAACATAAATAAGGCACAACTTCTAGGGAAGCGTAACGATTGTTACACGCGGAGATTGGTTACTTATAGCAGATAGTTACACATGTGGTATATTTGATGCAACGAGAGTTACATCTCTATTGAGGTGCAACAGCCTATCGTGTGCGTACATAGGCTACATTCAATCTTTTAGAATAAAGATAAATCAAATTATGGGAAACACAAATTGTACACAAGTGTGAAGGAGAGACGGAGGAAAAAGATATAAAATTTTCATAGGCAAGCAGGCTAATAAACTTTTTAATGATTTTTTCCTGATGAATTCGAATACACGTCGAAGTTTGATTGGACTTTCCATCTCCCAATTGCCCGGACGCAAGGTTATAAAAACAACCTAAAGGTCTTACGAGCGCCTTTTGTCATAGAAAGATAGCATCCGCAAGAGTCGGCTCTGCTGGTCCACTGTAGAAATAAAATCAGTGTTAAATAATAAGTTTATCTATCCTTAAATTCTAATTTTAAGATATATTAGTGAATAGCCTAGAAGTCTATTTCATTAATCAAATAAAATAATTATTTCTGTGTGACGTTATCCCTATTAAAAAAAATCAGGTGATTTATCATGCCAAAACATCATGTTACGATTTTTTTGGTTTTCACACGTTTCAAACCATGCTTAGTCAACTCAAAACAATTTTTGAAAATTTTGAAATTTTTGAACTTAGAAATTTTTTTGTGATTTAGTCAAAATTTTTTCTAAGGCCAAATTATCTAAAAAATTTTTTAAGTTCAAAATTTTCCAAAATTTTCAAAAATTGTTTTGAGTTGACTAAGCATGGTTTGAAACGTGTGAAAACCAAAAAATTCGTTACATGATATTTTGGCATGATAAATCACCTGATAAATCAGGTGACTTGTCACCTGATTTTTTTCACCAAAGATAATCCTTAAAGAATTATCTTAATTAAGGAAAACTATATTAACTCAATAAATTATTTTTGTTGAGAACCAGTCTACCGTCCTAGGACTTACCATCTTTATTTATTATCAAATTTTAAATTAATTTTTATATCGGTTAGAATTTATGTTTCTCGTAATTTGATTTATCTTTATATTAAGAAATTGAATGTAACCAATGTACGCACACGATAGGCTGTTGTACCTCAATAGAGATGTAACTCTCGTTGCATCGAATATACCACATGTGTAACTATCTGCTATACGTAACCAATCTTCGCGTGTAACAATCGTTACGCTTCCCTAGAAGTGTAACTCTAGTTGCGCCGTATTTATGTTACACACCAATTAGCTAAATGTTGTAACTTTCACTTGAATGTAACTGATGGTTGCGAATCTTTAGGTCGTAACCGAGGTTGCGTCCTACTTAAGTTACGCGTTGATCAGCTAATCAGCGTAACTTGCATTTGAGTGTCACTGACGGTTGCGTATCTTTTGAAATAAGACGTGGTTTGAAGTAAGAAGTTACATGCGAATTTAATTGCCTTGAAGGATTAAGAATCGGTGTGACAATAGTTACTCTTAATCTACGTGTATAACTAAAGCTTAGATACAATAAAACAAAATCGTTACGATCAATATCTTTATAATAATATCAATAATACTTATGCATATTCACAAATTTAATCTTTTTATATATATATATAAATATTTATGTTTGTATGAAAACTTATATATTTTATTAAATTAAATAATACACAAATATTATTATAATTGATTTTTATTCATTTTAAGATTTTTTTATTATTCCTCATTCTAGATATTAATCTTACAATAATTATTGTAGGGTTAAGAAAAATAGTTGAATGATTTTTATGAATATTAACAGAGAATAGTTGTATGATTTTATTATTCTAATTTGCTATTTACGTTTTAACTGTTGTTAGTTTGGTTCGTAAATTTCGTTAATATAAATAAACTCACTAATTAGGAGAGAAAGAGTAGAATTTGTTTCCGACTCGATCGTCCTAATGTTTTCTATACTCGGACTCTTTAAACTTCACAGTGAGAATGTCCGTGGCAAGATAAGTTCTGCTTCCTTCTTTAATTGCTCAAGCACAGGTTGTGATTGACTATGTATTCCGGTCACTGGCACAATTGTCTCTCAGTTATAATTTTTGAACTTGAATTAATATAGTTTTCCTTAATTTAGATAATTCTTTAAGGATTATAACGTCACACAAAAATAATTGTTTATTTTATTAATGAAATAGGCTTCTAGGCTATTCACTAAAATGTCTTAAAATTAGAATTTAGGGATAGATAAACTTATTATTTAACACTGATTTTATTTCTACAGTGGACCAGCAGAGCCGACTCTTGTGGATGCTATCTTTCTATGACAAAAGGCGCTTGTAAGACCTTTAGGTTGTTTTTATAACCTTGCGTCCGGGCAATTGGGAGATGGAAAGTCCAATCAAACTTCGATGTGTAAACGAGTTCATTAGGAAAAAATCATCAAAAAGTTTATTACCCTGCTTGCCAATGAAAATTTTATATCTTTTTTCTCCGTCTCTCTTTCACACTTTCGTACAATTTGAGTTCTTTCGCAATAAAAATGTTGACAAGTGCTGACTTGGTGCATCGCATGAAACGGGTTTTGAAATAAGACTTCGATATAATTTGATACTTAATTCTTATAATTTATTATCGTCGTTCAAAATAAAAATGTTTTAATAATTTCCTATTAAATTTAAGGGTAGTTCCATGGGATGTAACACCTTCCCCCTTAGGTCGATTGTCGAATCAGCATAAGAGTCGCAGAATGGACCGAGTCAGGTAACTGATTTATAGATAAGGTGTAAGATAATGCATTTGATTTTAATTTATGATAAGATAAATGTTTACTTATATTGGAAAACTAATTTTTTTGTTCAACTTTCATTGTAATATTAGAATTGTTGTTCCTTGATAACAAAACTTAATTTAAGAAATTATGTAGTTGAAAACTAATTATACTCTGTTTCTAAAAAAAATTTTTCACTCAATGATCTATAGTAAGTGTAATTCTTCAATCAAATGTTTATAGTTTTAAAATTAAAAAATAGTACATTACGTAACGGGTATGGAAAGGCTTTATTTACGAAACGAGAAGTTTACGGCCCGAGCCGAAGGTGAGGGTCGTAACGAGTTTCGTAAAAAAGCCTTTCCATACTAGTTGGGTAGTGTATTTTTCGCCATGAGAGCCAAAAAAGAGCAACGAAGTTGCGATTTTAGGGTTGGAATAGCGAAAAAATATTTACTTAAATCTAATCTTTGATTCTGTTATTAGGAAGAATATAAAGTACTTAGAATAAGAATTTGATTCAAAAATTTGAATAACTTGAATTTATAAATAATTCGCTTGAAACAAAAGTATTATTTGCTTGAATGTGTACATATTAATAGTACACAGTATAAGACAATTATTTACTTGTATTAGAAAATGGATTCCTTAAATCAAATTTGTTATGATTGAACTTGGTTCAAATTCTTCTTACTTGGTCGTTCTTGTAGTAGCTGTAAATTTACTGTTTCTTCCGGATGGAAAAATTTTCAATTACATTGTTTCTTCGTTGATCTTATAAATATATTATAGATTTATTCACCAATGTTTAGCCTGATTCGAAGGACTCGATATCAATCTCAAAATCCCAACAGTCGGGTTTGGATAATGTTATTAGTAATTATTTCACTGATGCTCTTACTCTGTGATTTTCCACTTGCCATTCAATGGTTGGGTGTTGCGTTTGTCTGTAGCTGTATGTTATTTCATAATTGGCGGTACAGGTTATTTGTGATATATATGGGCTTATTGCCTCTTTGTAGTTCTTATCTAGGCTTTCGATTACCTTGGCTACCTTTTCCCATTTGGTGTTTCTTATTTCTTCTAGGAACCGAGCGTTACATCTCTTGTCGCTACATCCGTATGGAAATATTTGAGTTGCAAGATCCCAACTTGCTCTCTCAAAGAGATGTCTTGTCACGACTCGGTGACTGCTGTTGAGGTTTTGGTATTCAGGTAAATCCTCCATCCTTCTTATATCTTCGTAGGTGTGTTTAATAGTTCTTTATATTTTTTAAAATTTTCGTTTATATAGCGTACAATGTTGATGAAAGAGAATAACGTCAAGCTTTTTGGGTCCATTTTCTTTTCTTCCGTCCTTTTTTTTTTTTCTTTAAGAGTCCGCTGTATCTCTGTCCTTTTCTAATTAAAAAATTGACTTTTTTCCCAAAATTAGCAACAAGAGGCAAAAATAAAGAGATGGTTTCGATGTGTTTAATAAAATGTAACATTTTCTTTGATTAGTATGAATTAATTTTATTGCTTCGTTTTTAAGAAAAGTTGGAATAACTTAAAAAATTAGAAATTGGTGTCAAATAATGGGATTTTCAAGTTATTCCAACTTTTCTTGAAAATAAAGCGGTGGAATTAAATTATTCTTATCAGAGAAAATATTGCTTTCTATTACACGAATCGAAACCATCTCTTTATTTCTGCCTGAAGCTATTAGTTTTTATAAAAAATAAATTTTAAATAGATTCGGTAAAACAGGTAACTGTGTCGGTATACAGCTGACTCTTAATGCACAACACTAATAACGTGTATACGTCCATGTGTTTCAATATATATATATTAGGGTGTCCCTTATTTCCCAAAGTTTGAAAATTGGTCATGACGCCCTCTAGATTTCTAGTATTTTGTTCAAAACTTAAGAAAAAACTTTGATAATAAGGAAAAAATGGAATTAGATAGTGCCGCCACTCGTAAAAAGGTTTTTTGAAGGATGATTTTTTCCACATATTTTAGTTTAGTATAATCCTGGGCCACTTAGATCGGTATTCAGGGTTCCGAATTTTTTTTTAAAATACTTAAATTTGAAGCGAATTAAAAGTATTATTAACTTATTCGGAACCCTTTTAGCCGAGATTTAAGTGAAAAATGTTCAAAAAAAAAATAAAAACAAAAATTTTACGATTTTAGCGATTTTTAGAGTCTTAAGTGATATCGCAGCCTTGTTGATACACCATAGAATGATAGTTTATTTCAAGACCTTTAATTTGACGGGTGGCAGAGCTCTCTAGACCCCTGAATCATGAGGCATAGCCATTTTAAGTTTAAATAAATTTATAGGTATCTAAATCCAGCGACATGTATTTTCTTCATAAATTGAAATGTCCATATCTTTGATCTCCTTTAATCTTTTGAGCTCTGGGACAGCCTAAATGGAAGCTGTTGACGTTAACTACTATCATATTTTATGTAAACTGACACGTCATAATTATAAAAATGATTTGATCATTATTAAACCTTGACTCGCCTTAAAGTTCGAAAAATTAAATTTTTTCAATAATACGAGTCAATCTTGCCAGGGGCAGATTGACGCATATAATTAAAAGAACAATCACATTGCAAAATACACATGCAAATAAATAGATGAATTATAATCAAATTTTTTATGTAATACAATATATTTTACGTTTATTTACTATCATATAAAATGCATAGAAATAGGATGTTATTATACTTTTTTATTATTAGCAATAATAATCGGCTTTATCATACATATAATAATATATAATACAAGTGATTGTTTCTTGAATCTCTTCACCAAAGTTGTTTTATTAGCATTAGGAAATTTGTGTTTATATTCACTTACTACTTGAAATAAATATTGAAGTTGGTCTTCGCAATTGGTCAAGTGAACTTTCATATATTTTTGAACTAAATGAACTGCTCGTTCTGCGGCATCATTAACAACTCGTAAATTCCCAACGATTTCCAGACCTTTTTTATAATCCTCTCTTTCTAACCAAGAACTGGAATTATATTCCAAAAATTCGGTTTTTATTGAAAATCTTTCGAAGAATTTTAGAGATTGACTGGTTATAAAATAATCCATTTCCTTGTCCTTTAATTCTGAACATTGTGTCTTAGGATGAATTTTTTCAGAGCTATATTTTCATCATTATTAATATTCAATGCCTGTACCATTTTATTTTTAATTTCTCTTGAGATTTCTTGATCAAAAAATGACATAGCACTAGCTTCTGGTGTTAAGTACCATAAATGATTTTTTAATTTATGCAAAGCAACTTTGACTATTTCTGAGTCAATATTTTCATAGTTTGAGAGCTCTTTAATCAATTTCAAATCACTATTTGGTGATTTGGCTGCAAGAGGTGCAGTATACCATGCTCTAAGGTAAATAAAAATAATAAATTGACAAATCTCAAACATTCCTTTTTCTTCTTTTTTTGTCAATTTGAAAGATTTGCGAAATAAATAAATCTTCAATGCGTAGATACCTTTGGACAAAGAAAAAAAGAAGAAAGAAAAAAGAAGAAAGTTAGTAGTTAACGTCAACAGCTTCCATTTAGGCTGTCCCAGAGCTCAAAAGATTAAAGGAGATCAAAGATATGGACATTTCAATTTATGAAGAAAAGTCGCTGGATTTAGATACCTAAAAATTTATTTAAACTAAAAATGGCTATGACTCATGATTCTAGGGGTCTAGAGAGCTCTGCCACCCGTCAAATTAAAGGTCTTGAAATAAACTATCATTCTATGGTGTATCAACATGGCTGCGATATCACTTAAGACTCTAAAAATCGCTAAAATCGTAAAATTTTTATGTTTTTATTTTTTTTTTTGAACATTTTTCACTTATATCTCGGCTAAAAGGGTTCCGAATAAGTTAATAATACTTTTAATTCGCTTCAAATTTAAGTATTTTAAAAAAAAATTTGGAACCCTGAATACCGATCTAAGTGGCCCAGGATTATACTAAACTAAAATATGTGGAAAAAATCATCCTTCAAAAGACCTTTTTACGAGTGGTGGCACTATCTAATTCCATTTTTTCCTTATTATCAAAGTTTTTTCTTAAGTTTTGAACAAAATACTAGAAATCTAGAGGGCGTCATGACCAATTTTCAAACTTTGGGAAATAAGGGACACCCTAATATATATATATATTCACTAACGCTAAGATTTTAGTTTAGAAGGAAATTTAATTTAGTAGGAAAAAGAAGAAAAAAAAATGAAATTCAATAACTGTACAGTATCTATATTTAAAAGGAGGTAGTCATAGTGGCTAAGTTTTGAGTTGGACTGTAGCTTGGTCGTAATAGAGTTAAAATATTTTTTTTTTAAATTTCACTAGCTAAGCGTTTTGCTACAATGTTATAAGCAAGGAATTTGTTAATAGAGGTATTATGGTTTGTTAGTGTGTATCTTAAGTGAAATTTGATAAAAGAAAAGAAGAGCTGTTTTAAACCAAGCGGATTGTTTTTCGTTTGTAAGCAGCAGTAACAATCAAGTGTCCAGAGTGGTTTGGTGCTGTTAGTGAATTAGAAAAGTTTATTAAAGAAAAAAATATGGTCCATGTGCAGGTAGGATTGTAATACCCCTTTTTTTTTAAATTTGAGATTAAGGGGTGGTTGGTTATAAAAAGAAATTTCCCCCCTTTATTTTATTTCTACACTGAAAGAACTTTTCATATGCTGTATGCCAAAGCGTGAGGGCGCAGTATACTACAAGTTTACGGGAAACAGAAAAACAAATGTTGGCGTTTTGTAAGCCAAACGATATCAGCCAGCCGTGCGCGCACAACTCATAAGTAACTTTTGGCATTCAAAACGCCAACATATGTATTGCTGTTCGTCTCTGATTATGAGCGGACTGTATACCTTCCCTCTTGGTTGGCAGCTTGCTAAGACATCTATCCATGTAGTTTTATGCTTAACGTGATTTAAGACTTTTGAGGCGCTAGAGGTTTGTAAGATTGTACACCCTAGCATTATAATTAATTTTATTAATTGTATATATTTATTAAAATAAATGAAGAGGAAAAGGAAAAAAAAAATGGGTATTTAATAAAAAGTAAGAAAAAAAAATATTTAATTTAGTTATATATATAAAAAAAATACATAATGAAAGTGCATTACATATATATGCGTGTGTGTGAGTAGGCACATATTTAAAATGACACCCGAGAGCTTTGGAGTTTTTATATCCGACCTGTTTCAATTATAGTTAACCAAAATCATCAAACAATTTGTAATATAAAATAAAAGATTTATTAATTATTATTGGATTTTATTTCGAGAGTTTTACGCAAAGTAGCATTTGCAAAAATTGGTCAATCGTTATATAAATTATGTCAGATTATTTATTTCATTTCATGAAAAATCGTCCGATTTCCACCTTTTTTTTGAATTTGTTAAACTTCGTAGACAAGTTCTTACTTTGGGATAAAATGTTAATCATCAAAATTTTATTATTGTAAATAAATAAGCTGAAAATATTTGCTCGAGAAAAAAAATTATTCAGATGGATTTAATGTAGCTATTGTACTCGCCCGGTGGCGTCAAAGAATATCGGTTTATATTGTAAAAATAATATATATGCAATTAGTAATAGGTATTTGCATCGGCGACATGGTTCAAGCGACGTGCGCTGTGGTATCTATAGTAGAATAGGCAACTAGTATTACTACGCGCGGGCGTAGGAGTGGCGCGTGAAAAAAAGATGTTCGTCGCCGACGTAGTCTTTAAGCGACGTATGTTGCTGCAACTATACTAAGTTACATTATATAGCTAGTATCCCTGCGCGCGAGCGTAGGAATGGCGCGTGGGAGAAAAAAAATATGTTCATTGCTCGATGTAGCTTTTAAGTGTAGTTCTTTATTAAAATTAATTAATCAGTGTGGTGGTGTGTATACTCGTGAACACTTGTTGCTTGTTTATGGCGTATAGATAATTATTTGTTGGTTCATTTTGAAAAGACGAAAATAATTTATAAATAGATAACTTGGGAAAAAGAGAAAACGCTGCCAAGTGCTTTGGCGGAATGCTTTCTCATAGAGCTCTTTGAGTTTCATTATTTTTTTTATATTTATTTAAATGTGATTTTAATATAAAAAAATTGTCTAACATTAATATTTATTAATAAATTTGTACTTTAAAAGAACGATGACAACGAAATTCATTCTTCTTCTTCATATATTTTTTCCATTTATTAAAAAACAATTTAATTTATAATATTTAATAATGATTATATTTAAATACTTTATTGAATGTAATAATACAAGTCAACATCTAAATCAGTAGTACTATTATAAATTTTCAAGAGTAACTCAGAAATCAAAAGAAGTAATCAAAAAGCTACGCTAATAAAATTATTTTTTTTAAGAGCAGGCCGGATTCGCTGTCCTTGTCTAATTGGCATTTTTGTTATTTACTCAAGTATTAATCGGTGTATCTGCAAATTGAAGGTTAAGCGCAATAGATATTATTATTACAAATATTTATGCACAAGAAAAAAAAAATCTATCGCTTTGTTTTTGAGAAAAGTAAGGAACGCGAAAATATTATAAACATAATCTTTTACTTCGGCGTTCCTTACTTTTCTCAAAAACAAATCGGTAGATTTTTTTTTTCTTGTGCATAGATATTCATAATAATAATATCTATTGCGATCAACCTTTATTTTGAAGATACACCGATTAATACTTGAGTAAATAACAAACAACTCAATTGTTACTCGGTCGGTATCAGGTTCTACTCCGGCCTGCCGTTAAACTTGGTTTATAAAGACAGTAGCAAATAACTTGTATACAAATTTTAGAGCAATTCTATCGAGTACTTTACGTAAAATGGAAAAATACTGAAATATGAAAATTTTTAAAATTTTCTAAAAAGAAAACTACGCTAAAAAGATCGGTTTATAAAAGTTATCCTTCTTTTGGCAGATGCAAATTATTCCCATGGAAATCTCAAAGCAAACTCATCAATTAACTTACGTAAAATACAAAAAAAAAAATTAAAAATCGAAAATTTTTTCAAATTCTTAAAATGGCTCTATAATAAAAAAAATACACTATGAATACAAATTTTCTATAGCTTCCCGCCTAGTTATACAAAAACATAGATGGTATACAAAATTTGAAGCAAATCCATCGAGTAATTTTCAAGATCTAACTGGTTAAATAAATAACATTTTCTTTTCAAAATTTCTTTTTCAAAATTTTAAAAATGCTCTAAAATTAAAACTACGCTATGAAAATCAATTTTTGAAAATTTCCCTTCTTTTGGCAGTCGCAAATAATTTCCCTGTAATTTTTAGAACAAATCTATCGAGTACTTTACGTAGAATAAAAAAAAATAAGAAAAGAAGGATCGAAATTTTTTTTTAAATCTTTAAAATTCTCTAAAATTGTAACCACGCTAAAAAAAATTAGTTTCCAAAAGCTTATTTTTTTCAGACAATAGCGAATTAATTGTATGAAAATTTTGGAGAAAATTTATAGTATGGTTAACGCAAAAAAGAAAATAAATGAAGAATAAAAATTTTTTAGAAAATTTTCAAAGTGCTCTAAAATTAAAACTGCGCTGAGAAAATTAGTTTTCCAAAGCTTGTTTTCTTCAGATAGTAGCGAATTAATTGCATACAAATTTTGGAGCAAATCAATCGAATGGTTTTCGTAAAATAGAAAAAAATTAAAAATAAAAATTTTTAAAAAAATTTTAAAAATGCTCTAAAATTAAAAGTGCGCTAAGAAAATTAGTTTACAAAATTTTTAATACTTTTGGCAGTCGAAATAAAGTTCCATACAAATCTTCGAACAAATTCTTCGAGTAGTTTACGTAAAATACAAAAAAAATGAAAAATCGAAATTTTTTAAAAATTCTTAAAATGATTCTAAAAAAAAAACTGCGCTAAGAAAACCAATTCTCAATAGCTTCCGCACCAGTTCATCAAAAAATTGAATTGCATGGAAAATTTGAAGTAAATCCATCGAGTAGTTTTTAAGATTTTATTGGCTTAATAAATAGAAACATTTTTTTCAAAAATTTCAAAATCGAATTTTTTTTTTTTTTTTTTAAAAACTTTAAAATGAAAACTACGCTGGAAGAACCAAATTATCAATAGCTTCCCCATAAGTTAGTCACAAAACTAAATTCCATGCAAAATTAGAAGCAAATCCATCGAGTAGTTCTCGAGATACAGTTTACTAACTGAATTCATACATCCACACACACACACACACATACATACAGACATTCTCTGGAAACCACTTTTTTTGACTCACCGAGCTCAAATATGTACAAATTAATGAAAAAATAGAAAAAAATTTTTTTCACCGATACAATGCTTTCTCTATGAGAAAGCAAAATGGAACAGTTTAGTTATAGTTAGTAATTGCAACAATGTTTTACAGTGATTTTAATTGAACAGTTAAATTAAAACTATATTTGAATTAAGTTTCTAGGATATTTTCTGTGGCGTTATGGTTTTTTTTTCTTAAAAGTCTACAGTGTTCTACAGTTCATTCTACAGTGTTTAGCATACGCATAGTTACGTGTACGCTGAGAAAGGAATCTAGTTGGATTAAGTAAGGCTTGATTGAAGCAATGAAATCCCTTGGTTTCAGCGGATCGTTTCCTTAAGTTGAAACGATGGTCGTTGATGCAACCAAATGTTATTCTAAATAATGAAATATTTAGATTCGTAATATTTTTATTCATTCAAGTTGATATGCTATCCAATAATAATTATTGGAATTCCTATATTTTTTTTTTAAACTGTATGGTTGTAACATAACAGATTGGCCATATTACTTAAGTGTATATTTGTAGCGCATATAGACGACATAAGGGAGCATCTAACTACGGGCAAGACGGAAAAGCAGACCACGCGAGTCAAATATTTAAAAGCATAACCCAAAATCGTTGGCACACATGTGCGAATCTCTATAACACGTATACTGTGCACTCATATAGATAGCAAGCAGCTTGACTCGAGTAGCTGAGCTTGGGTCCGTTAAGGATCGTTTGTCTCTTTCTTGCGGTGCGCGCAGCGTACAGTACGAGAGATGAAGCTGAGTAGAGACAAGAAGGAATGCCATTGCATCATTTCTTCTGTCGCCGGTGTCCGGTAAAGAGCGTTACGACTTGCGATATTGTGTAATATTGCGACGTGTGTGCCGGGCGATCGCATGCGCGTTCTATTGCGTATATTTTCTTCGTATATATTTTCGTGCTTTTTTAATTCTTTTTTTTGTGTGTTTAGTGCTCCTGTCCCTTTTAGTTTACGTTTTTGTTAATATCTGCTTTTCGTCGTGCCCATAGTTATTTAATTAGTGCAAGCGGCGTCGTGTACCCTATACGCGGCTGGCGTCCATCTTGAGCGCGCGTGTTACAATTGTATGGTTATTAATATAAAGTCTTTTTTTGTTTATTCAATTAATTAGATTCCACGTCTTATCTTTATTTAAAACTTAGTGCAACCTCCTGATCCCCAAGGTTGTCACATGGTAATTGTATTCTTTTTAGATTACCTAATATTATTTGCATAAATAGTTATATTATCGACCAAATATTAGTGTTTTTAGTTTATCAAAACATGTACTTAGGAAGTAAGTTTCTTTGAGTTAAATTAATGATTGATTCAAACGAATGTTTCTTATATTTTGAAATTTTGAGTGAACATAATAATTCATTTAGGAACTAAATGTGCTATTTATTAGTAATTGATTGTTTGTCAATTCTACTTTTTATTTTTTTTCAAATAAAATGTGAAGCCAAACATATTTTTCTTAACTTGCATGGATTTATTTATTAATTTTTCATTATATAAATTCGTTGGAATCGGTTTTGTTGATATTGAGGAACCTACTTCTTTAAATTAATTGTGATTTTTATTGGAATTCCTATCAAATTTTATTTGATAACTTAACAAAAGAAATTTATTATCTCAGCAAAGTAATTATTTATAGTATAAGCTTTCTTGAATTAATGTAATTATCCCTAATTCAAGTAAATATTATATTGATGATTGGCCGATATAAATTTTTTTTTGTTTTATTTTATAAAAGATTTGTAAATTGGAACAACGATTTATTAAAATAAAGTTTTAATTATTATTATTTCAACTAAATATTTTAGGGAATCAATAATCTTGCATATTACTTCAATCAATTTTTATCGTCAATTATTTGATAATTGAATTGTTTCAATTACTTAACCAAGTCTTTCTCTCAGCGTAAATGTTTTTCAAATAAAAATATGTTGAGTCGATTAGAGTTGTGTTTAGTTGTCCATGAGATGAGTGCAACCAAACATATCTCAAATTAACGATGAGTGTTAGGCGTAACCAAGCCTTGTCTGAGAGGTTTAAATTGTGTAGTTTTAACAGTTTAGAATGATGAATTAAGGTTCTAATATGGGTTTTCAATAATTTATGAATTTAGGGGACTAATAGCGATTTATCAATAATTGGTATAAAAAGGGCGTTAAAAATTTTTTTTTACGTATATGCTTATAGGGTAAGTGTATATATTGCTGTCGTTTTCACAACTACTGTCAATTTTTATTAAACACATTCTCAAATTTATATATAAAGAAAACTAAATTACGTGAATAATAAGTGATTTCGTTGTTTTGATGCTTTGTGAAGAACATTGATATCAATTTATTTGTTACAGGTTTTATAGTAAAAGTTATCAATTATCACGAAAATTTAGACTGAAGAACTTAGAAGGAATTTCCGAATATGGTTTTTATCAATTTAAAATAATTAATCAATGATCAACGTGTGTGACAGGCTCTCGCGTGTAACTTCGCTCTGTGGTTATATTTTGTACCGTTACGTATGCTTGTGCGGTTGATTTTTATTTGTGTGCAACTAGTGTGCTCGGGGCACTGATTATAATTTATACCTTGTAGTTTCTATCGCTACTCGCGCCTCTATTTCTGCTCGTAGGGGGAATTGTATTGATTATTTGATTGAAATTTGTTAGGTGGGTTAGTTCAATGGTAATCGTAGAGACTTGATAATGTTTACTAAAATTCAGATTATATTTGTTACTAGAATAAGAAGGATAATTTTAATTTATAGGTTGTTCTTCACCATGTCTGTCAATGATCAAGATCAAAAGATTGTGAACGGTCTCCTCGATGTTTTAAGGTTGTATGCCAGGCAGCCCAGTGTATCCAGGGTTGAGGGAGCTGTTCAGCCTATGATGACTAGTATGGGTGTACAGACAGAAGACAATAGTAGAAGTATTGGTGTGTAAGCGGAGTTAGTTAGTAGGACTGTGGGTGAGCAAACTCAAGTTAATGGAAATCACGTTAAAGTGCAATGCGGCGTGGGCCTTTAGGATTTGGTGAACCGAAGTGTTCAGTGCTTGGGTGAAAATGTCGCTGAGGTGGGGACACGATACTTTAGTGATGCAAATTGTGACAGTGAGAAATGGGATGATGAGGCCGCCGTAAGTGATGGGTCAGAGGTCAGTAATAGCGTTTTGACTCTTGAGGACAGTGAAGTTGATGATGGGATTGTCAGTGCGCAGGATAACCATAGATTGTATCGATCTGTTATTTCGCCAGTGTCTCCTCATACTTCGGCAGGGCCTACTTACATGCGTTTATCGATTCAAGATTCGGTAGGAGTGTTGGAAACTCTTGTGAGCGTCAGTGGTAGTGTTGGGGCGGAAAAAACAAGAAAATCCAGTTGAGGCCGTTGCGGAGCCTCTATCAAAAAGTCCAGTGGTGTTGGTCTTGGATAATAAGGTCCAATCTAAGGGAAAGAGGAAAAAAGGAGTGAAGCGTCAGATAATTTTATCTGAAGAAGAGGAGATTAAAAGGAGAGAGGGTTCCAAGATGAGAATGCGCAAGCACCGTGAAAAGAAGCGGTCGGCAAAATCTGAAGTTGATCCGCTTAGGTTGGAAGACGGGGAGATTCCTAGCGTTAACAACGTGGGTGTTTGTTTCGAATGTCTAAAAACGATTAAGTATTCAGACCCTTCGGTGCGATGCCCATGTGGAGTCTTTTCTCACGTGGGTTGTGTGACGACTTCTCCTCACCTTTGTAAGATTTACCATCGGACGGACGATTGATCAGGTAAGATGGCGACCTAATATGAATTTTCTTTCAGGTAGTTTTAGATTACATCTAAGATCATGAGGGAGAAAAAAATATTGTTTGAATCATTTTTCGAAGAACGATTTCTTGTTTCAAAATTTAATGAAATATAAGGTGTAACAATGTCTTTTCAAAAATGAAAAATTTTCACAATCAATAGCTTGCAAGGGGGATTTTATTTTCGGTTGCCGAAACCTAACTTTAACCTTAATGATTTTAGTTTTAGGCGTATGTTATACTTTGTGGGGGTAACTCTGCGTCGAGGGAGCAGATTGACAATGATCTTTCAAGGTTTCTATTAGTACGGGTTATGCCTTCGTGGGTATTATTGTTAGGGTTGGGTAATATAGATATTACGAGGGTGCTATAATTAGTAGGGGTCTGTTGTAAGGATTATACTGTGAGGTAGGTAGTGTCGAATCTTGTTTCTGCTTGTTTTTTGTTATATTTTCGCAGGTGTATCGGTTTTGTCTTTTCACGATGGTTGATTCTTTTCGAGCAATTTGAGGTTTGATATTTACAAACAAAAAAAATTGTGGTTGTTCCTATTATTAGATTAGTGGTAAAGCCAGCCGCAATAAATGTGTAATTGCGATTGCGCTCGTGGTGATTGTTAGCTATTTCTCTGAATTTCGATTCAATCTCTTGCAATGAAACACTATTATTGTTCTGTGTCCATTTTTTTAATTGTGCTGGGGTTTCGGTTTTTAGAGTTTCTGGTAGGGTGAAAAAGGTTAGAGGTTGTTGGAGGGATAATAACGGAGGTAGATCGTATACTCTATTAGGGTTGCACATGTAGGTGTCGTTCACGTTCATAGTATTTACTCCATAGAGAGTTATATCCTGATTATGGGCGGTGCATTGGCCGTGTAATGTGAATAGTCTTGTTTCTTGCAACTGCACGTTTGTACCTGAGTTTCCTTGACATGTGATGTGTGAGGGCATCGGCGTCAAAGTTAGTAATGCCATTCGTCTGTTAAACCTAACTTTTTCCAGTAGGGTTTAGGGTCAGTTGTGATTAATAGGTTACAAGTTTTTAGAGCTTGCATGGTTGGTTGTGTATATAGTGAATATTCGCAAGTATGCAGGCTTGAGGGAGAGAGTATTGGGTATTTTGGCAGACAAAAATAAGTCTTTTTATTCCTCAAAACAATCTTTTACGTAAGTGGCGTCGATGAGAATATATTTTTGTAAATCAGGGGTAATTACTAAATTACTGTTTTCTGGTTTTATGCTTGCATAACCTGTAAAATTATTATAAATTCCTTTGGGAATTGGTAAGGTGTGGATTTTATAATTTATAAATTTCATATGATCTGTAAGGGGAAAATCTATTATTATGTTCAATCTTCCTTGAATTAGAAAGATGTTCGTTTGAGAAAGTGCCGATAATTTTTCCAGAGTTATTTTGGAATGATCGAGTGGAAAGGTGTGGTCGTTATTCTGTTCATTTATTACCGTGAGTAGGGTTCGAAACTGATTTTGACTCAAAATTTAGGGGTGTAGATGTCCACGTGTGGTGGTTATTAAGTAAGGTTTTAAAGGAGTCTAAATGGGAATCTAATGATTGCGCGAATTGTGCTGACCAAATTATCATAGACTGAGTTGCGAGGCTTTTATTTTCTACTGATTGTACTGTAGAAGTGGCGTTGAGGAGATTTAACACTCCATTGTGTAATTTGTTAAGTTCTTTCTTGTAGTTGTTAAGTGTTTGATGAATGTGGTTCAGGTCAGAACTAAATATGTGTGTTTGGTTTGCTGCTAATCTATAAATTGACTTTTGACTCTGGTATAGGTTATTTATTTGTTGATTGATTTGTTCTTTGTCTTTTGCGTCCATGGTACCAAACAGTTTTTTACTTGCCCATCCTATGACTTCTATAGGCGCTCCTCTCTTTGTTACCGTGGGAGATAAATTATTTTCTACGGGGGTCGGGGTAATAGGAACAAGGATGTTAGTAAGTTTGTCAAATCGTGATTGAAGGTCGTCAAGTTTCTTCTGGTAGTAAGTAATGGGAATATATTCGTCACATCTGTTTTCGAATACCTTTAAGCAGTCGTTGTAAGTTTTCTGTAGTTGGCTCCTTTTCCAAGGGGTAGGATCTCTTAAGTTTTGCAAATCCAAGATTATGGTTATTCGGCAGTAACTGCGTATAAGTTTTATTTCGCCTTGAGCCTCAGAGAAGATTCCTGGATTTTTCTGTAAGGGCGTAATGCGATAGATTGGTTCTTCAGAATTCACTACTGACGTGAATGTGGCCCATACTATAAGGATGTTGATTAAGTAGTTTATAGCCATTTTTATTCGTTATCTTGACTTTGTTTTATTTCCTGCAACATATAAAAGTTTTTAAACGTAATTAATATAATTTTACTATTATTTTTTTTTGTTATCATCCGTAAGCCCTTTTGACTTTGTCCATGTGTTTGATTAATCGTTAGTGGGTTCGATGAGTACGTTATTAGATTTATAGATTTCTCTCACAATGAATCTTCCATTATAAAATCTATCTAATTTCTCTTTTCGAGGTTCTCTTAGAACGAACACTTCCATTCCTACTTCTAGATTTCGGGGTCGTTCCTTTTTGTCGTACTGTTGTTTACTTTTATATTTTGATTGTATGAAATCATCTCTAGCCGTTTCTCGTAGGTCTCTTAAACATCTAATAAGTTTACATAAATAATCGTTGTAGGTTTCTATATTGAATTCATCGAGTATTATATTTGGCGTTCGTGCGATTCTTCCAAATATGAGTTCAAATGGAGTGCAGCCGATGGATGAGTGAACTGAGGTGTTGTATTCGAACATGGCAAAAGGGATTATTTTGTCCCAATCTTGTTTGCCAGAATCTCGTGTACGTAGATAATCAGCAAGCATAGCATGACTACGTTCTAAAGAGCCATTGGAAGCACAATGGAAACTTGTGGTATTTTTAAGTTCGATTTCAAAAGTCTTTGATACTGCGCTTAGTCGCCTTGGCTATTCAATAAAGAAACACCTTAACTCATAAAGTGTCTCTCATTTTCCAGATCCCATTCTCCTTCTGCCTTATATCTTATACATCGCCACCCTAGGCGTTACAACTGGTGACCCCGACAAGTATTTAACAGCGACATGGCAGCTATTTTCTCGACAAGTCACGGACCTAGGGGGATGTCTCGAAAATCCGCCATCTTGTACTTTTCTCTGTGCTGGCTAAGCACTGACTTTGCTGCCTTTTTCGTCGCTGATTTACGCACTAGGAGTTCTTGAGACCGGAGAAGCGGAGTATCGCGCCCATATCATCGTACGACCTCTGTGTGCTCCAAGTAGGAGACGCTTTTCTTGCGGCCTTCGCCTCAGCGTCTTCGTCCAGAGCATCACAGATTCTCCTAAAGAGGTAGTGAGAGTTGCTGAAGAGAACTCTCTTTTATATATATTTTATAAATATCGCAATTGCACCAGCAAAATTATGTATGTGCAAGTATTCGCTTTTTAAAATTTTCCTTCTAGAAAATTCTGGCCACGCGGCGCCATTTTGTTAAGCACACGCCTAGCCTTAAAGAAATTTTCTTTTTATGGCAGTGCGTGTTATGCCCATTTAAATTTTGAGATCGCCAGAAAATTTAATTTATCACTCTAGTGAAAAGACACGCGTTGTAGGCTATGCACGCATTGTGTCTGGCGTTTGAAAATTTTCGCTCGCACGATATCTCTTAAGGTACCAAAATAAATTTTCGCAAGAAATTTGATGCCCTAAGACGCACGTTTTACGCTATGTACGCATAGTGTCCGGCATACAAAGCCTTTTCGTCCGTTAACTACGCAATTTTGCTTCACAAAGAAACGGCTAGCTTCAAATTGGGCAAATGCGTGTTTTTGAGTCCAACGGTCAAAATTTATAATCTAAAGTAAACTACCTCAAGGTCAACGGAAGAACATCATTTTAATTATAAGTGAGTGCGGAGTGCGAGGAGTCGATTTTTCTTTCTAAACTAACTAGCATTAATTTTATATTTGCGTACAAAAATTTTTAATGAAAGAACCGATTTCAAGCTCATTAGTATAGTTCAAGTTGGTAAAAAATTTTCCTTAAAATTCTCTGTAGTGCAATATAAAACTAGTCGCATATATTTGTGTCGTATCTAATTTTTTACTTATTCACTATATATATATCTATTTTGTTTGTATTTTTGTCCATATACACATATATCTTTATTTTTTAATCTTTATACATATATAAATTTTAATTGTACACAATTGGGGATTTCTTGTCTTAAAATTTGAAGACGCTTTAAAATATACACATATTTCTTTTGTATCATTGTGAGAAAATCTCACGCTAGCTCGAGGTGCTGGCATTGCGTAAGAAAGCTCCTTCCCCGATCCCTCTGGATCTCTTGCGCGGACTATCGAGAGTAGTGCGAGTGCCAAGAGTTTTTTAACTTTGGTAATAGATGAGAAACGCGCAATTGCTTTTATCAGGCAGTTAGTCGCGTGCAGGGTTCTCTCTAATTTTTCACTCGCGTGGGAAGGAAGGCTTCTCGGTGCTTGGCCCTTTACACCAGCACCGGGAGGTTGACTTAACGACGTTGAGTGCGCGTTTTGTTAATTATTTGCGCTTGCGCACCGGGAGACTTCTGTGTGTATCAGTCGTCGACCGCTAGAGGTCTCTCACGCTGAGCACGTGGATGTCGATCTGATGGCGCGCGACGCCTTTTTGAATATAAATTTTGTCGTTTATAAGTTTAAAGAGAGGATTTTTTTCGAGCTGCGCCTTACATAAATTAGGAAAAGTGTTTTTTCCTCTTCTGCGAGTACTCGTCCATAGAATGACTCTGCACCCTGTGCAGTCAGAATACATGGCCAAGAGCTATCTCATGTCGGTAAATCATATTTTGTTGCCGATCCCCGTATTTCTTATACATAAAGATGATGAAATGGACGAGTTGTCGCCGGGGAAGGGGGGGATGATCGTAGCGTTCGCAGCGACATTCAAGCGACTAGCGATAGAATAATGGATGAAAGCGCGCTTCCGGAAATAACTCAAAGTAATCAGATTATTAAGAGTCGGCCGTATCGCTCTGTCCTTGTCTAATCTAAATTTTCGTTATAATAAATAAATTAAATATTTATATACAAATTTAAGGGGTGAGCGCAATAGCGCAAAAGACGAGCAAACGATTCTATTTTATGAAAAAATATGAAATTTTCATTATTTTTCAAGTAAAGTACAAAACGGAAAAAATGAGGTTGAGTTGGACTGTGTTTTCCGTTTCGTACTTTACTTGAAAAATGATGAAAATTTCATATTTTTTCATAAAATAGAATCGTTTGCTCGTCTTTTGCGCTATTGCGCTCACCCCTTAAATTTGTATATAAATATTTAATTTATTTATTATAACGAAAATTTAGATTAGACAAGACAGAGCGATACGGCCGATTCTTAATGCACCGGAATGCGTAGAAGCTTCAGAGACTTCCACCCTTAATAAAGATAACCCTTCCTCTATCATTCATCCACAGCTAACTCCCTCTGTAAAGTACCTAAAAAGAAAAAATTTATCCCAAACATCCTAAAAAGAAATAAAATCAATTCTATTTCAGTAGAGAGTGGGGAAGTAGACAAGAAGGTTAGGTTTCGCGATCAAGTCTCAGTTAAATATGTACGTAAGGCCTCGCACTCACCTTCGAAATTGTACAAAAAGCGTAGGCTAAATACCGCTAGAGATTTTGGAGAAATCAAATACCTTCTTGCGAAATATTTAAGTATAACGAACCAAAATGTTCTTCCATCTATTCTCTAGCTTCTCTTACTAACACTTTTGTAAATGCGCAATATTTAACTATCTAGCTTATTTTTTCTTGTTTTTTTTTTTCAATATTTTTACACCTTTTTATTAATTTTTTATCAGTAGAGTCATATATGTTATATTCTTTTGCGTTCTAGGCAACGCATTTCTTCTTTAATATAAAGTAAATTCACGCATGTAAGCTTTTCGTAACAGTCAAGTGCACTGCTTAAAATTTTAATTAGTTAATTATAATATTGATAATGCACTTTGATTTTCATAATGCACACTCAACTTCTTATTTTCGATTCATGCAAATTAGCATACGCCAAATGAGCAATTTCAATTAGAATAACGTGATGCTACTTAAATTGATAAGTAATAATTATCTTGACGAGTTGAAAAACTATAATGCATCAACCACTTTTGTAAATAAATTATAATTAAGTAAGTGTACATGCATAATTTACAATGCTTTAGTGCATTTGACTGCAACAACTAATGCGCAAATTTCTGCAACTTTGTAATACTTTTTGTAATTTTTTACGGCAACTGTAAAATTAAGCACTATAAGTGCATAATATGTAAACATATCTTAACACTCTAATTGTGTTCCGTGCGTACCATTCTTTGTGTGTAGCGCAATCTTATTGAAAATTTTTCTTTTTTACTGCACTCTTAAGTGAACCAATCATTAATAGCGATAAATAGCTAATAAACATTAACAGTTTTCACTGTAATAAAGCATTTTCTTTTTGCGAAACTATATGTAAATCCCAAAGGATTATTAATTAAAAAGACAATAAGTTTTAAGAGTTCTTACTGTAATAAAAAACCTTGTAGATCTTTAATGATTGTTAAATAACTACATATGTACTGTAAATTTTAGGCTGTGATAATAACTGCGATATTTGTAATGTTACTGCGATCTTTTATGCTTATTATTTTTTATGAGACTCTTAATGCGAATTTTACTGCGATCTTTTTAATCTAATTGTTATTGCGTTTTATAACTTATATTATATAAAAAAGACTGACTGTAATTGTTTATCTTTCTGTGAAATGAAACATGCATTTTTTGCGCTTTTGTAAATAAATAAAATTACCCTTAACAAAAATTTAATTGTTGGAGGGGCGTGATGTGGGGTCACTCACACTTGTATGTATGCATATGGCGCTGTAAGCGCACCAATACACATGTCAGCGTACACATGAGAACGTCTCTGCGCAGGCTCATAACAGACGAGGAAGAAGCAGCGTAGAGACTGCTTGCTTGTACACTGAGAGAAAATTCATGCCAATAGAGCATGTAGTCTACGTATCCAAAGTTAGTAAGTAATATCCTATGCTTTAATAACAGCGCCATCTACTCTTACGAGGTTTGTGCTATCCAAAAACTGTTTGTTTACATGCTTTAGTAGCTCCCCACTCTAATATCCTTCGATAGCTAGCGCTGTATCCTCTCATGGGACGTGAAGGAAGTAAACGTGGCTTGTCCACTATTCTTTCTTTACTGCTAACTATGGCATTCTTCTATTGCTCAAGTCGCCTCCTCTTTTGGGTGGCGACGCGAGCAAACACGGCTGGTCTATATCCAAAATCATGTTGCAAATTTCGTTAACGTATTTTCGTAGCGTGAATCTTTTATTTCTTTTCTTTTCTTTTTTTATGAAGGGAGATACGTTATAAATATAACCTGTTAAACTTTTTAACTTTAAATAATTTATTTTTAACTTAAAATTTAATTATTTTAAACCGCTGGGGGGCAGATAAGTATGTACGATTTTACGCCAGAAATATTTCGAAGTACCCGACTAGAAATGATTTTAAGGTGAAAATGAGGACCCTATAAGGTACCTTAGGATTATTATTGGGACCTGTTAAGGTACCCTAAAGGGTCCCTAGAGGGTGTGTAATGGGGTGATTGTCAGGTCCATAAAATAATTCTAATAAGTCGGGCAATGGTAGGGCAAGTCAATGTTACCTGAAATGTATACATTTATTTATGGATGTAATTAATTGATTGGCAATAATTAATTGTCAATAATTAATTGATAATAAAAATAATGTATACAGTATTTATGTACATTAATAAATGAATTTAGTAATTTAAAAGCAAATATTATCAAATAAAGGAAGGAAAATAAAGAAATTGTAACATAACCTATAAATTATTTATTTATTTTATCACAAATGAATTAAGAAACATTAAACATATTGAAAATTAAATTTAAATTGTTAATACTGATAGTAACATTTATTTAAAAATTTATTCAAATACAGTAATAATTAAATAAATTAATTATAATTTTTATATAAACTATATAAAGGTTTTTATTTTGAAAGATTATTGATTAATTTCAGAATTTTTTATTCTTGCTAATCTTGCACCGTCCCAGTCTTTTGCATTATTAATTACATTCCCTATTCCTTGTAATAATAATCTCTCTTCTACAGGCCTTCCAGAACTTGCATAAGCTTCAAGAAATCCATCTGTAAATAAAAGAATTATAAAATTTAAAAGTAAGAAATATGTTTTACAAAATAATATTTACAAAAATCAAAATATTCTTTACCTCTTAAGCTTTTATAGAAGGCAATATCTTTAAAAACCAATTTCCCCTCTTTTTTTTGTGCAGTGTATGATGTAACAATCATTTTCATCAAAAATTGTTTTTATTAAAATGTCAATAAATTCAATACATAAATTCACCATCTTAAAATTTTTCAAAAAGTGTTTTATCTCTGTTTAATAAATTGGAATTAATTACATTCAATTACTTTAATTACAGTGCAGTAGTGGAACTGCATAACATACTTTTATATCTGATGGAATTTAGAATATTTCTAAAAACATCATTTTGGCATCAACATCACTCAAGAAATATCTAATATCTTCAGACATAGTACTAGTCACTTTGAACATCTTCATAGTCATCGAATCCACAGGATATAAAAATGCTGCTTCTGTGTTTAATTTTTTACCAATCATTTCTATTTCATTTGGCGCAGGAGTTAATTTTGATGCCTGCATCCTTTCAAGCTTAATTACAGTTCCATCCTTCATGAGAATGATATTATTTGGCTTTTTAACATTAATTTCAAACTGTTTGTATCTTACCTTAAGTATACTTAAACAATAATTACTTTTTTTACATTTAATTATCTCATATTGTGAAATCTTTTTAACACTCGTTTCATAGATTAATAAATTTTCCTCCATTCTTTTGCAAACTTGTATCAAAGGCTTATTCCCTTGTCTCAGATGCTTTTCAATTGTCCTAGTAAACTCTCAAATGGGAAAGCCGTTATTTCACTGAGCGAACATCTGAAATATCTTACATCCTCTACAAGGTGTATTAATGAATGCACATTTAATATTTGAGATTCGAGGCCATAAATTTGTTGGCATAATAAAATGAATCTTTCCAGATATATTTGTGCATTATCAAGATATTCATGCAATTCATGACATGACAGAATCCTACATGCTACGTGTAAAAGTAAGAAGTGCCTGTACAGAGTATCATCCAATATATTTTGTAAAACAAATGGTCCACAGTATAACAAAAAGAAGCGAAATTCTGTTGCCTTCCATTTCCCAATATCACCCAAAGTTCTTGTTCCTCTTTGGAATTCAGAAGGCACTTGATGAGATAAATTGGTTAATCGTAATGAAATTCTGATTACATCATCCTTTTTAAGTTTACACGAACTTGTACTTAACCAATAATCATTAAGTAGTTTTTTCATAACACCAAGACATCCTAAATGCATGAAATCTAAAACGAATTGCTGTACCATGTCAATTGGTGGTTGTACTAAAGTCAATGGTGATGAACCGGTATGATGTTCACTATTTTTCTTATTCCGAAAAGATTCATCAGTTCTTTTTTCACAGTTTGTTGATAAATAAGTGACTCGTCTACAATAATAGTCACCTTTTATGTTACAACGTTCACATGCATAATAAGCATTATGCCCTTTTATGCATTTTAAAAAAGGCTCTTGCAGGCCTATCACAGATGAAGCACATAACACTGATTTCAAATTTTTTTCCTTTGATTGTTAATCCATTTTTGAGCAAAAATTCTAATTCTTGAACGAAATCAGATAAATATTTTTGAATACTGTATGGTTTCCTTTTCCATAATATATAGCTATCACAAAAGGTTTGTACGTTAAGTTTATTTTGTAAATTTTACCTAAAATTAAAATTTTAGTGTAAATAATTATTTTTTATGGTAATTAAACATTTCAAATATATCTTTTACCTAAAAGAGGCCAAAATTCCTTCGAGCTTGAATGAAAAAGTGGAAGTCCATCAGCGTTGAACTGTAAGTGCAAACTAGAATCATCATGTAAATCTATATTAACACTTCTTTGTAATTGTTTTCCAATTCCAAAATAAACATATTCAGAATGATCTGATGAATCATCAGGATTAAATTTTTAATTTTACTTTTTAATTCTAAATTTGTTTTTAACAAAGTTTTTGAAGACAGAGGCAAACATGAAAAATGTGGCTTTAAAATTTTTAATAAAGAATCTAAACTCGTTTGAGTTATTCTGCATTCTATAGCCCATTTTTTCAAATTGATGTATAAATCACTTGTATTACATGCACTATCAATATCATAATCATCTTCATCACTACTGCTTTCACTATTAATGTCTTCATTTTGATCACTTAAATCACTATCGGATAACCTTTCTCTATATTCTATTTCATCATTAATTGAAGTTTCTTCATGATGTTTATTTAAATTAAAATTCACATTTGGATCACATTTTTCTGATAACACTGGGTTTCTATTTAGTTTTTTATTATCTATTTCTGAATCAGATTCACTTTCTTTTATTCTTCTTTTTGCCCTGTAATTTTTCACTCTCAAGGCATTCAGTGTTGCCGAATGATTAATTTTTTTGCTCATTTTTATTAAAAATATTCAGTATAAATAATACTTGAAATATACATAAGCAATATTATAAGCATAACCTATAAAGTTGTTCGTCATGATATCATAGACGATATTGAGGTAATTTTCAGGTAATTTTCGGGAGGTTATGAAACATCTATAAATTTTAGGCTGGTTTACAAGGCCCCGACAATTGCCCCATTACACGCCACGTAGCGCCCCTTCCAGGATGCCGAACAGGGACCTTATGATTACGTAAGGCATCCTGAAAACTTTTCTAGTCGGGTAGCGTTGGTCTAGTGCGTAACGTTCGCGCTTTTCCTTTTGAGTACGCGAGTTCAACTCTTGGTTAGAACCACTTTTTTTAAATTTTTTTTTATTATTTCAATAGTTTTTATTGCTTTTTTTTATTTATATTTTTTTTATTTTCTATTTTTTTATTAATTTTAAAATCTATTTTTTCACAAGTTACTTAAAATATGCTCGTTTTTTTTATTAATATTTTTAAATAAATTATTTCATTTAGAAAATAATTTAAAATATTAATAAATAAATAATAGTGATATTTACAATACTATAGTTCAATTTTGTCTTTATAAACATATTTCAATATACAATATATATTATAACATAAATAATAATATCTCAGTTTTATTTATTTATTGTAATTTATTGTAAATTTTATAAACTAAATTATAAATAAATTAAACTATACTATTATAAAATAAACATCACTATTATTTATTTATCAATATTTGTAATTACTACCTATAAAGAATAATTTATTTTTAAAAATTTTCATTGAAAAAAACAAGCGTACTTGTGAAAAATTAAATTTTAAAATTATTAAAAAAATACAAAATCTAAAAAAAAATAAATATAAAAAGGAATAAAAAATATTAAAACAATAAAAAAAAAATTTAAAAAAAAGTGACCCTAGCCGAGAGTTGAACTCGCGTACTCAAAAGGAAAAGCGTGAACGTTACGCACTAGACCAACGCTACTCTGAAATATCTTTGGCGTAAAATCGTACATGCTCATCTGCCCCCCAGCGGTTTAAAATAATTAAATTTTAAGTTAAAAATAAATTATTTAAAGTTAAAAAGTTTAACAGGTTATATTTATAACGTATCTCCCTTCATAAAAAAAGAAAAGAAAAGAAATAAAAGATTCACGCTACGAAAATACGTTAAAGAAATTTGCAACATAATTTTGGGTATAGACCAGCCGTGTTTGCTCGCGTCGCCACCCAAAAGAGGAGGCGACTCAAGCAAACAAAGGATATGAGAGTGGGGAGTCATCGAAGTATACCACGCGAGTCATCAGTGAATGCCGTTCATGCTTTAGTTACTCTCCATACCATCTTTTTTAGTATAAGGTAATCCAATACTAATAGAGCTTCTCACGGCCTGTCATATTTGTATCAATGTTTTATATGCTCGCATAGATGGCAGTTCGCATGCTCTATTAGCATGAATTTTCTCTCAGTGTACTTCAGTCTTACTCCGCCAGCCACTGCGCTTAGTCGCTTTGGCTATTCAATAAAGAAACACCTTAACTCATAAAGTGTCTCTCATTTTCCAAATCCCATTCTTCTTCTGCCTTACATCTTATACATCGCCACCTTAGGCGTAACACTCCATTCTAGCCGATCGTGGTAGCGTCAGAGTGGGAAATTCCAAAATTTCCAAAATAAAAATATTGAAAAAAATACTTTTCATGATTTTACAATTATCAATAAATTCAAAGAAAGAGAGTTACTATAACAGAATTAATTTATTGCACTTATTTATAATTTATAAATATTGCATGATTTTTAAATTATTTAAAAAATCATAAATAAAAGCAATAAATTTATTTTGTTACAGTAACTTTCTTTCTTTGAATTTATTATTAATCATAAAATCATAAAAAGTATTTTTTTTAATACTTTTATTTTGGAAATTTTGGAATTTCCCGCTCTGATGTTACCACTAGCGGCATCGCTGATTCCATGATGAAATTTTCCAACTGGTTTTATAGAACAAAATAAAAAGTGTT
This sequence comes from Anastatus disparis, assembly GCA_017163975.1. Lineage (NCBI taxonomy): Eukaryota > Metazoa > Arthropoda > Insecta > Hymenoptera > Eupelmidae > Anastatus > Anastatus disparis. The sequence goes on along the minus strand of JAFFSR010000301.1, from coordinate 2,805,970 downwards.
ATTTATGTTGATTTTGTAATTGTAACAGTAAAGAAAGTTTTAAAGTTTTAAAAATATTCCATAGTTTTTGAAACGATATCGCAATTCTTTTTGACATTCCGATAAAAGTTTCATCCTAATCTTAGGTGGTTTTATAGTTATGGGACGCACTGTAGTAATCAGTGAGTCTTCATGAAAATAATAAATAATAAAAACTATTTCACATAAATGTTTATATGTGATAGATAAGTTCGTAAAACATCTTATTCAATAGAATTTATTTGAATTTGTGTCAAAATTTTCTAGTACACTCTTGTACATAACCTCAAAAAAATTTTTTAATTTTTTTGCAAAAAGTATTTTAGTATAGATATATGTACAAAAAATGTTTAAATAGAAATTTACGATTATTGAATAAAATTTTGTTAACATGATTTATTTACGATAAATCATAAATTTTACTTCTAATAAAAACGACTTGGTTGGCGCACCTATGCCATTTCAGCATGGTTACTAAAATAACATTGCATGGTTCCTCTGATGATATTACTGAAAAGCACTTGCATATCGCGCCATGTTATTTTAGCATGGGAACCGAGTTAAATTCGCTTATTTTTTTTTCAGTGTCATTAATTAATTATATATTATATTCATTAATTAGAATTTTACATTCCAATATGACTTATCAAAATTTCTCGACCGTTTTGTACCAAAAATCCAAATATCTTAAAAACTAATAAATTAATCTATTTGAAAATGTAACTAAATAATCATCATGGCACATATTACAAGCTAATGCATTTCTTTTCTGGAAATTTATCAATAAAATTGAAAGAAAGTTAATAATTATGAGTACAGGTGCAGTGTCCGTTTTACATCTTCTTAAACCTATGTCATTAAAATATACTATTTTAATTACAATATTTTGATCTGTGAAATGTGTCATTAATTATAATTAAAAACTTTATTTAAATTTTTTGAGGTACAAAATTGGTTGTAAATAATATCTTTTTATTATAATTTTTAACATCACTGCGTTTATGCTATCATAGCGGTGCTGACTAGTCACGGAGGTTTTCACGATAGGAGGTGCACACTGACTCCCATCCCCACCTCTCCCTAACTCAGTGTGCGTGGCCTTCTGTCTCTCTCTCACTTATATCAGTCATCGCTTTCTCATATGCGATCTCATATGAGATCTCATATAGATATTTCAGTAGGGGTTGAAAATATAAAGTATATATGAGAACTCATACGAGATCTCATATGAGATCTCATATGAGATTGTAATGTGTGATCTCATGCGAGAACTCATATGAGATCGCATGTGAGATCTCATATGAGATCTCATATATATTTCTTTGTAGGGTTGAAAATAGAAAATATATATGAGATCTCATACGGGATCTCATATGAGATCTGATATGAGATCGCATATGAGATCGCATGTGAGATCTCATTTGAGATCGCATGTGAGATCTCATATGAGATCTCATATATATTTTTTAGTAGGGTTGAAAATGTAAAATATAAATGAGATCTCATATGAGATCTCATATGAGATCTCATATGAGTTCTCGTGCCAAAATCTCATATGAGATCGCATGTGAGATCTCATATGAGATCTCATATGAGATCCCATGTGAGATCTCATATGAGATCTCATATATATTTTTCAGGAGGGCGCACATTGCTGTACGCAATATTTCTCTTATATGAGAAAAGGAAAGGGGATATTAAAGTCAATGTTTGATGTATTCTTGCTCCGACTTCTCATGAGAACATCGCGCGCGCATTGCTGTACGCAATATTTCTCTTATATGAGAAAAGGAGAGGGGATATTAAAGTCAATGTTTGATGCATTCTTGCTCCAACCCCTCATGAGAGAACATCGCGCGCGCACATTGCTGTACGCAATATTTCTCTTATATGAGAAAAGGAGAGGGGATATTAAAGTCAATGTTTGATGTATTCTTGCTCCGACCTCTCATGAGAGAACATCACGCGCGCACATTGCTGCACGCAATATTTCTCTTATATGAGAAAAGGGAAGGGAGTATCAAACACGAGGATCAACACATTTTTATTTTGACCTTGCATGAGATTGCGCGCACATTGTTGTACGCAAATTTTTCTTTTATGCAACCACCAGAGCATCACGATCTAATGCATGCATCAATGAAATTCTTATCGGTCCTTTTCAGGACCACAAATTTTTTAATGTATAGCAAACTATTCTAAAATATAAAATTATTTCTACCTTTATAATAAATTAGCTCTTTTAAGAGCCACAAATTTTCTTAATGTAGAGCAAACTGTTTTAAAATATTTTTATCGAAAAAAATTGACTTAACATGGGATCGAATTCACGATCTTTTGAACGCGAAACTCTCGCTTATTCCTCTATACCACGAAGTCATACTTTAAAATTTTATGTTTTTAATTTTTAGCATATATAATATAAATTATTAAACAAATAGTTTTCTAAGTTAAAAAAAAATTTTAGTACTAAGAAGAACTGGTTTACAAAATGAATTCGAAGTGAATTCCGACCAGCTATCCCGCACCAATGAGAGCGCAGCGCAATGAATCCGAGTTCATTGCAAGCAGCTACGCCGCACCAATGAGCGTGAAGCACTCATAATCGGATCCACTCGGCCATTACCGTCTCGAGACTGAATACAGACATATCCGAAGTGAATTGCAAGCAGCTATGCCGCACCAATGAAATAAGAAGTTGATGTAAAAATGAGACATCAGCATGGAACCTAAAATTTCTCAAACTTCATTTTTAACTTGATTTTATTATTAAATTTTGAATATGAAACTATTTTAGGTTTATAGTAATAAGATTAAATTTGTTTTATAAATTGGAAGTGATACTTATGTTTTTTTGTTGTTATTACTCAAATTTAATAAATCTTAGTTATCGATGTTTTAGCTCATTTGTTGATGTGAAAAGTGAAATATGTTTGTGTTAAATTAAAATTTCTTAAACTTCATTTTTAACTTGATTTTATAATTAAATTTAAATATGAAATTATTTTAGGTTTATGGTAATAAGATTAAATTTGTTTTATAAAGTGGAGGTGATATTTATGCTTTTTAGTTGATAATACTCAAATTTAATGAATCATAGGTATTAATGTTTAGCTTATTTGTTGATGTGAAAAGTCAAATTCGTTTGTGTGAAACTAAAATTTCTTAATGATTGTATTTTAATGATTAAAACAACTTTTACTGTCAATAAATTTATTATAAATTAAACTTGCAACGTTTCAGTCATATTTAAAAAATGACTCTCTTCAGGCAAAACAATATAATACAGTTTACTACATTTCTAATTGATACAGTTTACTACATTTCCAATTGATTATCTAATCTTTCTTTTTAATCTTTTTCTTTCTTAAATAATTTCAAATTTCTTAAACCTTGTTTTTAACCTATTTTTATTATGAAATTTTGAATATTAAAACTAATTTAAGTTTATGGTGATAAAATTAAAATTTGTTTCATAAAGTGAAAGTGATATTTATGCTTTTTAGTTAATTATACTCAAATTTGATAAATCTTGGGTATTGATGTTTAGCTTATTTGTTGTTGTGAAAAGTGAAACTTATTCGTGTATTACTAAAATTTCTTAAATTGCATTTTTAATCTGTTTTATTATTAAATTTTAAATATTAAGGTATCAGGCCTGAGTTAAAGTCTGGAAAAAATTAAATTTCAATGTAATGATAATTTTTTTTAATGATATTAATTGATGAAACTTTTTTATCTAAAATATATATAAAATATAAGACTTTAATCCATGAATAATTTCAAAAGACTTCATCTGATAGTTAAAATCCTTTTTCATTTGTCAATGAATTAATTTCGTCTATTTTTTTAGTTGCCGTAGAATTTCTCAGCCAATTTTCAACAAATTGACTTCAAAATTTGCAGATATCTTTAATTTATATATCTTCACAAGTTCATTGTTTCAGTTTTCTAAAAAAAAAAAAATGAATTTAAAAACTTGATTTGGAAAAAGTTGAAAATATTAGAAAAAATAGGTATTTTTATAAAATTTTATGTAAGTAATTTTGTTGAATATTCACTTGAGCTTGTCTTATAAAAATTCCAGGTGAGTAAACTTGTGAAGGTATATGAATTAAAGATCTCTGCAAATTTTGAAGTCGATTAGTTTAAAATTGGCTGAAAAATCCTGCGGCAACTACAAAAATAGAAAAAATTTATTCATCGACAAGAGAAAAAGATTTTAACTATCGGATGAGGTCTTTTGAAATTATTCAATGATTAAAACCTTATATTTAATATATATTTAAGATAAAATGTTTCATCAATTAATATTATAAGAAAAAAAATTTATCCTTACATTTAAATTGAATTTTTTTTGGACTTTAACTCAGGCTTGATGCCTAAAAACTAATGTTAGTTTATGCTGATAAGATTTAATTTATTTATAAAGTGGAAGTGATATTTATGCTTTTTAGTTGATAATACTAAAATTTGATAAATATTAGGTATTGATTTTTAGCTGATTTTCATATCTCAGCAGCTAAAAGATCTAAGACACTTGGAAATTGATGAGTAACTTTATTGTGATGATAAAAATGAGGATAAAAAATTTCAAGTGTGTAAAATTATTCTTTCTTTATCCGATGTAAAAAAAGTTGATGTGTAAAGTGAAACTTGTTCATGTCAAACTAAAATCTATTGAATTTCATTTTTAACTTGATTTTATAATTAAATTTGAATATGAAACTATTTTACGCTTTGGTAATAAGATTAAATTTGTTTTATAATGTAGAAGTAATATTTATGCTTTTTAGTTGATAATGCTCAAATTTGATAAATTTTAGGTATTGATTTTTAGCTCATTTGTTGTTGTAAAAAGTGAAATATGTTTGTGTAAAACTGAAATTTTCTTAATCTTTATTTTTAACTTGTTTCCATTATTAAATTTCGTATATGAAACTATTTTTGGTTTAATGCAATAAGATTAAATTTGTTTTATAAAATGGAAGTGATACTTTGCTTTTTAGTTGATATTACAAATTTGATAGATCTTAGGTATTGATGTTTGGCTCATTTTTATATCTCAGCAACTAAAAGAGATAACACTTGAAAATTGGTGTGTAGCTTTGTTGTGATGATGAAAATGAGAATATAAAATTTCAAGTGTGAAAGATTATTCATTGTTTATCCAATGTAAAAAAGTTGATATGAAAAGTGAAACTTGTTCGTGTACACATAAAATTACATTTCTAGCATAAGTTAATCAATTTTATGAATTAGTAATAAAATTTAATTTCGTTTTTAACTGAAAAGTTGAATAAGTGTTAAATTAAAATGATTTGTGAATAAAATCATAAATGAGTTCAGAATAGTTCATATTTTTATGTTTCGTCTAAAACTTGAAATATTTTTAAATTTAGTTGAAAATAAATTGAATTGTGGTCAATGTAGTTTCGTTCTTTGAAATAATTTTAAAGTGCTTTTGGACTACAATTTTTTTTTAAATAAGATTTTTTTTTTAAATAATATATTTAATTTAAAATATTGTTTTAATATGGTAAGAGCCTCTCCTTCGCTCTTTATCTGTGAGATTCTCCCGTTTATGATAATTTATTGCAGTAATACTTTATCATAAACTTACAATCATTTTTTAAGCGTACACAAAATGTAATAAATCTTTATTTATCATACAATAAGTTTTATTACATGGAGATTCATCTTCTTCTTGTGATACTATCAAAGAATTGAATGATGTAAAACTGCAGTTATCAAAACATTTTCGTCTTTAAGTCAAAATCTTTGAAAGATATATTAACTATTACATGTAATGTTATCATTTATGATGCATGTTTGGAAATATTTTCCGTCAAGTGTATATTTTTATTGAGTTTAATTTTTAAAGAGAATAATGAACGTCCTAATTATCACACTCATGTATAAGATAAAGTCAATCACTTTACGATACCTCTCCAATCAAGGATCAATTTGAATTTCCTAAAAATTCACTCAATATAACCAGCTTCTCGTAGCTCATTAATTATGAAGCTCATCTCTTTGTAAGTATATAGATCTGTATTAGTTGAAGATATAATAATACGAAGACGATTAACTAAAACATTAGGATCATCCCATTCTCCAAATCCATAATCTTCAAACATGTATTTACTCATATATTTAGTGGTAGATGCGTTACTATTAGAATAATCTGATAAAGTATCACTGTTGGTATCGATGGAATTCATTACTGCTTTTTTGGATCTGGATACTGGTAAAGTTTTATAAGGTTTTCTTTTACAGCTTCCAAAAATTTTTTTATTCTCTTCAATATTTTCTAACTCATGATGAGAGCTGAAGTTATTACCTTCACTCATTTCTTCAAATGCATCATTATACTTCTCTGTAGAGAATGATTCATTACTATTAGAATAACCTGATAATGTATCACTATCAACATCGTTAGAACTTATTTTTGCTTTTTTGCGTCTTGATTTTGGTGAAATCTTACTATAAGATTTTCTTTTACAGCTTTCGAATGTCTTACATTTTCCACTCTTTTGATAGTTTATCATTTCATTATCAGAGCTGGAATAATCATCTTCAAGTAATTTTGATTCAGAATACTTTCTGCCATCAATGAAATCAGCATTTTTAACATTATCACTCTTTACAAGTTTATTATTTGTATGACTCATCTTGAAAACATTAGGTTGATATTTTTTCTTTAAAATCATAGTCCTTGTTTCATTCTTTTTCTCGGTTGGTGTTAAAGTATGATTATGCGGTGTACAACTTACAAGTTTCATATCCTTGGTTATCGCACGACTTGAACATTGTTTTAAATGGTAAAGTTGACATTTCCAGTATATATTACCATTACTCATAGCTTTTTCCTTATAAAAAGGAATATCATTCAAAAGAAGTATATCTTTTCCTCTACAACTTTTCATAAGGGGTCGTACCCAAATGCCGTTGACAATTTTTTCGATATTTCGACCTCCCGGTCCCCTTTCCGTGACATGTGTAAACTATCAAAGTACCCTCCCCCTGTAACGTAAACTAACTTTTTTATTTTTTATTAAACTTTTAAAAAAAATTTTATTTATATTAATTACTTTTTAAATATTGAACATATTTTTATTTTTTTTATTTTATTAAAATAGCATTGTCACAAAACAACAGAATTCTAAACATTGCATATAATAAATATTTATAAGATATTAAATATATTAATCGTCGATAAACTTTTTCACTTCAATTTTATCGAAAAAGATCATAAAACTATGAACCTTTTAAAATACGTTATAAAAATAGAATACGATTCAACAGGCACAAATATAAATGCTGCAATCAGCTTGAAAATTTTTCGTTTGTTTTGACAGCTCACTCGCTAAAAGAAACGGCTTATGCTTTGCACCGTATGGCGGCGCCCGCGTACATGTAAAAGAAAGTAATATACTGTGTTTTAGTGGACAGACTGCGGAACTGCTTGACTTTGCAGTTTTCGGATGAAAAATCTGCTCCAAATTGCTAATATTATGCAATGATCTTGTTGATAAAAAAAAAATAGCCAACGTAGCAGTAAATAACTAACCCCCCTTCCATAGCGTTACTTTTCGTAGATTTGGATCGACCCCTCCCCCCTAAAAAACTGTCAACGGCATTTGGGTACGACCCCTAAGTTGCAAAGATGTATTAAGCGGAGACTCATCAGTATTATTCAAAGTAACATCAATCTCCGAATTATTTATGAATAATGTTTTTTTTTCTTTATCTAACACTTGATCAATATTGGAATTTAATTGATTTGGAAGTTTAGATTTAATCGCCTCCCTTAATCTCTCAATTTCAAGGAAGTTTGACATGTTGTTTGTTGATGCATACTGTTCCTGAAATATAAAATCATCTGTATTTATAGTAAAATAACGAGTTGAGTAAGACTTTGATAAGATGATTTATAAGATAACAAGATGATTTTTAGATAGCATGATTTAAAAATGTTATTCAATATAAATTTAGCAACTTTAATTAAAGAATTTTAAATTTAACATATTCGACAAAATTCGACAAGATTCGACGAAAATTCGACAAAATTCGACGAAAATTCGACAAAAATTCGATGAAAATTCGATAAACATTCGACGAAATCGGATAAAATTTTATAAAGCTAATGTAAAATCCATATTGTGAAATATATCATCATATGTAATGCAGTTTTATTCATATAGATCTATTCCAATATATGCAAGAATAGTGATATTCTTAGTGATATTCCAAGTGATAAGGAGGAATTTTTATATACCTTTATTCGCAATATCACAATGTGTTGGTTTACATCTCAGTATATATAACCAGCTTCTCGTAGCTCTTTAACGATAGAATGAATTTCGTTAATATGACTAGAATTACCAGCTTCTCTCTCAGCAACGAGTAAACGAAGCCGATCAACAAGCTTATTTGGATTATCCCAGTAAACATCAAATTTCGCATTTCCCTGTGAAACTTCGTATCGAGGCACCGATCCTCCTTCTTTCTCAGAAAATAGAGGAGCGATAATTTCTGTATATTTTTTACTTATATGTGATCGAATGGCTCCATCATTTCTATATTGTTTCTTGTGAGCATTCGTAGCTTCGAGAATATAACGATAATTCTTCATGTCGCTTGAAGTTACTCGAGTTTGATCAGGATGTTTTGTAATTAGAAGTTCCATTAATCCCTGAGTTTTCGGATATCTTACATCTTTCACTTTGATAAATTGATTTTTAAAGTATATGAATGAATCACCGATTATATAATCTTTACCTTCCTTACGTACACCATAAATCTTATCAATATTGGATTGATCATCATTGAGCATAAATATATATTTGTCGAAATTATCAGATTCCTCTCCACTGTCTGCTGTTTCAAACTCAGAATCTGTAACATGTCGAATAGTATTGTTTGTTGATAAATCATCATCATCATCATCACCAGAGCTCGTTTCAATCAGATTATCGTCTATGACTTCTTTGACCATTTCCGATGATTTTTGTTTTTCGTGACTTATCTTTTTCTTTTTAGAAACTTCAAGGAGTTCATGAAGAGGATCAACAATGGGTTTAAATGTTTCACTAATTGCTTTTTGAAAATTTTCTTTTTCGAACTTTAATGCATCATATTTTCTATATATATTTAACTATAATAAGTTGTCGTAATATATTTTTCTCTCGCTCAAAATCCACCATATTGCTTCTTCAATATTCAGTTGTGGAATGATTACTGAACAGTAAAACAGCTATATTTATAGCAAACGCCTTATTAAGAACACGTTCCCAATGTCTGCCTACGTAATTTCTGCGGTTTATCTAATACCTAATACTGCTATTGAGATAAAGAGGGTGAGTCAAGAAGAGGGGATCGTGGCTCAAGTAGAAGGGAGACCACTACTTATAGAAGACAACGAGCCCGAAGAAGTCATTCCTTCATCTGAAGAGCCACCAAGCAAGAGGCAGAGAACTTAGTAAAAATTTAAATATTTAAAAAGGACTTTGAAATTTTATCAAGAAAAAAAAATTTAAGGTAAGTTAAAAATTTTATACTTAAAAAAATTTTATACTCTAAAGGACTTAGAATATTTATTCATTTTAGATGGATCTTGCTCAATTGAATGAGATTGCTCGTGGAGGTTTTTTCCCATTAAAAAGGTAGCTGAGTTGGAGAAAAACCAAGATTACATGGTGACTGGCTTAAGCGCTTGGAAGTTAACGGAGAGGTATACGAATCACGGGTGTACTTCTTACTTTTCGGAGTAAGGGGTTCACAAGTGGCGATTCTTGGTTGTACCTCACAGATGGGAGCGAAGGTTCGGGCTCCCATCACTTCCTAAACAAAAAATGTTTTTGTTTGAAGCGCTTAAGATATAAATACCCTTGCTCTGAAGTTAATGTTTCTTCTACAGATTACGCATTGTTCAACTTTACTTGCGCATTGGTAACAACAGCAACAATGTCCGCATGGTAAAAATGCTATCTCTATTCCTTTATCGAAGCAAACTTTACATTTATTTTGTAAAGAATTATCTGTAGGAATTATATTTCGAAGGAAACGGCAGCGACTATTCCATTTCTTATGTTCTGATAATGGATCCTCACCAATTTCCCACCTACAGATCTCTGTAGAGCATTCAAAACAACGGACTTTATCAATTTCACCTGTATAATAAAATCCCGCGATGGCCAGATCTTTGGGTTTTAAAAAAGTCAAAGGCCAGTTTTTAAAACTGTCAAGACGACTTTGCTCCGTATGATACATGAGTACTTATTGGACTGATGTTTTGTCAATCCAACTATTATGAGTACTATCAAAGCCGAGCCACTTTACATATACTTGTTTCCCACGTCTCTTTAGAACTTTTTCTACAAGATAAACGTCTGGATACTTGACTTTCTGAAGTTCTTCCTCGTAGAAGCCACCAGCGATTGATTGATCTTGATAGTCTTTGAGACGGTAAGTTGTCGGCTGCGTTGCTTTAACTTGTTCAATCGTAAATTTCAGCAGACTAATTAGGTGTGTATCTTTTTTCGAATACTTGTTTCAACTTGCTTACTCGTACTTTATCACCAACCTTGAATTTTGCTTTTTTTCTCACAACTTTTTGACCAAATCGTGAGCGAAACTGAGATGCATTTGCAACTGTAACATCATTTGGTTTAGCACCGATCGTTCGATGTTTTGTATTGTTGTAAGATTTTATCAGATCAGGTAAAATATCGATCCATTTATAGCTACCACGTAAGCTGAACTTCATCCACACTTTGTGTTTGAGAGTACGATTGAAGCGTTCGCAAATAGATGCTTTGAGATTACTATACGTTGAGTATAAGTTAATCTTGTATTGTTGCATAAGATTTTTAAAATGAGTATTATAAAACTCTTTACCTTTATCTGTTTGTAAATTTTTTGGAACTCGTCCTTGACGTTATTTAGATTTCATCACAGCAGAGACTTCTGCTCCGGTTTTTTGTTTCACAGGAACGGCCCATGCGTTTTTCGAAAAAATATCTATAATTGTAAGCATGTATTTGTAGCCTTTGTTATCTCGAGAATAAGGTTGCATCTCTACAAGATCAGCTTGCCAAGTTTCATCGAAACCTCGCACATCAAATGTTCGACGGGGATAGCGACGTCTGGCAGGTTTATGAAGCTCTTCTACAACTCTTTGGTGTTCCATGGTCACAGAGTTAATGATTGCTTAATTACACCAAATTGGCTTTTATACTATTTGATTTAATTTTAGCATCTTGCATCCAACTTTTAATTAAGTCGTATAGATTTTCAATGTTTACATTAACTTTTTTTATCTTCTCATCACACTCATCCTTTAACTTTTGCAGTTCTAATTCTGATGTGCTAAGATCATCTCTTAATCTAGCAGTGACTATGTATATACTCTGGACTTCAGATGTAATCAAACCTTGCAGTGTATTAAAATTAACGGCATCATTCGATTGCTGAGGAGCGGCAACATTGCATAACCTCTTATTTTCTACATCGAAATGTCCATCTTTTGTCAATTCATAGTCAATTCCGGGAGGTCCTCGATTACCCTCGCTTCGTTTAAGATTACGTCCGAATACATCAACGCTCATTTTGATAATGTAACGAGTTTTAACTTGCAGCTTAATATATATAGCCAGCTTCACGTAACTCTTCGATGATGGAATGAATCTCGTTAGTATGACTAGAATTACCAGCTGCTTTTTCAGCAACCAATAAACGCAGTCGATCAACTAGCTCGTTCGGATCATCCCAGTAGACATAATCAAACTTGGTATTTTTTCTTGCAATTTTATATCTAGGTAGTGAACCTCCTTTTTTACCGAATAGAGGAGCAATTATGCTGGCGAACTTTTTACTAGTATGCAAACGAATTCCTTCATCGTTTCTGAAACATTTTTTATGAGCATTTGTCAGTTCCAGGATCTTTTGATAGTTATCTTAATCTATTTGAGTTACTAATTTTTTAGATGGATGCTTCTCAACAAGCAATTCGTACAATCTTCGAGTTTTTGGGAACTTTTCAGTTCCTAATTGCACATAAGTTTTTTCAATATGTATTGGTGTATTACCGAGAAAAAGTTTATCACCCTCCCTACGTACACCATAAACTTTATCTAATTCTCTATATTGCAAATCTTCTGTAAAATCTTCGCTAGCAGATTCAAACGAGGTCTCAAGAGAATGCAAGGAATCATTTTGTATAGTATGCTCCAATTCTTCATCGGATTCAGATTTTTTAACTTCAGGTAGAATAATTTCTTCTTCTTCTTCAAGAATGAGTCTTCTTCTTTTTCTCTTGCTTTCAAAAGCAATCTCTCTAAGTGGGTCAATGATGGGTTTAAGAGTTTGTTGAACAACTCTTTCCGTAATTTCTTTTCCATATTTTAACATGTCATACTTGCGTTTCACAGCATTACGCGCTTGAATAAGTTGCTGGGGTAAGACTTTCTTTTGCTTAAGGTCTGCCATGTTATCTCTTTGAGTTTCAAAGATAGATTGATGAATATCTGCTAAGTATGAGTTATATTTATAGCAGAACAATCAAAACCCTTTCGATATCTACCATCATTTAGTGGACTATCTTTTTCAATCATTATAAATCCATATTTATCATCTATCCAACATTTAGAACACAATTCTTTGAAACGTAAAAAAGTCATGTCAGAGTTAACATGATCGTCGTATAAATGTCTCAGATTGACATCATCTTGACAAAAGATAACTAAGAGATTAACATTATCTCTTATGAGATGTTTTGGAATTCGAGCATAAGACTGGCAGAGGTAGAAACAATCAACGTTCTTGTGTCTACCCATACAAAAGTATGCCCTGATATGTTCTTGTTTTTCACAAGCTACATCGTCGAAAATCATTATAGAATTTGGAAGAGCGTTATCCGGAGATATTACTGATTCGTGTTCGCTAAATGGAAAGTATTGCATACCTTCCAGTGGTTCTAAGAGCTCTTTCAAAAACTTATGTTTTGCTTGATTAAGAGATTTCGAATATACGTAGACATTCTCAAATCTTAGACCATTAGGATGTGTTATGAGTGCGAGTAGGCTATTAGTTTTACCACAATTAGATGGTCCGCAAAATACACCTCTTATACTATCTGGAAGTAAATTTCCATGTTTCTTTGATTTATTCTCTTGCTTCGAAATAGCATCAAAATTTGCCATCGGAAGTTTTACAGACTGCTCCTTGAAATTCATCTTGACAGACACAAACTGCGACTGTTCGATTAACTATAAATACGCTGCTTATATACCCAATGAGTTAGTTATTCTTTGAACTTCAAAGTGTTATGATCATATATCGACGACACGGTCGTGGTTTGCTTAATAAAATCATTAATAATCTTTCACTGGAACTTCATCTACCGGGATATCAATATTGTGGACCAGGGACAAAATTAGCCAAACGTTTAGCAAGAGGTGATCCAGGAATCAATCCACTCGACAAAGCCTGCAAGGAGCACGATATAGCTTATTCACAGAATCGTGAAAATATTGAGGTTAGAAATACCGCTGATAAGGTTTTAGGAGAAAAAGCTTTTCATCGAAAAGCTTTTTCTCCTAAAGAGTTTCATCGAAAGACACTAGTATTGGTGAGAAAGCAGCTGCATTCGCTATTGCAAACGCTATGAAAGTAAAATCTAAACTTGGAATGGGAGCAAAAAAGAAGAAGAAGAAGACTCCCTCTGTTACTCTTAATAAAATAATTAGAGCCACTTCCAAATCTATAAAACCTAGTAAGTGTGCTCGTAAAGCTATCTTCTCTGCTTTAGAGGCTGCTCGAAGTGCTGTGAGAAAACCAGGTGGTAAACATAAAGTCAGAGTACCTCGCAGATTATCAATTCCAACTAAAGTAGGAGGATTCTTACCATTCCTCATACCTATTTTTGCAGGTCTAGGTGCAATTGGTAGTTTAGCAGGTGGTGCGGCTGGTATAACTAAAGCAGTTAATGATTCAAAAGCTGCTCAAAAACAATTAGAAGAAAAACAAAGACATAATCAAAAGATGGAAGAAATAGCTTTGGGTAAAGGTCTTTATTTAAAACCTTACAAGACAGGACTTGGTCTTCATATAAAGTCTGGTTTAAAAAAAAAAGATCCTCAAAGTAAGGTTACCGCAAAGAGCTTTGACAAATTATGATCTCATAAAGTATGTTAAAATACTAAAAATTTTCGAGGAGTTTTCATGCGAAATGCTTTACCAAAGAGTGGACCTCATTATCACGAAACAGCGATCGTTAATCTCGATGATGTAGATCGTCCAGGTACACATTGGGTAGCTTATCGAAAACGAGGCAAAAACGTTGTTTATTTCGATTCTTTTGGACACCTTCAACCACCATTGGATTAAATGCTATACTTGGGAGTAGATAAGGTCAAATATAACTATGAGAGGTACCAAGACTATAATACATTTAATTGTGGTCATTTATGTTTGAAGTTTTTGAGTAAAAAACTTATAAAAGGACAGTCAAATTAGCTATCTCTCATTATCCATTGAACAATCATGGAAGATTTATTGACGCTAAGTTTTTCTAGTACATCATCAGTGCTCAAAGCTCAGTATTTTCCTCCGATCGAACTTTCACCCGATGAAAACTATGTTCTTGGATTAATTGGTCTTTCGACCTTCAACTCAATACCTAACATCGATAGTGGTAATAATAAGTTCTACGTTGGTGAGGAAGAAATTTTATTACCGACTGGAAGTTACGAAATTAAAGATATAAAAAACTATCTTCGTGAGGCACTAGCATTAAAAGGAATTTCAATCGATATAAAACCCAATAACAGCACACTACGTTGTGTTATAACCTGCAGTCATCCTATTGATTTTCGACCGCAAGATTCCATAGGTTCATGGTTGGGTTTTACTCAACGTGTTCTTACAGAAAAAATCGCTCACGATTCTGATTTACCAGTAGCTATTTTGAAAGTTAACGCACTCCGAGTTGAGTGCAACATAACCTCTGGCGCCTATATAAACAATCGACGAGTGCATACCATACACGAGTTCTTTCCTGCAGTCCCACCGGGATATAAGATCATCGAAGTTCCATCTCCAGTCATTTATCTTCCGATCAGCGTCAAGAGCATAGATCACATTCAAGTACGGATAGTCGATCAAGACGGACACTTGATTAATTTTCGAGGAGAAATTATTACAATAAGATTACATCTTAAACAAACGTAATGGGTATCGTTTACAACACTAAAGTTGGTAGAGGCTATATAAGTAAGTCAACATGTCGACCAGTCATCACTCGTCGAACGACAAAGAAAGCGCTAACACGGCAAAACATTCAGTTCCTAAGAAATCTCGGACTAAGAATCCGTGGTGGAAAGTAACTTGTATATTCTTCTGTTGTTTTCAAAAACATGGAAGGAATTCTGAGCATACAGTCGGGAGTAAAGTTCGATGAATCTGTTGAACATTATGAGGTACATGCTCATCAACCTTATTCCGCATCTTTATTTAATAATAGTGATGAGATTCGTATATCTATTCAACATCAAGACTTATGTCTTCTACCATCCCGTAGTTCACTCCATATTTGTGGTAGAATCGTGAAAGCTGACGGAACCGCGGTAGCTAATACGGTCCTAGTCAATAACGTTATCTGTCACATGTTTGAAGAAATCCGATATGAAATCAATGCTGTGGAGATTGACAAATGTAAAAATGTTGGTTTAACTACACTTATGAAAGGATGGCTTTCCTTTTGTTCTAGTCAAGAGTCAATTCTTGAGAACGCTGGTTGGGTTGATGTAGAGGAGAATCTAAAAGTAAACGACGAGGCAGGTAACTTTGACTTATCTATTCCTCTGAGTATGATTTTTGGTTTTGCTGAAGACTATCGTAAAATTGTAGTTAATGTAAAACATGAACTTATACTGACAATTTGAATGCGGTAGTTCAGACGCATCATGAAAATAGATACGAAGATTTTCAGATCAATTTGCAAAGAATAGAATGGCTTATGCCCTATGTAATATTATCGAATGCCTACAAACTTCGCTTACTCAATCATATTGAAAAAGATAAACCGATTGCAATGAGTTTCCGCAGTTGGGACTTGTACGAGTATCCGCTACTTCCAACCACATCAAAACACGTTTGGACTATTAAAACTTCTAACCAATTGGAAAAGCCACGTTTTGTTATTCTAGCTTTTCAAATGAATCGAAAAAATTTAAAAACAGCCAATGCGAGTCGCTTTGATCACTGCAACATTAGTAATATAAAGCTTTTCCTTAATTCGCAATACTATCCATATGGGAATCTAAATTTAAATATTGAACGTAATCAATTTGCTATGTTATACGATGTGTATGCTAATTTTCAACCTGCGTACTATGAGAAAGATGCTGAACCACTCTTAAAAAAGCAAGATTTCATTGACTATGTGCCGTTGATTGTAATCGATTGCTCGAAACAAAACGAGTCTCTGAAAAGCGCTCCTGTGGATGTTCGCTTGGAATTTGAATCAAGAAATAATATTCTTGCTGGAACATCAGCTTACTGTTTGATCATACACGATCGCGTAGTCGAGTACAATCCTGTCAATGGTAATGTACGAAAACTTGTCTAAATGGTGGGGGAATAGTTATAAATTGGATGTTTATCGTCAAAAGAGTCATTCACGATGGAGTACTTGGTCGATATGCAAGGCTTCAAGCAGCCTGGTGATGACTATGTTTTAAAAGAATTGGCTATAGTTCCGTTGAATGATGATTCTGATCCTGTCGTGCTACTTTTTAAAGAACCGTTTCCTTGGCGAAGACTCACAGAGAAATATAGGACGCAAAACAAATGATTTGAACAATATTATCATGGTTTGTCTTGGCCTTCTGGTACGATTCCCTACACCGAAATACGAAACATTCTTAAAGAAGCTCTACAAGATGCTAACAAAATTTTAGTGATGGGAAGTATAAAGAAAAGATGGTTAGAACGTTTCAAGTTTAACGTTACCGATGTTACAGAGATGGGTTATCCACCACTGGATAAGATAAAGCTAGTGACTGTTTGCCCCCATCACGATGGAATGTATAAAACTTGTTGTGCTCTACACAACGTCAGACTCATAAAAAAATATTTTACTGAGAGTAGTTTGCCATTGGAAATAGCTATGGAGTGTAAGTAAATGATTACATAGAGCTCTCATCACTATAAAAGTAATAGCGTGTTATGACTTGTATTATTTCATCATGGGACAAAGTCCGAGCACCACCGCTAAACCTAACGAGTATACTCCTCTTATCGATTTTTCTAAAAAAGAGAAGATGTCATGAAAGGAGCATTACGAAAAATATAAATCACAAATACCACCCCCAAATATCAAATATAAAAAACTTTAAATCGGCTCTTTTCAGAGCCACAAAAAAATTTAAACGTAATAAACTATTTAAAAATTATAAACTTGGGTTATAAACCTTTTAAGGACGGGGATTTTGACGTTGAAATTCGACTTTTTTTTTAAACAATATTTGTGCATAAAATGAAAAAATATATCACGTGGAGTGCCTGATAAAATTGGTGGTCGATATATCGACCAGTCCCGTCCTTAAAAGGTTAAAGTTGCTATAAACTTGAGTTATTAAAGTTGCTACAAACTTGAGTTATTAAAATTCTAGCCTGTCGCGACAAGTAGCGGGCTACAAATGCAGTGGGCTACAAATGTAGTAGGCCAGAATCCCCCCTGGGCTAGAATCCTCCCTGGGCTAGAATCCCCCTTGTTTACCTACTATAAATATTTTAGGAAATAAAAAAAATACATTTAAAATAAAATACACGCCCAAAAACGCAAGACTACAGCGGAGCTCTCTTTTTTTCTTCTTCTAATCGTGAACATATTATTCTTATATAAGAAAAAACAACAGTGCCGTCTAGGGACGCCCGAAAGAAGTGAAGCTTTGTATAAAGCGTAGGAACTAAGCGTTAAAAAAATAATGAAAATAATACGTGAGGGAAAAAAATTAAGACTTGAGAAAAAATAATAAAAAAATAAATATTTTAGGAAATAAAAAAAATACATTTAAAATAAAATACACGCCCAAAAACGCAAGGCTACAGCGGAGCTCTCTTCACGATTAGAAGAAGAAAAAAAGAGAGCTCCGCTGTAGTCTTGCGTTTTTGGGCGTGTATTTTATTTTAAATGTATTTTTTTTATTTCCTAAAATATTTATTTTTTTATTATTTTTTCTCAAGTCTTAATTTTTTTCCCTCACGTATTATTTTCATTATTTTTTTAACGCTTAGTTCCTACGCTTTATACAAAGCTTCACTTCTTTCGGGCGTCCCTAGACGGCACTGTTGTTTTTTCTTATATAAGAATAATATGTATTATATAAACATTACAAAATTTAAATGCTGTGCAGTACTAAATTTTTCTCTTCTATATTTCTTTTAATTTTACAATGTGAAAGTAAAATAGTACTAAACATATTCAATTTAAAAAAAAAATAATAGCACGCAAATATAAAAATTGAATAAATTTTAAAATCGTTTCAAAATTAAGTAAATTCTTTAATAAATAATTTACTTGATTATTGATATTTAATTTTTAATACTTAAACATAATTTATTAATTATGACATAATATATGAAAAATATATTTTATGAAAGTAATAATATTTACTTATATTATTTTACTTGTTTGATTTATTTCTTTGTTGCAAATTTTAAATATTACAGAATTTTATGCCACAATAAGATTTATTTTGAAGATGTGAAAATCCTAAAAATAATATTGAAAACTGTTTATTTATTTTACAAGATATTGCTCAAAAAACCTTAAAAAATGATACAAATTGAGATGTTGCTCAAAAAACCTTAAAAAATGATAAAAATTGGAAAAAAAATCTTATATAATTACCATAAAAATATATTACAAGCAAATATATATACATAACAAAAATACATAATGATTATGTCCCTATGAAAGTTAGATAGATATATAAATATTAAAAATGTGAAAGTAGTTCAAAATATATTTCGGAACTATATGCATTGTTCATTTGTATTATCGGGATATATTGGAAAACTAAAAATATTCAAATAGTTTTATTTTTTTTTTCATTAATTTATTAAACTTTTCATACCAATCACTTATTATACAATAGATAGTCTAAAAAAAAATATTTTTTTGTAGCGAAAAAACTTGAGTCATATTTATTATCGATTATACTAAACATAACAATTCATATTTTAAATTTTCTTATCATTCGAGAAAAAATTTTTAAAAACTAGAATATTTTTTAAATTAAGATTTAATATTTTTTTAAAAATATGTTGTTTTAATTCCATTATCGAAACACCTTAGTAGAAAATTGAGCATATTTTGGGCAGAATTCCTGGTCAACGAAATTTAAAACGAAATTTATTTAACAATTCTAGAAATTCTTGGGACAAAATTTTTTAGATAAACATCATTTCAAATTACAGTTGATCAGAAAGTGTGCTCAAAATATGGTCAATTTTCTACCAGAGCAAACATTTTGTTTAATCGGATCTGACACGACTGTCAAATTCTCGATTTACTATATTTTATGCATTAGGAATGTCAAATTCCGATATTAGAGAAAACAAAACTTATCGAATCTCGATTATAACCACCGACTAATTTGGTATAAGAAATTGTCATATTTTGAATTATGCAAAATAAATATTATATTGGAATTCAATATTAATATTTCTAAAGTAGATAAATTCAATTATATATCCAACATTTATAGGGACATTATCATCATGCATTTCTGATATATATATATATATATATACATTTAAATATACATATATTTTCTCCTAATATGTTCTTACAGTAATCAAATAAAATTTTTTTTTAATTCGTATGCATTTTTAAAAGTTTTTAGGTATATCTTGAGAAAAGGAACGAGTTGGATTCAAGTTGATATCGATTATATTAATGCTTCTGGATAAATTGCTGTTGGAATTTTTTTTCATCAATAATCGTCATCTAAAATTAAAAGTTTTTACCCGTGTTCAGTATTTATTACTTTATGGCGAAAATAGTTATTATTTTAGCATATGGTACTAGGGTAGATATAAGCTTTTAAATTTTCTTTTTTATCTTACTTTTGAAATGATTTGTTTGCAAGAAATATCACGTAATAATCACTTGAAATTTCATGGGATAATAACATGGTTTTTCTCCCCAGCTTTTAACTGAAAATTAAATAAACACTTCGTAAATTATAATATTACATAATATGTACATGTAAATGACTTTTTACGAGTCTACACTATGTATTCATAATTAAAAGAAATTTGTTTATGATTTGATATCATTCAAAAATTTAATTGCACGGTAAATTAATTTAATTGATTTATTTACTCTCGAAGATATAAAACTCATACTATACAGCACCCTGGTATAAATAATATAAATCTCACAAAATTAATAACGCACCATTCAATACAGCCATTATAGACATAATTTACTTATTTTTTCCATTTTATGTACGTACTTATTGCAGTTTTCTCGTTATTGTTGCTTTTTCCTTATTATAATTTTGGCTGCTCAGCTATTTCTCCAAATTCATTTTTTCTATAATATAAGAATTAATTTTAGTTTCGGTATTGATTAGCATTATTTTGTATTGGCATGAATATAATGATTAAGATTTTATTATATTACGGAGATTTTACTAGTCTAAGTTTATCTTATACTGACTGACTCGAAAAAAAATTACCCTTAAGATATATATTTATAAATTAAAAGTTAAAGTTTTCAAAATAAAATTTAAAAAATTCTAATGTTAATGGAAATTTCAGTGGCAAAGGATATTAATATTAAATCGAACAATACCTGTACATTAAAATTACATAAATCAGAATGTCTTAAGATGAAGAGCCATAAATATGATCTGCATCTCTTCTTTTACATAATAGTAGTCCTAGAATTTAAGGTGAAAGAAGAAAAACAATAGCGTCTTTGTTACCTAGAGACAAAAATTCTTTTTTAATATTCACATAAATATTAAATTAGATGTTTAGCTGAGAAAAATAAAATATTTTAAAAACTAAATCTAAACGAAATATACTTGTTTCAGTTCAGATATGTAAGTTTATTATTATTTCAATAAAAGTATTAATTGTTCAGTTGAAATTTAGTGATTAATATTTGAGAAACAAGTTATTTTAGACATTGTATCAATGTGAAAAAAACCCGGTCAAAACAGGTTAGCTGTAAAATATAGCTAAAAAATAGTTAAATATACAGCTGTATCGAGCTGTTTTTACAGCTATATCGATGTGTTTTTTTAGCTCTTTTTTATAGTTAAAAATGCACTTAATTTTAAAGTTAATAATTTCGTTATCTACCCGGTCAAAAAAAGGTAGCTATAAAATGTAGCTAAAAAAATAGCTAAATATATAGCTGTATCAACCTGTTTTTACAGTTATATCAATGTGTTTTTTAGCTATTTTTTTCAGTTAAACATTCACCTAAATTTACATTTATTAATTGGATTATGTGCCTGGTCGGAAAAAGGTAGCTATAAAAAATAACTAAAAAATAGCTAAATATACAGCTGTATTCTCAGTATTTTATAGCAATATTTTCAGCTATATTTTCGATATTTTACAGTTGTATTTTTAGCTGTATTTTTAGCTGTATTTTACAGCTATATTTTTATAGCAGTATTTTTAGCTGTATTTTCGGAAATTCACATAAAGATTATTTTATGATTTCACGGGATAATAACTTGTTAGTTATTTTCCTGTAAAAGAAACTTTCAAAAATGAGGTAAACCTCATAAAAGTCAGCTCTGCCATGATCGAAGAGCATCTACGATTCAGCAGGAAGTATCTTGCTCTTATAGACCCGTGTCTTCGAAATTTGTCGATGGAATCGTAAACTCTAAAGAAACACCACCTTACGACGGTGCACACTGATAGACCTTTAAGGGCAATACATTCTTTGAACAAGCAAAATGCGTTATTATACCTAAGAAGAAATCATTGATAGTCCAGAGCGCTCTCGTTTCAGACAAGCGCCCTGCGATCTCGTATCTACGAGCCCCTTCCTCTTGTGCTTAAGAGCGTATAGCTCTTAGAGCCCCAAAACACAGAAACAGTTCTTGAAAATTTAGATAACGGCTTTCTTACACTGTAAGAAAAACGCCATCTAACGTAAGACGGCGGCGCTCCCGCTTAAGAGCTATACGCTCTTACAGCGAGAGAGGCGCATTCTTAGGTTTCAGAAAGCGGTGTACCCAGTCGTAAGACCGATGCGCATACGTTAAAGAGAAGATCGCGCTTAAAGGTCTATCAGTGCACCAACTAATGATTAAAGACAGGTAAATTCATTTTCCCGGCTCTAGGTGGCGTTTCTCTGAATTTTACGATTCCATCGACAAATTTCGAAGACACGAGTCTATAAGAGCAAGATACTTCCTGCTGAATCGTAGATGCTCTTTGATCATCGGAGAGCTGACTCTTATGAGGTTTACCTCATTTTTGACAGTTTCTTTTACAGGAAAATAACTAACAAGTTATTATCCCGTGAAATTATAAAATAATCTTTATGTGAATTTCCGAAAATACAGCTAAAAATACAGCTAAAAATAGGGCTAAAAATACAACTGTAAAATATCGAAAATATAGCTGAAAATATTGCTATAAAATACTGAGAATACAGCTATATATTTAGCTATTTTTTAGTTATTTTTTATAGCTACCTTTTTCCGACCGGGCACTTAATCAAATTATTAAAAAACACATCGATATAGCTGTAAAAACAGGTTGATACAGCTATATATTTAGCTATTTTTTTAGCTACATTTTATAGCTATCTTTTTTTGACCGGGTAGATAACGAAATTATTAAGTATAAAATTAAGTACATTTTTAACTGTAAAAAAGAGCTAAAAAAACACATCGATATAGCTGGAAAAACAGCTCGATACAGCTATATATTTAACTATTTTTTTAGCTATATTTTACAGCTAACCTTTTTTGACCGGGAAGATATTAATAAAAAGTTAAGTTTTGTTATTTAGGATCATAAAGAAAAAAAAAGCTTTTATTTTGTTGATATTTTTAAGTATTTTGTATGTATTTTTTATGTACTCAAGTCACGTTGATACAACAATAAATGTAAATTAGATTAAGGAGGAATAAAGAGATTATAATATAATAATATACCTGCTTTAATTAATTTATAATCAAAGTTATTTAGCTTCTTCTTTTTCTCAGAGAAATCAAAAATCAATTGTGCCACTGCGTTTCAAATATCTTTCAGTTTTTCAGATAATAGCACTAAAATCATAATAGCTAGATTTTTTATTTTTGAAATTTCAATTTCATAAATTCAAAAGCTCTTCTTTTTACATTATTGTTCATTATTACCTTCCTCATCCAAGTGTTGCTCCCAATTCTTAATAGTTTTTCCTATAATTAAAATAAATATGTTTATCTTAGATTTATGTTCATATATTTTATTTTAATATTTTTAAAATAATCATTAAAATTAACTTTTTTACTCTTAACATACAAATCAAGTTTAGATAATTCTTGCTTCTTCTGAATTTTATTATTTGTTTACATTTAAATCCACGTGCGAGTTTACAGGTTAACTCGCAATTCATCATTAGTTTCGATCTAATTATTTTAATTCTTAGAATTGCGCTATTCGAACTTAGCTATATCATCGACTTCTTGATCTGGTACACCCTTATGAAAAAATCCTTTTGGACTTCCTGTAGGACCTCCTGCAGGACATCTTGCAAACAAACACGGAATGTCTTATACACCTGCGTCTTTTAAATTTGAATAAGGGATCGCCTAATTAAGAAAAACGCCAGCTAACAATTAAAAACGCAAGTCCTCAAAAAATAATTCGAACCAACTATTAATTCCGTCTTTGACTGTTAGGTGGCGTTTTTCTTAATCTGCAGGACTTTTGCGCAAAATGCATGCAGGATGTCCTACATGATCCTAGAAAATCCTACAGGATGTCCTACAGAATGTCCTTTAGGATATCCTGCAGAATGTCTAACAGGATTTTTTCATAAGTGCACTCTGAACATAGCTTAGTGGTACAAAAAAATAATCGAACTACAACGCTGTTTAATATGCATAATTTTGCGCTGTAAGCTTTTTTTTTATTTACTAGATGTCGCTTTGAATCTCACGAGTGGTGAGATGTTCATCAGTTTTGTATATAAGGAAAATGAAAAGGTGTAACACCCAAATACGACTTGCGAACGATTGCATTTTACATGTAATATAGCGTGCGTATTAAGATTTAGTATAATTTGCAAACTTATTTCAATATTGAAAGTGTGACGTTAATAAAATAAATATCTTAAGAAAGTAGCCTATCAGTAGTGGTATACTTGAGACTCACAACATTAAAGGTAAGTAATCTATAAAAATAATTGACTTGTGTTTGCGAATTTCACTATCAATAATAATATTTACGCTCTTGATTAAGTGTGTCTCGCTAAAAATTAATTTAATGAAACAAATTTTGGATATTTATTAGTATTAATACATTTTCATAATGTATTGAAAATAAAACATAAGTGAGTGCACAACACTGTATGCTTTATTCAATATAATGAGGAAAGGAAAGAGTTGTTTACTCCTTGAAGTTTAAGAGTATTATGTCGTATTTATTTTTGGTAAAAATAAAGCGTATGCCTATGCAAGTAAAAAAATACATAAAAATAGAAAATTTGTACGCATCCCTTTTTTTATTAATAACGAAGATTTTCGAACGAAGGGATGAACTACATCTGTATGCCAGATGTTTTATTGCTGACCGGTCGAAAACTAGTCAGACCGCTTGTACGCATTTTTTATAATCTCAGTTCAAAAGAATGTTGATGATTTGACTCTACTATAATAATTAAGCTTAAAATTATATAGTTTGAAAAATAGCATTATAAAGAAAATACTGAATTTCGTTGTTAGACTAAAGTATTATTTTAAAGTGTTAGTTATTAAATAACAACAAATATTAATAAGTTGAAATACATATGGAAAAATAGTATTATAAATATATAAAATTAGAAAAAATAAGATAAACGCACGCTTCAAGGGCCCTTGTAAACTATATCTTAGTCGACTTATTTTAATATATATGACATTATTATTTATTAAACACATAACAAATGAAGAAAGTTTTCTTTTTATAGTTATAATAATGCGTGCGCTTATACATACTTCCCCCGTTGAGAGGGTAACGATCAACATAATACATAATTTATTTTATTAATGTATATATACATATATAAAGAAAGTTACTGTATTAAGTGTGTATTCTTCAATTTTTTCTTTTTAAAACCAAAGAATTTTTTGATATTTCTTATTTTCTTCGAGCAATAAAAATTGACGATACATTTTTTCCATGTCGGCAATAATAATTTATTTATGTGCGCGGAAACGAAATAAAATAGAAAAGATCATCTTGAATTATTGACCTGATCAACAGATTATCGTCTAATGAAATACCGTTACTCGATTTAGCCAATGCATCAAAAACTACACGTAATTTAGTAGTAGTACTCGTCGTTTTTATGACAGCATGATGAGGGAGGTAGAAACCGTCATTTGATGCGATTTTACTCTTTGACATATGATTTAAATTTATATATTCATTGATTACGTTCGTATATTCGTTTTTAAATTTGGTATTATTATTGAAACGTTTTTGTAAAAATAATAATCGTTTGATTGCTGCTTGTTTGAAGTCACCTGAAATTTTACTCGTTTCTTTAAAAAGTAATACAACAATGAAGCGACTCGCCTCATTTCTTTTCACATTATTTTTAAAATGATTTTCGCAAAAAATTTCTTTGTTTGTCCAATTTGACATTGGTGTCACAATTTCTTTTATAGCCCAAAATTTTTCTAGATTAAATTATATGTTGGTTAAGAGGCATTTTGATTTTTTAATATTTTCAAACGAATTAAAACCACCTCTTGATGATCCAACCCAATTTAGTTTAATGTAAAAATATGTCATTACTTTCTGATAATTTAATTTATCCACTAAACAATATAGATAATGTAGGTCCAACTCCTATCAACATATCTATACGCAAAGGTCTATAAAACTCAGGATCATCTAGTTTTAAATGTCGCGGTATATTAAATTTCTCTCTTGAGATTGTTTCGTTTGGAGTTTGGTCTGTTATTACAATTAGTCACAATAGTTGGGATGACGAAAAATGTAAGAGTCTTTGGAAAATCTGAATAAAGCGACTTAAATGTTATTTCGGTATAATAATCTAACATCGTGTTTAACCCATTCATGGCACCAATATTCAGTGAACAACGATACTAATGAATATTTAATTGTTTAATGAAATTATCAGAAACGAAATTGGCAGTCGAACATATATCTAAAAATGTTTTTGTATTTTATAAATTGTCCATTTTTAGCCCATACTTCTACTAAAGCACTGTTTATTAAATCAAATGATGCATTAGAGCTTACTGTTTTAAAGCATGAACTTAAGTTATCGTATGGTCATGTGGTCGATGGAGATTCATCCGAAGAATTTTCTATGGCTTTTTCGATGTGCAATAAGAAGTTACGCTTCTTGTTACATATTCTGCACTTTCCGTAGCGACATTCTTTGTTTCCATGGTATTGCAAACAGTTATGGCATAAGTTTGTAGTTTTAATAAGTTTTATTCTTTGTGGCACTGACATTTGTTGAAATTTGTTATATAAATAGAGGGTGTGCTTTCTCTAAGCGTGCAGGACATTTTTTTAAATTAGTTACAAAGGGTTCAATTTTCCAAAATTCAGCTGGTGCACCATTTTCATATGGCGATGTTTTTCCGATTTCTTAGCGTGCTTGCCGATATTTACACAAAATTTACAATTTTATTAAGTTTTGGGAATTCGTCACAATTTAATGTTTCTTCCCATTTCACTCGCGTGCAGGGTTGCGAAAAAGTAATTAAAAATTATTTGAATTACGAATCATTTTTAAATTTATAATTAAAGTTTTATTTAATAAAACATTCCTTTTAAATTGATAATTAAAAATATTTTAATTAACAAATCAAAATCTAATCGGGAATTGAAAAGGCTTTAATTAAAAAATCAAAAGGAATTCTTAATTAAATAAATTTCAATTAAGAAATAAAAATGTAATCGTGAATTAAAAGGGCTTTGATTAAAAATTCAAAAGGAATCCTTAATTAAATAAATTTCAATTGAAAAATCAAAATGTAATCGTGAATTAAAAAGGCTTAAATTATAAATTCAAAAGGAATTCTTAATTAAATAGATTTCAATTAAGAAATCCAAATGTAATCGTGAATTGAAAGGGCTTTAATTACAGAATCAAAAAGAATCATTAATTGAATAAATTTCAATTAAGAAATCAAAATGTAATCGTGAATTAAAAAAGCTTAAATTAAAAATTCAAATGAAATTCTTAATTAAATATATTTTAATTAACAAACAAAAATGTAATTGTGAATTGAAAGAGCATCAGTTTTGATTATGATTCAAGAGCTTTAATTAGAAATTCCACAATTCCTTTTTAATTAAATGTACTAAGGAATTTTTATCATATATATGTATATAGAAAAACATATGTGGACGCGCACATACATACGCACTTGGGCTCATATATAAGCAACATTTCATGTCGATCAACACGGACACATACAGACAAGTTGATATATATATATATATATATATATATATACATGATCCCTTTCAAGTCAACTTGCACCCGTTGACCCGTATATTTTTTGGTTTATATATATATATATATATATATATATATATATATATATATATATATATATATATATCTCTATATTATATAGTTGTAAAGAAAATTTCTACGACCAAGGTCCTCCCCTTCTCTTCTTTTCCTCGTCCTCTTACCTAATTTTGATCCTCTTTTTTTCCCTTTTTTTACGTTATTTTACGTTATTTGTTCCTCTCCCTTTTCTTTTCCTTTTCCCTTCCTCCCCTCTTCTTTCTCTCTTCTTTTGAGTTTCCTCATGCCTTCATTTTCTCTCCCCTCTCTCTTCCTCAAAAAATCCATCACTTTTTTCCGTTATTTTAGGTCATTTTTACTTCTCCTCAGGTAAATCCTCAAATTTTACCTTTTTTTTTGTGTTATTTTACGTTATTTTACGTTTTTGTTGCTCTTCCTTAGCTGCTCCTTAGCTCATCCTCTTTGATCCTCAATTTCATTCAAATCCCATCATTTAAAAAGCTTTTTGCTAATTTTTATTGTTTGCACCTACTGCTTTTACTTTAAATATATAGAACAAACATATTAAGTTAATAATTTTTATGATAAATTTTATAAAATGTACAATTATTGTTTAAAAGAATAAATGACATCAAATATGGTAAAATGGAAATTCCGCAAGCCCCCTGTGCGGAAGCGCGCCAACCTCCACTACTAATTATTTTGTTGAAGATTTTAATGAAAATAAAGAAAATAATGCTTTATTTGAACTTAATAATATTTTTATTAATGAATATATGTCTTGTAAAGATTTTGGTTTACCTGAACCAAAAATAAATTTAATTACTTTGAACAATAATCATCATGATGAAATAGAAAGCAAAAAAAATTTTAAATTAATGTATAATAAATTAAACGATGAACAAAAATTAATTTTTGAAATTTTAACTGAAAAAGATAATAAAAAAATATATTTTATTGATGGTCCTGGAGGAACAGGAAAACCTTTTTTATATAAGACTCTAATATTTTATTTTATATCAATTGATAAAAAAATCTTGTCTATGGCTTGGACTGGTATTGCATCTACTTTATTACCTAAAGGAATGACAAGTCATAAGACTTTTAGATTACCTTTAAATTCAAATACAATTGAAAATGCATTTTTAGAATTACAATCAGATAAAAAAATTAAGGGAAGCTGATATAATAATATAGGATGAAGCATCAATGATTCCAAAAAAAGCATTAGAAATAGTTAATAATACATTAAAAGATGTTTGTAATAGTAATTTTTTTTTTGGTGGAAAATTAATTATTTTAGGTGGTGATTTTCGACAAATTTTACCAGTTGTTAAACATGGAAATAGAAATTTAATTATAGAAGAAACAATATAAAGTTCATATTTATGGCAATTTTTTAGTATATTAAAATTAACAAAAAATATTCGATCTAAAAATAAAAAATTTGCTTCATTTCTATTACAAATTGGTGATGGCAAAATAAATCCTTTCATAATTCCAAAGAAATTACAAACTAACGATATTTGTTCTAAAATTTATTCAAATATTGATAAAAATTGTTGCAAAGAAAAAATTATATTAGCTCCTCATAATGAAGATATTAATAATTTAAATAAAAAAGTATTAAATTTATTAAATGGAAAAACTGAAACATATTATAGTATTGATTATGCTACGCATAAAGGTATTGATCAAACTGATGATAACATTTATTTGAATTACCAAATAGAATTTTTAAATAAAATTAAAGAAGGTTTACCACCTCATAAATTAATTTAAAAGTTAATGCTATAGTAATGTTGTTAAGAAATTCAAGTATTTTGGAAGGATTATGTAATGGTACACGATTGAAAATTATAAATTTATATAAACATAATATTGAAGCTGAAATAATAACAGGCGATAAAAGTAGAAATAAAATTTTTATTCAAAAAATCACTTTAAATACAGGAAATAATTCTTCATTACCATTTATTCTTTACACAAAACAATTTCCAATTATATTAGCATTTACAATAACTATAAATAAATCACAAGGTCAAAGTTTCGATAATGTAGGCTTATTTATAAGAAGACCATTGTTTTCACATGGTCAATTATACGTTGCTTTGTCAAGATGTAAAACTTATAATAATATTTATATTCAAAATAATTAAGATGATACATCAAAAATAGATAACATTGTTTGGACGGAAATTTTCAATAAATAATTTATTTAAATTTTTACCATTTTTATTAATTCATTTCATTTAATTTTAACGATTAATTGATTTTAAAATTTCATTTTGTTGTGTAAATTTGATTCACTTAAAGGGTATTTTATTTTTATTTTACTAAAATTAAAGATTTTTTTCTTTTGTAAAGCTTGTTTTAAATTAAATTGAAAGCTAAAACAGTTTCTGTATAGCAGTCAGAAAGTAATGAGTTGAAAATATCGGAGTGGTAGCTGTTTCGTGAGCCGCGCCACTCATGATGCGATTTTTGTCGACAAAAGCTAACAAATTTTTCACTGTAAAGATAAGTGCGTGCATAGGGCAAGCGATCAGCAAAAGCCACTTCAGTGTCAGGTAGGCAGCTAAGTAAAGAGTAAATAGACTCTTTCTCTTTCTCTCTCTTTCATATTAGAAAATTGCAATCAATGAAAATGTCAAATAAAGCAAAGGTGGACCCCTAAAAAGTCATTGATGTAAATTATTGAATGTGTTATGCTTATTATATTTTTGCTTTCTCATAGAGAAAGCATTGTATCAATAAAAAAAAATTTTTCTATTTTTTCATTAATTTGTACACATTTGAACTCGGTGAGTCGAAAAAAGTGGTTTCCAGCAAATGTCTGTGTGTGTGTGTATGTGTTTGTGTGTGTGTGTGTTTGCGTGCGTGTGTGTGTGTGTGTGTGAGTGTGTGTGTGTGTGTGTGTGTGTGTGTGTGTGTGTGTGTGTGTGTGTGTGTGTGTGTGTGTGTGTGTGTGTGTGTGTGTGTGTGTGTGTGTGTGTGTGTGTGTGTGTGTGTGGATGTATGAATTCA
This sequence comes from Anastatus disparis, assembly GCA_017163975.1. NCBI lineage: Eukaryota > Metazoa > Arthropoda > Insecta > Hymenoptera > Eupelmidae > Anastatus > Anastatus disparis. The sequence goes on along the minus strand of JAFFSR010000301.1, from coordinate 2,775,162 downwards.
GTTAGTAAACTGTATCTCCAGAACTACTCGATGGATTTGCTTCTAATTTTGCATGGAATTTAGTTTTGTGACTAACTTGCTGGGAAGCTATTGATAATTAGTTCTTCTAGTGTAGTTTTCATTTTAAAGTTTAAAAAAAAAAAAAAATTCGATTTTTCGTTTTTTTGTTTTTTTTTGTTTACTACTCGATGAATTTACTTCAAAATTTGCATGGAATTTATTTATGATTGTCCGGATAAAATAAATTTTTGAAAACTGATTTTCTTAGCTTAATTTTAATTTTAGAGCATTTTTAAATTAAAAAAAAAACGTTTCAATTTATTAAGCCAATAAAATCTTAAAAACTACTCGATGGATTTACTTCAAATTTTCCATACAATTCAATTTTTTGATGAACTGGTGCGGAAGCTATTGAGAATTGGTTTTCTTAGCGTAGTTTTTTTTTAGAATCATTTTAAGAATTTCAAAAAAATTTCGATGTTTCATTTTTTTTGCATTTTACGTAAACTACTCGAAGAATTTGTTCGAAAATTTGTATGGAACTTAATTTCGACTGCCAAAAGTATGAAAAATTTTGTAAACTAATTTTCTTAGTGCACTTAACATTTTAGAGCATTTTTAAAATTTTTTAAAAAATTTTTATTTTTAATTTTTTTTGTATTTTACGTAAACAACTCGAAGAATTTGTTCGAGAATTTGTATGGAACCTAATTTCGACTGCCAAAAGTATAAAAAATTTTGTAAACTAATTTTCTCAGTGCAGTTTTAATTTTAGAGCACTCTGAAAATTTTCAAAAAAATTTTTATTTTTCATTTATTGCTTTCTCATAGAGAAAGCATTGTATCTATAAAAAATTTTTTTCCTATTTTTTCATTAATTTGTACATATTTGAACTCGGTGAGTCGAAAGAAGTGGTTTCCAGAAAATGTCTGTATGTATGTGTGTGTGTGTGTGTGTGTGTGTGGATGTATGAATTCAGTTAGTAAACTGTATCTCGAGAACTACTCGATGGATTTGCTTCTAATTTTGCATGGAATTTAGTTTTGTGACTAACTTGCTGGGAAGCTATTGATAATTGGTTCTTCTAGCGTAGTTTTCATTTTAAAGTTTTTTTAAGAAAAAAATTTGATTTTTCGTTTTTTGGTTTTTTTTGTTTACTACTCGATGAATTTGCTTCAAAATTTGCATGGAATTTATTTGTGATTGCCCGGATAAAATATATTTTTAAAAACTGATTTTCTTAGTTTAGTTTTAATTTTAGAGCATTTTGAAATTTAAAAAAAAACGTTTCAATTTATTAAGCCAATAAAATCTTAAAAACTACTTGATGGATTTACTTCAAATTTTCCATACAATTCAATTTTTTGATAAACTGGTGCGGGAGCTATTGAGAATTGGTTTTCTTAGCGTAGTTTTTTTTTAGAATCATTTTAAGAATTTCAAAAAAATTTCGATTTTTCATTTTTTTTTGTATTTTACGTAAACTACTCGAAGAATTTGTTCGAAAATTTGTATGGAACTTAATTTTGACTGCCAAAAGTATGAAAAATTTTTTAAACTAATTTTCTTAGCGCACTTTTCATTTTAGAGCATTTTAAAAATTTTTTAAAAAATTTTTATTTTTAATTTTTTCTGTATTTTACGTAAACTACTCGAAGAATTTGTTCGAAAATTTGTATGGAACCTAATTTCGACTGCCAACAGTATAAAAAATTTTGTAAACTAATTTTCTCAGTGCAGTTTTAATTTTAGAGCACTTTGAAAATTTTCAAAAAAAATTTTATTTTTCATTTATTGCTTTCTCAGAGAAAGCATTGTATCGATAAAAAAAATTTTTTCCTATTTTTTCATTAATTTCTACATATTTGAACTCGGTGAGTCGAAAAAAGTGGTTTCCAGAAAATGTCTGTATGTATGTGTGTGTGTGTGTGTGTGTGTGTGTGGATGTATGAATTAAGTTAGTAAACTGTATCTCGAGAACTACTCAATGGATTTGCTTCTAATTTTGCATGGAATTTAGTTTTGTGACTAACTTGCTGGGAAGCTATTGATAATTGGTTCTTCTAGTGTAGTTTTCATTTTAAAGTTTTTTTAAGAAAAAAAAAATAAAAATTTTTCGTTTTTTTTTTTTTTTTGTTTACTACTCGATGAATTTGCTTCAAAATTTGCATGGAATTTATTTGTGATTGCCTGGATAAAATAAATTTTTAAAAACTGATTTTCTTAGTTTAGTTTTAATTTTAGAGCATTTTTAAATTAAAAAAAAAACGTTTCAATTTATTAAGCCAATAAAATCTTAAAAACTACTTGATGGATTTACTTCAAATTTTCCATACAATTCAATTTTTTGATGAACTGGTGCGGAAGCTATTAAGAATTGGTTTTCTTAGCGTAGTTTTTTTTTAGAATCATTATAAGAATTTCAAAAAAATTTCGATTTTTCATTTTTTTTTGTATTTTACGTAAACTACTCGAAGAATTTGTTCGAAAATTTGTATGAAACTTAATTTTGACTGCCAAAAGTATGAAAAATTTTTTAAACTAATTTTCTTAGCGCACTTTTCATTTTAGAGCATTTTTAAAATTTTTTTAAAAATTTTTATTTTTAATTTTTTTTGTATTTTACGTAAACTACTCAAAGAATTTGTTCGAAAATTTGTATGGAACCTAATTTCGACTGCCAAAAGTATAAAAAATTTTGTAAACTAATTTTCTCAGTGCAGTTTTAATTTTAGAGCACTTTGAAAATTTTCAAAAAAATTTTTATTTTTCATTTATTGCTTTCTCATAGAGAAAGCATTGTATCGATAAAAAAAATTTTTTTCTATTTTTTCATTAATTTGTACATATTTGAACTCGGTGAGTCAAAAAAAGTGGTTTCCAGAAAATGTCTGTATGTATGTGTGTGTGTGTGTGTGTGTGGATGTGTAAATTCAGTTAGTAAACTGTATCTCGAGAACTACTCGATGGATTTGCTTCTAATTTTGCATGGAATTAAGTTTTGTGACTAACTTGCTGGGAAGCTATTGATAATTGGTTCTTCTAGTGTAGTTTTCATTTTAAAGTTTTTTTAAGAAAAAAAAAAAATTCGATTTTTCGTTTTTTGGTTTTTTTTGTTTACTACTCGATGAATTTGCTTCAAAATTTGCATGGAATTTATTTGTGATTGCCCGGATAAAATATATTTTTAAAAACTGATTTTCTTAGTTTAGTTTTAATTTTAGAGCATTTTGAAATTTAAAAAAAAACGTTTCTATTTATTAAGCCAATAAAATCTTAAAAACTACTTGATGGATTTACTTCAAATTTTCCATACAATTCAATTTTTTGATAAACTGGTGCGGGAGCTATTGAGAATTGGTTTTCTTAGCGTAGTTTTTTTTTAGAATCATTTTAAGAATTTCAAAAAAATTTCGATTTTTCATTTTTTTTTGTATTTTACGTAAACTACTCGAAGAATTTGTTCGAAAATTTGTATGGAACTTAATTTTGACTGCCAAAAGTATGAAAAATTTTTTAAACTAATTTTCTTAGCGCACTTTTCATTTTAGAGCATTTTTAAAATTTTTTAAAAAATTTTTATTTTTAATTTTTTTTGTATTTTACGTAAACTACTCGAAGAATTTGTTCGAAAATTTGTATGGAACCTAATTTCGACTGCCAACAGTATAAAAAATTTTGTAAACTAATTTTCTCAGTGCAGTTTTAATTTTAGAGCACTTTGAAAATTTTCAAAAAAATTTTTATTTTTCATTTATTGCTTTCTCATAGAGAAAGCATTGTATCGATAAAAAAAATTTTTTCCTATTTTTTCATTAATTTCTACATATTTGAACTCGGTGAGTCGAAAAAAGTGGTTTCCAGAAAATGTCTGTATGTATGTGTGTGTGTGTGTGTGTGTGGATGTGTAAATTCAGTTAGTAAACTGTATCTCGAGAACTACTCGATGGATTTGCTTCTAATTTTGCATGGAATTAAGTTTTGTGACTAACTTGCTGGGAAGCTATTGATAATTGGTTCTTCTAGTGTAGTTTTCATTTTAAAGTTTTTTTAAGAAAAAAAAAAAATTCGATTTTTCGTTTTTTGGTTTTTTTTGTTTACTACTCGATGAATTTGCTTCAAAATTTGCATGGAATTTATTTGTGATTGCCCGGATAAAATATATTTTTAAAAACTGATTTTCTTAGTTTAGTTTTAATTTTAGAGCATTTTGAAATTTAAAAAAAAACGTTTCAATTTATTAAGCCAATAAAATCTTAAAAACTACTTGATGGATTTACTTCAAATTTTCCATACAATTCAATTTTTTGATAAACTGGTGCGGGAGCTATTGAGAATTGGTTTTCTTAGCGTAGTTTTTTTTTAGAATCATTTTAAGAATTTCAAAAAAATTTCGATTTTTCATTTTTTTTTGTATTTTACGTAAACTACTCGAAGAATTTGTTCGAAAATTTGTATGGAACTTAATTTTGACTGCCAAAAGTATGAAAAATTTTTTAAACTAATTTTCTTAGCGCACTTTTCATTTTAGAGCATTTTTAAAATTTTTTAAAAAATTTTTATTTTTAATTTTTTTTGTATTTTACGTAAACTACTCGAAGAATTTGTTCGAAAATTTGTATGGAACCTAATTTCGACTGCCAACAGTATAAAAAATTTTGTAAACTAATTTTCTCAGTGCAGTTTTAATTTTAGAGCACTTTGAAAATTTTCAAAAAAATTTTTATTTTTCATTTATTGCTTTCTCATAGAGAAAGCATTGTATCGATAAAAAAAAATTTTTCCTATTTTTTCATTAATTTCTACATATTTGAACTCGGTGAGTCGAAAAAAGTGGTTTCCAGAAAATGTCTGTATGTATGTGTGTGTGTGTGTGTGTGTGTGGATGTATGAATTAAGTTAGTAAACTGTATCTCGAGAACTACTCAATGGATTTGCTTCTAATTTTGCATGGAATTTAGTTTTGTGACTAACTTGCTGGGAAGCTATTGATAATTGGTTCTTCTAGTGTAGTTTTCATTTTAAAGTTTTTTTAAGAAAAAAAAAAAAATTCGATTTTTCGTTTTTTGGTTTTTTTTGTTTACTACTCGATGAATTTGCTTCAAAATTTGCATGGAATTTATTTGTGATTGCCTGGATAAAATAAATTTTTAAAAACTGATTTTCTTAGTTTAGTTTTAATTTTAGAGCATTTTTAAATTAAAAAAAAAACGTTTCAATTTATTAAGCCAATAAAATCTTAAAAACTACTTGATGGATTTACTTCAAATTTTCCATACAATTCAATTTTTTGATGAACTGGTGCGGAAGCTATTGAGAATTGGTTTTCTTAGCGTAGTTTTTTTTTAGAATCATTTTAAGAATTTCAAAAAAATTTCGATTTTTCATTTTTTTTTTGTATTTTACGTAAACTACTCGAAGAATTTGTTCGAAAATTTGTATGGAACTTAATTTTGACTGCCAAAAGTATGAAAAATTTTTTAAACTAATTTTCTTAGCACACTTTTCATTTTAGAGCATTTTTAAAATTTTTTAAAAAATTTTTATTTTTAATTTTTTTTGTATTTTACGTAAACTACTCAAAGAATTTGTTCGAAAATTTGTATGGAACCTAATTTCGACTGCCAAAAGTATAAAAAATTTTGTAAACTAATTTTCTCAGTGCAGTTTTAATTTTAGAGCACTTTGAAAATTTTCAAAAAAATTTTTATTTTTCATTTATTGCTTTCTCATAGAGAAAGCATTATATCGATAAAAAAAATTTTTTTCTATTTTTTCATTAATTTGTACATATTTGAACTCGGTGAGTCGAAAAAAGTGGTTTCCAGAAAATGTCTGTATGTATGTGTGTGTGTGTGTGTGTGTGTGTGTGGATGTATGAATTAAGTTAGTAAACTGTATCTCGAGAACTACTCGATGGATTTGCTTCTAATTTTGCATGGAATTTAGTTTTGTGACTAACTTGCTGGGAAGCTATTGATAATTGGTTCTTCTAGTGTAGTTTTCATTTTAAAGTTTTTTTAAGAAAAAAAAAAAATTCGATTTTTCGTTTTTTGGTTTTTTTTGTTTACTACTCGATGAATTTGCTTCAAAATTTGCATGGAATTTATTTGTGATTGCCTGGATAAAATAAATTTTTAAAAACTGATTTTCTTAGTTTAGTTTTAATTTTAGAGCATTTTGAAATTTAAAAAAAAATGTTTCTATATATTAAGCCAATAAAATCTTAAAAACTACTCAATGGATTTACTTCAAATTTTCCATACAATTTAATTTTTTGATAAACTGGTGCGGAAGCTATTGAGAATTGGTTTTCTTAGAGTAGTTTTTATTTTAGAATCATTTTAAGAATTTTAAAAAAATTTCGATTTTTCATTTTTTTTGTATTTTACGTAAACTACTCGAAGAATTTGTTCAAAAATTTTTATGAAACTTAATTTCGACTGCCAAAAGTATAAAAAATTTTGTAAACTAATTTTCTTAGCGCACTTTTAATTTTAGAGCATTTTTAAAAATTTTTTTAAAATTTTTATTTTTAATTTTTTTCTATTTTACGAAACCCATTTGATAGATTTGCTCCAAAATTTGTATGCAATCTATTTGCTACTGTCTGAAGAAAACAAGCTTTGGAAAACTAATTATCTTAGTGCAGTTTTAATTTTAGAGCACTTTGAAAATTTTTTAAAAAATTTTCATTTTTCATTTATTTTCTATTATGCGTAAACCATACTGTAAATTTTCTCTAAAATTTGTATACAATTAATTCGCTATTGTCTGAAAAAAATAAGCTTTTAAAAACTAATTATCTTAGCGTGGTTGCAATTTTAGAGAATTTTAAAGATTTAAAAAAAAATTTCGATTCTTCTTTTCTTATTTTTTTTTATTCTACGTAAAGTACTCGATAGATTTGTTCTGAAAATTGCAGGGAAATTATTTGCGACTGCCAAAAGAAGGGAAATTTTCAAAAATTGATTTTCATAGTGTAGTTTTAATTTTAGAGCATTTTTAAAATTTTGAAAAAGAAATTTTGAAAAGAAAATGTTATTTATTTAACCAGTTAGATCTCGAAAATTACTTGATGGATTTGCTTCAAATTTCGTATACCATCTATGTTTTTGTATAACTAGACGGGAAGCTATTGAAAATTGGTATTCATAGAGTAGTTTTTTTTATAGAGCCATAAACATGAACTGTATTTATATATAAATATGATTGCATTTTATAATGATTAGAAATTTTGTTGTCATTATTCTTTTTATTACTACATTATATCATTTTTTCAATAGAACAAATTTTTTTGTATTACTTGATGATTTAAAATAAATTATAAATGTTGAAAAAGCAAACAGCTAGCATATATGTTCGAAATTTATAAAATACAATATGAGTAAATATTAATGTTAGACAATTTTTTAATATTAAAATCACATTTAAATAAATATAAAAAAATTAATGAAACTCAAAGAACTCTGTGAGAAAGCATTCCGCCAAAGCACTTGGCAGCGTATTTTTTTTTGCGTTAACCATACTATAAATTTTCTCAAAAATTTTTATACAAACAATTTGCTATTGTCTGAAAAAAATAAGCTTTTGAAAACTAATTTTCTTAGTGTGGTTACAATTTTAGAGAATTTTAAAGATTTAAAAAAAAATTTCGATTTTCCTTTTCTTATTTTTTTTTATTCTACGTAAAGTACTCGATAGATTTGTTCTAAAAATTGCAGGGAAATTATTTGCAACTGCCAAAAGAAGGGAAATTTTCAAAAATTGATTTTCATAGTGTAGTTTTAATTTTAGAGCATTTTTATAATTTTAAAGAAGAAATTTTGAAAAGAAAATGTTATTTATTTAACCAGTTAGATCTCGAAAATTACTCAATGGATTTGCTTCAAATTTTGTATACCATCTATGTTTTTGTATAACTAGACGGGAAGCTATTGAAAATTGGTATTCATAGTGTAGTTTTTTTTATAGAGCCATTTTAAGAATTTGGAAAAATTTTCAATTTTTAATTTTCTTTGTATTTTACGTAAGTTACTTGATAAAGAGTACCCCCCGTTAAGATAGGTAAAATGCCCTCCCTCATATATTTTAAAACTAATATTTTTTCTTGTTTTTATAGTAATTAAGATTAGGTTTTGTTATATTTATAGTTTCCTAACACATACCCTAACCTCAACATAACCTAAAAATCACTTTTTTTATAAAATTTTTTTTTTATCTGAAAGGATGAATGATATTAATCCCGCGAAAAACATATGACTAGGTCTTAGCACTCTCTTCAACTGTGATTTTTTGCGAGTCCTAGAAAGCAGTTTTTCTAACCTAAAAATAACATTTAAATCATAAAATCTCCGTAACTTTGCTCTGGGAGGGGCTACAAGTAATTTTCTGGGCTTAAAATTTGTATTTTTAAAAAACAAATAAAGTTTATAATGACCAAAAATTCGATTCTGGCATGGCGCCATGGCGAAAAACTCGAAAAACCATTTTTTCATAGGTTTTCTGTCGGTTATTGGTCTCTAGCAACTCACAAATCATTTTTTGAGAAGAAAACATAGCTTTATTGGATTCTACGTGAAAAAATACATTGAAAATGTGCATGATTACTTTAGGAATACTTGGATGCTGTTACAAAACAATCAAAAAAATAAAATAATTCTGAAATTATTACATATCTACTTTGCATCGTTGCTGCATTTTATGTTTTTATGACTTAGGTCATCTCTTCAGAGTCTCAAAGCTACTATTCAATGTATTCATAGGCAAATGACGTCCACTGTACGCGAAAAACAGAGACAAATACTAGACAGATAACTATAACTCCTATATATACATATATATATATATATATATATATATATATATATATATATATATATATATATGTGGAATAACACTGTATCCCTCGCATATATCATAAGGAATGGCGAGTTGTTCTTAGGGAACGCAAATTATTTTTCTTATACATAGATAAAAAACCAATGTTTATCTATTCCTGTAACTATTCTTTTTAGTGTTCTTTTTTAGCTTGTAAGAGACCTAACATGTTTTCTGTCATCCATAAATCACGAACTCGATAGATTTGAACAATTAAATGATTCCAATTAATTCCAAATTCAAAAATTAAAAGATCATTATCTCTTTAGAGTCATAAAGCTACTATTCGATGTACAGCTAAATTACGCCTATTGCACGCCAAAATAAGATTTTTAAACATAACTGAAGTAACGGTCGTATCATCTGTCTTTTTGTATTACAGTAGACTCTGGATACAAGAGAATCAACGGGCCTTCAGGAGAGGAATTTTCTTGAAAATTCTTTCATACAAAAAGTCCCCAACACGCTTGAGTCAAGAGTGATACCCACACCTACTATTTTGTTGTGTGAGTTGTATCCAACATGCGTGTATATTCTGTCTCTCTCACTTCCATAGTGGTGGGATAACGCAAATACTTAGGCTCACGCCCATATTTAGAAGAAAGAGCTCGAAACCTCTGATATCGCAATCTCTTGTATCGAGAGATCACTGAATCATTAGAGAGACAAAGACGGAATAAGGTTTTAGTAACAATCGTGTTGGGTCTATAAATTCAAGCCTGAAAGTACACTTCTATGTAAGCATTTATATTCTTTGTTAGAACTGCCACAATTATAATTTGTCTCCAGGCCATTATATGCAAAAAATATAGAGTAGCAACCGATATAAGAAATACATTGCTTCTACATATATGAGAATCAAGCGCGTTGTTTCTAGCAACAGCTCACTATTCTTTGTATATATATATATATATATATATATATATATATATATATATATATATATATATATATATTGTTACTAAAACCTTATTCCGTCTTTGTCTCTCTAATGATTCAGTGATCTGTCGATACAAGAGATTGCGATATAAGAGATTTCGAGCTCTTTCTCCTAAATATGGGCGTGAGCCTAAGTATTTGCGTTATCCCACCACTATGAAAGTGAGAGAGACGGAATATACACGCATGTTGGATACAACTCACACAACAAAACAGTAGGTGTGGGTATCACTTTTGACTCGAGCGTGTTGGGGACTCTTTGTATGAGAGAATTTTCAAGAAAATTCCTCTCCTGAAGGCCCGTTGATTCTCTTGTATCCAGAGTCTACTGTAATACAAAAAGACAGATGGTACGACCGTTACTTCAGTTATGTTTAAAAATCTTATTTTGGCGTGCAATAGGCGTAATTTAGCTGTAAATACATCGAATAGTAGCTTTATGACTCTAAAGAGATAATGATCTTTTAATTTTTGAATTTGGAACTTAATTGGAATCATTTAATTGTTCGAATCTATCGAGTTCGTGATTTATGGAGGACAGAAAACATGTTAGGTCTCTTACAAGCTAAAAAAAGAACACTAAAAAGAATAGTTACAGAAATAGATAAACATTGGTTTTTATCTATGTATAAGAAAAATAATTTGTGTTCCTTAAGAACAACTCGCCATTCCTTATGTATATGCGAGGGATAGCAAGTTATTCCACATATATATATATATATATATATATATATATATATATAGTGCCGTCCATAAATTCGGGATCACTCAGAGGAAAAAATTGCTGGAGAAAAATCGCAATAACTCGGTAAATATAGGTCGTATAGAAATTCTAAAGAAAACGATTTTAAAGTACTCCTCAAGAGCTTTAAAAACGCTGTATTATATTATTTTAAAAGTTTTTTTATGGTATTAAAAAAATTACTTAAAATAAACATTTTTTGCCAATTTTTTAAATTTTAGATTCGCTCACACCGTTTTTCGAGTATAAGATAAAAAAATCTGAAAAAATATAATTTAAAGTACTCTAAAAGAGCTTTAATTTGCATTTTTAAAAATTTTTACAATGATTTTTCGTCAAGTTATAAAGCTTTAAAGATAGGCATTTTTGATGTTTTTTTCAGAAAATTGGCCATTTTTCTGCAAAAACACCAAAAATGCCCAACTTTAAAACTTCATATCTTGACGGAAAATCATTGTAAAAAATTAAAAAAATGCAAATTAAAGCTCTTTAGAGTACTTTAAATTATATTTTTTTCAGATTTTTTTATCTTATACTCGAAAAACGGTGTGAGCGAATCTAAAATTTAAAAATTGGCAAAAATGTTTATTTTTAAGTAATTTTTTTAATACCATAAAAAAACTTTTAAAATAATATAATACAGCGTTTTTAAAGCTCTTGAGGAGTACTTTAAAATCGTTTTTTTTAGAATTTCTATACGACCTATATTTACCGAGTTATTGCGATTTTTCTCCAGCAATTTTTTCCTCTGAGTGATCCCGAATTTATGGACGGCACTGTATATATGTATATATAGGAGTTATAGTTATCTGTCTAGTATTTGCCTCTGTTTTTCGCGTACAGTGGACGTCATTTGCCTATGAATATATTGAATAGTAGCTTTGAGACTCTGAAGAGATGACCAAAGTCATAAAAACATAAAATGCAGCAACGATGCAAAGTAGATATGTAATAATTTCAGAATTATTTAATTTTTTTAATTGTTTTGTAACAGCATCCAAGTATTCCTAAAGTAATCATGCACATTTTCAATGTATTTTTTCACGTAGAATCCAATAAAGCTATGTTTTTTTCTCTAAAAATGATTTTTGAGTTGCTAGAGACCAATAACCGACAGAAAACCTATGAAAAAATGGTTTTTCGAGTTTTTCGCCATGGCGCCATGCCAGAATCGAATTTTTGGTCATCATAAATTGTATTTGTTTTTTAAAAATACAAATTTTAAGCCCAGAAAATTACTTGTAGCCCCTCCCTGAGCAAAGTTACGGAGATTTTATGATTTAAATGTTATTTTTAGGTTAGAAAAACTGCTTTCTAGGACTCGCAAAAAATCACAGTAAAAGAGAGTGCTAAGTCCTAGTCATATGATTCTCGCGGGATTAATATCATTTATCCTTCCAGATAAAAAAAAATTTTATAAAAAATGTGATTTTTAGATTATGTTGAGGTTAGGGTATGTGTTAGGAAACTATAAATATAACAAAACCTAATCTTAATTACTATAAAAACAAGAAAAAATATTAGTTTTGAAATATATGAGGGAGGGCATTTTAGCTATCTTAACGGGGGGTACTCTTTGTTTTGAGATTTCCATGAGAATAATTTGCATCTGCCAAAAGAAGGATAACTTTTACAAACCGATCTTCTTAGCGTAGTTTTCATTTTGGAAAATTTTATAAATTTTCTTAAAAAATTTTCATATTTCAGTTTTTTTCCATTTTACGTAAAGTACTCGATAGATTTGCTCTAAAATTTGTATACAAGTTATTTGCTACTATCTTTATAAACCAAGTTTGAAAAAAATAATTTTCTTAGCGTAGCTTTTTGATCACTTCTTTTGATTTCTGAGTAACTCTTGAAAATTTATAATAGTACACTGAGAGAATATTGGTATAAATGCTGCACTTACTAGTACAGCAGAACTCTAAAACGCATGAATTGATTCGTCCTTTGATTTGGTGCTGCTGCTGTCCCGAAACAGTGCAGCATTCGTCTTAGTCTTGCGCTTATGATATACAAAAAGCGCCTCTGGTGGACGAAAAGAGAAACTCAGCTGATGTATATTAGTCGTTTTGGGACGGCTGGGCCCCCGAATCTTGTGGCGCTTCTGCACGAATCAACGATGCAGCGGCTGTACTTAGAGTTTCCAGCAGACGAGCCAATGTTCTCTCAGTGTACTACTGATTTAGATGTTGACTTGTATTATTACATTCAATTAAGTATTTAAATATAATCATTATTAAATATTATAAATTAAATTGTTTTTTAATAAATGGAAAAAATATTTGAAGAAGAAGAATGAATTTCGTTGTCATCGTTCTTTTAAAGTACAAATTTATTAATAAATATTTATGTTAGACAATTTTTCTTATATTAAAATCACATTTAAATAAATATAAAAAAAATAATGAAACTCAAAGAGCTCTATGAGAAATCATTCCGCCAAAGCACTTGGCAGCTTTTTTTTTAAATGTAATAGAAACAGAATAAAATTAAACTTAAATAAAATTATAAATCCCCATACATAAAATATAATTAAAAAGTTTCCCAAGTTTTTTATAAAATTATTATTCAATGAAAATTAATGTTCAAACTTAAGAGTCGGCCGTATCGCTCTATCCTTGTCTAATCTAAATTTTCGTTATAATAAATGAATTAAATATTTATATACAAATTTAAGGGGTGAGCGCAATAGCGCAAAAGACGACCAAACGATTCTATTTTATGAAAAAATATGAAATTTTCATTATTTTTCAAGTAAAGTACAAAACGGAAAAAATGAGGTTGAGTTTGACTGTGTTTTCCGTTTCGTACTTTACTTGAAAAATAATGAAAATTTCATATTTTTTCATAAAATAGAATCGTTTGCTCGTCTTTTGCGCTATTGCGCTCACCACTTAAATTTGTATATAAATAACGAAAATTTAGATTAGACAAGACAGAGCGATACGGCCGACTCTTAATATTAATAGGAAAAATGGATGTATTTCAATGCCCGTTTTGCAAAAAGTCTTATTCTACATCTGAATTTTTATGGACATTCATAAGATATTAGTATTTATGAAAATTGGTTCTATATAAACAATAAAAACTTTTATTATATAACATCATATAAATAAGGAAAACAAAAATGGGTTTGTAATAAATATTTAAATATATTTTTGAGTATAACTTAATATATTTTAATAATTATATTTTTTACAGTTGATAAAAATAAAAAAATAAAGATGATGTAACTTAAATAACAAATAGGGGGTTGGCGAGCGGAGCGAGCAGGGGGTACCCCCCTTAGTATATATATATATATATATATATATATGGGACATTTTATGTCAATTCGCATGCATGCTCACAGACTTTAATAAATATGGGATTTTCCACGTTAATTAGAACGCACGCACATACAGGTATATAATAATAATAATAAATTCTTTATTCTTATTCTTACTAGAGAAATTTTACATATGTCTTTGTATGTTGTGTTGTTTGCGTTGTGTGTGTGTCTGTTACTTTTGTGTTTGTGTTTGTGTTATTTAAATTCTTAATACTTAATACAGGTTTATATATTTTATATCTTTCATTACAAAATTAAATTAGTCCTTTTGTTCTTATTTTATGTTCTTAATCTAAATCGAAACTTAACAATCACTTTTATTTTCTATTTGACACTAGTATCACTTGCAACTTAAACCTTACATTTTATTTTCAAAATACTTCAAAAAAAAAAACTTAAACTTTTCTTTTCTTTCTATCATATCTTTTCTCTCTCTATCGTTCTCTTCTTTCTTTTTTCTTTTCTTTTTTCTCATTTCTTATACTGCTCTTGTTCCTTATTATACTCTTTTCTGTATTCTTTCTTTTCTCTTTCTTTTCTGTCTATTTTTTCTCTTCTTGTTAAAGGCTCGTCAACTACGAAACCTCCTTTTGTCCTCCATTCTCTGAACTTCTTTAACAGGTATTCCCTGTCCTCCTTGATCTTGAATACAAGCCAGAAAAGATCTTCTCTCTCCCCCTTCTGGAAGGCTTTCCATTGTGTCTTTCCTATCGCGTTTTCTAACATCTCCTTGATATCTACGGTTTTCTTTCCCTCCTCTAATTTTAGCAATAGGACTCTTTCTTTCCCATACTCTCTGCAAACTTCTTCCATGTTCGGTGACCTTCCAAACACTTCATCTTTTTCTAGCTTTTCTTTCACCTCTTCTTTGCCTTCTTCTGCCTTCTTTGTACTTATTCTTCTTTCATTTATCTCTTCTACCTTTGATTTAACCTCGGCTAATTCTTTGCTTACTTCGAGCTCTTTATCACATAGCTGGTTAACTATTTCCTTCAAGCTCTCCTTCTGCCCATGTACCTTTTCTGGCTCTAATTCTTCCATCTTCTTTTCCATCCTCTTCAACTTTATCCCTAACCTCTCCATTTTTGCTACCATGCTGTCTATTACTGCTTTCTGTAGTTGCAGTTCTCTTTCTTGCTCTTTAACTTTTTCTTCTAACTCTTTTAATCTCCTTTCACTTTTTTCTTTCTCTTCATTTTTCACTGTGGCTTTTTTCTTTTCACCTTCGCATTCTTTCATTGTTATCTTATTGTTTTCTTCACTATTCATTATTTCTTTTCTACTTTCCTTTCTACTTAAACTAAAAAACTTTTCTATTTCTTTTCGTATCACACTATCCTTCTTTTCTCTTTCTTAAATAACTTTATCTTTACTTTGTTTGCTTCTCAAGAATTCTTCTTGCTTTACTTATTTTCTTTTCTTATCTTTTTAGTATTCTTTACTTTATTAATATATTTTTTCTTTTATTTTTCCGCCACGTGTAACCTGTATCTCTATACCTCTATAAGTCTTCTGTTTTACCTATCGGTCTTTTCCTCTTTATCTTCCCTTCTTTCTACCTGCTGTCTATCCTTCTCTTTTTTCTCCGTAGATGTCGCTTCTCTCTCTTATGCCTTGGTTACCTTCTTGTAGAATTCTTTCTGTTTTCTTTTCTCCTTTCCCTCTTTATTATTCTCTCCTTTGCTTTCTTTTTCTTCTTTTTTTTTTTTTCCTTTTTCTTTCCTTTCTTCTTTTTCTTTTCAACTTATATTATTACTTATTCTTTCTTTTTCTTTTCTTACCCAGTCTACCTTTGCCAATCTTGCTGTCATATTTACATTTCCATTCATTGCCTCTATCCAACTTAAACCTTTTATTTTTGTATAATTACATACCTCAAATATGTGCTTTAGCGTTTCCCCTTCTTTATGACACAATCTACACTTTCTTTCTACTTCATCCATCCAATATTTGTTTTCTCTGCATTCATTGCCTAGCCTAAATCTAGCTATTTTCTTTATGTTGTTTCTTTTTGTACCATCTTCATTCATCAAGTAATTTTGTGCCTCTAACCATCCATTAGCTATTATTTTAACTTCTTTTGTATATTTGGACTTTTCTAACTTGTTCCAATTTTTATTCCATTCAATTTCTTTACTCTTTTCTTCTATTGCTTCATGTATTTTTTCTTCTCTTTCTATTTTTTTATAGTATTCCTTTACTGATAGGCCTCTTTTTTCTAGTGCTTTCCTTATATAATTGTCATTTTTTCTCTCTAACTCCACTTTTTTTCCTTTTCTCCTCTCCTTGTTTTTGTTATCCTCTTCTTTTATATTTTCTTTCTTATTTTCTTTCCAACAAATTTTAATTAAGTCTTCATCTTTATATTTGCTAATTTTTTCATCGTACTTTATTACTCTTCCTATTGCTATCTTTTCTATACTGCTTCTTTTTGTTTCTATCATTATAGCATAATCTGGTGTGTTCCTTTCCAGACCTAATGTCCATTTTATGTATTTTTTCTGTATCTTTTCAATTTCGCCTCTTCTTTCCCAACCCCATATTTCTACTCCATACATGAATATACTTTTTATGAGTGCGTCAAATAAATCCATTCTTTTTTTCCAATTATTCTTAAAGAGCCTTTCCGCTATGCTCCAAACTTTCCCCATTTTTTTATTTGCTTTCAACTTCTGTTCTTTTATATGACTTTCCTCTTTGTTGTTTCCTTGCAATTTGTATCCCAGGTACACAAAACATACAGGTATATATATATATATATATATATATGGGATATTTCATGCCAATGTGCACCCATGCACACACAGGTTTATATATATATGGGACAGTCCATGTCGTTGCGCATGCATGCACACACACGTTTGTATACATGGAATTTTTAATGTCAATTCGAGCGCACGCACACACATGCAGGTTTATACATATAGGACATTTCATATCGATTTGCATGCATGCACACACGTTAATATACATAGAATTTTTGACGTGAATTATTACTCACGTCTATACAGGTTTATATATACGGAACATTTCATGATAACTCTAACACACCTATGCGAGTTCCCTTAGGTTTACATATATGGGATGTATCATGTCAACACGCACGCACCGGTTTTTATATATTTGACATTTTTTGTCAACTCGAACGCGCAAACACATCTAAACATGTACTTGAGATTTGTATTTATATATATGGGACCGTTTCTGTCAATTAACATGCACGCACACACATGGGCTTATGAATATATATATATATATATATATATATATATATATATATATATATATATATATACACACACATATATATGTGTATGTAAATCTGTGTACACATATACATGGGATATTTAATTTTAATTTACACGCGCATACACACACAGGTGTATATATATATATATATATATATATATATATATATATATATATATATATATATATATATAGACGTTTTGTGACAATTGTTCACATATATATTAATATATCTTTGGGACAGTTTATGTTATCTCGCATACATACACGCATATACGCCCAGGTTTAGATATATGTCATGTCAACTCACTTGAATATACAGAGGTTTATATGTATAAATAGAACATTTCATGTCAAGTTACCAATATACTTAGTTTTATATATATAGTCGTAAGCGTTTTTCAGTCCTGAGTACTCTTCTGCTCCCTTATCCTCTTATTAAATAATACCGTCAATCTGATCGTTAGTGGCTACTTTTATGTATTTATAGAAAACTGTTCCTTCTTTTCCCCTTTCGTGATCAGTGATTGGACCCCCGTTTCCTCCCCCTAATTATATTTCTGACCTATTTGTATATTGTCTTTTTATTATAGCCATCTCGTATCGTGATTCACTTTTTATATGATTAGATTTGTTTTATAATTTCCAATACTAAAGGCGATATATTAAATGAAATTCTCAATCACCGCATTCACAGAATAAAAGTTCATAATAATATATCATTCTTATATTATAAAAATATTTCTATAGTAGTATTAGAATAATAACAATGATAATTAGGTATTATTGATAATTTTTCATATTTCTAATATATATATATATATATATAATAGAAATATATATATATATATATATATATATATATATATATATATATATATATATAACAGTGCCCTCACGAAAATCTGTCCACCTAAGAAAAAATCGGAAAAAATTCAAAGTTTAATATCTCTGCGAAAAATGATCGAATCTTAAAAATTTCAACTGGGTTTTAAAGTTTATACTAAAAACCATAAAAAAACATGAGTTTTAATATAAGAAAGTTGAAATATCAACCTTTTATCCATAAAAAATGGAGCTATTTTAAAATTTTTTATTTATTCATCAAATTATTAAAGAAGTTTATGTCGAAATGATATAGTAGTGATAATTTTGTGATTATGATGACTATGGATTTTGGTTATTTATAAATAGTGATATAGTTGTTACATTTTTGAAAAAATTTATGTTAAAATGATAAAATGAATAGTATTGTGATTAAAATAATTTGGAATTTATAGCTTATATCGATATTATTTATAAAAAAATCAAATGTCTTTATATTTATTGTTAAAATATGAATAAATCACTATTAAACGTTTTAAGTACTAAAATATTGTTATTATTGTTTTCTATTTTTTCACTTTTTTATTAATTTGTATTATTTTTTTGTTTTTTTTCTATAATTATAAATAGAGGTATTATTGACACACCACAATTAATAGAGTTGGAAATATAAAAAATATTTTACTATAGGGAAAAGAGAAAAATGAAATTTTTTTTTGTTTGTATTTGAACTCTAAGATCGGATTATTTACTAAAAAACAACACTTTTTTCTCTCTGAAGTTTTTTTTTTAAGCACCCTTTTCGAGATATTAGCTGTTGGAAAAACAAGGATTTTTTCAACGTAACTGACAAGGAGAGTGCATTGCATTTGGGTCTTGGATTTTCTTCTAGCTTTGAGATCTTTTTTCTTACATAAAATCATGAAAAAAGCCGCGTCCATTCGGTCCAACGCTCGATTTTTTCCGAGTTATGAGCAGTTTTGTCTGTTTTGTTGAAAAAATTGCATCTGCTTTATAATTCTACAGTTTTCGAACTACTTTTTCCAGAAGGTTTTTACTGATTGCATATTAAAGTTGAGATTAAAACCTTTCGATTAAAAAAAAACGTGTCCAAAAAGCTCAAGTTGTTAAAAAGTTATGGGCGAATAAAAATAGCGCAAATATTTAGCTAAAAAAATGCATAGAAAATAAATGCAACATTTTAGTCAGAAATTTATTTCAATTTTCATCCCTTCATAAGTTTTTAACAACTTGAGCTTTTTGGACACGTTTTTTTTTTAATCGGAAGGTTTTAATCTCAACTTTAATATACAATCAGTAAAAACCTTCTAGAATAAGTAGTTCGAAAACTGTAAAATTATAAAGCAGATGCAATTTTTTCAACAAAACAGACAAAACTGCTCATAACTCGGAAAAAATCGAGCGTTGGACCGAATGGACGCGGCTTTTTTCATGATTTTATTTAAAAAAAAAGATCCAAAAGCTAGAAGAAAATCCAAGACCCAAATGCAATGCACTCTCCTTGTGAGTATAACTCTTTTAAAAATAGACTTACAGTAGTTTTTAACCTCTCATTTTGAAGTAGAGTATTGTAGTTTTCATCTCTATTTTTAATTTTTAATCTCCGAAAATTTTCGACAAAATGGGACAAATTTAAAAATGAATGAAAAAAAATGACAAAAAATAGCTTCAGTTTTTATGGAAAATTTTTTATCGATAAACTCAGTTGGAATTTTTAAGATTCGATTATTTGTCGCAGGGATAGAAAACTTAATTTCTTCCAATTTTTTCTCAGGTGGCCAAATTTTCGTGAGCGGCAGTGTATGTAGCTGTTGTAGCTCAATTTGAGAGATATCACATAATTAATTTTTTATACTGATATATCTGTGGTCGACGTCTTACAATACTTGGATGTTTCTGGACACCTTGATGTCATCTGCAGTATCATTGCTTATTGTTTATCAAATTCATATTTGCTCTTGTGGATAACTATCAATTTTCCTGGAAATCTGAATGTCAGTCAGGGGAATAAATTTTGAAATTTTCCATATCGTGTATTAATTATAAAGAAATTTTCATGGAATCTAAGATTCTGGTTATTTCTGCTAATCTTAAAAGGTGGTCGAGACTATTTGCCGCATGGCGGCGCTGCGGTCAGGTGAGGGAAAAATGTAAAATAATTTTTACTCAGCGATTGACAATTTACTGAAACAATAATATACCTCTAATGTTGTCAATAACTCTAGCCATATATATGTAGAATAATTATTTATGCTAATCTTGTTTGAAAAGTTTAAAATATTGTTGTGAAGCGAAAACTGCAGCGTGAGATAGAGCCGGCGTGAGCATATATATTCATTATTCTTTAGTATTACTTTCTCTGTCGCACTAAAGAAAAATACACATGTTTACATCGGCTTTATTACGCGCACCATTTTTCGCTTTACAAAAATATTTTAGATTTTTCAAATAAGATTAGCATTGATAATTATTCTACATATACATGTCAAGAGTTATTGACAACATTAGAAGTATATTATTGTCTCAATAAATTGTAAATCCGTGTATAAAAAATATTTCATATTCTTCTTTCACCTGCAGCACCACCAAGCGGCAAATGGTTCCAACCACCTCTTAACGTCAATCTTGAAAAAACATTTTAAATTTTTTACAACCGTAGTAAGTTTATATTTTTTTTCATAGGGGGTATTTTACAATGCTCGGCTATACCTGACATTAGCTATAATCCGTAGGAACAGCTTTCAAAAATTTTTACAATGACGTTTTTATCGTTTTTAGGCATTAAAAAATTTTAATATAAAACTAGGGGGCAAGCCCCCTGCGCGCCAGCGCGCCAACCCCCATCTAGCAAATGCTAATAAATGTTATAAATAGTTTGGTTTGTCTGAGATAGAGGTAATGCTTATTTGCAGTTATTAACATTTATGAGCACAAAAATTTTGCGTAATTTAAACATCTCTTCAATAAAAATTTAATCGTTTTTCAACAAATTGTAATAGATAGATAGATATTAATTTATTTTGTAAAAGAGTACAAAAAGGCGTGTAATACATCAGATTACATTACAAGCAATAAATAATAATTCTGTATAAAGTATTGCACATAATATGATAAGATATCACAGTCAAATATTAAAATTAATATATAATACCGTATCAGTAAGTCACTATATAAAAGCGATATCACAGACTACTCTAAATACACGCAGGAAGCATAAAAACATAAATTACAATAAAAACAGTCTTAAATATCTATCAGTCATAAAATTAAAATCAAATTAAAATCAAATAACACAATTTAAAAGATAAAGCATAAAGCATAGTCATGACATCAAATAAAAATAAAATTGGACATAACAATACAACAATAAATAAAAATAATATAATAATAAAATTCAAAAATAAAAACTTGATACCGAAGATGTCATGACTATTAATAAAAAGAAACAGAATCACTCATTCTTTCTGCATTCATTCAACCATCATTCGCGCTAATAAATACATTCACACCTTAAATCTATATATAAGACAAAACAAAATAAATTAACATAAAATTAAAATACTTAAAATTAAGATCACTCGAGGTCGAGTAAGTACCTCCTCAAAGCCGACTTGAACCTGCCGAGCGATGGAAGATTTTTTATATCGGCAGGCAGGGAGTTCCAAAAATGCGCACCTTGAACTTGAAAGGAATTTCTTCCAGTCTCAGTACGCATGAAGGGCACTGCGAAGTCCTTAATCTCTCCTCTAGTGGCTACCCTAGGTACATTTCTAGTAAAGAGACTCACTAGATACTCTGGAGTATTCATGCGCACGATTTTGTACATAAGTACAGCCATAAAATACTGTCTCCTTGAATCAGTACGCAGCCATCCAAGAGCAGCTCTATAAGGAGAGATGTGATCGCCCATTATCACACCCTTTACATATCTCACACATGAATTTTGTAGTCTTTGTAAGCGTCTTCTCAACCCCTGCGAAGTATCGAGCAAAACTACTGAGCAGTAGTCGAGGTGCGGAAACAGTAAGGCGGCTGCGAGTTGTTTACGCAGAGCCTCAGTGGTGTACCGACGGAAAAACCGCAAACTATACATTATCCTATTAAATTTTTTTGTCATCATATTAATGTGCGGCTCCCATGACAACCTAGCGTCAAGCACAACACCAAGGCTCACAACGGTATCAGAGAAAAATATGTCGACACCACCCTCAATGGTTGTAATGATCGTAATAATTTTCAATTATATCATTAATCCAAAACATAATGAAAAGTGTATTTTTATTAATGGACCTGGAGGTACAGGAAAAACATTATTATATAATGTTCTAATTCATTATTTTTTAAGTAAAGGAAAAAAATCTTAGCTATGGCCTGGACAGGTATAGCATCAATTTTATTGCCTGGTGGTTGTAAAAGTCACAAAGTTTTTAAATTACCTTTAGACTTAAAAAATGCAGAAAATTTAATAATTAAATCAGATTCAGATTTAAAAAAAATTAGATAATGTGACATATTTTTGTGGGATGAATCATCGATGATACCTAAAAAAGCTTTAAAACTTGTAAATAAACTTATAAGAGATATTTGTTCAATAGAAAATATATTTTTTGCGAATAAATTACTCATACTTGGAGGTGATTTTATGCAAACTTTACCTGTGATTAAACATGGCACAAAAACAATTAAAATAAATGAAACTTTAAAATTTTCTGATTATTGGCCAAAATTTAAAATATTTAAATTAAAAAAAATATGAGAAATAATAATCAAAATTTCGGATCATTTTTATTTAATTTTGGCAATGGTATTATACAAAATTTCAAAATACCAGAAGATTGGAAAACAAATGATATCTGTACAAAAATTTATGGTGACTATATTGACCCGAAAGAAGATTTATCTAATAAAATTATTTTATCTTCTCATAATGAAAATAATTATAAATTAAATGACACTATCTAAAAAAAATTAAATAGTAAACAAAAAGAATATTACAGTATAGATTATGCTAAACATAAATGTGTTGATCAAACAGAAACTTATATTGAATTAAAATTTCCAACTGAATATTTAAATTCTCTAAATTAATACTAAAAAAATTTTCTATTGTTATGTTGATTATAAATTTAAGTGTAAATGATGGAGTATGTAATGGTACGAGATTAAAATAAAGCCATATTTATTTGTTAACGTATTATTGTTTTCGAATGAAATTTGATCCTAAAATCAAAATTTTTTTCAGAGCAACAAATTTAAAAATTTGTTTTGTAACATTCTGAATTTATTCTGTTTTCTCTTAATCGCTATTTGTACCGTTTATTTAATTTCAACCTTACTTTCCCAAGAAGGAAAAATACATATCACAAACTCAACTCAATAATATATACACCATTAACTTTTTTTCAAAATTTTTTAAAATCTTTTTTCAAATACGTTTAAAATAGAAAACAAGGATCAAATAAAAAAATAAAATTTTTCTCTTCTTTTAGTTTTTAATCTTTGCAAAAGTATTTGCACTGAAAAACTATTGATACTTCTCAATAAAACAAATAAATTTTATTATTTTTTTACATACGATAAATATTTACTTTATCTATAGTAGTTCGATCAAAGAATATAATATTAAATAATCTAGATAAAAAATATAAAAAATGTTAAGATCCCATATGGAAATAATTTTTGGATATAATTGTAAATAACTGTTAATAACTGTAAATAAATGTAAATAAATGTAAATAACTGTAAATAATTGTAGAAAAGTGTTAAAAAATGTGGGAATTGAGACATAAATAACAGTTATTTACAATTATTTACAATTATTTACTGTTATTTACACTTATTTACAGTTATTAACTGTTATTTACACTTATTAACTGTTATTTACACTTATTTGCAGTTATTTATATTTATTTACAGTTATTTACATTTATTCACTTTTTTCACAATTATTTACAGTTATTTACGATTATTTATAGTTTTTTACAATTATTTGCAGTTATTTACATTTTCGAAAATTATCACAAATTCATTCAATAATTTTATATATAGGCGAAAATTTTTAAAAATGTGAATAACTGTAAATAATTGTAAAAAACTATGGAAAATTGTAAATAGTTGTAAATAATTATAAATAACTGTAAATAACTGTAAAAAACTGTAAATAACTGTAAATAACTATAAATAATTATAAATAATTATTAATAACATTAAATTATCCACTAATTCAAAATTTTTTGAAAATGTAAATAACAGTAAATAATTATGACTAACTGTAAATAATTATGAATAATTGTAAATAATTATAAAAAACTGTAAATAATTGTAAATAATTGTAAATAACTGTAAATAACAGTTAATAACAGTTAATAACTGTAAATAACTGTAAATAATAGTAATTAATAATAAATAATAGTAAATAACTGTAAATAACTATTATTTATGTCTCAATTCCTACATTTTTTAACAGTTATTTACAATTATTTACCATTATTTACAGTTTTTCACATAAATTATTTCCATATGGGATGTAAAAATATAAAATTTGTGAAAGAAAAAGTATAAAGATATGAAGTATAAAATATTCAATTATACCTATAGCTATGAGCAAAAAATTAATAAATAATTAATCTATAAAGGAAATTGTTCGAAATATCTCATCAGAATACAATCATTTAAAAATAATTGTATTATGCTGTTACATAAAACGTCGCGCTGTTTGGCTGTATAATACTATCATGCGATGCTAACTAGTGAAAAGGTTTGTCAGCATATTTATTAATAAAGCACATGTAACGTAGAGTATATAGTGCTTGTATCAATCGGTCGAGACAGAAATTCGAACTCGGATCATCGAGTTACGGACCAATCACTAAGCCACGAAAAACCTCAAAAATACAATTATGTTTGACAAAATATTCCAAATAATTAATAAATCCTTATAAAATAATGTAAATTGATTTTAATAGATGATTTTTTTATAAATATAATAGCAATTTTTAAAAGATTTTAAAAGAAAGAAAAAATTTGTTTATCATTATTTTATTCATATTTTGATCATCGATAATAAAAACATGGAATTTACTACTATTTAAAATAAGACTATTATTAAACAATTAAATCTCTCTTAATTTGCAAATTGTGAGTCCGAAAGGTCATTTTCAGTTTTAAAACGATTAAAAAATGTATTGCGAGCAAATATGCTAGATAAAAGATTATCGTCTTTAGCTAGATTCGGAAATGATTACTTCGAAATTTAATTTATGATTTAATCGATAGATCTGCCAATGGTAAAGCGAGGAAAAAAGCTTTCAAAGTTTAATTATATGAATTTCAATTGAAATTTTTTATATTGATCATATATTCTAATTTTTAATACATAAAATGTTTAAAGATAATTAAAAATTTACTGACTAATTTATTATATCTGATTTATTTTAATAACTTTGAAAATATCATATAAAAATTAATAATCTCTTCTACTCTAAACAAATCTTTATTGCCTATCTGCACTTCTAATCTGTTACGTAGTTTTAAGAATTCGGTCTAAGAAAGAAAGGCAATAAATTTTCTATCCGCCAGAAGTCATAATTTATTTCTCAGTAGGAAAAATTATTTAAAATATGAACATTATTCAATTTTTTATATCGAAAAAACGTTGTCCTTAAAGGGGCCCCATTATGTTCATAGCCCAGGGCCCCACGGAACCTTGATCCGCCCCTGTTATTTAGAACATACATATGAACATATTAATAAAAAGAAATTTTCATATAATGTATGTAATAAAAAAGTTTCAAGAAATTTTAATTTAAAAAGACATCAACTTACTCAAAAATGTTACAAAAATAACAACAACAAAATTTATAGTACATGTAAGTTATGTAATAAAATTTTCAACTATCGAAAAAATTATCTAAGACAAATGAAACACCACTAATAAAATAAAATGTTCATGTACAATTTATCAAAAACAATAAATGTTGAAAAATAAGAAGCCAAAAATAATAAGGATTTTTCAAATATCAATTTGTAGCTATCTTTTTGCTAAATTTTATCTGACTTTTAGATAAATCCATCTAAAGCTTTTATCTAAATTCTAGCTATTTTTCAACTGATTTTAACTTAATTCTAGCTAACTTTAGAATGATTTCAGCTGAATTTTAGCTTGATTTTAAATAAAAACTTTTAGCTAACTTCTGACTAACTTATACGTAACTTTTTGCTGACTTTTAGCTTGCTTTCAGCTAAATTATAGCTAAATTCATCAAAATTTTATCTAAATTTAGCTGAATTTTAGCTAAATTTAGGAGCCAAAAATGAGCGGCGTATTTCAGACGGTGACAGCGTCGACAGCGGCGATATGTTTTTAATAATATAGAGAAATTATTGAAATGCATCATTAACAGTATGTCGGAGCTCCCCCATCCCCCGCCTTTTAATAATATTTTTATCTAAAGCTTATTATATATATATATAATAAACGGTGCGTCAAATCATGTTCTTCCGCTACAGTCAGAAAATTCGGAATATCAATCCCAAGTGCGGACCAGGAATACACCAAAACACTATACATAAAAAGTTATGAGGAAACTTTCTATCTATAGTATTTTGAGGTTAGGCTTATCGAGATATTGATATCTAATTTTTATTCAAATAGTATCAACATAGTTTTAGTGCGCACAAATCAGTATATTTGTTTAGATAATTAATTTAAAAGAATATTAATAAAATAAAAAAAGGAAAAATCGATTTCAACAACTCCGACATTCCGTTAAAAACAAAGACACAAAATATAATTAATCAGTCAATATTTGTTCAAAGTTATAAATACTCTAGTAAACGAACAAACAATAAATGAATTAAGATATAAAGCACAGTGTGAATGTGTGTATTAACGGCATGTCGGAGCTGCAGCAATCGAGTTTTGCTTTTTTTATTTTATCAATATCTTTTTAAATTCTTAAATTAAACAAATATAATGACTTGTCCGCACTAAAGCTATATTTATACAATAATTTTTGTTAAAATAAAAAATCATTTGGACTTGTTATTTTTTTATGAGCTTGGATTGGAAATTAGATATCAAACTCGACAAACCTAACCTTAAAATACGACATATTGAAAATTTTTATTATAACTTTGTATGTATAATATTTTGGTCGATTTCTTGAGTTGTCCGCACTAGAGTTTAATCTTACAAATTTTTTCTTTGTAGCAAAGAAACTCGATTAAACGCATCGTTTATTCATAAGTTAAGATTGGAAATATTATTAGAAGGCGGACAGCTTCGTCATGCTCTTAAACTAATGAAAATAGAAATATATATTTATCTGGAGTAAAATTCAACGTAGATGCTTTTAAAAATAGATTATGTATCAACAGTAGTATGTTTCATATTAGAAAATAATCGCGATATTATTAAATATATGAAAGCTTACATTGGCTGAATAGTCGCCACTTCATAAATTCTTTTTAAATGTTTCATATTAGAAAATAATCGCGATATTATGAAATATATGAAAGCTTACATTGGCTGAGTAATCGCTACTTAATAAATTCTTTTCAAATGTTTCATATTAGAAAATAATCGCGATATTATTAAATATCTGAAAACTTACATTGGCTGAGTAATCGCCACTCGAAAAGTTATTATTTAAACTCTTGTGTTGAATAAGCAATCATAATATTAAAAATGATCCAAAAATGTACATTGGCTGAGTTATCGCCACATATAATATTGTAAATTTTTACCAGCATGAAGTAAATAAATGATTTAAATAAATGACATGAAAAAAATTGTTTTATTGCTTTATATAAGGTCACATCGTATGGAAAAAAATTCAGAAGTCATGCATAGAAAGCTATAGAGAACCTGTGTATTTATATAAGCCCACATAATTTATATACGATGTATCCATAATCCATACACAATATGCATAAATGTGTCTAATTATGTAAATCTTATTCATAGTCAATATATTATCTCCATTTTAATTTATTTTTTTTATTTGAAAAACCAATTTTCTTATTAGCAAAGGACAGAAATATGATTCTTCCTCTTAAAATATATCTTCATTTTCTATAATTTTGTAATAGTATTGGATATCTCTAATGATTTCAAAGATTTATGTCTATTAAGAAAATAATATTTATAATAAATGATGTTTAAATAAATTACTTTTTATTTTTGTAAAAAATAAAAGTTTCATGATTTCATGTAAATAGCAAGAATGTTTATTGTACGGTTAAATAAACAAAAATGTTAAAGATTGAATAAAAATTATATGTGAATGCATAACTGATTCAGGATTTCCTTATCTTTGGAATTTGACCTATATAGATTTTAAATGATTTAATTCAAATAAAATTAATTACTAATATGATTTCTTAACTTTCGCGGTAAGTAAATAATTGCTAAGATTCATAAATTCTCAAATTTTTATAAATAATAACGTTTATTACCTGTATATCTGAATGATGTTTGATGAAAAAAGGTTAAAATTATTCACTAATTACGATAGTAATATGCTTTCTCGAAGTTAAATTTCGCTGGCATTATTTGAACGAAAAATTCATAAATTAGTAGGGATACTACCGCAAATTTATATGCGACATGATTTGTATGAATGATCTTTATGTATGGGTATCGACTACGAGTAAATCAACATATTTCATGAAAGTTGCATGAATCTTAAGAGACGGCCGTATAGTTCTGTCCTTGTCTAATCTAAATTTTCTTTATTATTAATAAATTAAATATTTTCATAGAAAAGTAAGACAACCGCCCAATAGAGCAAAAGACAAGCAAACGATTCTTTTTTATGGAAAAATATGAAATTTTGATTATTTTTCGAGTGAAGTCTGAAACGGAAAAACAATCGAACTTGATTGAGTTGATTCAACTGTTTTTCCGTTTCAGACTTCACTCGAAAAATAATCAAAATTTCATATTTTTCCATAAAAAAGAATCGTTTGCTTGTCTTTTGCTCTATTGGGCGGTTGTCTTACTTTCCTATGAAAATATTTAATTTATTAATAATAAAGAAAATTTAGATTAGACAAGGACAGAATGATACGGCCTCCTCTTAAACAATTGTTCTTTTAAAATATTTTGATTTCCGAGTATTCTTCGACCTCATCAAACAACCTTAGAATCTAAATCTAAAAGAATCTCCAAGTTTCATTTGACGTAGTCCCTGCTAATGCCTGTAAACTTCATAACCGGTATGGAAAATTCCAAAATTTATTCATATAGACGACTTCCAGGTATCCAGGATCACCTGGATATTGTAAGATTTCATCTCGAGAAACGTACATGTTATTAATAAATAATGGCTAAATTTCAAAAGATATTCTTGTAGACAATGTTTATCTTACTCGGAACATCCATGTTTGGCTCGATAACATTTGCAACAACTTCAAAGTAGTTATTAAACTATTTCAAAAGTTTTTGCTGTAGATGATGTTTAAGTTGTCATTAAAACCTAGGTATCCAAAGACGGCGATCGTGGGTACCACAGCATAGTAAATAACTATTTTTAATGAGTGTCTACATCGAAAAGATAAAGTATGTATCTATATATATATATATATATATATATATATATATATATATATATATATATATATATATATATATAAAATTAAATATGTGCTTGTATGTGTGAGCGTGTGCGTGCGCGTATGAGTTGAAATTAAATGTTCCATATAAACTTGAATAAGCCTGAGTGTGTACGTACGATTCTACATGAAATGTCCCTTATGTATATATATATATACTAGGGGGGGTACCCCCTGCTCGCCCTGCTCGCCAGCCCCCCAATTTGTGATGTACTTATTCTTGTGTATACATACGTATAAATGCCTCATCTCTGAGGTGTACCCTGAGGCGTTGTAAGAGGAGGGGATGAGGAAACATTGAGGCGTTTCTAAGGCGATGTATAAGGCGGGACAAGAGGCATACAAAAAAATGCCTCATCTCTAAGGCGTACCCTGAGGCGTTGTAAGAGGAGGGGATGAGGAAGCACTGAGGCGTCGGTAACTATTTTTACGTTATTTTTGAAAATTTTAAAAAATATCACTCTCACAAACTTGAGGCGTTTCAAGGAATTCCTAAGGCTTACCTGAGGCGTCTCTGAGGAGTCTTTGAGGAGACCTATGAGGTAATATGAGGCGACAAACGTTGAGGCGATGTCAGAGGTGGGTCGAGGAGGGGGGAGGAGGGGGAGGCTGGGGGAGGCATCTCACAGAGGCTGAAGAAAAAACCTATATTCACGTTAAAGAAATTTAAAAATGTGAGGCTGGGGAGGAGGGGGAGGAGTGGGGAGGACACAAGAATGCTATTTTTTTAGGCTTACGACTATATAATATAGGAAGATATATATGTTTATATCATGCTTGCGAGTTGACATGAAAAGTCCCATGTACATGAACGCATGTGTGCATGAATGCGAATTGACATGAAACGTTTCATATATATATATATATATATATATATATATATATATATATATATATATATATATATATATATAAACCTAAGGGTACTTAGATAGGTGTGTACAAGTTGTCATGAAATGTCATATATATAGAAAAACCTGTGCTTGAGAGTACGTGCGAGTTGACATGAAATGTCCCAACTACCTCAAAACTGTAATAATTCTAACCTCCAAAGTTCAGCGTCTTGGTGTAAATTACAAGATAAAATGCAAGGACTGCTAATAAAACTGATGATTTATAGCTGAAACGGTGCCTTGCAAATTGAGCGTACAAGAATCTGTAAGAAAAACGCCCTAGGGCACAAAAATGCAGTACCAGAACAAAAATAACAAGAGTGAAAAATAAAACGTGTTCAACTACTTACAGATGAAGGAAGAGGAGGGTTAGAAGTAGTTTAAAGCAATAAATATTTATCTGAACTCATTTTGTTCTTTCAAACAAATAAATTTACTGAATTCAAATAAATCGTTTATTTGATTTGATAAATAATTCTTTGTTATTTAACTTAATGCTGTTAAATTCAAATGAATACAAATTAAAATAAATATTTTGTTAGATTCAAATGAACTTATTTCAATCAAACAAATAATTTAGTTCAATGAAATAATTTTTCATTTCAATTCATTTCGTTCTTTTGAACAAATGAATTTATTGTTTTCAAATTAACTGTTCATTTGATTTAGTAAATGATTCCTTATTATTCAACTAAATGTTGTTTAATTTGAATAAAAATCAATTCAAATTAATTTTCTTTAAATTTAGAAGAAATTTATTTTATTTAAACAAACAATATTTCAATTCAATACATATTTATTTCATTTCATTTTGTTCTTTCAAAAAAATAAATTTAGGGGATACTGGGTAAATTGTACTCCTGGGGCAAATCGGACTGGCACTACTGGATATGAGTACAAATAAATATTACAAAATTGAAAAAACTATAAATAAACTCTAACAAAGAAATAAATTTGATGTAACAATATTAAAATCTTAGTGGTAAAATTAATATGTATTATATATTTACATAAAGTGATGCCGGTCCGGTTTTCCCCGGGGGTCCGATTTACCCAGTTTCCCCTATCGATTTTAAATAAACTATTTATTTGATTTGATAAATTATTCCACACGTTAAACCTAAATGTTGTTCAATTCAAGTGAATACAAATTTAAATAAATATTTTGTTAATTCCAATAAATTTATTTCATTCAAACAAATAATTTAGTTTAATGCAATAAGTATTTATTTAAATTCATTTTGTTATTTTAAACAAATGAATTTATTGATTTTAAATAAACCGTTTATTTGATTTGTAATGAGAATCCTTTTTATTGTGGCGACAAACCTGAATACACATCCGTTACAGATTTAACAAATGATTCCTCATTATTAAACTAAATTCTGCTCAATTTAAATAAATAGTAATTTAAATAAATGTTTTATTAATTTTAAATAATTATTTAGTGGAAGCAAGGATTAAATATTTGATTCAAACAAATGTTTTATTAAATTTACTAATCGAAATTCAGATAAATAAATTTAGTTGATTAAAAAAAATTTTTTTTCTTAATGTGTATTTATGTGTATTTTTAGCTGTATTTTCAGTATCTTACAGCTGTACTTTAAGAGCATGACGAAGCTGTCCGCCTTCTAATAATATTTCCAATCCTAACTCATGAATAAACGATGCGTTTAATCGAGTTTTTTTACTACAAAGAAAAAATTTGTAAGATTAAACTCTAGTGCGGACAACCCAAGAAATCCACCAAAATATTATACATACAAAGTTATAATAAAAACTTTCAATGTATCGTATTTTAAGGTTAGGTTTGTCGAGTTTAATATTTAATTTCCAATCAAAGCTCATAAAAAAATAACAAGTCCAAATGATTTTTTATTTTAACAAAAATTATTGTACTAATATAGCTTTAGTGCGGACAAGTCATTATATTTGTTTAATTTATGAATTTAAAAAGATATTGATAAAATAAAAAAAGCAAAACTCAATCGCTGCAGCTCCGACATGCCGTTAAGGAGATGTAAAATAGATACTACACCAGTACTTATAAATATTGACTATCTTTCCATTTCATTGCAAAATTTTCTGTAAAAAAATACATTTGATTATAGTATGTACCATTAAGATTACTTAATAAAATTTTTAAATAAATTCATTCATTGATTATTGAGAATTTTGGGTCCCAAAATTTATTTATTAAAATTTTTCAATTTTATAAAAAAATTTAAATATCTCAAATCTAATGAATAAATTTATTTAAAAATTTAACCGAGTAATCATCATGGCACATACTACAAGCTTATGTATTTCTTTTCTGGAAATTAAGCAATAAAATAGAAAGGAAGCTAATATTTATAGAAACGTACTAAAAATAAAGAAAGTACTAAAAATGAGCAGAGCCTCTTAGTGGTAGCTCTTCGATCTTTAGGGAACTGACACTTAAAGGTTTTTTTTATTTTTGGTACTTCCTTTCATAGAAAAATAACTAAAAAATTATCTCGTGAAATTGAAAAATAATTTTAAAAAAAATAATCTTTATTGAAATTAAACTCTTATAAATAGATTTAAGAAAAAACAGCGAGCAGGTCGAGTATATCCATCTTTTTCTAATCAGAGCAGGGTTGCAAATATTTAAATCATTTTGAGCTTTAAATGAATTTTAATTCACAAATCCTTTTTGAATTCGTAATTAAAGCTTATTCAATTCACAATTCCTTTTGGATTGATAATTAAACATATTTTAATTAACAAATCAAAATCTAATCGTAAATTAAAAAGGCTTTGATTATAAAATCAAAAGGAATTTTTAATTAAATAAATTTCAATTAAGGAATGAAAATGTAATCGTGAATTAAAATGGCTTTAATTAAAAAATCAAAGAGAATCCTTAGTTAAATAAATTTCAATTAAGAAATCAAAATGGAATCGTGAATTGAAAAGGATTAGATTACAAATTCAAAAGAAATTCTTAATTGAATAAATTTCAATTAAGAAATCCAAATGTAATCGTGAATTGAAAGGGCTTTAATTACAAAATCAAAAGGAATCCTTAATTGAATAAATTTTAATTAGAAATCAAAATGTATTCGTGAACTGAAGAGGCTTAAATTAAAAATTCAAATATAATTTTTAATTAAATATATTTTAATTAACAAACAAAAATGTAATTGTGAATTGGAAGAGCGTCAGTTCTGATTATGATTTGTGAATTCGAGGGCTTTAATTAAAAATTCCACAATTCCTTTTTAATTACATGTACTAAGGAATTTTTATCATATATATGTATATAGAAAAACATCTGTGGCCGCGCACATACATACGCCCCTGGGCTCATATATATGCAATATTTCATGCCAATGCGCACGCACGCATACACAGGATTATACATATATATATATACAGTACCGCTCAAAAGTTCGTAAAATTTTTTTTTTTTTAACTCAACTTCAAACTGCAATATTTCGGAAACGGCTCGATGAATTTGAAAAATCCGGACGGCGTTTGAAAGATCAGACAAAATACTATCTTTTTGTGTCCTGCCAAATATTTTTATCTCTTTTTTTAACTCTATTTCTAATGATAGAAAAATTTTTTATTTTTACGAATTTTTAAATTTCAATCAATCAAATGTAACTTTTTAAGAAATTGATAAAATTAAAAAATTCGAATGCGACTGAAAAGTAGAGTGAATTTCCTAAATCTTTATGTTTCGTGATTTTTTTGTATCTATTTCCTGCGTGTAGCTAAAAATGCGCAAAAATGGAAAGTACAAGAAAATCAGTTTTAGATATGATAATAGTTTCCAATATCGCGGGTCAATTTTTGTTTACATTTCAGCATGTGTTCAAATCTGTAGTTCGTATATACATACGAAGAATCAAATTTGTAAATAACTTTAATTTATTCAAAAAAAGGACACTATCATTTATAATAATTGTGATAAAATTTGTGATAATTTTGTTAAAAGTATACAATACCGTTCATTAGTTCGTAAAAAAATTTTTTTTTAGAAACTCAACTTTAAACTGCGATATTTCGGAAATGACTCGATAAATTTGAAAAATCTGGATGGCGTTTAAAAGATTAGACAAAATACTATCTTTTTGTATCTTGCTAATGTAAACCAAAATTGACTCGCGACATTGGAAAATATTATCATATCTAAAACTGATTTTCTTGTACTTTCCATTTTTGCGCATTTTTAGCTACACGCAGGAAATAGATACAAAAAAATCACGAAACATAAAGATTTAGGAAATTCACTCTACTTTTCAGTCGCATTCGAATTTTTTAATTTTATCAATTTCTTAAAAAGTTACATTTGATTGATTGAAATTTAAAAATTCGTAAAAATAAAAAATTTTTCTATCATTAGAAATAGAGTTAAAAAAAGAGATAAAAATATTTGGCAGGACATAAAAAGATAGTATTTTGTCTGATCTTTCAAATACCGTCCGGATTTTTCAAATTCATCGAGCCGTTTCCAAAATATTGCAGTTTGAAGTTGAGTTAAAAAAAAAAAAAAATTTTACGAACTTTTGAGCGGTACTGTATATATATATATAAATATGTATGGGACATTTCATGTCAACTCGTACTTACTCATAATCACAGGCTTTCCTATATACAGTACGGGGCAATAATTCTGAGAAGGTTATCAAATTTTTGCTCCGACTTTGAAAAAGCGTACCTTTTTCAATTTTCATCCTAGAAAAAATTAAAAAAAAAAGCATTTTAAAGTATTCTTTAAATACTTTCTTTTTAGTTAACTTACATTTTTTTAACGATAAAAGAAAAAAAAATAATCGCTCTGGCAATTTTGAAATTTCTTTCATTTTTGCATTTTTCTTCAATCAGCTGTAGTTTTTTAAATAATTGAGCTAGAAAAAATTTGAAAAAAGATTTGGAAAGGGCTTAAAAAATACTATTCGCAGCTATTTTCACAAAAATTTTTAAATTATTTTTTGTCAAGTTTTAAGCATATAAAATTATCGATCTAATACTTTTGCAGTTGTAAAAAAACATTTCAATAGCAAGTAGAAAATAATCGCTGGTGAAGTAGTGATTTAATTTTAGTCGGAAATTATAACTATTAATTATTAATAATAAAACATAATAAAGTAGGAAATAACAAAAAGATTTATTTTGCAAAAATTATATCATAGAAATCAAAAGTTTTGCACCAGCGATTATTTTCTACTTGCTATTGAAATGTTTTTTACAACTGCAAAAGTATTAGATCGATAATTTTAGATGCTTAAAACTTGACAAAAAATAATTAAAAAATTTTTGTAAAAATAGCTGCAAATAGCATTTTTTAAGCCCTTTCCAAATCTTTTTTCAAATTTTTTCTAACTAAATTATTTAAAAAACTACAGCTGATTGAAAAAATTGCAAAAATTAAAAAAATATCAAAATTGCCAAAGCGATTATTTTTTTTTTAAATATCGTTAAAAAAATGTTACTAAGCTAAAAAGAAAGCATTTAAAGAATACTTTAAAATACTTTTTTTAAATTTTTTCTAGGATGAATATTGAAGAAGATACGCTTTTTCAAAGTCGGAGCCAGAATTTGATAACCTGCTCAGAATTATTGCCCGGTACTGTACATGGGACATTTCATGACAACTCTCACACACCTATCCGAGTGCCTTCAGATTTACAAATATGGGACGTTTCATGTCAATTTGCATTCATGCATACACGCTTTTATATACATGGGACTATTCATGTCAACTCATGTGCGACCTCACAGACAAGTTTTTGGATATATGTATTGTAAGATTCTCTTAGTTTGATTTAAAATTTTATCTTATGATGATTACTGGAAACTAATAAGATTTCTAATCAGATAATACATAGACTAAGAGAAGCTTGTGTTTTCATTTAACCGCGTATCTATAAACAAAGGAAAGTGAAAGTTTTATACGTTCGATTAAATGATATGTAATGTTACCGAATTCAAGTCGATTTTACAAACTCATTTTAACAAACGGTATGTGTTAAATTCTAGAGGTGAAGCGAGATCAAGCGATTCACGCTATAAGCGTTAGGTTCGACAAAAACAAGGGTACCCCCTTGTTTCTTTCTCCTTCTATCTTACGAATTCCGACCTTTTAATATGAATTATAATAGATTTCCCCGGCTTTTCAAATAATAACATCATCTAATTGACCTGGCCAAATACTTATTATTAGTTTCAAATTAAGATAAATTTAAAAATGTTTATTTGATTTTAAGTTGAGCATTTGTTATAACTTTTGGCTTGCTCAATGCTATGATTTATGCATTGAGACTACCACAGTTAATTATTGCTTTGTGGGAAATAATGACGCTTCTTTCCTTTATTAAAATAACGCCATTAACGTCCCTTACACAGGTGCAAAAGTACTTGATATTATTTTTATTTAGATTAATGTAATATATCAAAAGTGCTGTATTTGGCTAAGTCAATTACTTGATCACGCGGCTACAACCACGCACAATGCTTAAGTGTGATGTAAAGTGTATCTGTTATGTTCATTTGTGAAGAGGATTGAGAGCTAATCCGTTTGCAGCTAGGACGCCATGCCTAACTGCTTCGGGATCTTTGCTCTAGATGACAGGTAAAAGGATAAGAAAATATAAAGGATTGGTTAAATGCCTCTCACCACTAAACTTCACACAAACTATGATTGAAACTTACAGAAGCAATAAGTAAGAAGAACTCTATTACCTCTGTAAGCATTCTATTAACAATTTCCACAAATTACACTACACCGATATAACGGAAACCGTTAAAAATAGACACGGGTTTGCAATCGAGGGTCAACTCGATTGCTTCGCCGTCACAAGTCTACTCTTAACGAATAATACTCAATTCAACAAGTATTTAAATTTTAACTGTTTATTGTACTAGAAGAGCGATGAGAGTGCACTCTCTACAATTTTCTTTTCATCGGGACACCTCGCATTCGAGCCGCCGATGTTCGATTCGCCGCTATCCCTAACCCACACAGCATTGACTCGATTGACATGAAAAATCCCATGAATATTAACGTGTGCGTGCATGCATGCGAAACGACATGGAACGTCTCATATATATATATACATAAACCTGTCTATGCGTGCGTGTGTGCGCATCGGCATGAAATATCCCGTATATATATATATATATATATATATACCCCCTGCTCGCACTGCTCGCCAACCCCTTTAATAATGATAATTTAGTATATTATTTGATATATCGTAATGATTTTGAGTTTTATAAGATTTATAGGATTATTTTGTTATAATTCCTTTTTTATATCTTTTTTCTCATTTTAAACATTTTATGAGATATATCAAAAATTCATACTAAAATTTATAAATTTATTATGATATTGTAAATGAAATTATTACATCATCATTATATCATATTTTATTTAAAATTTAGTTATTTATATAACAAATAAATAAATAAAATAATTTTAAATTATTTTATACTTACTTATATTACATTTACCTGTATAAAAGTTATGAATATTTTTTTTTATTTATTGTTGTTAGTAGTTAAATTATTTATTTATTAAAATTTCGATTTATAAATTTTTAATAATCATAACTTTTAAATATTTTAGTTAATTTTTAAATATTTTATTTTTTTTTATTTTTAATAATATTGATAATGTTTAAAAATTTTTTTTAAATTTATTATTATATATTGAAATATTTATGATTTATTTTAATTTTTCATATTTTATTAATAATGTTAGCTAATCTTAATAAATATTTAGAATAAATTTCATGACTTTGATTAAAGTAATATTCTGCTATTGGTTCGCGTATTATTTTTTTAATGTTTCTTTCTAAACTATGTTAGGTACAATATCTCTGTTTTTCGATTCATTTTGAATATATATTTTATTTACATTTTTACAACGTGAAAGAGTTATTTGTGCTTCTATGTTATATTTGAATAATTTAGTTATTTTTAATCGCGTTTCATTACATAATCCATTTTTTATACTTAAATTTCGAATTAACATAATTATGGTATTTACTTTTAATTTCAGTTCGTGTGGAGGTAATCCTTCTCTTATGTTATTTAACATTTCTATTGAATAATTCAAATGAATATTATCATCCGTTTGATCTACACCTTTGTAAAACAAATATAAATAGTTATTAATCTTGAAAGTTATATAAATTTAAACATAAATATTAATATCAATTAATTTTAAAAGTTGTATAAATCAATACTATTAAAGGTTTATAATGTAAGGTGGTGTGGAAATCTGAATCCTCAACACTATATGCTTATTTTTATTTTAACCTTTTAAGGACGGGACTGGTCGATATATCGACCACCAATTTTATCAGGCACTCCACGTGATATATTTTTTCATTTTATGCACAAATATTGTTTAAAAAAAAAGTCGAATTTCAACGTCAAAATCCCCGTCCTTAAAAGGTTAATACAATAAAATATTTATAATATGAATAAATTATTAAAAATCATTATGTTTTCAACAAATGAATTAATTATAGTGTTGAGGAATTGTAATAGAATTAATTTAAATTTATATTTATTAATTTCAGATAAACTATGTAAAAA
The DNA here is from genome assembly GCA_017163975.1 of Anastatus disparis. Lineage (NCBI taxonomy): Eukaryota > Metazoa > Arthropoda > Insecta > Hymenoptera > Eupelmidae > Anastatus > Anastatus disparis. Next base: position 2,736,082 of record JAFFSR010000301.1, on the reverse strand, counting down.
AAGGTAATAAGATATCTGATGATGCACATGTTTTTCATTTTAAATATAATAAATTGTAATTTTATGCAACTACTTTCGAGTTTTCAACAAAAAAAAATTAAAATTTTTATATTTTTATGTAATATTATACATATAATAAAAAAATATAAAACTATATCGACGCCTCCTAATCATAAGATTCTACTTCAGAAGTGCTCGCAACAAAATGCTATTTCAAATCCAATTCAATAAAAGTCTCTTTCGAATCATAATGCAACACAATGCTGATTCCCGTAACGCGTCAACAAAATTCTCCTTCACAGACCAGTGCAACATAATTCTATTTCGGTGACCAATGCAATACAATTCTCATTCGAGCTCAGTACAATATAATTCTAACTCGTCGGACAGCGCAAGAAAATTCTACTTCGGATGTTAGAACAACAAAATTCTGTTTTGTAAATATTAATTTATAATATTAATCAATTTATTATTATTATAATTCAAAACTTTTGATTTCTACGACATTTTTACAAAATAAATCTTTTTGTTGTTTCATACTTTATTATGTTTTATTATTAATAATGAATAGTTATAATTTCCTATTAAAATTAAATTACTACTACACCTATGTACACCTTCTACTTACTATTTCAGAGACAAGCCTATATATTAGAGTCGAGCGAAAAAAAAATATGAAAACAAGTCCCCTTAAAATGATTCTATTTAGTCCAAAGAGTAGCTGTGAATTTTTTCAGATTGTTATTTCACGTAGAACATTTTAAGAATGTCCGAGTTTTTTTGTACGTGCTTATTGAATATATTCATAATTATATCACTATATATTTTTTTGTATTAATAGCATTAAAATATAATACCATTACTGTTTAATACAATATATTTTAATAATAATAGATTATCAATTATGCATGCTAATAATTTAGAACAATCGTAAATTCTTATTTCTCCGAAACAGAATTTTGTTGTTCTAACATCCGAAGTAGAATTTTCTTGCGCTGTCCGACGAGTTAGAATTATATTGTACTGAGCTCGAATGAGAATTGTATTGCATTGGTCACCGAAATAGAATTATGTTGCACTGGTCTGTGAAGGAGAATTTTGTTGACGCGTTACGGGAATCAGCATTGTGTTGCATTATGATTCGAAAGAGACTTTTATTGAATTGGATTTGAAATAGCATTTTGTTGCGAGCACTTCTGAAGTAGAATCTTATGATTAGGAGGCGTCGATATTATGCAGTATTTGATGGTTCTAAAAGGTTGTTGGGGGGATTGTGGGGGGTTGTGGGGGGAGGGTTGTGGGGGCAAGCGGGGGTTAGTGGGGGTCTATGGGGGTTGTGGGGGGACGTGGGGGGGGGTAATGATCGATAACATAAAATAACGTAAATTCACGTTATTTAATTAATAAAAATCATGTGGGGGGCTGTGGGGGGCGTGGGGGGGGGGCACCGACTGAATTTTGGTTCATATAACTATATAATATAGGGATATATATATATAAACCTGTATGTGCGTGCGTTCTAATTGACGTGGAATGTCCCACGTATGTATGTATGTATGTATATATTAATATACATATATATATATATATATATATATGTTTATGTCCTCGTAGGCCGTATTCGTGTCAGTATGTTAAGAGCATGCTAAATTCGTATTGGCATCGCATATGTCTCAGACGCATACATAAACCTGTGTGTGCGTGCGTTATAATTGACATGAAAAATCCCATCTTTATTAAAGTCTGTGTGCATGCATGCGAATTGATATGAAATGTCCCATATATATAAACCTGTGTGTGCTTGCGTATGCTTGACAATTTACGGAAACGACTGAACGATGCCGACGGAGAACTATAGCTCTTTAGAGTTTGACTTGTTTGTTTACTTTTAACTGCGCTCTTCTTTATCTGTCTTTGTCTTACTATAGCAGAGCGGAGAAGGTTCGCCTACTTGTAGCAGCGTGCTGACTCTACTACCCTTCTAAAAACATATTTTAGTGTTTTGCTCCGAACGTTGTTCAACAATACTGTAGAATATTGGCCAACACACTTCAATACAGTGTGGCGTATGCAATAATATTCCATACTATAGAATCTTTTAAAGTTGTTTACTCCATTGTATAGTGTATTGTTAACTGAATATACTTTAGTTACGGACAGGGCGGTATGACACCCCAATACCCATTTAGCTAGCTCCATGGGTATTCTACCGAATACAACATACTATAACATAAATATATATATATATATATATATCAACTTGTCTGTATGTGTGCGTGCGGGTCGACATGAAATGTGGCATATATATGAGCCCAGGTGCGTATGATATATAATAATATTTTTTTTAAACAAATAAATGTTAACTTTTTAAATTAAATATTAAATTGAATTAATTATATTTTATAGATTCTATAAAACAAAACAATTTCTTCAAACGATTTCTAATCACTACAAATAAATAAATTATTCCCCCTTACACAAAGTTTTGGTGATTCAAAGAATTGCCAATGTGCTTGAGAACGTTGAATTACACGTGTTACGACTGTTGTCGTTTTTAATGTTGTATTTTGATGAAGAATCCGTGAAATCCTTGCCAGTGAACTGTGTAGACGTTATGTATGTAGAATTCAGGTTTTTGCTTGATCTATTTTCTCAGAAGTGGACTGATAATGCTCTTTTCGGTAAATTGTTAATTGCACTTGATGGAGTTGACACTATATGTGAATCACATCACTGTATTAGATTTCACTAGATTATTCTATGAATTGAATAGCTATGTATAGCTTATGGCACTGCTCGCAGTGTGGCTAGATGTGACGGGAAACTCGCGCGTGCGCAGTGAGAGCTCTGCGCTCATTGGGCAACTGTGCAGCGCGAGTTTCGAAAAGACGTAGATAGATATCCATGAATAGAAATTCTTTTTTTTCAAATGAAATTTAAAAATTAAATAATTTAATTAAATTTTTTCAATTATAAAATATATTTTATTGAAATGAAAATAATTTTTAATATGTATTTTTATTTATATATTACTATTAAAAAATAGTATTTTGTAAAATAATACATTAAAATTATTGCGGTAAATATTTTTTCCAGAAAAATTAATAAATATAAAATTCTTGTAATAAAAAATATGATAAATATTAGAAAAATAACAAAACTCGTAAAATTTTCAATCTGTGTTTAATAACATTAAAATTTATATTATGATTGTAAAATAACTTTTTTTTTATATAAAAACTAATATATCTAAAATTACTTATAAGTTATCTAAACCGTCACAGTTATTAATAATTAATTTTAATCTTGAAATTGAATTATTCTAAATTAGGGGGGGCATGGGGTTTATGGGTTTATGGTTTATGGGTTTGTGGTTTATGGGTTTGTGGTTTATGGTTTATGAGTTTATGGTTTATGGGTTTATGGTTTATGGGTTCATGGTTTGTGGGTTTATGGTTTATGGGTTAATGGTTTATGGGTTCATGGTTTATGTATTTATGGTTTATGGGTTTATGGTTTATGGGCTTATGAGTTTATGGTTTATGATTTATAAGTTTATGGTTTAAACTGAATAAGCAATAAATTGCTTTTAAAAAAGAAAGTTTTGTTTTTATAGTTATAATAATGTGTGCGCTTGAACAAATATGTTTAAAATATTTTTTTTAAACAAATAAATGTTAACTTTTTAAATTAAATATTAAATTGAATTAATTATATTTTATAAATTCTATAAAACAAAACAATTTCATCAAACGATTTTTAATCACTACAAATAAATATTAAAATGATAAAATTAAATTTTTTGTTTTTAATTTAAAATTTAAGTAAAAATCTAATCAAAGCAAATAAATATGTTATTCTGACTATTTATTTTTTTATTTCATTCAAATAAGTGCATTATTCACACAAAATAATTATTTGATTCTTCCTATTAAATGTTTTTGTTTAAAACAATTACATATTTTATTGGTATATTACAATCAAATGTTTGCATTGTAGCAATTGAAATTTTTTTAAATTTATATACATTTTTTTCTCAGTATATATACTGCCAATAAAAATTATTACATTTTTAATATGTATAGATATGGTGTTATACGTTACGTTATAATGTAAGAATATTGTGACATCACACTAATTTTAACTGTCGCTATCTAAATATTTAAAATATTTTAGGAAATATTCTCATGCAACTATCCAATTACTTATTTATTCAATTTAAAACAACAAATGAATAAGGGGATGTAAAACGGACACTACACTAGTACTCATAAATATTGCCTATCTTTTCATTTTATTGCTAGATTTCATAAAAATAAATACATAAGCTTGTAGTATGTATACTTGGCGGAAAGGATATTTTTCCGAATGTTAACCTCAAATGGCAACATCGCATATTTTACCACAGGCATAAGACAATTCCAAATTATAGAGCAAATTTCGCATCATCGTTACTTATTACTTAATGACATAATTTTAGTAAACAAACAATACCCACACAGCATGGAATATTTATGGAAGCTTCCTGGAATATTGGCACGGAAGATTTGAAATATTTTAGGAATCTTCCATGGAATATTCCTGTAATATTCGTATGTCCTTGATTCTTCCTAAATTGGAATATTCCATGGAATATTGTTGGAAGATTCCAAGAATATTTCATTGGAAGATTTAGGACATCTCAGATCTTTCATTGAAATATTTCAGGAATCTTGCAGAAATATTTCATGAAATATTCCGTTGGAACATTCATGGAAGATTTCCGGAATATTGGAACGGAAGATTTGAAACATTTCATGAACCTTTCATGGAATATGCACGAAAGATTTAAGGAATCTTTCATGAAATATTCCATGAAATATTTCTGGAAGATTTTAGAAATCTATCGTAAAAAATTACGTGGAATATTTATGGAAGATTCGCAGAATATTGGCACGGACGATTTTGAATATTTCAGGAATCATCCATGAAATATTCCTTTAATATTCGTATGTCCTTGATTCTTCCTACATTGGAATATTCCATGGAATATTCTTGAGAGATTTCAAGAATATTTCAATGGAAGGTTTGGGTAATCTCTCATCTTTCATGAAATGTTCCTGGAAGATGTGAAATGCTGTGAGGGGATAGTATATATATTATATAATAACACATTAAACTTATACATCAATACATATACGCATACATAAACATTTAGTTATAAAATCGCATTTACATATTCGCTTCGACTGTACACATCAAAGCGCCGATACACTTTCGCTTATATAGTAAGTGAGGTATCTTCCAACCACTTGGGGATAAAACTCCCATTTAACGAACATCCCCCTATCGGCGTCACTGGAAACCTTCCGTAAGTTCCGCGCAACTTTCCAACGAAAACTTCATGGAATCATTCTAGAATCTTTCATGAAATATTCCACTGGAAAATCACTGTAATCCTTGCGGAAAATACTAAATTTATTACTTAAATGTTTCTGTGGAATATTTCGTGGAATATTTATGGAAGATTTATGTAATATTCCGCTGTACGATTTAAAAGTTTTTCGAAATCTTCCAATGAAATGTTTATGGAATCTTTCTGAAATCTTTCATGGAATATTCCACTGGAAGATTACTTAAATGTTTCTGTGGAATATTTCGTGGAATATTTATGGAAGATTTATGTAATATTCCGCTGTACGATTTAAAAGTTTTTCGAAATCTTCCAATGAAATGTTTACGGAATCTTTCTGAAATCTTTCATGGAATATTCTACTGGAAGATTACTTAAATCTTTCTGTGGAATATTTTGTGGAATATTTATGGAAGATTTATGTAATACTCCGCTGTACGATTTAAAAGTTTTTCGAAATCTTCCAATGAAATGTTTATGGAATCTTTCTGAAATCTTTCATGGAATATTTCACCGAAAGATTACTTAAATCTTTCTGTGGAATATTTTGTGGAATATTTATGGAAGATTTATGTAATACTCCGCTGTACGATTTAAAAGTTTTTCGAAATCTTCCAATGAAATGTTTATGGAATCTTTCTGAAATCTTTCATGGAATATTCCACTGGAAGATTACTTAAATGTTTCTGTGGAATATTTCGTGGAATATTTATGGAAGATTTATGTAATATTCCGCTGTACGATTTAAAAGTTTTTCGAAATCTTCCAATGAAATGTTTACGGAATCTTTCTGAAATCTTTCATGGAATATTCTACTGGAAGATTACTTAAATCTTTCTGTGGAATATTTTGTGGAATATTTATGGAAGATTTATGTAATACTCCGCTGTACGATTTAAAAGTTTTTCGAAATCTTCCAATGAAATGTTTATGGAATCTTTCTGAAATCTTTCATGGAATATTTCACCGAAAGATTACTGAAATCTTTCTGTGAAATATTTCGTGGAATATTTATGGAAGATTTATGTAATATTTCGCTGTACGATTTGAAGGTTTTTTGGAATCTTTCAGCGAAAAGTTTATGGAATCTTCCTGGAATCGTCCATGAAATATTTTACTGGAATATTTCATAAACCTTTCATGGAATATTTCATGAAATATTTCAAAAATCTTCCGTGAATATTTCATGGAATATTTCAAAAAAGTTTTTGAACATTCCTTTGAAATATTCCTGGAAGCTTTTAATGGAAGATTCCAATGGAATATTTTGAAATATTCCGTGGAGACTTCCAATAATCTGCATGGAAGGTTCCATTGAAATATTCCAGTGGAATAATTCGAAATATTCCAGTGAAATCTTCCATGCTGTGTGGGTATTGCTTTCTTTTTTCATGATCCGAAATATAATATTTTATTAAATAAAATTTTTATTTCTTAGTTCAATAATCATATAGAATCTAATGTTGTGAATTTAAATTATATAAGCAATAAAATTTAAGTTGTTATCATTTGAATTTTGCATGAATAACCTATAAGAAAAAACAAAATAATCATGATGCGAAACTCAACGCATAATTCGAAGTTTTCTTATGTCTGTGGTAAAATATGCAACGCTGCCATTTGAGGTACACATTCGGAAAAATATCCTTTCCGCCAAGTGTACCATTAACATAATTCAGTTCAATTTTCAAATAAATTTATTCATTAGTTTCTAATAATTTTAGATTCCAATATTCATATATTAAAATTTTTCGTTTTTGTTCTAGAAACTCAAAGTTATTAAAAATTAATGAATGAATTTATTCAAAAATTTAACTGAGTAATGTTCACGATACATACTACAAGTTAATGTATTTATTTTCCTGGAATTTTGCAATAAAATAAAAAGATAGGCAATATTTGAGTGCAGGTGCAGTGCACGTTTTCATATCTCCTTAAATTAATATGATATCATTCTCAAATTTTTGATAATGTTTTATCAAGTCCCTCTTCATTAAAAATAATAATTAATGAATTTATTAAGGCGACTTCGGATTTTAGGTTAGGTTTTATTTTTGAGTTTACAAATTACTCTTTCAATATGTAAAATTTTTCAGATTTTTTAATTTTCCACCATTCTGCGGATTATAATAAATGGTGGAAAATTACAAAATTAAAAAAATTCTAGAAATTGAAAGAGTAATTTGTAAACTACAAAATGAAATCGAACCGAACTTCCGTAGTCGCCTTAACTGTTAATTTCAGTTTATTGAAATATGGATGAAATAAGTTTACTAAATATAAAGCCATTGAAGAAGCGCTTATAGCTATATTCCATGTAGGATTCAATAATTTGAAGATGGTGGAGAGGTTTAACAGCTTTTTAAATATAATTCAAATAAAATTATACATTACATATAATTAAAAGAAGCTATAAAGCTCAAAAAGATCACCCATGGTTAATTTATACTAATAAAAATAAACTTAAATTGTCTAATAAGCACGTTCTATTCATCAAATATGTGGTACAAAAATACACAAAACTTAATTTTTAACGTGAGCTTAACGTCACTAAAACATCGATAAATTGAGAGATCGATATATATTCATGTTTCATCTAAAATATTATAATAATTATCATTTAATAAATTCATGAACTCAATTAAATTGTTTTATTTATAATAAAACAATTCTTCTCTCAGTGTAGTCGGAAATGCTTTAAAATATGTATGATGTGAAAATCAAAACAAAAGTGATCAGAGCTGTGCCGCGCGCTGACATATGCTTTTGCATTTCAGATTCAATTTTCTCATAATCTCTTCTACTTTAAGTTTTGACACTTTGCACGTATTTTACTTCATATGCAAATAGTAAAAATTTGAATTGACAGAAATTTTCTTTAAAATTAGTCCAGTCACCAAACGTTAAATACATCGGTTTCATGTAAAAATTAAATACAGATATTAAAAGGTAAAAAGTCATGGGGGTGAGGCGGGGGGGGGGGGAGTGCTTGATCAATAGATGATAAATACATAAAATGGTACAGCTAGATTTGCCCTATTTTTTCATAAACAACGATTCAAGTAAAAAAATTTAGTTTCTCCGTCGCCGAATACCCTGATGACATTTTAGAAAAAAATTTTATAAAAGAAAGTTATAGGTATTAAAAAGACCTAAAGAGCCGGTGAATGGCTCAGTCGGTAGAGTGTTTCGTAATCTCGGGGTTCTGAATTCGGATCCCACTCTCGGCAGCCGATTGATAGAAGCACCACTATACGTTACATGTGGTTTGTTCACAAACACAGTTACGAGCTCCGTCACCGATTAGCATTAAAAAATAGCATAAATATACAAACGTTAAAAAAAAAAAGAAAAAAAAACCCTCTTTTTGCACTGTTTTACAAATCTTTAACTTTAATAATAATTGCTATAAGTAATTTACAATATCTTATTGGCGAGGCCATTATGGGTCTTTATAAGCATAAAAAAAGCCTGATTGGTTTGATAGTTTATAAATGATTCGTTTTGTTTATACCAAAAAACATTTTTTTAAACAATCATAAGACGTCAGGTGATGGATTTAGAGACATTTAACAAAGTGGAATGGATTTTTGAAAGTTTAAACTATAAGATAAATCGAGAAAGTTAATAAAAAAAAATTATTATTAAATAGTTTAATTATAAGTAGACTATTTTTTAGCTTATAGATAAAGTTTTTGTTTATTATGATAAACATTTCTAATTACACGCATTGGATAGTTAGTTCAAAAACGCATAAAAAAGAGAATTATTTACAATCAATGGCCACCAAAATAGCTCTCTTTTTTAAATTCATTCCTCCAATATTTATAAACATTAGGAGTTTAAATTTTTGCTGAATTTTAATGAAGACTTATATTTTAGAATACAATTTATATTTCTACGATTTGCGCAATTAATATGATGTTCTAGACCTTTAAAATGCATCTGCAAGATGGCCCTGGTGAGAGCAGCTTCAGTTTTGTTTTTCTCGCGGCACGTTTTTTGACATCGTCACTTTGAACCGGAACCGTGCAAAAAAATACAATATCTTTGTTTCTAGACAACGTAGAACCTTCTTCTGTTTTTTAATTTCGGGTAACTCATCAAAATATTGACAATTGGCTTATTTTCAGTGCACTGGAAAATTGGGAATAGCCGAAAAATCTTTAGTTATACAACCACACAAAATTAATCACAGTTTCCTAATAATTTTAAATAATTTAGTTTTTATAATTTAAATATTTAATAATCGATCCTTTCTTCGTAAATAATATAACATTTTCGAATTAAACATGAAAATGACTGATTTTTTTCTGTATGTTATATTTCTATTTTTATGTATTTTTTTATTTATATTAAATTATTATTAAATTATATTTTTTGTGAAAATCATTACAATTAAATGTATTTTAAAAAATCTATATAATTGTTAAAGTATTTCAAATAAATTTATCCAAAATAAGTTAAGACTTTAATAAAATTGAATGTACATATTGTAAACTTGTTTTGGCCTCTGTATATTATTTAACTGTAATATTATTTTCTATGAGAATATAAGATTGTTCGTTTTTTGTTAAATATTTTTATCATACCATGATATGATATCTTGATTTTTAAGATGATTGAAACAATTAAATGCTGCCAATGCTTTTTCATAGAGATGCTTGAAATAGAAATTTTTTTATATAAAATATAATTTCATGTATGATTTGATATGTCAATTTAATTTACTACTTTATCATAATATTTTTATGTAGAGATCTATATTAAATAAAAAATTGCGCAAGTAACATTCAATAAGTCAATAAATTCTAACCATGATGTCATTAACAATAATCATTTATAATAAAAATTTCATCAAATTATTAATAGGATATGGATAAAAAAATCTGTGAAATTGAAATAGTGTAAAAAATGATTTTTAATGTAATAATATTATCGAATAATAATTCAAGACAAATAAAAAATATCCCACACAGCATGTAAGCTTCCTGGAAGCTTCCCGGAAGATGTGGGCGAGGGGTTGGAAGCTTGCAGGAAGTTTCCAGTGGAAACTTCCCGGAAGATGGATATGTCCTCGGTCAGGAGTCTTCCGTAAGTCTTTCATGGAATATTTCAGTGGAAGCTCACTGGAAGCCTCCGTAAGTCCTTTATGGAATATCTCAGTGGAAGCTTACTGGAAGCTTCCGTGAATTATTCATGGAATATTTCAATGGAAGCTTACCGACAGCTTCCGTAAATTATTCATGAAACATTTCAGTGAAAACTTACTGGAAGCCTCCGTAAATCTTCCATGAAATATTTCAGTGGAAGCTTACTCGAAGCTTCCGTACATAATTCCTGAAATATTTTAGTGGAAGCTTCGGTAAGTTTTTCGTTGAATATATCAGTGGAATATTACCGGAAGCTTCCTAGAAGAAAACGTGCAAGATTTAATTCACTGCAGAAAAAACATTGGAAGCTTCCGGGAAGATTCCAGTGAAAAGTTCCCGGAAGATGGATATGTCCTCGATCAGGAGTCTTCCGCAAGTCGTTCATGAAATATTTCAGCGGAAGTTTACCGGAAGCTTCCGTAAACTTTTCATGGAATATTTCAGTGTAAGCTTATTGGAAGCCTCCGTAAATTATTCATGAAATATTTCAGTAAAATAATAAATAAGTAATGAACTAATATTTCTTTGAAATATTTCAGTTTATGAATATTAAATAATCCATTGAAATATTTCTGTAATATTGCTGGAACATTTCATGTTTTATTTCAAAAAATTTTTGAATCCAACACTGAAATATTCAAGTAAGTTGTTACATTATTTTTTGAAATGTTTCAAATTAATATTTCTCAAATCTTTCAAGAAACATGTCATGAAATATTCCTGTTATATTTGAAAAATATTTCATGAAGTATTTGAAAAAATGTTTGAACATAACACTGAAATATTGAAGAAATATTACTGCACCATTTCTTAAAATATTTGAAATCAATAATGCGCAAATTTTTCAAGAAATATTTCATGAAATATTTTTGTGATATTCCAGAAATATTCCATAAAGTATTCCAAAAAATTTATGAATATAACAGTGAAATATGGGAGAAATATTGTCTAAATATTTGTAGTTATCTTGCATACGTAGCGATTCTCCCATCTTACCAGCAGGTGGCTACTTGATTATATTTTCATGTGATCGTAAATGCGGTTGACCAACTCTCGCAAGTGGTAGGACGTTCTCTCGTTTAGTATATAAGACCAAAAATTCTTGATACAAATGAATAAGCGCTTAAATTCTGAATAACAAATAAATGTATAGGTATCTAATATGGTTTGAGATGCAACTCTTACAAAATAAAAAATAATATCTGACAGAATCTTTTACCAATATTACAAATCAATATTTCATGAAAGATTTTAGAAATATTTCAGAAACATTTCTTGAAAGATTCATAATCTTTTATGAATCCTTTCATAAAATATTTTTTGAAAGATTCATAATTCCATGAATCTTTCGATTAAATGTTGCTGCAATCTTTCAACAATATTACAAATTAATATTTCACAAAATCATAAAAGAATGTTACAGAAACATTAAATGAAATATTTCAAATCAATCTTCTAGGCGGACATATCAATATTTCAGAAACATTTCATATCAATATTTCTGTTTTATTCCGAATCTTTCAATAAAATATTTCAGAAACATTTCAGAAATATTTCATACTATGTGGGAAGTTACATAAAAAAGGACGTCAATGTTATTAAAAAATGACGTCATTTTTCGTTAATATTTAACATACTAAACGACGTCATTTTTTGTCCTAATCCCTAACATACTAAATGACGTTATTTAAAACGCCTTTTGGTGTGTCAAGTAATGTATTAGGAAAATATCGTCATTAGATATAATAAAGAATTTGAATGAAAAAGAACTTGTTTTTTGTTATTGCAATGAAGTCATTTTCGTTAAAAAAATTACCTAATTTTTATAACAATTATTTCATTCTTATAAAAATGTCTTTTTGGTGTAGCTATAGCGTCATTAACATTGTTTTTTTATTAACTTACAAACTAGGATAAGCCATATTCATGAGTGCTAGTGTAGTGTCCGTTTTACATCCATTCCAAATAATAATTCCGGATTCAGAAGTCTACTGATGAAATCTTTCATGGAATGTTTACGAAAGCTTCCTGAAGCCTTCGGCCCGAATGTTTCAGTCAAAAATTTCCAATATTTAGCTGTAAGGTAAATGCAGTCTTTCTTAGAGCTTCCTTGGGTCTTTCCCTGGAATAATTCATCAATCTTCCAACAGAATCTTCCTTACAAGGTTTACGGAAGCTTCCAGGATACTCGAACCGGAATATTTTAGTGAAAATCTTCAATATTTCGCTGAAAGGTAAACGGAGTCTTCCATTCAAGCTCCCATGAAATCTTTCGGTGCAATGATTCATCAATCTTCCAACGGAATCTTCCTTGGAAGGTTTACGGAGGCTTCCAGGGTATCTTCGTAGAAAGTTTCTTTTGCAATATTCCAGAAATATTTCTGTTTTCTTTCATGAAGCTTTCATATATATTTCAATGAAATATTCCATTAGAATATTTCGGAATATTCCAATGATATCTTTTATGCTGTGTGGGATATATAAAAATATAAATATTACATGAAGAATAAAATCAGTCATATAATTGAATAACATTTAACATAAAAAAACATTAGTCAAAATAAAATATTTGTCATTTATTTCGTTGATATTTTATAAAGATTTTTATGTTATTCACTAAGTATTTTGAAATCTCCCGCTTTTCAATACAATTACGTTTCGATAGTATAATAATAGATGGCGTATTTTTTGTAACCCGCAAGTGGTAAGACTGTACGTCAGTTAGTATATAAGACCAAATAAATTTATCCGCTATAAATGCGATGCGATGCGTATAGTTTGTTAGCGAGCGATGTTAGATTTTATTAGTAAATATCAATAGTGTAATGTATAAAATATCTAAGAAAATGTTAGAAAATTTCACTTAAGAAACGAATAATGATCATTGTTATAATATAAGTTATGTGTTAAGGTAAAAGTACCTATCATTGGCCACTGACCAGTACTTGTCCACATAAAAAAATATATTAATTTTTAAGATTTTAGTGCAAAGTAGATTATGAACTACCGTTAATTATTGTGTTGTATACATTAAATTACTTAAAGAAACAAAATTTAAGCTATAATAATTATACTTCAAGCTGAAAAATCGACTTTAATTTTGTGATTTTGAACCTAGGCGAGTGTCCATGTATTTCTTACGTACTGATGAAGAAAAGTGAGTTTACGAGTAAGGAAATAAAATTGTAATAAAACTTTTTTATGCACATCAAATAAGTTGCTACAGTTTTTATGTACATTAAATATATTTCACATTTAAAAAAAATGAATTTTATACATATTTTATATTAAAATTTTGTGTGGGCATCTATTGGTATTGATAAATCAGTTCGTAATTCGAAGTCTCAGTAATTGACAGGGGGTTACCTACAGCTAAAATCATATGATATCAAACCTAACCTTAAAGCGCACTCTAATGATACACTTGAATAATTGATTTTTTATTCTATCAATTAACTGTAAATTAATTGTAAATTAATTGTAAATTTTTAATTATGAAATAAATATAAAATTATAAATGTTAGCATATACAAGTGGCCAATAAATCGTACCAGTATTTTGGGACACTAGGACATCATTATTTTGCATCATTATTTATAATACTTTTATGTTTATTTCACTATTGCTGTTGATTAAATGACTTTTTTTCATTTTCAACAATCAAATAAATCAACGTTTGTCTAATATATCCAAAAATTTTAATCATTTTTTAAATTTATTTTAATAATGATCTTATCAAATGTTCCTACCGTCCCTAAACGACCAATAATAGGTACATTTACCTTAATATCTGGAAATTGGAACTCTGTGAGCTGTGAGCTTCAAATAAATAAAAAAGTTTTTATCATCTTTAAGAGGAGGTCGAGTATATCTGTCCTTTTCTAATCAAAGAATTGATTTTTTCACAAAAATTAATAATTGTAGCAAAGAATAAGAAGAAAGCCCCATCTCGTATAATAAAAAGCAAGATTCTCTTTTATGAGGGAAAATTATTTTTATCGCTTTGTTTTTAAGAAAACTTTGAAAAACTGAATCGTCCATCCTACTTCTATTTTTCAAGTTTTTCAAGGTTTTCTTCAAAACGAATCGATAAAAATAATTTTTCCTCAATAAAGAAAATCTTGCTTTTTATTATACGAGATGGGGCTATCTCCTTATTTTTTGCTACAATTATTAGTTTTTGCAAAAAAATTAATTCTTTGATTAGAAAAGGACAGAGATATACGACCTGCTCTTAAAACTTATTTGTTTGATACAATAAAATGTAACAGCTATTTTAACTTACTTTGCTGTTAAATTAACGTTAATTTTAAATTGAATCAATATTACGATTCCATCAAATTAACAGAACTCGTCTGTTAAATGAATAGAATATTTCATCGTGATATATTGTCAGAAGGATTCAGTTAATACAATCATATTTTTTTCTTAGTGTGTTAATGCAACTTGAAAGATATTAAACCTTTAAAAGTTAATATAAAAAGATAACACACAAGGTGGTCCATACGACAGAATAATCCTTTGAATTAGTTTGCTTGCCAATTCTACAGAATCGCGAGACCGCGAAAAATAAAACGAGGCTGGTTCAAAAATGTAGCTTTGAATGTATTCTAAGAAATTCGAGAATAAAATATGGCGTGTGTAACTTCGAAAGTAAATATTTCAAAAGTGGAACGGATGACACATAAAGAGCTCTTTTTCGTTCAAGTTCTTGAGAATCAACGATAAATTTTTCCTCGTACAAGGCACACGTGCCAAAGACATTTATCTCTGTGACATCAGAAGCCTGTAAGATAAAAAGGAATATACCGCCACCAAATTAAGATGCGGAAACGTGATTCACCGATATTTTTCCCTTGTAATTTTTTCATAGAAAAAATATTTACAATACACTGTATGTACCATTAGAATGTCAAGAATAACGAGAGTTCTATATTCGACTACTTTATATGAGTCCAAAATTTAGAAAAATTCTGCAATTCTGCTCATTCAGTAAACTACTGCGTCCCTTTAGAAAATTATATGATGTGTTATTAATGTTTATCCTGAATAATTTTTTTTTTTAAATAATTTATAAAAATGAGACTTGATGGATTGAAATTCAAAAATAAAAGAATTATTTTATTATTGAAACTTATACCTGTAGAAGAGATCGACTCATCTTATATTAAAAAAAGTAATATTTGTTTTTATATGGATAAATTAACTTTATTGTTCCGTTTTTAATGGGATGTTAGAACTGCTGGAGACAATTTTTGCTTTTATTATTATATTAATAACTTTTTAAAATCGCAATTTAAAAAATTGCAATGATTTGTCCGCACTAAAGCTATGTTACTACAATAATTTTTGTTAGAATAAAAAATCATTTGGAGTTCTAATTTTTTCATAAACTTGGAATGGAAATTAGATATCATGTTCGATAAACCTAACCTCAAAATACTAGATATCGAAAAATTGTTTATAACTTTTTATTTATAGTGTTTAGATAAATTCTGTAAGTTATCCACACTCAAGTTTAATCATACAAATTTTCTTATTGTAATGAAAGAATTCAACCTAACGTACCGTTTACTCGTAAACTTGGAATTAAAATATTTTTAATTATTTTAGAAGCTAGCGAAATCCGTTATATCCTTCAGAAAAGATAGAAAACCTCAAAAAAGTTAGGAAAAGCGAATACCATTTTGAAATTTTTTCAACTTTATTTAAAGTAAAACTTTTTTTAAAATTAACTATTATTTAAATATTAGTATTATAGATGTAATGAGCTTATTAGTGCTAGTAGTATCAATGGTAGTACCGTAGTTTGTAGTGTATATATATATATATATATATATATATATATATATATGAGATAAAATTAAAAATCATCTCTCTGACAACCTCGCCGTCCCTTAAAACCTATCACCACCTCTCATCGCCCCTCAACCCCCCTTCAAATAACGGTCTAATTTCTTAAGAAATTATGTAAAATACCGAATAAAAGATTATGTGTAATACTGTTCATAATAAAGCATATTAATTAGATAAAATCCAACATGTTAAGATTATATGTCTTAAGTAGAACTGCTGTATACAAATACCAATATGAATATAAAAATGTTACTTATCATTCACTAAATTACGTATACAATATGTAAAGGTACGAACGCGAAATAAAATAGATGGTGTAGTCCGGGAGCCAGCGACCGATTTTGGTGACCAATTTCCTCTCGACTGAAAACTTGTGGACTGGTTAAGAAAATTGTACCCTGTAGTTTAGTGAACGTCAGCTGGCGCACCGTGGGTGGGTTATACCACGACAGCCTCCCAAACACGTAAAAAAAAATCATTTTGTCATTTCCTCCCGATTAAAATTTTGTCAAATGATAGTAAAAACTGTACTTTGATAGGAAATGAGCGTGAGCTCATTTCAGGGTGTAACGTGGTGGATTCACGTCAGCTAGGCACATAAACACGTAAAAAGAAATTTATTTTCAGTGATACCCTCTCACTTGAAAATTTATCAGATGATAGTTTACACGATTCTTTAAATAAATAAAAACGTCAGCTGGCTGTATGACGGAGGAAAGATCGGTAGTGAAAGGTGTATTGCACGAGCCCGATGTAAGCGTCGATCGGCTATTAAATTACACTCATGGACAAATTTTCTACCAGCATATTATTAACTGATAGTGTTTACTACTTTATCTTTTGTGTTAATAATCATCTGACGAGTTTTCAATCGAAATAAAATAACCCAATTATCCAAATTATCAAAAGAAAATTTTTTTCAATTCAGGAATGTCCGCTCTAAATGTAATTACTCATAAAATGTCAATAAAATACTCTTGTTCAAAATTTTTTTTTAAAAATGATTGTTTAATCATATAATTAATTGTAGAAGCGAAGAATTATCGTCTTATATTGCTATTTTATTTAAAAATTTTGAGTGTATAATTGATAAGTAAGCACAAAAGTTGTAAAATAAAAAATATTAAATTTATTGAAATTGGTAAAAATATTGCTATAAAAATGTTTATTATGAAAATTTTAATCTTTTTTAATAAATTTATAAAAAAAACTTAATTTTTTTTATGATGATGAATAAAATAATTTATTATTAAAGAATGTTAAAAAATAAATAATGTTTGAAAATTGATGTATAAAAAGGATAAAAATGACCATAAATAGAAACGTAAAAATTCTATCAAACAATAAAATCATTCCATTTTTCGAACGCTTTTTTAAAGTTTCAAATTAAATAAATGAGTAAGTAAAATAATTTATTTTTGGTTTACGAATGTTTGCAATAAGGTTAAATTATCATATTTGAAAAAGTGTTCATAAAATCTTTGAAAATTATTTTCATCAATACTACGGTTTTAAGAATAACTCTTCACTTTATTTTTATATGAACGTAAGAAAGATTAAAAAAGTATATTCAAACCATTGTTTTTAAAACATTAAAATTAAAGAGTACTTATAAAGTTAACGGTGATACTTGCAAAATAGTTATTTTATATTTTGCCATTTAAAAAATTTCTTGTCTACCCTGGTAGAAAATGAAACGCTTTTTCTACCATTTTATGGCCATTTCTTTAAAGTGAAGAGCAGAAAATGGGAATGTTTTATGGCCATTATTTGAACTAATATGAAACGTTTTTTTCAACCTTCATAGTGCTAAAAAATGCTAATAAAATGTTGAGTCTGATCCACTATTATTTGAATATAGATAGTTAACAGTAGAGTCTATCAAATTGTGCTCTAATTGATTACTATTAAGAATCATTTAAGGTTTTTTCTTGAAAGTTATCATTAATCATTAATAGAATCACTTTTGTTAATATATTCGCGCGTATATTTTGAGTTGTGATCGGATTGTTAGAGGTTATTTTTAAACGATTAATAAAATTTTCCATTTATTATTTTAAAAAACGATATTTTTATACTGGTTTCGTACTGCGTTTCATATTTTTATTTTAATAAAATTTAATATTATTTTTATTTTTATAAATTCCAATAAAAATAAACATTGACGAAGGAATGTGAATAAATACTAATCTATATTTTCTCGCCACGTGGCAAAAGTGAGGTTATGATTTTACCTATGATCTGAAAAATTAAGGACTCATTACTAAAAAGTTATATAACTAGTCAAAAAAAGTTGTCCACAGTTTACCTAATTTTTAGATAGCTGTTACTGATTTTTTCTCTCCGTTTACTTAAAATGCGTATTTTTTTGGCTAAATACAAAAATTTTTAACAACATTTTTATATTAGCATTTTTTGCCTATTAGATGCTAACCAATATACCAAAAAATTTGAGCTCTGCAGATTCAGCAAAAAATTGCCATTTATTTGCCAATATTGACATGACAAAATATTACTATTAAAAATGGTCATAAATTGTTGTTTACACCATTTTTAATGTTCAAATTTCTACCAGGGTATGTCTTCCGCAGTTATCTTATTAGAAAAAAAATTTTTTGTAAAAAAAAATTTTAATTGAATATATTAGAACCATAATTATTTTAAAGTTTTTACTAAAATTTATACGAACGATTAAAAGTTTTGCGAGTTTGTCGGTATATATACATACACGGAGAGAAAAATCAGGTTATTTTCTCATGATAAATTTAACACGTTAAAATTATATGATTCTTCATGTAAGATTCTCATGAAATGAAGTTAATTTAATCAGAATAGCATCTAACTTAAAATGCTATAGGTGCCATGTTATTATTACTTGGACGCTCACGGGATTTTCACGTGGAACTCAAGTGAATTTAACGGTGGTAGGGCCGATCTAGTAGCACGGGCTTTGAAAGAGAGAGAGAGAGAGAGAGAGAGAAAAGAATATGTGTATATTCGTAGCAGCAGTCAGTTAGAATACACATACTGTGCGAGTAGAGTGGGGGTATGTCGATTTTTATAAGCTAAACCCTTTGGTTACTTTGTTTCTCTCTCTCTCTCCCTCTCTATCTCCTTTCAAAGTCCGTGCTACTGGTCGGCCGCACCACTGATGAATTCACTCGAGTGCCACGTGAAAATCCGGTGGGCCTCAAGTAATTTTAACATGATGCACCGCCATCTATTAAAAACATGGATATCATCTAAAAATCACTTGTTTCTTCGATAATATTAGGTGAAAAAATATCGTGTGATAATCACTTGAAATTTCATGGGATAATAACCTGATTTTTCTCTCCGTGTATGTATCCATACACATATGTTTAAAAATTTACACAAACTATTAAAATTTTCGTTAGTTTGCTTGCATAAATGTATATGATTAATAATTCTTTATTTTACACGATTTTAATAAATGAAAATCCTAGTATTAATAGTCCAGGGGCAAACTACATAAGTCATCGCCGATCGCGGTCCTTAATTCTACCCAGGTTTTGCCTGACCTGCTGCATCCGAACTTTTTGGGTAGAAAGTTAGAATATGGCGTATTTATTAATAATTAACAATTTTTATAAAAAAATTATAAAAATGCATTTTTTCCGAAAAAAAACATTTCATTATATTTTTTAGGTCATTTTGAGCAAAAAAGGTTTTTATGAAAATATTGCTAAAATGCACTGAATCGGCAGAAAAAAAATCGGAAAGTTTGAAAAAACGCGATTTTTTAAAACTTTGACAGCCTATAGCTCAGCTTATTGGGTTTGGTAATTTGCTTGCCAGCGCCACCGCGTGGCCCTTTGGTAAGCTGTGAGAGAAGGATTATATTGCATAGCCTATTTAATCTTATGTATTAGTGAAATTTTTTTATGAAGTAAATAAATATAAATGTAATTATTTGATTATGTTAAATATAACGCAATGACATTGTTTTAAAGTAAATATATGTCCAGTGCATAATTTACTCGAAATGATTCACAAAAGATGATTGTTTTGTTGTTCATTTTTCGATAAGTTATAGCTTCAGATACTGCTTCAGAATAGTTAAAAATGTAAACATTGTCAGCTAGAAAGAGCCGTCAAAATTCTTATAAACTTGACCGTTTAATTTATGTAATACTATAAAATGCGCGACTTTTTCTACAAAAATTCTCCATGTTTCCTTCCTTCTATATAAACTAATTTTCTAATCTTTTTTTATTCTATTTAATTAAAAAATTACAAAATACTACAATTTTCGTCTGTAATCAATGTGATTCTTGAACAGTATCCTTCTCTCACAGCTTATCGATTGGCCACGCGATAGCGCTGACAAGCAAATTTCCAAACCCAATACTGCTTTAAGGGGATGTAAAATGGACACTACACCTCGTCAGGTGGGAGGAAGAAGGTTACGATTCGAAATTGGCCACAAAAAAGTAACGATTCGGATAAAGCCACAAAAAGGTTCAGATTCGAAATTGGCCACAAAAAAGTTACGATTCGGATAAAGTCACAAAAAGGTTCAGATTCGGGTTTAGCCACAAAAAGGTTACGATTCGGCTGCTTATATTTTCCTCCGATGTTTTGGATGAGAACCGCTGTTGAAAACATAAGAATTTATCTCCGATATCTAAGCACTCATAAATATTAGAATTATTTTTTCATATTTTCCATAAAAAAGCAATCAATTGTAAAATTCCTTCTATAATCATGTTATCTTCGCTTTTTTGATGAATTTAAAAGAATACTGTAATAATTGTTTTAAATTATTTACTGAATTAATTTAAAAATAATTGTTAAAGAAAACAAAAATTACTTTAAAATATTTCATGAAAATATTATAAAAATGATTTAAACATACTTATTAAAAAGTGACATAAAATTATTAAAAATTAATTTAAAATTGATTGACACTGTGAGGCAATGCCAACAAAATGAACGATTCTTAACAGTATTTTTTATATAAATATAAATATATTTATTAAATTAATAATCATATATATATTTCAACGTAATAAATTTTTATAGAATTTATGGTATTTGGCAGGAATTAAATCTTTTTCCATGAGGATACGTGAATCTTTCGCTTTATCAGCATCGATAGCTAATAATCAATCGTAAAATCTAGTTAATGTTTTTATTGTCAAATTTACCCTGTCAAAAAAGTCCAGATGGATTTCCACGTGGATATTCCAAGTGGATTTTCAGTCTGATTTACTCGGATTTTCAGTCTGATTCACTTGGATTTTCAGTCTGAAAATCCACCCAGATTTTCACAGTGAAAATCTACCCTGATTATGGTCATTTTTAAGCAATCAAAAGAATATTTTTATAAAATTAAATTTATTTGCGTTTTTCATTGCAACCACAAAAATATCTCTGTTCATTGAATAGAATAGAACGTGAGAAAGCAGGCCGAATGATCGTCGTTTTAGACAAAATTAAACTGTTAGTTTATAAGCTCTAAAGTCCTTTATTCTTTTCGTACGCGTTCGCTTGCCATAAGAAAGTCAATACATAAAAAGAGTGGTAGCCCCCTAGTGGTTAGTTATTAAATATGAATATACACATGTATATAATAGTACTGGTGATTAACCGTTAGGGGGATGCTCCGCTTTCTACCTATTGACTTTCTTATGGCAAGCGAACGCGCATGAAAAGAATAAAAGACTTTAGAGCTTATAAACAGTTTAATTTTGTCTAAAACGACGACATTCGGCCTGCTTTCTCACGTTCAATTCTATTCAATGAACAGAGATATTTTTGTGGTTGCAATGAAAAACGCAAATAAATTTAATTATACAAAAATATTTTTTTGATTGCTTAAAAATAACCATTATCAGGGTGGATTTTCACTGTGAAAATCTGTGTGGATTTTCAGACTGAAGATTAGAGTGGATTTTCACTATGAAAATCCAAGGAAATCAGACTGAAAATCCGAGTTAATCAGACTGAAAATCCACTTGGAATATCCACCTGGAAATCCACCTGGACTTTTTTGACAGGGTAATGATTGATTTTTTACTTAGAGACTCATAATTTAAATTGTATTTGTTGATGAATATTTTCACTATATAAAGCCTTCCAATACACACACACACACACACACACACACACACACACACACACACACACACATATATATATATATATATATATATATATATATATATATATATATATATATATATATATATATATATAAACAATTTCACGTCAATTTAACTAATGTTTGCGAATTTTTATTAAATTATAAAATTTGTGAATTTTTATTCTTACATTGATAACGTTAAAGTAAAGAGATTTTTAATTTATGAAATAAATCAATTAATTTTTATTTAATAAGATTATAAAAAGTAATAATATATTTCAATATATGATTTATACTCACTAAATTGAAAACTATAGGTTTATAAAATTGCCTCTTCATGAAAAAAATGAAAACATAATTATAATATTTATGAGTACTTAAGATATAGGAGACAAACTCTTGTTTTCAACAGCGGGTCTCATCCAAAACATCGAAGGAAAAAATAAGCAGCCGAATCGTAACCTTTTTGTGGCTAAACCCGAATCTGAACCTTTTTGTGGCTTTATCCGAATCGTAACTTTTTTGTGGCCCATTTCGAATCTGAACCTTTTTGTGGCTTTATCCGAATCGTTACTTTTTTGTGGCTAATTTCGAATCGTAACCTTCTTCCTCCCACCTGACGACCTGTACTCATAAATATTCACTATTTTAACATTTTATTGCAAAATTTTCAATAAAAAATGCATTAGCTTGTAGTATGTACCACGAAGATTATTCGGTTAAATTTTTAAATAAATTCATTCATTAGTTATTGACAATTTTGGGTTCCAAAATTATTTATTAACATTTTTCAATTTTGTATAGAAATCCAAATATCTTAAAAACTAATTAATGAATTTATTTGAAAATTTATCTCAATAATCATCATGGTACATACTACAAGCTAATGCATTTCTTTTCTGGAAATTCAGCAATAAAATGGAAAGGAAGCTAATACCAATAAATACAGGTGTAGTGTCCGTTTTACATCTCCTTAATTTTAACTCACAATAGCTTAAATTGTTTGTTAAAATGTAAACTTATTGATTACAGTAGTTGGCGACTGTATTTATAATGATTACATTACCCATCCCTAACAGCACAAAATGTTTCAAAAATGTTTTAAAAACGTTTTCTGGTAAACTTATATACGTTTGTGAATTTCGACAAAAATACGTATTTAAAACGTTTTTGAAACGTAAAATATGTCCGCATATTTTAGATTCTCAAGAGTAACATAAGGTTTGTGCAGCGTTTAAGAAACGTTTAGAAAACGTTTTCTCGGTGAAAACTTACGTTGGTTTATATGTCCAAACGTTCCTAAAACGTTTTTTAAACGTTTTATTTTATCATTCTAAAAAATTATTATATAGAGAAAAAAATTATACCAAATAAAACGTCTTTTAAACGTGAATGAAACGTTTGGATATTTGAGCTTGCGTAAATTTTCATCGAGGAAACGTTTTCTAAACGTTTTTTAAACGTTCCATAAACGTTATATCACTCTTGAGTATCTAAAATATGCGGACATATTTTACGTTTTAAAAACGTTCTAAATACGTATTTTTGTCGAAATTTACAAACGTATATAAGTTTACCAGAAAACGTTTCAAAAACGTTTTTGAAACGTTTTTGTGTTGTTAGGGATTATTCGCTCAAAAAAGTACCGTTTACAGCTTAACTACACTGAAAAAAAAATGTGGTCATATTAATAAAAATTCATTTGAATTGATTAAATAATTTTACCGATATATACTGAATACAAAATTTATTTTATTCAATTAAAGACATTGTTTTCTTTTAAATAAAAAATTATTCAAATTAAATAAATTATTTTGTTTTAATAATAAAATATTTATCTAATTTAAATAAATATTCATTCAATTTGAATATCGAGCTTTGTAGATCGAAATAAATATTTATTTAAGTTGATAAATTATTTGTTTATAATAAATAAATTATTTAGTTCTATTAATAAAATATTTATTCAAAGTAAATAAATATTCATTCAATTTAAATGCTAAGCTTTATTGATTGAAATAAATATTTGTTTGCATTAAAAAAATATTTAGTTGATTCAAATAAGTTATTTGGCCACATCAATAAAATATTCCTTTAAAATAAAAAAAATATTTATCCAATTTGCTTGTTGATTCAAACAAATAATATAATCAATCAATACAGAATTTAATTACAGTAATCCACATTACTGTTTAGCATCAATAATGATGATGACCAACTTTCTAGAACAGATGTATATTGTGAAA
The DNA here is from genome assembly GCA_017163975.1 of Anastatus disparis. Lineage (NCBI taxonomy): Eukaryota > Metazoa > Arthropoda > Insecta > Hymenoptera > Eupelmidae > Anastatus > Anastatus disparis. The sequence goes on along the minus strand of JAFFSR010000301.1, from coordinate 2,711,326 downwards.
TTTATTTGTTTTTATGTTATGTATATATATATATATATTAAGATTTTGACATCATACTAGGCTTTATACTATACTACCATCGCAAACATTGAATAATCTGACATAGAAAACGCTCGCTTTACAATTTAATTATCTTCGAATTTTAGTTTTCTTATATATCAACCTGGAAGACCTCCAAGCACTTGCGAGATTCAGATAAGAGAAAAATTAACGACGCCACCAAGCGGTTTCATCATTAAACCATCAAACTCATTAGAATTTGTCAATATAAATAAATGATTTATTTAGATTGAAAATTTTTTTTTATCGAAATTGTCAATCCTAAAGGTCCTAGGTTCGATTCTAACGCGAAGAATTTTATTTTATTTTTTTTATTTTTAATTAATTTAAAAATATAAGATTAAATTTTTTATTAGTTAAAGTAATTTTAATCAGTGTTTTAATATCGTTTATTATTAAAAAAACAATTGTTTTTAAAATAACATTAATTTATTACTATAAAAAAATAAAAATTTCTCGTTAGGATCAATCAATATAAAAAACCAGATGATATAATTATTTAATTTAAATTATTAACTAAATAATTAATCACAATCGACTAAATATTTATTAACATTTATTAACAAATTATTTTTAAAAAATGAATTCGTTTTAAATAAATGATTTTGTTGACACAATAAAATTATTATTTCGATTAAAAAAAAGTTATTTGAATTAAAAAAATAAGAATTTGAGAAAATTATCTGATTTTAATTAAGTAATTTATTTGATTTACTAAACAGTTATTTGAATAAAATAAAATTTGTTCAGTGTAATTTCTCTAATTTAACAAAATTCCTTGATTTAATCAAATAGTCGATTCATTTGATTTAAATAATTGATATAATAGTTGTTTCGTAGTCACTATCAAATCGATTTTGTTGAATTAAATAATTATTTAATTGGTTTAATAAAATCATTTCATTAAATTAAAAATATTTGAAATAGTTTGATTGAATAAATCATTTATTCAAAATATAATAGTACATTATTGACCAAGGATGCATATTGATCATTCTCGGCGAGTGCGAATTTTTGGGGCCAAGCGTAGCGAGGCCTCGAAAGTTGCACGAGCTAGGATGATCAATATGCATCTATGGTCTAATATACTATTTTTTTGTCCCGAGGCCGAGACATTTAAAGTTTTTCCGCAGGACGCAAAATGATCATTTTGAGGCCTAGGGCAAAAATAGTATATTATGCGTCAAGGCCGCAAAACGTATCATTCTTGTCGAGTGCATGCTGAGGGGCCGAGCGTAGCGAGGCCGCTCCAGCTGCACGAGCAAGAATGATACGTTTGTGGCCGTGACTGCATATACTATTTTTTGTCCGAGAGCGTTAAGCGGAAGCTGCCATCTATAAAAAAATAATTGATAATTCTTAAAATATAAAAAAATTTATTAAAAAAATTCAATTATAAACAATGAATAACTAATAATTCTTAAAATGCAATAAAAAGATACAATACAAAAAATTCTATTATAAAAACCACTAATAACTGTTGTAATATAACATTGAATTTAAACAAAAATATAATAAAATATAAAATAAAGCTAAACTATAAAAATTTTAATTAAAAAATATCATTTGAAAAGAGGAAAAAAAAGTTTTAAAAAAATAGAATGAAAAAGATTTGATTATAAAAACAACTAATAATTATTAAAATATAATATGAAAATTAAACAAAAATACAAAAAAATATAAAACGAAGATAAACCATAAAAATTATAATTGAAAAATACTATCTAAAAAAGAAAAAAAAAAGTTTTATTACGCGAAACTTGTAACTATGTCTTTTCCTCGCTCTCTCCTTTTCTTTCATAATATACATAAATTAAGTCCACGTTATTCGTTAACGCCTATCCAGTATAGTATATGTAAGAAAAGGATAGCGATATTAAGGTAAGCGAGCAGTTCATTCAGTTCAATTCCAAGAATCAGCAACGTCGAGAACGTTTTTCTGCGAACTTTTATTAAAGTAATACATTAAATATGCACATTTTTCTTTTGCGGCCTAGGACAAGAATACACTATTTTGTGCTCCGCATAGAGGACACAAAAATTTATTTTGCGGCCTGAGGACAAAAAAGTATATTATGCGCCAAGGCCGCAAAACACATCATTCTTGACGAGTGCACGCTGAGGGGCCTAGCGAGGCCGCTCCAGCTGCACGAGCAAGAATGATACGTTTGTGGCCGTGACTGCATATACTATTTTTTGCCCGAAGGCCGTTAAATGGAAGCTGGGGCGGAACCCCCATCTATAAAAGAATAATTGATGATTCTTAAAATATAAAAAAATTTATGAAAAAAATTCAATTATAAACAATAAATAACTAATAATTCTTAAAATACAATAATAGACACAATAAAAAAAATTCGATTATAAAAACCACTAATAACTGTTAAAATATAACATTAAATTTAAACAGAAATATAACGAAATATAGAATAAAGCTTAACTATAAAAATTATAATTAAAAAATATTATTTAAAAAAAGAAAAAAAAAGTTTTAAAAAAATAGAATAAAAAAAATTCGATTATAAAAACAACTAATAATTGTTAAAATATAATATAAAAATTAAACAAAAATACAACAAAATATAAAACGAAGATAAACTATAAAAATTATAATTGAAAAATACTATCTAAAAAAGAAAAAAAAAGTTTTATCACGCAAAACTTGTAACTATGTCTTTTCCTCGCTCTCTCCTTTTCTTTCATAAAATACATATATTGAATCCACGTTATTCGTTAACGTATATCCAGTATAATATACGTAAGAAAAGGATAGTGATATTAAGGAAAGCGAGCAGTTCATTCAGTTCAATTCCAAGAATTAGCAGCGTCGAGAACGTTTTTCTGCGAACTTTTATTAAAATAATACATTAAATATACACATTTTTCTTTTGCGGCCTAAGACAAGAATACACTATTTTGTGCTCCGTATAGAGGACACAAAAATTTATTTTGCGGCCTGAGGACAAAAAAAATATTTGAATCAAATAATTTTTTTTTCAGTATATGTACAGTCCCTGGCGTCACGCGTTCTATAAAAAAGCGTTCGAAAAATGGAATAATTTTATTGTTTGATAGAATTTTGACGTTTCTATCTAAAGTCATTTTTATCTTTTTTATACATCGATAAAGGGTTATTTATTAGAGGGCCGGGATGACGCCTGGAGGCGTCATACCTCGATGTACCAAAGACTTGACCTTAGTTTAATCTTTTGTGCATGGCCCAAGCTCACTTTTTCATAGGAAAACGGGGCTTTTGAAATTTCTCAAATCTCGGCACTCTAAAGGTTAAAGATCATTTATTTTTCAACATTTTTTAATCATAAATTTTCCAATTCGTCATCATAAAAAAATTAAGTTTTTTTATAAATTTATTAAAAAAGATTAACAATTTTCACAATAAAAATTTTTATAGCAATATTTTTACCAATTTTAATATATTCAATATTTCTTATTTTACAACTTTCGTGCTTACTTATCAATTATACACTCAAAATTTTTAAATAAAATAGCAATATAAGACTATAATTCTTCGCTTCTACAATTAATTATATGATTAAACAATAATTTTTAAAACAAAATTTTGAACAAGAGTATTTTATTGACATTTTATGAGTAATTACATTATGATTATTAACACAATAGATAAAGTAGTAAACACTATCAGCTAATAATATGCTGGTAGAAAACTTGTCCATTGGTGTATTTAAATAGCCGATCGACGTTTACATCGGGCTCCTGCGATACATCTTTCACTGCATCAGCTGACGATCTTTCCTCCGTCATACAGTCAGCTGACGTTTTTATTCAAAGAATTATGTAAACTATCATCTGATAAATTTTCAAGGAAGAGGAAATCACTGGAAATAATTTTTTTTTTTTACATGTTTATGTGCCTAACTGACGTATGATCCACCATGTAACACTGTTAGCTGACGTTCATTTTCTATCAAAGTACAGTTTTAATTATCGTCTGACGAAATTTCAATCGAGAGGAAATGACAAAATGATTTTTTTTATTACGTGTTTGGGAGGCTGTCGTGGTCTAACCCACCCATGGTGTGCCAGCTGACGTTTACTATAGTCCAGTATAGTAAATAATCTAATAAGAATCTGGAATTACCCTAAAATTTTGAGCCGTAAGGAATTTTTAAACAATGATTTAAAGTGAAAAATTCGTGAAAATCACTGTTTTTTTGAGGTAGCTTGAAATCGTTTGCGATTTAGTATATGAAAATTATATTATTTTGTAGGTATTTCAAAGATGATTAATTTGAGACGTCAATGATGAAAATCGGTTAGTAAATTTTATAAATAATGATAAACAAAAATCGAAAATCGCAAAATTTTAAAATTTTTGTCATTTGATAAAAAAAGGATCTACATGTTTGTAATTTAACAAAAATGTGCCTCTTATTATCCTTAAGTTACCATGAAAATTTCATAAAAAAATATTAATTATTTTAGGAAATATTCTATTTGTTTATTAAAAAGAGGTCAAATGTTAAAAAATTCACCCAGAAACGTCAGAGAAGAGACTTTATGATAATCATATAGTATTTGGATATTAACGTAGATTTTATGAATTTGATGTGAAATCGTGTTCATTTTATTATTTTCAACCTAAATATGGCAAAAAGAAGTAAATTTTTTTCTAAATGGTTTTTAAAATATTTTTGCAACTAATAAAAATATTAATATAAGGATTTGATATTTTTATTACTGGCAATTTTACGCAAATTAAAAAAAAAAAAGAATGCTCTAGCTCAATTAGAAGCCGAGATAATTTTTTTTTTTTAATTCGCCAATTGTTTATTTATAAGGATTAAGGACTGAAATTTTTATCACAGCTAGTATAATAATTGAAGTTTATGATTCCATTATATCAGAGATGAAATAAACATTTTGCAATGTTAAAAATTAATATTAAGAGGAGGTCACGTATCTCTGTCCTTTTCTAATCAAAGAAATGATTTTTTTACAAAAACTAATAACTTTATCAAAAAATGAAGAGAAAGCCGCATCTTGTATCAAAAAAAGCAATATTTTCTTTGATGAGAAAAAATTAATTTTATTGCTTCGTTTTCAAGAAAACCTTGAAAAACTTAAATCATAAAGGTTAGGGTGGACAATTTGGTTTTTCAAGGTTTTCTTGAGAACGAAGCAATAAAATTAATTTTTTCTTATCAAAGAAAATATTGCTTTTTTTGAAACAAGATGCGGCTTTCTCTTCATTTTTTGATAAAGTTATTAGTTTTAGTAAAAAAATCATTTCTTTGATTAGAAAAGGACAGAGATACGCGACCTCCTCTTAAAGTAATCAAGATTGCTACTAGTTAAACAGAGTAATTTTTCCTGCCTTGCAAGAAAATTGATCTGGCGAGTTATAATTCATGTTCAGATTAAAAATTCATTGTATCTCCGTTAATTACGGACTAATTTCGACGTTTTTTTTTAAATCGGGGTGGTGCGTGAAAATAATAACAACTGTTGTATTTGTTTTTAAATAATTATTTATTTAACAATAATTATTGTAAAAAAAATTTTTTCAAAACATATTTTTTTTAATATTAATTTTAGCAAAAAGCTTTAAGGATAAAGTTTGTTCGTCTTAAAAAAATAAACAATATTTTATTTTAGTGTTTTCATAATAAAATCAATATTAAGCCTGTTAATTCGGAAAACAAATTGGAAACAATTATTTGTTTGGAATTTCAACGTAAATTTACTTTGTCGTGAAAAATTCATTGTATCTCCGTTAATAACGGACCAATTTTGACGTTTTTCTTTTTAAATGGCGGTAGCGCGTGAAAATAATAACAACTGTTGTATTTGTTTTTAAATAATTATTTATTATTCAGTTAAATTTTTAAGTAAATCCAATCACTAATTATTGAGAATCTTTGGTTTGATATTAAAATAATAATTATTACTAGAACGCATAACTAAATAACTAATAAATGGATTTACTTAAAAAAATAACTGAATAATATTAACGATATTTTTGAATAACATAACAAGGCACATATTATTTTAATTAAATATAATTATTGTCTTATATGGTTAAAAACTATCAAGTCAATATTTTTAATATTTATTACTTAACAGGCTAAATATTGATTTTATGATAAAAACAATAAAATAAAAAATTGTCCAATTGTTAAACCAAACTAACTTTTCTCTCAAAGTTTTTGCCAAAATAGAAAATTGTTAAAATATGTAAAAAATAATTTTTTTTTGCAATAACAATTGTTTAATTTCAATTGTTAAGGGAGTATCTTCGATACGAAGTTAGTCAGTTAAGAAAACAGTCGAACTTATCATTGACAGTTATGGATTTGGCAACGTCCCTAAAACTCTAGAATTAAATATTGTTTTATAAAATTTATATTATAATAAATATATCAATATATTATTGAATCATAAAAAAGGATATAAAAGTATTTTAGAATTTTCCCAGAATTTTTTTATGATTTTTTCTCAGGAAAAAAAATTTATAGAACTTTTAGGACTCATAATACCCACGGTGTATCAAAATTTTACATTATCCACGGAAGGTGAAATAAATTATGTAACTATTGTACCAAATGCACGACACTGACACATTACTATTTATTCTCACGATAACGAAAAAATTCTTATACTTTCAATAGTTTAATAATTCATTTTAAAATGATTGTGAAAGTTATATCTATTAAAAAAAACTTTTCTTATTAGAGTTTATATAAAAATTTAAATTAAAAATTAATTAAAATTTAGACCTTTGGTAGGAAAAACATACTGAAGACCTCCGTTGCTAATTAGTATTGCAATGATTGCATAAATACAGCGACGTTAGATAAAAAATTTGAAAATATATACAATAATAAACTTATAATGACTTACATTTTTGCGTATTAATTTTTGAGGATAATGTTTTTTTATTCAAACTTTTTTCTTATTGAAAACGATGCACTGTGGTATTCAGGATTCGCGCCTTACCAAAGTTCGTAAAGAAAACGCAACGTTGCCATGTGTCAAAATGATTACCGTTAATTGTAAGGTTACAAGAGAAAATAATTTTTTGCTCTTCTTACAGACTCTGAATGATACTTTTTAAAAATGATATAGGTCCGGAATAAATTTCTACATATTATAGAATTTTTTCAGAATTTTTTCATTTTTCATAATTACAAAATAAGGCAAAATGTGTATCCCCCCATAAGATCACATGTTATTTTCAAACTGCAATTTCTCATGTTTGAAGCTCTGAAGGGTTACGAAATTTTAACCATAGCTTTATTACACCTTAATACGCCTGTATGTCAATTATCAAAAGATTCTCAATTTAAATTCTATTACCGAGGGTACTCCCTTAAGAAAGCCAATACGATAATTATTATTTTTTTCACGCACTACCCCAAACTAAAAAAAAACGTCGAAATTGGTCCGTAATTAACGAAGATACAATGAATTTTTCATGAGAAAGTAAATTTACGTATTACATGTGTTGAAATTCCAAACTAAAACTGTTTTTCAATTTGTTTTCCAAATTAACAGGCTTTATCATGAAAACACTGAAATGAAATATTGTTTATTTTTTTAAGACGAACAAACTTTATCCTTAAGAGGCGGTCGGAACCAAATCGGTGACTTAGTTTGGTGCTTGTAATAAATGCTTATAATAATTTATTCATTTATCAATATGGTAAAAATATAGTCATTTCCTCTAGTCATGTATATAAAGAATAATTTAAAATAGTTGAAGCCACAAAAATATACAAAATATTATTATAAAGCGAAAAATGCCACCTAACAATCGACAGGACAGTTTTTTGCATGCGGTATATGTCAAGTCAGTTTGATATTTGTAATAAATGCTTATAATAATTTATTTACTTATTCATATGGTAAAAATATAGTCATTTCCTCTAGTCATGTATATAAAGAATGATTTGAAATAGTTTAAGCCATAAAAATATACAAAATATTATCGTAAAGCGAAAAATGCTGACTTGATATATACCGCAAGTCACCGATTTGGTTCCGACCGCCTCTTAAAGCTTTTTGCTAAAATTAATATTAAAAAAATATGCTTTGAAACATTTTTTTTTGCAATAATTATTGTTAAATAAATAATTATTTAAAAACAAATACAACAGTTGTTATTATTTTCACGCGCCACACCGATTTAAAAAAAAAACGTCGAAATTAGTCCGTAATTAACGGAGATACAATGAATTTTTAATCGGAACATGAATTATAACTCGCCAGATCAATTTTCTTGCAAGGTAGGAAAAATTACTCTGTTTAACTAGTAGCAATCTTGATTACTTTAATATTAATATTTAACATTGCATAATGTTTATTTCATCTCTAATATAATAGAATCATAAACTTTAAGTATTATACTAGCTGTGGTAAAAACTTCAGTCCTTATTCCTTATAAATAAACAATTGGCGAATTAAAAAAAAAAATTATCTCGGCTTCTAATTGAGCTAGAGCATTCTTTTTTTTTTAGTTTGCGTAAAATTGCCAGTAATAAGAATATCAAATCCCTATATTGATATTTTTATTAATTGCAAAAATATTTAAAAAACCATTAAGAAAAAAATTTATTTTTTTTTGCCATATTTAGGTTGAAAATAATAAAATGGACACGATTTCACATCAAATTCATAAAATCTACGTTAATATCCAAATATTATATGATTATCATAAGGTCTCTACTCTGACGTTTTTGGGTACCTCAAAAAAACAGTGATTTTTACGAATTTTGCACCTTAAGAGCAAGCCGGATTCGCTGTCCTTGTCTAATTGGCATTTTTGTTATTTACTCAAGTATTAATCGGTGTATCTGCAAATTGAAGGTTAAGCGCAATAGATATTATTATAACAAATATTTATGCACAAGAAAAAAAAATCTATCGCTTTGTTTTTGAGAAAAACAAAGCGAAGTAAAAGATTATGTTTATAATATTTTCGCGTTCCTTACTTTTCTCAAAAACAAATCGGTAGATTTTTTTTTTCTTGCGCATAGATATTCATAATAATAATATCTATTGCGATCAACCTTTATTTTGAAGATACACCGATTATTACTTGAGTAAATAACAAACAACTCAATTGTTACTCGGTCGGTATCAGGTTCTACTACGGCCTGCCGTTAAATCATTGTTCACAAATTCCTGACGGCTCAAATTTTTGGGGTGATTCCAGAGTTCCATTTCTAATCATCCAACAAAGCCATTTTTGGTGGTCTGCACCTGATACTAATTACATTATGCATTTCGACTAATTCTACTGGACTACTAAGCTACAGGGTACAGTTTCCTTAACTAGTTCAAAAATTTTCAGCCAAGAGGAAATCATCGACTAGTGCTTTTATGGTTGTACAAAATCAATAAAATATACGCAACAAATAAACACACATAATGGGAACGTACAAAAAAATTGGCAATATAAACAAAATAAATAATAACCAGGAGGGCTGCGTCAACTTTCCCTCTGAATTTGTTTTATGCAAAATGCTTAATCTTTTGCATCCAAGGTACGACCGCTATATCATTATATTAAATATTATTCATGATATACTTTTGGTATAGGTTTTAATATACCAACTTTGTTAAATTTTGAATAATTCAAATTTTTTTTAATAATCAATTCATAAATAAAAATGAATATAATTTGATTTTTTTTTGTTTATTTATGTTGATTTTATTGCATTTTACATCAACTTTCAACTACATATTTGTTGAATAGTACATTACGCCACTAGTGCGCAAAACAGATGATTCACATACAAGTCTAGTTCCTCGCTTCGCTCAAGTGACAAAAAAGACGAGTCGCGTAGATATAGAATAAGAAAATCGTATGTAAAAAAAAATACAATTTTCATATTATTGCGATTTTTATACCAAAAACGCATGTTTTTCATGGTTGATTTAATAATTAGGATGAATTAAAAAAAAAGAAAGAGCCTATTTTAGTTTTTAATGTAATGAATACAACCTATTTTGTTTCATATCGATACAACTAAAACTTCCGGAGAAATAGGCGGTATGCCGGTAGGTCGTACCTAAAAAACGGTTCTTTGTGTTTCAAATTTTATTAAATATCTATGAAAAAACGTACTCATATTATAAAATAAATTTAAATATTTAATAAAAATTATATCATGTTATCACGATAAAGTAGGCATTACACTATGTTTAGTAGATAAGTGCCAAGTTTAATAAGAAATTCTACATATATAGCTTTATAAGAGACAGTTATCTCGTTATTCTCTTATATCTAAATAATAATTTTGAAAATATAACCGTTTAATTTTTTTATTTCATACTGAAACAATCTAACTTCCAAAACATACTCAAAATATACTTAAATGCAATATTTAAGTTTTTTAATAAGTAGATAAGCAGTGGGGATTCTGGCTCCCCCCACCACCACTCCCTCGACTCACCTGTGCGACTAGCGGACAGGTGCAAATCGTGACTCAGCACTTATGACGTCACAGCCGCCCACCCACAGCTGACGTCACCATCCACAGGTGTGAATTATGACGTCATCACCCACCTGTGCCGATGCGCGAGCAGCAGCCGACTCCCCGATCCCCGATCCCCGATCCTAGACTTAAAGCTGAGAGAGAGATAGAGAAAGACCTTGGTAAAATAACTGCGCAATTTCATATGCGCATCGAGGAATCCCTGATCAGAAATGAAAGAAAGAGAGATAGCATGATCTAAGAGAGACAGTAAGAAAGAAAAAAATAACTGCGCAATTTCTTTATCATAAAAGAACTTTATAGAAGTTATATTTATCGATGCAAAATAATTTAAGGAGATGTAAAACGGACACTACACCTGTACTTATAGATATTAACTTCCTTTCCATTTTATTCTTGAATTTCCAGAAAAGAAATGCATTAGCTTGTAGTAGGTACCATGATGATTATTTAGTTAAATTTTCAAATAAATTCATTCATTAGTATTCGAGAATTTTGGGTTCCAAAATTATTTATTAAAATTTTTCGATCTTGTACAGGAATCCAAATATCTTAAAAACTAATGAATGAATTTATTTGAAAATTTAACTGAATAATCTTTATGGTACATACTACAAGCTAATGCATTTTTTTACTGTAAATTTTGCAATAAAATAAAAAGATAGTCAATATTTACGAGTACAGGTGTAGTGTCCATTTCACATCCCCTTAAGCTAATATACTGCAATAGATCTTTCTAGAATAAATTTACAATTCTTGGAAATTATTTCAAAGACTTTAAGTATTATTAAAAATTAATATATATATATATATATATATATATATATATATATATATATATATATATATATATATATATATATATATATATATATATATATATGTATATCTATATATTTTTATCTTATTATTTAAATGGGATGAGGGTTGAGAAATAAAAACACACACAATCAAATATAATTTTCATTTATTTTTTTTAAATAATCGGTATATTTTTTTCTGAGTACAGGTTCAATAATATGTCTCATTCGTTCTATACGCATCTTGAAACGCTCGTGATCACGTGCAATTTGTTCCCATTCTCTATGGCAAGCCGCCTGACTCGCGTACCTCCACACGTACATTACGTGTATTTCAGGCTGTTCCTTGAAACGTACTTTTTTCATTTTTCAAGTATTCTTAACACACTCTATACAATCTCTTTTTAGAGGTGGAAATGAGCCCTGCTCTGTGTGTTCACGACAACGCAAACAAGCCTGAATTTCAGGATCACGTTTCAACTGTTCAGGAATTTTATCCCAGACCTGTTAAATACTTTTTGCTCTAAAAGTCGTGAGAAAAGATTTGGGTAGGTAAGCTATGTCAGCAGGGCTCATGAATGACAGATGCTCCGTTTGAAAGAATACTCTGAGTGATCGCTCAAGCGACGGTGTATTATCGAGAAAGTATTTCTTTAACAGAAGCAGGTTATGATGAGCACAGTGTACTTTGAAGGAAAACTTGTGACATAACTTTTCCAATATATTATATTTTAGTTTTTGTAATGATGGAAAACCAAGAGTTTCGAGATCACACACGTGAAAGCCAAACTGTTCGAGCCACTGTTTTTTCTTACTACCCTTGACGTATACAATTTGCGCATCACTCAATATTTCTCGTAGAACATTCTCGAGTTTTTCGTATGGCAATTCACCTGAACTCCAAGACAATCCGTGGTAATTTCGCTCCAACCACAAGTTCGTAGATTTATATTTAGCAGAAAGTCTACACCAAGGTTGTGGTGGTTTAAACATAAATACCAATGTTCTCGAATTTTCGCGGAGTGGAATTATTGCCAATTCTTTCACAATAAAGTCGTTGACAGGATGTTTAAAGCCTTGTACATCTAACACGTACTCCATTGTGACTGACTACTGCTGCAGCTTCACCTCTTAATTTATACTGATCCCCCCCCACCTCTAGATAAGTTTTTTAACATCCCCACTTATGGGATTATATTCAACAATAAGATCGTGTAAAATCAAACAGTAGGCTGAAGTTCCAGCTGGAAAGTCTTGTTTAACCTCAAATTCAAGACGCATGTCCACTGGAGCCTGCTTCAATGACTCATTCTGCTTGGAGCAATCTATGACGATGAGAGGAGCGTCTTCCTTAGTATAGTATACACTTTGGAAATTCATATACATATCATACAGTAGAGCGTATTGATTACGAGCAACATCAAGATTCAAATTCCCATAAGGATAATACTGAGAGTTGAGAAAGAGTTTGACGTTGCTTATATTGCAATGATCAAAACGACTTGCATTGGCACTTCACTGTCCTTTACGATTGGTCTGAAAACCTATAATGACGAAACGTGGCTTTTCCAGTTGATTCGATGTTTTTACAGACCAAACGTGCTTTGTAGTGCTTGGGAGCAGTGGATATTCATATAGCTCCCATGAGCGAAAACTCATAGCAATAGGTTTATCTTTCTCAAAATACTTGAGTAACTGTATCTTGAACTTGTCCGATACAATTACATAAGGCATCAGCCACTCTATTTTAATCAAGTCAATCTTGAAATTCTCGAAATTTAGTTGACCAGTTGGCAATGTTTGTATAACAAAATTGACATCGTTCCTCGATCTAGTAAGAATGAGTTCATGCTTAGTGTTCACTACAATTTTTCGATAGTCTTCGGTAAAGCCTAAAATCATACTCAGAGGTATTGATACATCAAAGTATCCCTAACCATCTGTAAGTTGTTGATTCTCTTCGATATCAAGCCAACCAGCATTCTCCAAAAGATGGCTCTGACTAGGATTGAATGACACCAGACCTTTCATAATACTCGTCAAACCCACATTCTTACATCGATCAATTTCAATTGCATTTATTTCATATCGAATCTCTTCAAAGAGATGACAGATGGCGTTATTCACTAATTTTGTGTTCACGACAGCAGCATTGTTAGTTTTATACAGTCTTCCACAAACGTGTAAGGAGCTGCGAGATGGTAGAAGACTGAGATCTTGATGTTGCATTGATATGCGAATCTCATCGCTATTGTTATACGCTGATGGAGTATATGGTTGATGAGCATGAATCTCATAATGTATCACACAGCAAAAGAATGCGCAAATTACTTTTTTCCAGGAATGACTCTTAGACCGAGACTTTTGAGAAACTGGATGTTTTGACGTGTTAATGCTTTGAGAACTCGATGACGATTGACTACTCGCTGACATGGTGTACTGTTTATATAAACTCGACCAACTTTTGTATTATATACGATACCCATGTTTATGATGCGGGTTTAATGTGTAGTCTGATCGTTATAATTTCACCACGAAAATTAACCAAATCTCCGTCTTGATCTACGATACGTAGCTGTATATGATCAATACGATTGTTGCTGATTGGAAGATAAATGACTTGCGATGGTACTTCAATGATTTTATAGCCTGGAGGTACAGCTGGGAAAAATTCGTGTATAGTGTGTACTTTATGCTCGTTTATATATGCGCCGGCAGTAATATTACATTCAATGCGTAAAGCGTTCACCTTTAGAATAGCTACAGGTAAATCAGAATGGTGACATAAAACTTGTTGTTTCCAGAATCAATGCTGGGTATTGAGTTGAAAGTTAACAGCTCCACCAATCCAAGAACGTAATTTTTACTCTGTGAAAGTTCAATTGGTGGGAAATACTGAGCTTCCAGTATCGATGACGTTCCCGATAAACTCAGAGTCAATGAATCTTCCATGACTGCTCGAACGCTACTGACATTGATTCACCAATGTACACTCATTTATAAGTTTCTACTTAGAAATTTTAAACATAGATGTCCACATTCGTAAGTATCATAATTTTGATATCTCCCATGATTATACTTAATATTCTTAACTTTGAGATATTTCATAAGATCTGAGGGTGGTTGTAAGTCCCCAAAGCTATCAAAATACACGACATCGTTGCCACGTTTGCGGTAAGCTACCCAATGTGTGCCTGGTCTGCTCTCATCATCCAGATTAATTATTGCCGATTCTCGGTAATGTGGTCCACCAGTTGGCAGTGCGTTTCGCATGAAAACTCCACGGAAATATGGAATTTTTAAGATTCTAGCGTGTTTCATTAAATCAACATCAGTTAGAGCCCTTTTAGGGAGTTTTACATTGAAGCTTTTTTTTTTTTATTTATACGTCCCCCTTTGTAGTTCTTCTAATGAATACCATAACCTTTTTTGTGTGGTTTCAAATAAAGATCTTTACCAAGAGCTATAGCCTCCATTGTTTTGTTATGACGCTGACTTTCTTCAAGTTGTCGTTTCACGGCGCTAGCATCGTTCACAGCTTTTGCTATACCAGCAGCGCCACCTGCTAATGCGCCCGTAGCACTCAAACCAGCAAAGAGTGGTATTAAAAATGGTAAAAATCCACCGACTTTCGATGGTACTGGTAGAACGCGTGGAATTCGAATATTCTTTTCACCACCAGCTTTTTTAATGGCTATACGAATACCCTTTAAAGCTGTACGACTTTACGAGCATCGGTATTCGGTATTAAAGACTTAGATGCAGCTTTAACCACCCTTGATAGAGCCATAGTTGGCTTTTTCTTCTTCTTCTTATCATTCTTCAGACCCATTCCAAGTTTTGATTTTACTTTCATGGCGTTTGTAATTGCGTAGGCAGCAGCCTTCTCACCAATACCTGAATCTTTAGCCCAAACTCGTTGCCAAGCTTTTTCCGCTAATACTCGATCTGCAGCATTTCTCGCCTCGATGTTCTCACGATTCTGTGAGTAAGCGATATCGTGCTCTTTGCAGGCTGCATCGAGTGGATTGATTCCAGAATCACCACGAGCAAGACGTTTTGCTTATTTGGTCCCAGGCCCGCAGTATTGATAGCCTGGTAGATGAAGTTCAAATGGAAGCTTATTGATGAGAGTGTTTACGAGACCACGCCCACTTTTTTTTCGCTTGTGCACAATCATGATCCTTACACTTTGATGGTTGATTGAGTACTGAGCTCGCATCTATATAAATGATTTATTTATAGGATGCGATCAGTCAGTTGTGAAAAAGCAAACAGTGAACATGGATTTCCAGACACAAAGTGTCAAATTACCAGTGTCGAATTTTGACACAATTACGCAGCAACAAACGTCACAGAAACGTCATGGAGAATTATTACCCAAAAGTATACGAGCTGTGTTTTGTGGCCCCTCAGGCTGTGGTAAAACTAATACATTGTTTACTCTTCTAACACACGTAAATGGATTGAAATTTGAAAACGTCTACGTATATTCAAAATCGCTTTATCAGCCAAAGTACAAGTTTCTCGAGGAACTTTTAGAGCCGATAAAGGGTATACAATATTTTCCATTCAGTGAGCACGAAGCCGTAGTAGCTTCCCAAGACGTTCTTCCAAATTCCATAATGGTGTTTGACGATGTGACTTGTGAAAAGCAAGACAATATAAGAGCATTTTTCTGCATGGGTAGACATAAAAATGTAGATTGTTTTTATCTTTGTCAGTCTTATGCTCATGTACCTAAACATTTAGTTCGAGACAATGTAAATTTACTGGTAATATTTAGACAAGATGATATGAATCTCAAGCACATATACAATGATCACGTGAATTCTGATATGTCATATATACAATTCAAGGACCTGTGTTTGTCGTGCTAGGGGGATTGTAAATATGCATTTCTCACAATTGACAAAGAACGTGAGCTAAATGCTGGTCGTTATCGAAGAGGTTTTGACTGTTTTCTAATAAATATAGGAAGTTGAGTAAAGATCAAGTAGTATTCTGTAGAACCTTGAACAGTCAACATGGCGAATTTTCAACGTGAAAAAAATATTCTCCATCAGATTGTAAAATCTAGAGAGGTAATCAAACGTAAACATAAGCTATTGAAGCAGGGCAAAGCCGATTTCGAAAAAGCTTTCAGTGAAACATTCAAACCTGTTGTTGATCCACTTGAAAAACTTGTAAACATATCTGAAATAAATAAAAAAAATTTCGAATCGAAAGATAAAACAGAGCATGATTTATCCGAAAATGAGCACCCCTCTGAAGATAGATATATTTCCAATGATAGGTGAATTGTAAATGAAAATGTTGACGATACAATACGTCTGGCTGAAACAAGTTTTGAGACAGCTGCAGAAAGTGAAACTGACGACGATGATGACGACGATGATGAAAGCGAAACGGATCCGCTTACCAATAAATATCTTTGGATGTTTCGAAAAAATCAAAAATCATATCTAGATAATATCTATGGAGTTCGTAAAATGGGTAGTATGATGATTGGTGATTCACCAATAAATTTCGAGGAAGACCATGTGGTCGTACTTCACACGCAATATCCAAAAACTGTAGACTTACTAGAATTATTGTTTCGAAAACAGCCAGATGAAAAACTGATCATCGAAGATGATTTGAGAAATTATCGAAAAATTGTTGAAATAACGAATGCATATAGAAAGAATTATCAAGCTGATGGATCACTTCGTAAACTAAAAAGTAACAAATTTAAAAATTATATTGCTCCATTTTTCGATAAATCTCCAGCTCGAAAGAGGAAATCGTTTAGTGGAAGGGGTCTCTTGTTGGTGAGTCATTGGGCACAAAAAAGTTCATTTCATTAAAATCACATTCAATCCACTTGAAGCCACCAGTTGGAAGGTATTGCATCATAGCCCAACCATAAAGATTGCTTACATCAAAGTAAATTAGGTATTTTGATTCTTTTTCTGGATTATATGCATCACCCATGTATTTGTTATTGGCTTTTGAATAACGATTGCAGCACTGACTGATACCACCTCTAATACCGCGTTCAATGAACATTATCATGTCGATGTCGGTTAGTAATTCCAATTTAATGTTGGTATACTTGAGCATGGCATCCCAGGTGTAGCCAAAAAGTGTATAATAATGTGCTGGATCTAAGCCATAAGTGGTGATAGAGCTACTTCGAAAATTTTCAAAAACTTCTGCTAATAGTAGCACATCGGTTTTTAAGTAGAGATCTGAATAATCGCCTAAATTTGAAATATTGAATTTATTCCAGACACTTTTAGCATGTTCATAATCTTCATCCGATATCTCACTATTATTTAAAATGCTGTAAAATTGATCTTTGATCGGTAATTCAGAAATTGTTAACTTATCCTCAGAGTCCAGATAATCATATGGGTAGACACCTTTTCTCTTGAGTAAATCGAATTTCTCTTCGGTCAATGGTCCATATTTCACATCACTAATAAACTCCGATGGTAAAATATTATACTGCTCCAAGTAAGATGACAATTTATCCAGAGACGATGGCATGAAACGGAAAGAGTCAGTAAATTTGTAATTAATTTCACTGCTATCAATGTATTTTGTAAAGGATATGAAGCGCTCTTTATTCCGTGGTAAAAGATTTACACATCCTGGAAAATTTTGAGCAATATCTTTTATGAGGAAATGTGAATCATAACCAGTAAGATTGTGAAAAACAACTGGAACACAGCGTGAATCCTGATAATTCAAGTTACACTTCTTGTGAGCTGGACCTCGATATTTACCAGTTAAATGACAATGATCGCGAACTCTGTCAGTTCCCAAGGACTTTTCACATATATGACATGTAGTTGCATTTTGGAATTCAAATCCTTGCTCGTAGGTTAATTTATCCATGGGTATAGGACACCAGTAAATAGTCTCAATGTTCTCTGCAAGTGTTTCTAATTCTTTTGCGAACCATGCTGCAGCTTGAAAACCTCTGTAGCTACGATAAAACAAGAGTGTATCATCGTAGCTACATTTAAAGTAGTATCCAATACTAAAAGCTTTATGTTGCCGATAAATTCTTTTATATTCCATACTTTCGAGGATTGATTCAAAATCGGCATAAATAATAAATGGTACCCTTAATTTATAATGAAAATTTTTAAATTGTAAAATATTTCCTTTCAGACCTGGTAAATCAACTCTACACTTGTTTATCTGAGAGCAGTCTTGTTCATGAGCATTCAGTTTAGCCTCGGTATAAAAGCAATGTAGACACCTGTTACACAAATAGCTTTGAGTTTTATGTCTTGATACTTGCATGGATACAAGTCTTGATCAATTTTCAATCCAAACATAGTGGAGATTGTTATTAACATTCTCATAATTATTTTCCACATCTTCATCATCATCATCATCAATATAAAAGTTTTCCACGAGAAGTAAATTAATATGCGTATTCATTTTGTTCTTGGTTATGCACAATGGAGCAATATGAAATTTCCCCGAGCTTTTTTTCAAAATGAACAAATTTATTGAAATATCATTCTTCTTTTCGAATCTTGAAATACGTTTTGGTTTGACTGGAAATGATATACCTTCGAAATCCAATTCATTTTTGTACTTTTCATATGTGGCTATTCTGTTTGAATTTTTTTGAGCTGGATGTAGTGCTGAGAGAACGGCCCATTTGAAGCATTCATCATCCAAATTCTCAACATTGACACAAGCATGTTTGTTTTTAATAGCACGAGGTAGTTCGATAAACGAACTACCTCTTATTGGGTTATACTTGTTTATATGGATACACATATTAATTATTGAACGTAATGTTCAGCCTGAGTCTTTTTCTTGGAATTCTTCCATATCGACTTGTATAGGCTTACGTACATTTTCCATAAACCATTCTTTTAAATTTGTTGTTTGGAAAATTGGTTCAGCCTTTGTGTTGAAATACTTAGTTTCACTTATTACTTCAGTCGGACTGGTTAAAATATATTCTGCTGCTAACACGACGTACACTTTTACAGCATTTTGTTTTCTCAACATATTTCTTACACGTGCTGTAAATAAATACAGTGAATCATTCATAAATTGAAAAATGTCTATATTTTTCAAATTGATTATCACTCCCGATCTAATACGTTCGTTAAATGCAGCTTCTAGTTCCTCCCATTTCACTCTATCACTTCGTCTCTCGCGTCTTTGCACTACACCTTCACCACGTTTCAACAAATACTTTAATTTATTTTGAACACCTTTGAGTAAGGCAATAGTTGCTATAAACTTTTGTTTTTCGTGAACACTTGCACCATATTGGTGTAAAAAGGATCTTAATAGTCTTAAATTTTTATTATTTAAATTAATCCAGGTAAGAATTTCATCACGATTATTACGTTTTTTTACCACAAGAGTATACGCTTGCAGCATAGTATCTACAAGTCTTTTACAATCGTATGCAGACATGATAATAATTTATGTTTCTCTAATATCACTGTTTCAAGTCTGAATGAGTACTGATCAATGCAGCTATCATTTCTTCCTTTTATAGTGACAAATTGCGTGCTAAAAAATTTAGAAAGATCTATCATGAATCAGTACACGCAATTTTCTGGGAAGTATAAATCAACGGATGTAACTGTTTACATTTCAAATAAAAGAAAGGTCTCACGAATCGCTTCGTATTTTTGAAATTATAAATCAACGAATGTAACTTGATATGCTTTTGTTTAAACCGACATGTATTTGAATAATAAATCACGCAATTATTTTACACAGAGTTTTTAAATAGAATTTCTAGAAAAGTCTTATGAATCAAGATTCGTATGATTATTCTAGAAAGTATTAGCTTCATATCCTTTATACTGAATGTAACCTGATACCTCCACCATAAGTTGTTTACATTCCAAATAAAAGAATAGTCTCATAAATCGCTATATATTTTTCTTGGAATATTAAATTTATGAATGTAATCTGATATGCTTTTTGTTTAAACCGACATGTATATGAATAATAAATCGAAGAATGTAACCTGATATGCTTTTGTTAAAGCCGAAATGTATATGAATAATATATATACAATTATTTTACACAGGGTTTTTTAAATAGAATTTCTGAAAAGATCTCAAAATTCAAGAATCGTATGATTATTCTAGAATGTATTAGCTTCATATCTTTTACGCTGAATGTAACCTGATACCTCCACCATAAGTTGTTTACATTCCAAATAAAAGAATAGTCTCATGAATCGCTGCATATTTTTTAGAAGTAGAAATCTATGAATGTAACCTGATATTATGCTTTTGTTTAAGCCGACATGTACATGAATAATAAATCACGCCATGATTTTACACAAGGTTTTTCAATGAAATTTCTAGAAAGATCTCATGATTCAAGAACCGTATGATTATTCTAGAACATATTAGCAATATATCTTTTGAACTTTCAATACGTTTGTCAACGTATTACTTTCACTATAAAAGCAAGAGATTTGATTGATTGAAATCAGTCTATTAAAAGAAATCTTAGAAGAAAGATCTCTTATTATAAGAGTCACTCACAGTGAATTCATAAATAAATTATTATAATAATATATTGTAGAAGTAAAGGTATGTATTAAGAAATAATTTATTTTTATGATTAAAAAATAAATATGAATTTAGAATAACTTTTTATTATTACGTTCCAGATGGATTTTGCAAAGTTAAATAAAATTTCACAAAATGAATTCTTACCAACAAAAAAAATATCTGACATAGAAGATAATACCACTTATCTGATCACTCAGTTAAAAAAAGTTAACACGAGATATGGTGAAAAAATGGTTGCTGTTCTAGAAGATGATTTCCAAATCTTCATGCCCAATCGAGTATCAAGGGCAATACTTGAAAATAAAGATTTTTTAAATGATGTTATGGATAAAGTGAATAAACGAATATTATTGTTATTAATCAAAAATCAAAATATTGAATTCATACAATAATATTTTTCTATTACATATTAAGTATACATTGTATTTATTGTTGAAAAAAAATGCAAATAAATGAAAAAATTGAGGCGGCCGTATAGCTCTCTCCTTGTCTAATTTAAATTTTCGTTATTATTAATAAATTAGATATTTTTATACTAAAGTAAGGGCATAGCCCAATAGATTTAAGGACGAGCAAACGATCCTATTCTATGAAAAAATATAAAATTTTCATTATTTTTCGAGTAAGGTCTGAAACGGAAAAATAATTGAATTTGATAACTGTTTTTCCGTTTCAGACCTCACTCAAAAAATAATGAAAATTTTATATTTTTTCATAGAATAGGATCGTTTGCTCGTCCTTAAATCTATTGGGCTATGCCCTTACTTTAGTATAAAAATATCTAATTTATTAATAATAACGAAAATTTAGATTAGACAAGGACAGAGCTATACGGCCTCCTCTTAATGTATATTTTATTTTATTTCAATACCTTTATACCATTAAGTTATTAATATAAATACACGTGTAGATCTATCCATATATGCAATAAAATTAAATTTCAACGATTTTGAAAAAATTTTCTTGTTCAAAATTATACTTTTACTCTATTAATAAATAGAAGGGAATGATAAAATATGTAAACGTGAAAATTAAAAATTTTTAGGATCAATAGTTTTCAAAATATTAAGATCTTATATATTAAAGAATTAGATTTATATATATATATATATATATATATATATATATATATATATATATAAAAAGGATTTTATATAGTCTAGGCGCCCAGAGGGTTTCGTATGAAGTCAGAGGTCCCACCAAGCAAGTCGGTGATTTATATGTATTTTGAGCCGTTGAATCCGAATCTGCAACTTGCTTTTCGCGCAAGTGGTCGAGTAATTTGTTATAAACAAATTAATTGTTTAAATGGCTATAGTTTATGAACTACAATAGATGCAGTAATTTTCTCTGCAAAAACTTGTTCTTTAATAAAAAAACAAAAAAAAATCGTTTTTGTTGCATGTTGATTCGATAATGAAAACCAGAGATATGGCAAATATATTGCTAAAAAACATAAAGACGTAGCGCAAGCGCGGAACGCCCTGGTAAAAAACCTTATAACTCGACAACTAATTAATATTTTTTGAAGTTTAACATGTGTTTGAAAAATTTCAGAGTCTCAGCTTTAATGATAAATTGTTATATATTACTTTAAAATGTTGATAAATAAGCTAGAATGATTTGAAGCAGAAAAAATTTTCAATTTTTCAGAATTTTGTATTTTTATAACGAAATAATATAGGTTAGCGAACGAAACATTTCTATATTTTTTATATAGAATGATAGGAAATTTCATCTAGTTTAAGAATCTGTCCGGTTTTTTTATATTTAAGTAAGTAGAACCTGAGATATCGCAAATTTAACCCTTTCAGTCACAGGAGCCACTATAGTGGCACCCTTTCTCATTTTCTTTTTTTTATTGTTTAATTCGAACTTTAATCTTTATTCTTTTTGCATTTTCATATAAATGAGTGTTTATTTTATAAGTATCATATGATATATTTTGAATATATGATTGTAAATAAATCTAAAAAATTAATTTATGTTAGAAAATACGTGTTTTTGCGAAAATAATTCGTGACTGCAAAGGTCAAGCTGTAGCGCCAACTCCTTGCAATACGACATATGTGTGCAATATAGCGATCGCTTTCCTTATTAAAAATTCTTTCATTATAAGGTAAGTAATTTCATTCTTTTCTAATAAAATTACTTTTGACTCGATTTTATATACTTTGTCATAATATTAATGATGTATAATACATGGAGGTGAAGTAGATTTAGGGTTTTAAATAATCATTGATTTTTTTACTACAATAGTAAACAATTTACTCAACTTATGGAGTATTTTTACATTTATTTTTTTTGCAATTGCAAAAAGAACAACAATCTATTCTATTCAAAAAATTTGTTCAACTTTCCGATTTATTAGAGTCATCTATTTTTAGCTGAATCCTTTTTTGTTAAATTTTTATTTAATTTCCTAATACAAAGTTAAAATTAATTTTGTTACAAAAGAATGAAATTACTTACCTTATAATAAAAGAATTTTTTATAAGAAAAGCGATCGCCATATTGCACACATATGTCGTATTGCAAGGAGTTGGCACTACAGCTTAAATTTGCGATATGTCAGGTTCTACTTACTTAAATTTGAAAAACCAGACAGATTCTTAAACTAGATGAAATTTCCTATCATTCTATATAAAAATATAGAAATATTTTGTTCGCTAACCTATATTATTTCGTTATAAGCAAACGAAATTCTGAAAAATTGAAAATATTTTCTGCTTCAAATCATTCTAGCTTATTTATCAACATTTAAAAGTAATATATAACAATTTATCATTAAAGCTGAGACTCTGAAATTTTTCAAATACATGTTAAACTTCAAAAAATATTAATTAGTTGTCGAGTTATAAGGTTTTTTACCAGGGCGTTCCACGCTTGCGCTACGTCTTTATGTTTTTTAGCAATATATTTGCCATATCTCTGGTTCTCACTATCGAATCGACATGCAACAAAAACGATTTTTTTTTTGTTTTTTTATTAAAGAACAAGTTTTTGCAGAGAAAATTACTGCATCTATTGTAGTTCATAAACTATAGCGATTTAAACAATTAATTTGTTTATAACAAATTACTCGACCACTTGCGCGAAAAGCAAGTTGCGAATTCGGATTCAGCGGCTCAAAATACATATAAATCACCGACTTGCTTGGTGGGACCTCTAACTTCATACAAAACCCTCTGGGCGCCTAGACTAATATATAAATTATATATAAAGGATCTTATGTATAATAGAATTATATTGTGATGTCAAATACATCTAATGAGGAAATTTTTGAAAAATTATTTTTACAATTAAAAAAATTTTTATTAATATTAATACAAGGGAAAATCCCAAAAGGAAAGCAAACGGCAATAAAAGACTTAGGAGCCGAAGCTCTTGAGCGTGTATGCACCGTAGGCCGGTCAACTCGGCAAGTGTATATGCACCTATATACACACAAATATATATATATATATATATATATATATATATATATATATATATATACTAGGGGGTACCCCCTGCTCGCACTACTAACTCATAACCCCAGTTGTGCTATAAATATAATTATATATTAAACATTTAAATCATTTTTAAATTTTTAAATCATTTTTTTTTTAGTTTCGTTGATAATTTAGTATATTATTTGATATACCGTAATGATTTTGAGTTTTATAAGATTTATAGGATTATTTTGTTATAATTCCTTTTTTATATCTTTTTTCTCATTTTAAACATTTTATGAGATATATCAAAAATTCATACTAAAATTTATAAATTTATTATGATATTGTAAATGAAATTATTACATGATCATTATATCATATTTTATTTAAAATTTAGTTATTTATATAACAAATAAATAAATAAAATAATTTTGAATTATTTTATACTTACTTATATTACATTTACCTGTATAAAAGTTATGAATATGTTTTTTTTATTTATTGTTGTTAATAGTTAAATTATTTATTTATTAAAATTTCGATTTATAAATTTTAAATAATCATAACTTTTAAATATTTTAGTTAATTTTTAAATATTTTATTTTTTTTTAATTTTAATAATATTGATAATGTTTAAAAATTTTTTTAAATTTATTATTATATATTGAAATATTTATGATTTATTTTAATTTTTCATATTTTATTAATAATGTTAGCTAATCTTAATAAATATTTAGAATAAATTTCATGACTTTGATTAAAGTAATATTCTGCTATTGGTTCGCGTATTATTTTTTTAATATTTCTTTCTAAACTATGTTAGGTACAATATCTCTGTTTTTCGATTCATTTTGAATATATATTTTATTTACATTTTTACAACGTGAAAGAGTTATTTGTGCTTCTATGTTATATTTGAATAATTTAGTTATTTTTAATCGCGTTTCATTACATAATCCATTTTTTATACTTAAATTTCGAATTAACATAATTATGGTATTTACTTTTAATTTCAGTTCGTGTGGAGGTAATCCTTCTCTTATGTTATTTAACATTTCTATTGAATAATTCAAATGAATATTATCATCCGTTTGATCTACACCTTTGTAAAACAAATATAAATAGTTATTAATCTTGAAAGTTATATAAATTTAAACATAAATATTAATATCAATTAATTTTAAAAGTTGTATAAATCAATACTATTAAAGGTTTATAATGTAAGGTGGTGTGGAAATCTGAATCCTCAACACTACATGCTTATTTTTATTTTAATACAATAAAATATTTATAATATGAACAAATTATTAAAAATCATTATATTTTCAACAAATGAATTAATTATAGTGTTGAGGAATTGTAATAGAATTAATTTAAATTTATATTTATTAATTTCAGATAAACTATGTAAAAAATGGTAATAAGATATCTGATGAGGCACATGTTTTTCATTTTAAATATAATAAATTGTAATTTTATGCAACTACTTTCGAGTTTTCAACAAAGAAAAATTAAAATTTTTATATTTTTATGTAATATTATACTTAAAATATAATAAAAAAATATAAAACTATATTATGCAATATTTGATGGTTCTAAAAGGTTGTTGGGAGGATTGTGGGGGGGTTGTGGGGGGATTGTGGGGGGCAAGAGGGGGTTAGTGGGGGTCTATGGGGGATGTGGGGGGACGTGGGGGGGGTAATGATCAATAACATAAAATAACGTAAATTTACGTTATTTAATTAATAAAAATCATGTGGGCGGCTGTGGGGGGGCGTGGGGGGATGTGGGGGGGGGCACCGACTGAATTTTGGTTCATATAACTATATAATATAGGGAGATATATATATATAAGATATACATGTATATATAAGATATATATGTACAGTACCGCTCAAAAGTTCGTAAAAATTTTTTTTTTTTTTAACTCAACTTCAAACTGCAATATTTCGGAAACGGCTCAATGAATTTGAAAAATCCGGACGGCGTTTGAAAGATCAGACAAAATACTATCTTTTTATGTCCTGCCAAATATTTTTATCTCTTTTTTTAACTCTATTTCTAATGATAGAAAAAATTTTTATTTTTACGAATTTTTAAATTTCAATCAATCAAATGTAACTTTTTAAGAAATTGATAAAATTAAAAAATTCGAATGCGACTGAAAAGTAGAGTGAATTTCCTAAATCTTTATGTTTCGTGATTTTTTGTATCTATTTCCTGCGTGTAGCTAAAAATGCGCAAAAATGGAAAGTACAAGAAAATCAGTTTTAGATATGATAATATTTTCCAATGTCGCGAGTCAATTTTGGTTTACATTAGCAAGATACAAAAAGATAGTATTTTGTCTAATCTTTTAAACGCCATCCAGATTTTTCAAATTTATCGAGTTATTTCCGAAATATCGCAGTTTCAAGTTGAGTTTCTAAAAAAAAATTTTTTTACGAACTAATGAACGGTATTGTATACTTTTAACAAAATTATCACAAATTTTATCACTATTATTATAAATGATAGTGTCCTTTTTTTGAATAAATTAAAGTTATTTACAAATTTGATTCTTCGTATGTATATACGAACTACAGATTTGAACACATGCTGAAATGTAAACAAAAATAGACCCGCGATATTGGAAAATATTATCATATCTAAAACTGATTTTCTTGTACTTTCCATTTTTGCGCATTTTTAGCTACACGCAGGAAATTGATACAAAAAAATCACGAAACACAAAGATTTAGGAAATTCACTCTACTTTTCAGTCGCATTCGAATTTTTTAATTTTATCAATTTCTTAAAAAGTTACATTTGATTGATTGAAATTTAAAAATTCGTAAGAATAAAAAATTTTTCTATCATTAGAAATAGAGTTAAAAAAAGAGATAAAAATATTTGGCAGGACACAAAAAGATAGTATTTTGTCTGATCTTTCAAACGCCGTCCGGATTTTTCAAATTCATTGAGCCGTTTCCGAAATATTGCAGTTTGAAGTTGAGTTAAAAAAAAAAAAAATTTTTACGAACTTTTGAGCGGTACTGTATATATAAGATATATATGTATATATAATATATATATATATATATATATATATATATATATATATATAACACAAATATAAAATAAAAGAATTTTATAGAAGATATAACATACGTAGATATATATATATATGCGTATATGAGTAAGTAGTTTATGCGAAAGAGAAAGACTCTACATCGACGATCACGAGTTATTGTCACTAAAATATTTAACTTTTCTTACATGGGTCTTGCTTACTTTTTGAGTCTGTCTTTCTCTTTCGCATAAACTACGACCTCATATGCGCGCATAGCCATATAATTTTATTAAGTAATAAAAATTAATTTAACAAATTTATATATATATATATATATATATATATATATATATATATATATATATATATATATATATATATATATATATATATATATATATCAACATATTCATTATTATTATTCATCTGTAAAACAGAAAAAATATTAAAATAGTTAATATTAATTTATTTGCAATAAATACTTTAAATTTTTAAAAATTTATAACTTTAAATTTTTTTTAAAATTTAAAACTGTAATAAATACTCTAAATTATTTTAAAATTTATAACTTTAAATTTATATATATATAAATATATATATAAGATATATATATATATATATATATATATATATATATATATAACACAAATATAAAATAAAAGAATTTTATAGAAGATATAACATACGTAGATATATATATATATGAGTAAGTAGTTTATGCGGAAGAGAAAGACTCTACATCGACGATCACGAGTTATTGTCATTAAAATATTTAACTTTTTTTACATTGGTCTTGCTTACTTTTTGAGTATGTCTTTCTCTTTCGCATAAACTACGTACTCATATGCGCGCATATATATATCAATTTTTATAATATTTCTAGTAAATTTTATTATAAAGTATGATAATTTTTTACAAAATTTTCGAAAATTCAAAATTTTAAAAAACAATAATTTTAAAAATAATTCCTTACCTTGTGGATGATTTATCTTGACTTTTAATCCTTATGGTGATATGAACTAATTACAACTGATGTCTCTTATAGTTTTAGTGAGCTTATATAGGTGCCCTAAATACATATGTTCATATGTATTTTGATGTTTATACAAACAATATAAATAATATTTTATCTCGAACTTTGATTCAAGAAACATTCTTAAATATATGACAATTGAATACACCGAAAAGAAATTTCGGTATATTTGAAGATGTTTACAGTAAAGATGTAACCTAATATTTCCTTTCAAAATTAAGAATTTCCAACGCGCAATTTCACGCGTCGAACATAAAAAACATAAAAACGTAAAACGCAAAAAACATAAAAACGCGTTAAACATTCTTTTATAATTATATTGTTGCATAGTAGTTATTATTTTAGCCAACATCTCTTATGATTTAATTATTCATTCGTTCATACCTAAGATGTAACCTGATCTAAGATGAATTATTTCCGAAACGCAATTTCTTAAGGCTTGAAAAACTAACGCGCAATTACGTGACTCAGCTTATCTCTTTTCTTACTTTCTTTATTTCTTTATTTCTTCCTTTCTTTCTTTATTTCTTTCTCACTTTCTACTTCTTTCTATTTCTTTCTTTCTTTTTTTTCTTTCTTACTGACTCTCTTAGATCATGCTATCTCTCTTTCTTTCATTTCCGATTAGGGATTCCCCGATGCGCATATCTATATATGTATGCAATTAGAATACACGAGACAAAGATTTCTCGTATATTCTAACTTAATTTTAAAAAACAACGCTACCTGATCCTTTGTTTCAGATCAAGGATTGCCCGATGCGCTTAAGCAATTGCGTGGTTATTTTATTAAGGTCTCTCATGATTAAGTTCTAACTTAATTTTAAAAAACAACGCTACCTGATCCTTTATTTCAGATCAGGGATTCCCCGATGCGCATAAGCAATTGCGTGGTTATTTTATCAAGGTCTCTCATGATTAAGTTATTTATCAATTGTTAATGCAACCTGATCCTTTATATGAGATCAGGGATTGCCCGATGTCTTCGCGGTTCGAGAAGCTTCCGTGACTCGACTTTTCTCTCTCGCTCAGCTTTAACTCTAGGGTCGGGGATCGGGGATCGGGGAGTCGGCTGCTGCTCGCGCATCGGCACAGGTGGGTGATGACGTCATAATTCACACCTGTGGGTGGGCGGCTGTGACATCATAAGTGCTGAGTCACGATTTGCACCTGTCCGCTAGTCGCACAGGTGAGTCGAAGGAGTGGTGGTGGGGGGAGCCAGAATCCCCATTGCTTATCTACTTTAATACATAACAGAATATTTAAATGTTTTCAGTAGTGTAAGGCTGGAATTTATAGTCGCATCTTAATCTGAAACTACTTTTTCTGTCTTCGTTTCTCTCATAATAAAATCGCGTCTTTTTTTCTCATTATGAGAGAGACAGATGATACTTTTACTTTAACGTATTATAACCTTTTACGTTTTACTCATTACTTTAAGTCATACATAATAAGTATAAACTGCGGATCACAATAAAAGTGCGCGATCGCAGATGAGACAGAGACGGAAAGACTTAACAAGTATTTTTTTTAATATTTTTATTTAAAGAAAAAAGTTAATTATATAGAGGATATTGTTATCCTCTATATAATTAACCTTTTTCATATGATAATATTAGATAGATTCTAGCCCGGAACCGTTTAACACATTACATCAGGCTAGCCCATCTGATACACCATACCCAAATCTTTGACTGCCGATCGATGGTCAGTCACATTTTTGTGATCAACAATCAATCGATACCCAATGAGATCGGATTTTGTAAGAGCCGCGCGATATTGTTAGCACATATACTAATTTTTCTTTAGAAAAAGAAGTCAGAGGCACCTGGCCAGGATTCGAACCCATGCCCACCGCGTTGAAGGCAAGAGCTCTATCCGTTACACCACCGCGCTCTCTTAAGACTTAACAAGTATGGTTTTCTCTTTCTTATGGGCGGAGCATAGCTGTGACGTCTGAGTATCAGAGCGTGCTTTCGATATGAAGATTTAAGTTCAAGCCCAAGTTCGGGAAATTTTTTTTTTGTTTTATAAAAAAGTCTATAGATTATTGTAATTATTTTTTACTTATGTATATTTGAAATTCTTTTAATTTAATGAATTTTTCGATAAAATTCAAAATTTTTTTAATTTATTCATTTTTTAATGATGTTATTAGTAAACAAATTATTATAATATAATTTTGTATTTTAAAAAAATTGATAATTATGCTATTGACAATTTATAAGCTTAAATTACAATTTGCTTTTAAATACTTGTAATGAAAAGTTATATTTATTTACGTTTTCAATACTTAATCATTATCAGTACCGTCTTTCCCCATAGGCATTATAGGCTCGTGCCTGGGGTCCCCTGGTTTTAAGGGGCCCGCATCAGCGAAATTTTTTTTTAATTTTTAAAAAATATGAAGTATTGTTTTTAAATATTTTAATTTTCTTAATAAGACTTGAAATAATTATCAAATTTGGAAAAACACATGACGTTTTCTAATTTTAGTGGCAGGATGCCATTGCTCCTTGTCTTGTGAATCCACCAGATTTTTTATGAATTTCCGTAAAATTTCATTATTATTGTCATCTGTCAAATTAGTACTTGCCAAAGTATTTCGTCTAACTTTATCATGTGACACGGATCTAATATTGTAAAAATTGGCTAAAAAGTGTGTTTAAAAAATGCAGCTGATGTGTTGTTATATATTTCAGCTCCAAGGTTCTCAGCTATACTGATATTTGATGATGCGCCATCAAACGTTACTAATGTTACTTATCGTAATATTATTCAAAAAGCATTCATCAATAATCTGTAAACATAAAGTATGTTTTTCACTTCCAGATAAACTATTAATTAAATAATATGCAACAAGTATCTTGAAATAACTGTTTATACAAACTAACATAAACACGAATGCATTCGTTGCTTCTGGTGCATTGCCATTGTAAGCATCATTCCTTCCAAAATCAGCATATCCTTGAAATTGTCTTCCATCCCATTCAACGCGCTTGCTAATAGCCATTTCATCGCAAGTTAGATTGAAAAATAAGTCATTTTCCTTTTCTTTTGATTCGTTAATAAGTCGACGAATACTCCGTATGGCTTCGTTTGAAATACCAGGGCTATAATCGACACTTTTTAGCCATTCGCGCATTGTTGATGGATGAGGAAATATTTTCATGTAAGTTTTTCTTACGAAATCGTGAGCACTTAGAGAATAAAAATGCAATGTTAATGCAAAATTCTTTAGTTTACTTTTTAAAATACCATTTATTAATTGTTGAACACTTTGTGATATTGAATCCTTTGATAAAACAATATAATATGAAAAAAACAATATAATAATATAAAAGAGGATTGGTAAAGGCGGCTGATTCTTATTCAAAAATATAAAGCTCCATTCGAATTGTTCATATATAAATTTCCAAAACAATCAATGAAATATCATTTAATTGAGTTATTAATAATCTCAGTCTTTTTATTACTTCTTCAATATTTTTTTAAGCATAATATTATTGTCTATAGAGGTATATCATAATAAAAAAAAGATTCCCACTTTCTTCGAAAATGAAAAGAAAACAATAATTACTTGAATTTCACCATTAAAATTAATAATGAAAAACTGCTTGAATATTACTTAATACTTCAGATACAAAAACAATCACTTCTATTTATTCTCCTTTACATTTTTATATGACTCCAACATGTTACCTTTAAAAAATCTTCTCCATTCTGATAATAAATTACATTTTTTTAGTTTGGTTACTAAATCTTTCATATTTATAATTTTTCTGTCTCGACTTGTTGCAAAGGGTCTAGCCGGGTAAGATAGGTGAATTGGCCCCAGAAGCAGAGAGAAAAACTGATATAGCCATTATATTCTATATAAAAAAATATACCTCCATACAAATTTTCAGCCTTCTAAACCTAAACCTAACCTCAAAAACGCAATTTTTCATTTTTTGAGTCTCTTAGCTCTATCTCCGTCAATTTTTAAGCTAGAATATTTTTTTTTTTTAAATTTAGGTTTTTTGAAGCCCTATAAATTAGTCTCTGATGATTTTTTTGTAGGTGCAAAATTCAAATTTCTAGAGACGTTTGAAAATTGTTTCTTGAGATATTTCGAAAACTAAGATAGACGACACTTTGGAAAAAATATATAATATTTATTTATGCACCAGAAGTATGTAAAATTTTTTTTAGATTTTTAAAAGTAGTGGAACAACGTCAAAAAGGGAAAAAATGTTTTTTTTTGCATATTTTTGCCTATACTTGGCCAAGCCCTCGTATCTTACACTTCCGTTTGCAATATTTTTGAGTGAAATTTTATTTTTTGAGACACTCTGGGCTGTAATATATCGAGATTAACTCGGAATTTTCCAATTTTCACGTTAAGGCGCTCTCAGAGACCTTAAAAACCCATTATACTAAGGGTGAAATCAGATAGAGCGAAAAATAGGCGACGGAACGACACAGAACCTCAATTCCGCATCTTTGTATTCCGCCAACGGAGCAAAGACGACGTAATAGACGACATCAATTTTTATTTTGTTTAAAAAAATTATTAGTGCTTCAATAACCTCACGTAATATGTTTAATTTGCTTTCCATAGCTGTACTTTTAATTTCAATCAAACTTTTAAATTCTATTTTGGTTAACTATTTGTTCAAACAATTTCAAAAAGTCTGTGACGCTTCTATTATCCCGTCAAATTTGTTTCCCTATATTCACATGGAGCGGAATAGAAGTTCTGTGACGTTGATTAGCAATTTTATAATTAAAAAATAATGATGTTAATTGAAATATTTGGTTATAATAACAAACTATATTTTATTTTTATAAAAAAAGAATCTCATTACAATAACAATAGGTGATTATTTCCAACTTTTTTAACATTTTCGTTGTTAATTTAAAGTTCGCGGATACATTTGTATGCTATTTCTAACAATTTTTCAGCTACATTCCGCGCCATGTGAACATAGGGAGAAAATTTGACGGAAAACAAGGCGACGGAATGAATGTTTTGTGACGTTCCGTCGTCTATTTTCCGCTCCATCTGATTTCACCCTTATTGGCAGCTCCAGGCGTAACTATTGATGGATTGTACTTAGTACATACACTGAAAAGGGGTTAGAACAGTGGTTGTACTCCATGACGGCGAGTGGCGCTAGTATCGATAGCGAACATTCATTGAAGTACGAGAGAGATGCTAGTATTTTCTAGAGGATAATGAGTGCTCTCTGCGAGGTTTTTTGTTCGAAGAAATGAGCAGGTCTTCGCTCAGAGAATAATGAGTCTTCTCTAGAGACTACTAGTTCGCATTTCGACGCGTAGGCTGACTGTATTCTAAAAATGACACCGATCGTACCATAGAGTACAGTCACAGTTCGCTTCCCTTTTCAGTGTAGGTCTTCTATTTTTAGTCTCCATGGTCCATAGCAACAACAAATAGTTTGTTTTCTCTAGTATTCATGTTATATCTTGCATGTGTAATTCCAATTAGTGAATAAATTAGACTTGTCATAAGACTAATCAAACTAGAACAACTACAAATTAGACTTGATTATTGGCAATTTGTTGTCAAGAGATTTTCGGTTACTTATTTCATAAGTTAATATTCTGTATATTTTATGTTTCTTAGGATTATAAATATTGAATTACACACAAAAAAAATTAAAAAATAACCTTCATGTATACAATTTTAATTAAAATAATTTATATTATATTTGTGAATGTGTTTGTTTGTATGTAATATGCATTTTAAACTATGAAAAAATGTATAAAAATTATATAGAAGTATCCTAAATATTTTTGTATGTTGATCTATCGGAAGACTTAAACGCAATTTTTGTTTAAAACCATCATTTGCATTGTAGCCTATATTATTTTGATACTATTTTTGGACTTTTGATTCATTTTTATAGTGCAAAGAAAAGTTAATGAACTAGATTGTAAATATTGTAGTAAATTAAATTATTATAGAATTTTGTTTTTATTAATTTTTATTAAAAAGTTGTTGTAAATATTACTTACTAAATAAGCATTTACTAGAAAAAAATCTTTATTCAAGCAGAATCTTTGAAATTTATTATGACAATGGTTACATTTTATCATATTTATTATATTTTATGAGAATGAGTAAGAGTCCAATACAAAACTCTATTGAGTTTTATACAAAAATTATGATGAGACCTATTATCTAGGTAGATATTGATATTCTTTGTTTGTTTTAATATGTATCTTCAATCTTATACGTGCTTCTTCACTTATGGAAGTATATTTCTTTGCATGACATTACAAGAGATCTGATAGTTGCAAGGACTTTTATTTTTTAATATCTACTGTATATTTAGATAAAAATAATTATAACTGATTTTCTTCTTAGTCAAGTATTTACATAAGAATTTTCACTTTTAATTTAATGATAGTTATGACTTACAATATTCAAATGTAAGTTTCTCATATATATATATATATAATTTGGTGAGAGGCAAGGTAGTTACAGTCATTACTATCTACATGTAAAGTAGATATAAAAAACTGCAACTTGTTACGAGTGCCAGATCTTCTTTAACATTGTACAAAAAAATATCCTCTCGTTAATGAAGAAAAAAATGTAAAAATATAAATAGATATTAAGACATTAAAGAATAATAATAGATCCACCCAGATAATTAGTTTTATTATTTTTTTTTACAAACCCCTTTACAATCTTATACCTGTACTTAAATAAAATAAATATAAACTCAGAAAATCATTTCAACGTTTATTACCTTAGAGCAGTGGTCAATGGTCCACTGCTATAGCGAAGAAATCAAGTATTAGATTGTAAGTGTTGTATGAATGTATCCAGATGACCAATTAGCGGAGCCTATAAAAAGCCTTAAAGTGTTTGGTTACAATGTCCTACAACTTTGTTGATAGTAATCTAATGGTCGAAACAAAAGAAAATATATTCCAAAATTTTATTTATAATCAAAATTAACTGAACTGAATTATATTATAATTATACATATTTTAATATATGTGTATGTATGAATATATATATTATAACCAAAAAATTGTATTTCTTACATATTTTTAGATAACAATAAATGTAACTGGCTGATTCCATTCAGATTCATGCAGGCCGTCACTGATCGAATTTTTTTTTTTCTTCTAAGTAATAAAAATACCTTCTATTATGTATATGAAGATAAAATTTACCTCATAGAACGCTCAAAAAATTTTTTTTTTTTTACTACAGCAATTTTAGTGTTGGATGTAAAAACGAAAATTCAAAAATTGAAAATGAACCTCTACTTTTAAATGACTATAGCTCCGTCAATTTTTAACCTTTTTGGACGTTCTTTTAACGAAAGTGTGCGAAATTTGGTCTAGTTTTAAATTCAATCTCGATTTTTGTAATACAATTCGATCTTGCTGAGTTATTTACGAAAAACCGAAAAAAGCGATTTTTTTCAAACACGATTTTCTCAAAAACTATATTTTTTTTTTTGAAATTTTTATATGATTTTATACATAAAAAATACTAACTTTTAGGGTAGGTGAGAATATGCGATTTTGCCTTATTTTTTTAAACAGATTTTTAAACGTTTTTTTTATATTTTCGATTTTAAAACATTGATACCATGGCGCATCGTACTATTTTTCCAACTTTGCGTGTTCTTACAACTATTTTTATGCTTTTATTTATTAATATATCAAAAATATCAACAATAATCTTTAAAATAAACCCCGGATCAAATATTTTGATCAATTAGAACAAAAGTTATGACGATTTAAAGTTTAAAAAAAAAAATGCTGAAACTTTAAATAAATATATTTACTTTGAATTTTGAATTTTGAATTTTGAATATGAATTTCAAATTTTGAAAAGGTGAATTTTTTAAATACTAGAATATATTATTTGGTCATTCCCAATGAACAAATAATATGCGATACAATTAAGAAATGAACACTAATGAATTGAGAACTAATGTGAATAAAAAAATCTGAATTTGAATAAAACCTTTCAATTTACTTCTTGCCTCTCATGTCTCGAAGTTTTGGCAGTGTAGATTTGGTTTCGTTTACTTTTTCTACAGTGAATCTTTTGAATACCTTTAATTTCTTTTGCATTTCCTAACTATTCCAGTTTTTTTGTCTGTCGAAAAACTTCTAACTCATCCTTGCGGATAACAAGAATGTTAATCGACGGAGTATATTTTGATACGTGAGTGGCGAAATTTTCAGCGTTTCTAATAAAATCTGCATTCTTCTTAGACAGATTATGCGTGGTAGCATAATGTATAACTAAACCACCAATACCATCACAAGCGCCTTTGCCATGAACTGTTGCAGAAAAAAGCCATTTTCTGTTTACTTTTGAGTTTTGAAACTCATAGAATTGATATCTATTTTTAAAATGACTGGCAGCTCCATCAGAAATGGTTATGATTTCATCAAGATCTTGCGCAATATGTTTTTGTTTTAAGTTGTCGATAATTAAATTTATAGTCATTAGGGCATGAGACGAATCATGTTTAATATCGTCAGAGACGGTGACATAACTGACTGTCTTATCATTTCCAAAATAGCATACTGACGTAAATATTGATATTTGGTTTTTACTCTAATGATAGCTTTGAATTTCATTTTGAAGCAGAACTGTCCAATTTTCTGCAAAATCGACATGAATAACTAATTGGAAGTCATTATTTTTCGCTAAAAGTTTAACCTCTTTAATTGCTATACGTTGAATTTCTTTGACCAATTTATGAGCTCTTACAGTGAGAGCACGCTCTCTTAACTCTATTAAGAAATTTTCAATTGTGCTAGTTTTATTCAGTAAATTTGATTTTTCTGAATAAAATCTGCAATGTCTTGTTTATTCTCTTTTTTATAATTATTCAAAGCATCTGTAAATATCATATTTATTTAAAGTTTCAGCATTTTTTTTTAAACTCTAAATCATCATAACTTTTGTTCTAATTGATCAAAATATTCGATCCGGGGTTTATTTTAAAGATTATTGTTGATATTTTTGATATATTAATAAATAAAAGCATAAAAATAGTTGTAAGAACACGCAAAGTTGGAAAAATAGTACGATGCGCCATGGTATCAATGTTTTAAAATCGAAAATATAAAAAAAAACGTTTAAAAATCTGTTTAAAAAAAATAAGGCATAATCGCATATTCTCACCTACCCTGAAAGTTAGTATTTTTTATGTATAAAATCATATAAAAATTTCAAAAAAAAAAATATAGTTTTTGAGAAAATCGTGTTTGAAAAAAATCGCTTTTTTTCGGTTTTTCGTAAATAACTCAGCGAGATCAAATTGTATTACAAAAATCGAGATCTCTTTAAAACTAGACCAAATTTCGCACACTTTCGTTAAAAGAACGTCCAAAAAGGTTAATAATTGACGGAGCTATAGTCATTTAAAAGTAGAGGTTCATTTTCAATTTTTGAATTTTCGTTTTTACATCCAACACTAAAATTGCTGTAGTAAAAAAAAAAAAAAAATTTTGAGCGTTCTATGAGGTAAATTTTATCTTCATATACATAATAGAAGGTCTTTTTATTACTTAGAAGAAAAAAAAAATTCGATCAGTGACGGCCTGCATGAATCTGAATGGAATCAGCCAACTGATTTTATAAACTTTTTTAGATTACGTAACAAAAAAGCATTTTCTTTGAATCAATACTTTTTTATTCGATAATCAAATGAGTTTAGTAATCAAAAATAGAATAATATAGATGGTTAATTATTTTTATTATAAGCAAGTTAAAGTTATAGATAAAAAATAAAGAAATCATTCAAATATTTGCAATACCTGAGATAAAAGATCCTTGCATGAGAAAAATTAATTTAATTATCAAATTACATTAATTTTTCTCAAGCAAAGCTGTTTTATCTCAGGTATTGCAAATATTTGAATGATAGTTTTAATCATTAATTAATCTTAAAATTAGACATCCATTGCCTTGAAACAAGTGATCGAATAACTTTTTCAGCAAATAGGTAGTTAAAGCTCCTGCGAATCCTGTTTCTGTAAATAGAAATGCAGTACACATGAGTTCGGGCGTACTGGGAAGAATTAGGATGATTGCTCCCGTTAGGTCGTGTTTGAGTGATAATCCGAAACAATACATTCAGTATATCTGTATATTCCTGTTTATAGTATTGAATTATATATATTTAGATATACTGTAGAAGAATATATGCATAGTTGTATGGATTATGATACGAGTTTAACCTGGCGGGACATTTTTTTTATTAGTATAATGGGTTTTTAAGGTCTCTGAGAGCGCCTTAACGTGGAAATTGGAAAATTCCGAGTTAATCTCGATATATTACAGCCCAGAGTGTCTCAAAAAATAAAATTTCACTCAAAAATATTGCAAACGGAAGTGTAAGATACGAGGGCTTGGCCAAGTATAGGCAAAAATATGCAAAAAAAACATTTTTTTCCTTTTTGACGTTGTTCCACTACTTTTAAAGATCTAAAAAAAATTTTACATACTTTTGGTGCATAAATAAATATTATATATTTTTTCCAAAGTGTCGTCTATCTTAGTTTTCGAAATATCTCAAGAAACAATTTTCAAACGTCTCTAGAAATTTGAATTTTGCACCTACAAAAAAATCATCAGAGACTAATTTATAGGGCTTCAAAAAACCTAAATTTAAAAAAAAAAAATATTCTAGCTTAAAAATTGACGGAGATAGAGCTAAGAGACTCAAAAAATGAAAAATTGCGTTTTTGAGGTTAGGTTTAGGTTTAAAAGGCTAAAAATTTGTATAGAGGTATATTTTTTTATATAGAATATAATGGCTATATCAGTTTTTCTCTCTGCTTCTGGGTCCAATTCACCTATCTTACCCGGCTAGACCTTTTGTGATTATTCTGCTTTTATTCTTGACAAAATTTTAAAATATTTTCCATTTTTCTTCAGAAATAAAATCTTCCTAGCATAAAAATCTGGTAACACGATTATGAGCTATTCGATACTTTTTGTTCAATGGCGGATTTTTATCAAATACGACATCAAAGTTTCTGTAATTCATAAGTTTTATGATTATGTGAATAGGCTGTATAAAATAACACAAGCTACTTAACTATTACTAAAGAATTTTAAATATTATCATTTGACGTATTAAATATTAAGCTTAAGAGAAAACAATTTTATATTAATATTTTAACATTAAGAGGAGGCCGTATAGCTCTGTCCTTGTCTAATCTAAATTTTCGTTATTATTAATAAATTAAATATTGTTATACAAAAGTAGGGGTATAGCCCAATATATTTCAAGACGAACAAACGATCCTATTCTATGAAAAAATATAAAATTTTCATTAGTTTTCGAGTGAGGTCTGAAACGGATAAGCAATGGAATTTGATAACTGTTATTCCGTTTCAGACCTCACTCGAAAACTAATGAAAATTTTATATTTTTTCATAGAATAGGATCGTTTGCTCGTCTTGAAATCTATTGGGCTGTATCTTTACTTTTGTATAACAATATTTAATTTATTAATAATAACGAAAATTTAGATTAGACAAGGACAGAGCTATACGGCCGCCTCTTAATAAGAGCAGGTCGAACTATCTGTCTTTGTCTAATAGAGTTTTTCATCATTTATATAAACACCATCCGTTGTAGCAAGAAAAAAAATAGTAGTCCCTGTTAGATGTTAGTGTAATAAGTAAATTTTGCAATGACAATCAAATTATTTTATCATGTAATTTTTGAATAATATGAGATCTACCAAAAAAGATTGGTTATATTTAGTAGGTTTTATATTATTAAAAAACTACGCGATAAAATCATTT
The DNA here is from genome assembly GCA_017163975.1 of Anastatus disparis. Lineage (NCBI taxonomy): Eukaryota > Metazoa > Arthropoda > Insecta > Hymenoptera > Eupelmidae > Anastatus > Anastatus disparis. Next base: position 2,671,083 of record JAFFSR010000301.1, on the reverse strand, counting down.
TCTTGCTATTACAAAATTTACTTAATATACTAATATCTAGCGGGGGCTACTATTTTACTATTAGACAAAGATAGATAATTTGGTCTATTCTTAATATTAATAATATTATAAGAAAAAGTAATAGTTGTCAATTTTGTAATAAACGTTGCATTGGAATCCTTCTTTAATTATGAACAATTTATTTATTTTCACAGCCAGTATCTTAAAACTATAAACATAGTTAAATTTTTTACGAAAATATTTATAAATATATCTATCATTTTATACCTTTTATTAGATTGAATATTATTTCTCTTATTATCAAATCTAATATTATTTTTAAAGACGTCATTGTTAAGCGAAAGAGGACTCTCATTCCTATTGTTTTCCTCTTCTGCATTCTCAGTGATTAGACTATAAAAGTAATTTAAATTAATAGTATTGAAAATACGAAGATAATGAAGTGAACCTTTGAATATATAATATAAATAACATATTTTTTTTTTTGAATACTGTGTCAGTGTCAATATTAGAAATCATTGACACATTTGCATTGTCTAAATCACAAAACGCATTTTCAGGGATGATTTTTGGTTCAATCAGACTTTCCACAATTGTTGATCTTGAAAAAAAAATAATCGAATCAAAATTCGATTTCAAAAAATTATTTTGCTGTTCACTTGAAAATACGCGTCTTTATATGAATTTTTTTTTATACTTGCAGATTATTCATTTTTTAAATAAATGGTGCATCACTATGTATAAAATGTAATCGCTAAATGTTTATAGCTATGTGAAAAATCTTAATCAAGTTTTTATTCGTTTATTTCATTTATGAAAAATTGCATAGTCTAAAAGATATAAATTCAGTTACAAAAGTAAATCATTTTCTGTTTTGTTTTATTTATATTGTTTTCTTATATTTCGATGCATTTTTTTTCTATAATTTCTATAAATAAAAATATAATAATGAAAAATAACGAATTATTAATAACAAAGGAAATATTGATATTTTACATATTCGTGAATTCGTAAAAAATATCGTTAATTCATATATTGTATGTTGTTATTTAAAAATTAAGCAAAATCATATAAGATTTAGTACGTTAGTTTGATCAATAATTTTTACAATCAGTAAATTGTTATAAAAAAATAAAAAAAAAAACTTTTTAATGTACTACGTTTTTATAATGAACCAAAAAGTATAAAATAATGTGTAATGAAATGAAAAGTGAATAATGATTTGAAATAAAAAAACGTGGGGCGCATGTTTATTATTATGTATTGTATGCGCCCCACGTTTTTTTTTTATTTCAAATCATTATTCACTTTTCATTTCATTACACATTATTTTATACTTTTTGGTTCATTATAAAAACGTAGTACATTAAAAAGTTTTTTTTTTTATTTTTTTATAACAATTTACTGATTGTAAAAATTATTGATCAAACTAACGTACTAAATCTTATATGATTTTGCTTAATTTTTAAATAACAACATACAATATATGAATTAACGATATTTTTTACGAATTCACGAATATGTAAAATATAAATATTTCCTTTGTTATTAATAATTCGTTATTTTTCATTATTATATTTTTATTTATAGAAATTATAGAAAAAAAATGCATCGAAATATAAGAAAACAATATAAATAAAACAAAACAGAAAATGATTTACTTTTGTAACTGAATTTATATCTTTTAGACTATGCAATTTTTCATAAATGAAATAAACGAATAAAAACTTGATTAAGATTTTTCACATAGCTATAAACATTTAGCGATTACATTTTATACATAGTGATGCACCATTTATTTAAAAAATGAATAATCTGCAAGTATAAAAAAAAATTCATATAAAGACGCGTATTTTCAAGTGAACAGCAAAATAATTTTTTGAAATCGAATTTTGATTCAAATATTTTTTTTTCAAGATCAACAATTGTGGAAAGTCTGATTGAACCAAAAATCATCCCTGAAAATGCGTTTTGTGATTTAGACAATGCAAATGTGTCAATGATTTCTAATATTGACACTGACACAGTATTCAAAAAAAAAAAATATGTTATTTATATTATATATTCAAAGGTTCACTTCATTATCTTCGTATTTTCAATACTATTAATTTAAATTACTTTTATAGTCTAATCACTGAGAATGCAGAAGAGGAAAACAATAGGAATGAGAGTCCTCTTTCGCTTAACAATGACGTCTTTAAAAATAATATTAGATTTGATAATAAGAGAAATAATATTCAATCTAATAAAAGGTATAAAATGATAGATATATTTATAAATATTTTCGTAAAAAATTTAACTATGTTTATAGTTTTAAGATACTGGCTGTGAAAATAAATAAATTGTTCATAATTAAAGAAGGATTCCAATGCAACGTTTATTACAAAATTGACAACTATTACTTTTTCTTATAATATTATTAATATTAAGAATAGACCAAATTATCTATCTTTGTCTAATAGTAAAATAGTAGCCCCCGCTAGATATTAGTATATTAAGTAAATTTTGTAATAGCAAGAAAATGATTTTATCGCGTAGTTTTTTAATAATATAAAACCTACTAAATATAACCAATCTTTTTTGGTAGATCTCATATTATTCAAAAATTACATGATAAAATAATTTGATTGTCATTGCAAAATTTACTTATTACACTAACATCTAACAGGGACTACTATTTTTTTTCTTGCTACAACGGATGGTGTTTATATAAATGATGAAAAACTCTATTAGACAAAGACAGATAGTTCGACCTGCTCTTATTAATGTTAAAATATTAATATAAAATTGTTTTCTCTTAAGCTTAATATTTAATACGTCAAATGATAATATTTAAAATTCTTTAGTAATAGTTAAGTAGCTTGTGTTATTTTATACAGCCTATTCACATAATCATAAAACTTATGAATTACAGAAACTTTGATGTCGTATTTTTAGTTCAATTAATTAAAAAACTTAATTTCATGAGTATATCCCTCTAAATATATTAATATATATATATATATAAATTTTATCGTGTTGTCCAACAGTGCATATTATATAGCATATATATTGTTATCAAGGGACTAAAACGTGTTTCATCTATTTTTTTTAGAGAACACGTAATCGCATGCTGAGTTTCCCGCCATTTTGACGATAATGACGCTATTAGAAATTCAACCGAAATTTATTGTTTTATGCATTGATAGACCATAAAATGAATAAAATACAGTCTCAAATTTTATATGTACAATACAAAATGCTGTAATTTATGTCTAATTGCAATATGAGAAGTTAAAGAATTTTAAAAATTTTCGAAGATGGTTAGACACTAATGTTAAAAGTATATCTATATATAAAATCTTCAAAATTTCAATTTTTCCAATATCTCCGTATATAATTGTATTAATATATTTTTCGGTGGGAATATATATTTAATTATATTATCCAACAATGCATGCAAAAATATAATATTGAATATATTAATATATTAATATATTTGATATATTAATATATTAATATATTTGATATATTAATATATTAATATATTAATATATTTGATATATTAATATATTAATATATTTGATATATTAATATATTAATATATTTGATATATTAATATATTAATATATTACTATATTAATATATTACTATATTTGATATATTAATATATTAATATATTAATATATTAATATATCAAAAGAAGATTTTTAAAATTTTCGAAGATGTTTAGACACTAATGTTAAAAGTGTATCTATATATAAAATCTTCAAATCTTCAATTTTGCCAACATCTCCGTATATGATTGAATATATTAATATATTGTTCGGTAGATATATATATTTTTTTTATAATATTGCATTGTCATCCAGTTCCGAGCTATATTTAAAATTTCAAGTCTCTAGCTTATCAGGAAGTTAGTTTACAATCGGTTGCAAAATTCGTACCGAACAGACAGACAGACAGACAGACAGACAGACAGACAGACAGACACCAAAGCGAGTTAATAAAAACGTAGTAAAAACGTAGTAAAAAACGTAGTAAAATAAATATTGCATCACTTATTATTTATACTATAATGTAAACATTTTAATTACATTGAATTACATATACTCATTTAAAATAACAAAAATCATTTGATTTTCAACATGTCTTTATGTAAATGTTTCCTTCCATTTTTGTATTTACATATATTTTTTTTCTCACTTGTTAATTTACTAAGTGGTTGCAAATCACAGTAAAGACTCCTCAGCTCTTCTTGCGAGGAGTCAGTCTGCGGCGCACACATATGTATCATTGATACAAGAACCAGGGACCGTCAAAGGCTCAATCAAAGGACTTGGAAGAGGTGGCAAAATTGTCAAAGATCCAACAGCAGTCAAACTCAGAGCATGTATCTGCATCAAAAGTCTGGAAAACACGCCACTTATGGCAGTCATTACTCGAGATGTAGTGGCTACTAAGGTAAAACTCTCCATAAGAGGTGTTTTAAAGGAGGTACTACTAGCTTCAGTCTACCTCCCCTATGAGCAAGAAATTCCTATAAAAGAGGTAATTAAGTTGGTGGACTATTGTGGCGAGAGGGGGCTCCCTCTAGTTTTGGGATGTGATGCTAATGCGCACCATACGGTGTGGGGCAGCTCGGACACGAATGCTAGAGGATCGGCCCTACTCGAGTACTTAGCTACCACAGAACTAGATATTCTTAATAGGGGTTCGGAATCTACCTTCTTTAATATAAGGAGAAAAGAGGTGATCGACCTAACACTGTGTTCACAAAACTTTATTCATACTGTGCAAGATTGGAGAGTGTCATAAGAACCGACGCTCTCTGATTATACACAGATCACGTTTAATATCTGTTTCAAAAAGTCAAATGGATTAGGAACCCAAGGAACACGCACTGGGGTACATACAAAAAGGAACTCTCAATAGCGATGAGAGAATTCCCTAAAAATATTGGGAATAGGGAAGAGATAGAAGGGGCGGCGGAAATGCTTCAACAGTCTATCATCTCGGCATTCTCTAAGAGCTGTCCTCTCAAGAAAGAAAGGACAAAGTATGAATCTTCATGGTGAAATCACAAACTGGAAACTCTTAAGGAGATAGTCTAAAGATTGTTCAAAAAGGCCAAGAAATCCAAAGCGGTGTTACCTTGGCAGAAGTGGAGGAACAAACAGAAAGAATACAGAAGGGCCCACACGGAAGGATGGAGGAAGTTCTGTTTGGAAGTGGAACAAGGTCTGGAGGCATCTCGACTGGACAAATTGTTTGCACGGAATACGGAGGCATGGTTGGGTGCCATTAGGCTTCCAGAGGGTGGTTACTCAGTGACTGACGAGGAGACATTGGGCTGCCTGATGAGGACGCACTTTCCGGGTTTTATTAACCTGGATAGTGGGGAGAGTGATCAACCCGATAACCCTTCAAGGGTGAATTGGGGTCCTGGTCGCGGTGGGCCCACTGACAAGTCAGCTAGGGTGAAGCTTGTGGTTAGGATTGTCTCCCCAGATCGAGTCAGGTGGTCCTGGTTCTCCTTTGGGCCGTTCAAGTCTCCCGGGGTGTACAGGGTGTACCCGGTCCTGCTTCAGCAGGGCACGGAGGTTATCTTTGGTCCATTCGTGAGACTGGCAAGAGCCTGTTTGTGGCTGGGCTATACACCCGAAAACTGAAGGAATTCAAAAGTAGTGTTTATCCCAAAACCAGGAAGAAGCAGCTACTCCACGGCAAAGGACTTCAGACCGATTTGTCTGATGTCCTTTATGCTCAAGTCGATAGAAAGGCTCATCGACAGATACATCAAGGAGACGGTTCTCACATAGAATCCGCTATCACCAGAACAACACGGAAGGCAAATCTACCGAAACGGCACTGCACAAAGCAGTGTCATTAATCGAGGAAGAAATAGAAGCAGGAGGATTCGCCATAGGAGCCCTCCTGGATGTAGAGGGGGTTTTCAACAATACCCCAACAGAGGCTATTTGCAAAGCAGCCGAGAGTAAAGGAGTGCCGGCCATGATCACGGACTGGATCCGTGATATGCTGAGTCACTGATTATTGTAAATAACTAGGAGTGACACTACGGTGAGAGGTACAGTCGCTAATGGCTGTCCCCAGGGTGGTATGGTCTCCCCCTTAGAATGAAACTTGGTGGCAGAAGGTGCCTTAACCTGTGTTAAAGAAACCGGATGTCATGTCATTGGATATGCCGATGATATAATTATAGTGGTGAGAGGGCGTTTCCTTGAACCGCTGGCAGATGTATTACAGGCAGCACTGGACAGACTTTGGAACTGGTGCAAAACCAACAAACTGTCTATCTACCCTAGCAAAACAGAGGTGGTAGTCTTCACGAGGAGGTACAAGTGGAAACTGCACAAAACCTCAAAGCTAGAAGGCCAAGTATTATCACCAAAATCTGAGGCCAAATACTTGGGGGTGATACTGGACAGCAAGGTGCACTGGAAACCTCAGGTAGAAAAGCGCTGCAGGAAGCTCACCAATACGTTTTGGCTTAAGAGGAGGTCACGTATCTCTGTCCTTTTCTAATCAAAGAAATGATTTTTTTAGAAAAACTAATAACTTTATCAAAAAATGAAGAGAAAGCCGCATCTTGTATCAAAAAAAGCAATATTTTCTTTGATAAGAAAAAATTAATTTTATTTCTTCGTTCTCAAGAAAACCTTGAAAAACCAAATTGTCCACCCTAACCTCTATGATTTAAGTTTTTCAAGATTTTCTTGAAAACGAAGCAATAAAATTAATTCTTTCTTATTAAAGAAAATATTGCTTTTTTTATTACGAGATGCGGCTTTCTCTTCATTATTTGCTAAAGTTGTTAGTTTGTGTAAAAAACTCAATTCTTTGATTAGAAAAGGACAGAGATACGTGACCTCCTCTTAACAGGAGAACTATTGGAAGGAATTGGGGGCTTAAACCTTCAACCATCCTGTGGATGTTTAGAACAATTCTCATTCCTAGACTAACCTACGCAGCAGTGGTATGGTGAAAACGCACCAGCCAAACTACAACAGCGAAGCTCCTAGATAGGCTAAGGGGACTTGTCCTGAGAGCCATGACAGGGGCAATGAAGACTACTCCCATAGAAGCCCTGGGATTCTTGATGGAAGTGGCATCCTTACAACTGTATGTACAAGAGGCTGCTACAAGGTTTGCATGCAGACTGATTGCTCTCAATATATGGACAGGGAGACGTGAACACACTAACCCTCCTTGCCTTAAACAGGATGTATTATTAAAGATGAGGTCAGATCTGATGGTGACGAAATATCACTTTGACAATAAATTCGAGCTGATTTTCCCAACCAGAGAAGACTGGCTGTCAAAAAAAGGTAATGACAGAATACCGAACTCAGGCGACTCTGGTACACGGATGAATCAAAATTTGCAACGGGTACTGGAGCAGACATCTATCGAAGGAGGCTTGGGAAGGGGACTATGGTCCCGCTAGGCAAGCAGGCTTCAATTTTTCAGGCAGAACTGGTGACCATACTGATCTGTGCTCAGCTGGCACTGGATGTGAACAACCAAGACATAGTGAACATCTGTTCGGATAGCAAAGGGGCACTCATGGCCTTAAAAAGCTACAAAACTAAGTCGAGTCTGGTAAAGGAATGCATCAACTCACTAAATACTTCAGGAGAAAAATGCAGGAAATTCAAACTTTACTGGGTTTCCAGTCACGTGGGAATCAAAGGCAACAGGGTAGCAGGCGACCTAGTAAAACTATCTGCAAAAACACCACTAATTGGCCTTGAACCTGCGTTGGGAATTGAGATGAGCCAAATTAAAGAAAGAATGTGACAATGGCGAGAGACACAACATAGGACAACCTGGAGGAATACACCAGGCCGCAAACCGTACATATCCATAAGGTTGTGATGAAGGGTTGCTGGTGGGACTCAACTATATGGTTGCAAAGAGCCTTTTGCCTAGGCAGCATTAGGTGATTCTATTCTTATAGAACTACCTACCCGTTATCCTTAATAATAATATAATAAGTGGTTGCAAATATAATGAAAATACATACGAGACATTTTCTACTCTGAGTTTAATTTATAAATATACATAAAAAAACAACTATTAAAAAACAAAGTTTTTTTCATCGTTACAATCTCTTGTTTATGTGAAAACAAAAATAAGATACTTATCTTGATTTAAAGAATACTTATTATATTGATGATTTTATTAGATTGCAAGACGGAATAACATCTTTTTTCAGCCTTCGTCGTGATATATTAAAACCCAGGATATCGCTAAAGTCATCTTTTTTTAAATGATCACTGCACCCAAGGCTAGTTTTTGTTGCAACTTTTCCTATAGTAGCCGACTATAATTTTTTCATATTTTCATCTTTTGGGAATCTAAAGTATGATATAAAAAAAAATTTTGTACATTTTCTTTTTACAGAATAAAATAAGATGTTGAAATGTCTTAATATGAATAAAGCATTGTTTTTTTGTATACTTACAAAGAATTTGGATAGTATTAATGTCTTAAACATTGTAGTTGTTACTTACGCGTGAAAAGATCTTTTATTTCCAGGCGAATCTTCTTTTCCACACAAAAAACAAGCACGAACCATTTTTTATTATATATATTAAATGAAATGTATTTCTCAATAAATAGATATTTAATATACAATATACATAGAAACATATAGCATACTCAGATTATATATTGTCAGCTATTAACAAAAAACGTTTGTGCTCTTTTGTTTTGATTATGAAGATTAGAGAAGGTTTTGAAGTTTTTTGTTTTTCAGCAGAACAACATTTATGTACCTCTTCTCTCCAATTTAAATTTATAAATTCGAATCTTAGTATTTAAAATAATTTTGCATATACCTTTAGTACTATATTTCTTTAAAATTATTTTTTCTTCTACTAGATTATTAAATAATAAAATAACCATAAATAAAATAAAATATATTTTGAATATAACAAAGATTAAATAACAAAAAGACATTCAAAATAGTATATTTCGGTACTAGTGCGATAAAGTTATTTTTTACTCGCGTGGCGGTTTGCGCCCGAGCGAAGCGAGGGTGAAAAGGTCACACGAGTAAGAAATCACTTTCTCGCACGAGTATCAAACACTATTTTTTGACACGACGTGTGAGAAGCTCCATTTTCGCACGTGTCACTTTGTACAGCGTGCGTGAAATCGAGCTTCTCGCACGGAGTGTCAAAAAATATTATAATATACATAATGCTAAATATCATTAGTTAAGGGAATGTAAAATACCAACATTACAGTTTTTCAATTTGTCAATTCTTAATCCAAAATTTAAAAAAATATCTCTATATTATAATCTTCCATTTTAACTAATAAAAAGCATAATATACAGAAATTTCGAAAAATTTTCAATAACAATTAAAATTTCGAGAAACTGCAATGTCGGTAAGTATGTATGAATCATGTACCCAATTGCATTACCTTAATAATAAAACTACCTTTGCTATGCTTATTTTTTCTACTTCAATTATTATTTTGTAAAAATAAACTTATAACGCTATCAATTTTAGCAAAAGAGAAAAGTTTATTTTAATTTGTAAAAAAAAATTTATATTGAATTACAGAAAGAATAAGAATTTTTATTTGAATGTATATATTGAAAGTCATTCAAGTAACATCTTTTTCTTTTTCTTTCAAAACTGTCTTTGAACTTGTATAAAAAAATTTTTCCAACCATATTATTGATTGAAATAAAGTTTTATTGGTATATTTTTCTTGTAAAAAAATATTCTTTTTAAAAACAATTTATTTTTATTCATCTACAGTAAATTTTCTTATAGGTTAAATGTCCAACTAAATTTAGATTAATTAATATAATGAGAAGCTTGTAAATACTATTAGTAAGATCTGATATAATTATTACGATTCGCAGTAATAAAAATAGAAGTGAATTAAATACACTTTACATGTTTGAAATTCATTCTCATTATATCATTGAAAAATTTTATACATGATTCAAGATTTTTTTTATAAATCATACATCACGATTCATTAAATTTATATGAAATCAAAATTTTCCGATTTATTTACATTACGAAGCTGTCTTGCTACATAATAAATAAACCACGTCCGAGTACGTAACTTATGTTATTTAACAATCAAAAAATTTTATGATTATATAATAGTTATGATTTTTATATATACACAATTATCATATTAAATTTTAATGTTTTATGTACTTCATTATAAATAAAAAGGTAATACCAAAATTCTTCTAACAATGATGTTATGTTTCATATATTCAGCATGTTTCCGATCTATTCTCATATCATGCTTGAAAAATTATTATGTTTATAATAAAATCTCATATCAATAAATGAAATTATCGGAGGAAAAATCCGAATTGTAACACTTATTTTGTAAATAGGGATTGATGTAATAATTATAAAGTTCCGGAATGTTAAAATTTTACTTTAAAGTATATTTATCTTTAAAACATATTTTTGATTCAAGATATTATTTTGTAAAACAGAAAGAATGATCTCTTCAAAACAAATCTATTTGATTCATATATATAGAATTTTGTAAAAGGTTTGATAAATCTTTGATTCAATTTCATTTGATCAATATTGTAAAAAACTTATAAATATGATTATAATAAACTCCTTTACAACTCGCAAAGTTTTAAAAATTTGAAATTGTAAGAGAATAAAATTTTCATATCAAAATAAAACATCAATAATAATTTTAAAAAATTTACTTAATTTTAAAAAAAATATCCTTACTTGTAATCGAACTCACATCCCATGTGCTTACATAAAAAAAGGGCATTGCTTTACAGCGCGCGGCCGATGAACTCTAATGATTAGAATATGCTAAAACTAGTACATGCTCGACAAATTCAAAACTCTTTTTACATGTTTTTTATATATCGGAAAATATTATATTCTTATTAATATTAATTTATTTTACACTTACGTACCTGTTTTAAGTAAGTGATGATAATGATTAAGTATTGGAAACGTAAATAAATATAACTTTTCATTACAAGTATTTAAAAGCAAATTGTAATTTAAGCTTATAAGTTGTCAATAGCATGATTATCAATTTTTAAAATACAAAATTATATTACAATAATTTGTTTACTAATAACGTCATTAAAAAGTGAAAAAATTAAAAAAAATTTTCAATTCTATCGAAAAATTTAATAAATTAAAAGAATTTTAAATATACATAAGTAAAATATAATTACAATAATCTATAGGCTTTTTTACACAAAAAAAAAAAAAAAAATTTCCTGAATTTGGGCTTGAACTTGAATCTTTATATCGAAAACACGCTCTGATACTCATGACGTTACGACTATGCTCCGCCCATAAGAAAGAGAAGACCATACTTGTTAAGTCTTTTCGTCTCTCTCTCATCTGCGATTGCGTGCTACTGTTTTGATCCGCAGACTATACTTACTATGTCTATAGATTTAACATATATATCTCACAGGGGGTTTATTCATAACATATCTCACAAGTGAGATAAGCTGTATCGACCAATCAGGACGGTTTCTCTGCATTGATAAGTTGTGTATCAATAATTGCGTATATCGTCGGTGATGTACACTTGGCGGAAAGGATATTTTTCCGAATGTCAACGTCAAATGGCAACATCGCATATTTTACCACGGAAATAATACAATTCTAAATTATCGAATAAATTTGGCATCATCGTTACTTATTACTTAATGACATAACTGCAGTAAACAAACAATATTACTTTCTTTTTTCATGATTTGAATTATAATTTTATGAAATAAAATTTTGATTTCTGAGTTCAATAATCATATAGAAAATAATATTGTTAATTTAAATTATCTTCGTAATAAAATTTTAGATATTATCATTTGAATTTTGCATAAATAACCTATATGAAAAAACAAAATAATGATGATGTGAAACTCAATGCATGATTTGAAGTTTTCTTACGTCTGTGGTAAAATATGCAGCGCTGCTATTTGAGGTATACTCAATGGTAACATATTCTATGATAATTCTTTTTCCCACATTTAAAATTTAACCAATACAAATGAACGGACTGACGGAATCATCCAATAATGTCGTGTTATTTTAAAATCACGGAAAAAGAGCTATCATAGAATATGTTTCCGTTGACTGTACACAGTCGGAAAAATATCCTTTCCGCAAAGTGTACGTATATCGGTGGTATACGGTATATCGCATGAGGTGTATCACAAGCGTAAAATCCCTAAATAAAATTTTTATGTTTTTATAATAAATAGTAGAAAATATTTAAATTCACAAAATCAATAAATATATTATCTGAATATAATTTATTTTTCAATTATTAAAAAAAGTAAATATATTTATTTATTATTAATATTACTAATATGTAGTAGTTTTGAATGTATTTGCAAAACATAAAAACAAATTGTGACAAATCAGTACCAGAAAATTATTAAATACAAAGTACAAAGTAATTATCAAAATCTCTTTAGATAATTTCATTTTTTATTTAAGTATTCGATCGATTAATTAATTAAATTGATAAAATCAAAAATCTAAGAAATAAAAAAGTTAACTAATAATGATAAAATACAAAACTATCACTTTTTTCACAAAGCTAATATAATGAATCCTTTTTATATTTCTTCAATATCGTGATTTATAATGGTAGCAAATAAAGATGTATTAAAAATATCCTTATTTAGTAATATAAAATCTTTCTATATCAATTGTTTTTCATACTACTTGTTTATATTTATTATGAATACTAAATTCGCTTGAATTATAATATTAAAATAATATACTACGCGAAATTTTTTCACATATTATGACAGTAATGAACTCTTGGATGTTTGCCTTTATTTTCTAGTATATTATATATTAGAGAATCTAAGAATAATCTCTTAAGTACATTCCCTATTAAAAAAAAACACGTGTTTTTCACGTGTATTTTTCAGGTGTGTTTTTCACATATTGTTTTATAGCTTTTCGAAGAGCTTCTACTGTTCGGCCTCTCATATCTGCGTCTTCCAAATTTGTGTGAGGGATGACAAAACTTAGAAAAACGCCACCTAGTGACTTAAAGTCAAACCGACGTAATCGATCATTAATAGCGATTTTAATTCACTAGGTGGTGTTTTTCTATGTTTTGTCATCCCTTACACAAATTTGGAAGACGCAAATATAATAGACCAGATCGTAGAAGATTTTCGAAAAGCTATGAAAAAATATGTGAAATATACACCTGAAAAATACACGTGAAAAAAACACGTGAAAAATATGCGTGAAAAAACACGCAAATTTTACATGTAAAAAACACGTGTAAAACCCTGGTAGAATCTGATTCCATTTCCAAGCTATTTCTTAGTCATTTAAACTGCGCATATGCTAGAAACAAGCTTGTTTTAATTCCCAGTTCTTAGCTATCGATGTAACGCTTTTTTTCCCACTTTACCGGCATTTACTGGATTGCAAATTCTTAGATAATTAAAAGGTATTAATTCACCATTAAACTTGGCTAGAAATAAAATAAGTTTGAGACAATATTAAAATAACCTGCGAAATAATATTAATCTCTTGTACTCTATTATAACCTCTAAATACGGTGAAGAGACAAGTAACAAAAAAGACGCAAACAGACATGCATATACGATATTTTTGAAACAAGCACAATTGATACCGAATTGCGTTTGTGCAGAAAGTTTTTCGGTATATCACGCGCTTACCGTACGAAGACAAGCAGTACACATTATGTATGATTTCCGTGTTTATGAAGCAAAGGCATCACTTTTCATAGTGCGGTGCGTATCACATTTGTTGAGAAAAAACTATCTCCGTATGTTTGAAGCAGTTGTAAAGTGAATATATAATGAAATAGTTTTAGAAACAATGTTTGCATGTCATCTTTAGATATTTTAACGATACTTATGAACTTATTTAGCACTCGTTTTATTTAATTCTAATACTACGTAATACTTAATTATTACTTTTTAAAATTTGTTTAAATAAAAAAAACATTTATAAAACTTATTTTTATTATGTCAAAGTGCAAATTTTCGACTCAAATAAACAAATTATCACTTTTTATAGGTTAGAAATATACGTTAATCACGATCTTTTGACATCCCGACAGAGTAATCGTCACAATATTTTTTTGACATAAGAATTGATTAATTCTTTGATAGTTTTCATATATTTAAAATATAAACATTTTTGCCCATTTTTAATTCCTATTTCCTAGTTTCGAGTCCATTTAAAATGTTTCAAATTCTACCAGGGAAGATACGTGTATTTTACACGTGTTTTTTTCACGTGCAAAAAAAACGTGTTTTTTTTAATAGGGTTTAATGCTTGTAATAATTTAATGTATGAAATGGAGCTGTAAATAGAAGCAAACATATAAAACTTGCAATAATAAAATATATCAAATCTTTATAAAATAGATAATACATTTTCTATAAAAATTTAATATATTTTATTATTGCACATTTTATAGTCTGCTACTATTTACAGCTTAATTTTATAAATTTAATTATCACAAGCTTTAAATGTACTTTTAAATAATAAGTAGATTCAAAGCTTACAATATAAATAATTTATAGACTTAATAAATCTACTTGGAATTAACCAGTACATTCAAAGTTTATAATAAATAAATAGTTTGAGAAATTACATAAATAATTGATGAAACTTCTCAAACTTCGTAGCTAATTTTTTATTACAATCGTTATGTTATTACATCTATAAAGTTTGAAGTGTTAAACGTATATCACTATATACTATTGACATAGATGCATTTACATATTTTTCACATTTATCATCGTGTTTTGGTATTTTATGCTGGTATATCGCTATTATAACTAGATATTAACTACCACTTCTAAAAATATTCCTTGGGATTTTTCGTATGTAATTATAAATTCAGTGATACATGGTGCTACAGTCTTATATCAATTTGCGATATACTATACCACTCATTTTATCAATGCGGAGCAACTCTATAGGGTGAATTTAATATCGAACATTCAGGTTTTCTCATGGCTTTGGGAGTTAATGGTTATCTTAAAAATCTCGCACCATTTAGTATGTATAAATATTTAGTTAAATGTCATAAAGCTACTAGCATTGGTTTATCACTAGGATTATCAACTACCCTGGTAGAAAGTTAAGTATATATTCAGTATATCATCCTGTATTTTATAGGCGGTCTCGATCTTATGCTTTTAGATATCGCGATAAGCCTTCATTACTCTTAGTGAATTATCGCAATGGCATCGGGAGAATATGGTCAATGTTGAACTATACTATATTCACAAACAGCATATTACAAAGTGCGAGTGAGCGCGCATATGGGAACATAGTTAGTAATAAGGAGAAAGACTGTCGGCTCCTTGTTTCCTTTTGAGTTTCTGCGCGGGCAGTCTTAGTCTCTCACACTAAGTTTCAATATGCACTCGCTCACTCACACTTCGAACTAAATGATTTTATATAGATATTGCACTCATAATCATACTGTATGTGTTTGCAAATAAACTCAGATTATACAATAAAGAACAGAAAATTTTAACGCTATTACAATGATAATATGTTTCTTTATCTTTAATAATTTTAAAGTTAAGTTACATAGTTAATCTAACCTGTACATATATTGACGAAGATTGACGCTTATCGAAGACGAAGCGTAGAGTGATGCGCGCGCAGCTAACATTCAGTATTCATAACTATAGGATATATCGTACGATTATACGAACAGGCGCCATCGTGGGCTGCATGTATACAAACTGATTCGCTTTTTATAAACGATTTTAATTGAAAATTATTTACAACTCATATGAATTGTAATAATGAATATCACAATATTTATAATTTATTTCAAAACAGAAGAAAAAAATCTTAATTGATTTTTTTAGAGATAATATTTTACAACAACTAGTTACCCGAGCATATCTTTATCCGTAATTTTCTACCAGGGTACGCATAAAGCATCAATGGATGTTTCAAGGACAAAATTATTATCACTTAAATTACGTCCAACTAGTATAGAATTGGATGTTTTACAAAATGTTGAAGTAACCCCACTTATGGGTGTTAAATTTGTTTATCAAGGAACAAATTATCAACATATTGCTCATGCTTTACTTTCTGAAATAGGGAGAGCTTCAGAACCAAAAATGAAAGATTGTGTAGATAGAGAATCTTATTCATTAACAGCAGGTTCAGCACTAGAATTAGTTACATTATATTGAGGAAGAGGATCAAATTTAGCAAAAATTCCAAACACCGTTCATTATTATACGGTAGGAGATAATAATGAACTTAATACTGGACCTTTTGTTTTCGTTGATCAAGATTGTATTTATATAACTTGAGATTTTAATCGTAATTTATCAATTCATAATTTATTGTTTTAAAATTTACTATTGTATTTTCATTGTATGTTTTAATTTGAAAAATTTTTATTCCTTATACAATTTTATTTGTTCAGTTGAGAGATTTTTATTAAGAATAATAATACTAAATAAATACATTATTTTTATAAGTTGGTCATAATTAAATGCAATAAATAATAATTATATGGATTTAAATTTAGAGATCAATAAACAATTGATGCAAGCAGATAAAATGGTGGATAGGTCAAAACAAAAAGATATATTCTTCCTCGTTTCAAGCATCCAGCATTATTAGGACTCTACATCCCTTTCGAATAACAAAATTCTGTTCTTACAGCTTGGGATTGTACTAAAATGAAGAGTTGCAATATTGTCTTGAAATTTAAGCATCTAGAAGATCTTTTTAATAAGATGGTGATCAATCTTTACCTAATTTTTTATAAAAATTAAAGTAACATAGAAAAAAGGAATTCTTTTTATAGTTTTATTTGTTTCATAGAGAAATTTTTATTTTGAATAAAATAAGAAAAATGATACCAAATAATTATATTACTTTTATGAATTAATCACAATTAAATGCGATAAATATTAATCATATGGATTTAAATTTTATAGATTAACAAGAAGTTGATGAAGTAGATAGAATAGTGGATAGACCAAAACGAGAAGATACATTTTTCCTTGTTTCAAGCATTTAGCATTATCAAGGTTCTGCGTCCCTTTCAAACACCAAGATTCTATTTAATAGTTCGAGGTTGTACTATTGGACTATAATGAAAAGTTGCAGTATCATCTTAAAGTTTAAGCATCTAGAACATATTTTGGACTATTGGACTATAATGAAAAGTTGCAGTATCATCTTAAAGTTTAAGCATCTAGAACATATTTTTAAGAAGATAGTAATAACTATTTTATAATTTTGCCATATTTATTGCACGTACAAAGTTTATTTAATTTTTTTATATTTTCTTAAATGTACCTATTTTTTACGAATTGGCTAATAACTAATTAATAAAAAATCGTAGACAAATAAACTGAACGGAATTTGAAAGAGGGATGAAATACCTTCATTCTTATGTGTTGACAGCAGGGAAATAAAATTTTTTTAATGCGTAAGAAAATATTAAAAATAAGTCAAAATTTAAAACAATTTTTTTGGTTTTTTAATTCTTTTTAAGAATTAAAAAATATATATTTTTGAATAAAAACAATGCCATTTTCAAGTGCCCTTCCAGACCTTTCTAAATCCATGCTGGCGATTTCTGTATGTTGATTTTTCGCAGAGATATGATTCAAAGTTCATAAAATTTTTATCAAAAAAGATCAAAACATATGGACGGCAGTGTGCTTTTAAAATTTATCCGCTTACTCTCGCAAGCGCTTAGAGTGCTTCTTGTTTGATATATAAGAGAAACAAGAATTTCAGACAAGAAATGATTTGTAAAGCGTGCGATAGCTATATAAAGCGTATTTATATTAAGATTTTGATGTAATAGTGATTATTAGTCTGATACAAGCGTTTCAAGTGATTGCTACCCAAGTCCTGGTCTATCGTTCTATTTATCGACAAAACTAACAACAAAAGTGTAAGACCAATTTCTCTTACCGCAACTTTAGGCAAATTCTTTGAATCGTTAGTCAAAAATCGTTAACAATGGTACTACGAATTTTATAATATTATCCCAAATAGTCAATCACGTTTCAAAAAAGGCCGGTCATGTGCTGACAGTCTCACAACTCTCACTTTGAAGACAGACCGAGCTTTTTCAAATGAAAAGGATATGTTAGCCCTCTTTCTCGACGTTGATTCCGCTTATGACAATGTCAACAGTGACGTCCTCTTAGTAAAATTGGTTTTAATCGGATGTTCAGAATCTTTAGTCGAATTCATCAAATTCATAACACACAGCAGAACTATCTTCTCCGATATACTGAAAAACGAATTTAGATACAGCTGTAAAGGAGTACCCCGAGGTGGTGTACTTAGCCCGCTCTCATACCTCATTTACATTAAGAGCATGACGAAGCTGCCCGCCTTCTAATAATATTTCCAATCCTAACTTATGGATAAACGATGCGTTCAATCGAGTTTTTTGCTACAAAGAAAAAATTTGTAAGATTAAACTCTAGTGCGGACAACTCAAGAAATCCACCAAAATACTATACATACAAAGTTATACTACGAACTTTCAATTTATCGTATTTTAAGATTAGATTTGTCGAGTTTGATATCTAATTTCCAATTCAAGCTCATAAAAAATAACAAGTCCAAATGATTTTTTATTTTAACAAAAATTATTGTATTAATATAGCTTTAGTGCGGACAAGTCATTATATTTGTTTAATTTATGAATTTAAAAAGATATTGATAAAATGAAGAAAGCAAAACTCGATTGCTGCAGCTCCGACATCCCGTTAAGGACGTCACTGTTGGCGTCCTCAAAAGCGTTATAGTTAAACAATTTGCCGATGATATTGATGCCTTCTGTAGCTATGGTAGTCCTGCATAATCTAAAACCATATTACGAAAAACAATAAACACAATGAGCTCCAATTTAGCGATATTAGGGTTCTCGTTCTAACCTGAAAAAAGTGTATTTATTCACTTTAGCAATAGAGGTATGGCATCGGAAGACTCCTAAACTGAAGTATTGAATAATATACAAATCAAATCTAGTATATCGACCAGTATGTCGATAAAAAACTTTTGACATGACTGATTTTGTGAATAAAATTTTAGAAAATTAGGAGTTAAGTCAATTAAGCAGTTTCTTCAAGTGTATCTATACAAGGTAAGGAAAGTATTCCGGGTATAACTTTTGATTATAAATTGAAGTTCACGACTCATGTAAATACTTCAAAACAGGATTGTACAATAGGATAAACATTATCAAATTTCTATGCAATTTAAATAGGGAGCCTACCCTACCACCTTGTTCATCTTATAAAAGTTTGTTCGCTCTCTAATTGATTACGGTAGTTACATATTCTTCCTTAAAAACAAAAACTTGGCAGACTCTTTGAAAAAAAATCCGATAAATTGCAGTTGAACAATCATGGGCTACCGCAGAACATCATCGAAGAACGTTGTTTGACAATTTTAGTTTAGTCAGAACTAAATTCAATTTTAGAGACAGCAAAATTTCTTAGTCATTGCTACCTAGTGAAAATTCTATCCAATACTAACTTACTGATCACAAATACTATAAACTCTATATTTAAAAATACAAGATACGACAACTTTGAAATCACCGATTCACGCTTAATTGTATTATCAATATCATTGAACTGAACATTAAAACTTACAAAACCTTCCCATTCTATTGTTTTGACTATCGAATTTCCACTACTAGCATTAAGGGGATGTAAAAGAGTATATATACTATGTATATATTTTATACATAGTTATTGATATTGTAGTTTTCTAAACTTTCAATCTTTATTTGAAAATTTTCCAAAATATCTCTATATTAGGCTTTTTATTAATAAAAATAGAAGGATGTAATATAAAGATATATTTAAAACTTTTGGATAAAGAATCAAATATTTGAAGAACTGTAATGTCGGTATTTTACATTCCCTTAATTAAAACTACGAATTAGTTAATAATTTAAAAAAAAAGCTCTGATCCTAACGAACTTCTAAATAATTTTATAAACAAATTTACGAGCGCTTTACACAGATTGTCCCACACAGCATGGAAGATTTCACTAAAATATTTCGAAATATTTCACTGGAATATTTCAATGGAATCTTCCATGCGGATTCTAGGAAGTCTTCACGGAATATTTCAAAATATTCAACTGGAATCATCCATTGAAAGATTCCAGGAATATTTCAGAGGAATGTTCAAGAACTTTTTCGAAATATTTCATGAAATGGAATTTACGTAAGATTCCTGGAATGTTTCATGAAATATTACATGTGATGTTCATGAAATGTTCCACTGGAATATTTCATGAAAGATTCCAGGGAGATTCCATAAATATTTCGCTGGAAAATTCCGAAAAACTTTAAAATCGGACAGTGGAATATTGCATAGATCTTCCAGAACTATTCCACGAAATATTTCACAGAAAGATTTAAGTAATTTTTTTGGTGGAGTATTTTATGAAAGATTTTAGGAAGATTCCATAAACATTTTAAAAAGTCAGTAAAATTACTATACTACTAGTGTTTTTATCGGTCTCAGTAGCTATATTACATCTACTCGTCTGAGTATCATTAAAACAAGGAATAGGTAGTAAATTTACAAATACCGTCACTTGTTTAAAACGTACTATAGTGCCTGTTTTTTGTATACTATCTGAAATACCCTAAAAACGCGGAATATAGTCGCAGTTAAGCATTCCTGTTTTGTCAACTAAAAATTTAGTTAAAAAAAACTTTTGACATGACTGATTTTGTGAATAAAATTTTAGAAAATTAGGAGTCATGTCAATTAAGCAGTTTCTTTAAGTGTATCCATACAAGGTAAAACAAAACAAACAAAAGGCATACCCTAGATAATTTTGAACAAGAAATCCGATGGTGACCTTGGATTTGACCTTAAACCTCATTTCCAAGGTTATGAACCCCTACTTTTTATACCGTAATCGAAAAGAGCGGAAAATTTTACGTCTGGATATGTGTTTAGGTATGAGGTTGACGTAACCTCTAGAGATCAAATACGGGTCAAAGTATGACTTCTTGAAAATCTCTCTAGTTTAGTGGTAAAACAAAACAAACAAAAAACCAACCCTAGGTAACTTTGAACAAGGAATCCGATGGTGACCTTGGATTTGACCTTTAAGGGGATGTAATACGGTATATGATTTCTACATAGTTACCGACATTGCAGTTTTCAATATTTTTAATCTTTATTCCAAAATTTTCAAAAATATCTCTCAATTAGGCTTTTTATTAGTAAAAATGGAAGGCTGTAATATAGAGATATTGTAAAAATTTCTAGATTAAGAATCAAAAATTTTGAAAACTGTAATGTCGGTATTTTACATTCCCTTAACTTCATTTTCAAGGTTATTTCAAGATCAAGCGAGTTATTTCAAACGACTATTTTTGGGATAGTTCTCCTGGCCTACTAATGGAAAATTTTAATTTATTTCTGAGTAATAAATGTTCGAAAATTTCGAAAAAGGATTTTCAAAAATACAAAAACAAGGTTAATTTTTGTTGCAAAACAAATAAAAAGCAATTTGAAGATCTGTCATTAAGAGGAGGTCGCGTATCTCTGTCCTTTTCTAATCAAAGAAATGATTTTTTTACAAAAACTAATAACTTTAGCAAAAAATGAAGAGAAAGCCGTATTTTGTATGGAAAAAAGCAATGTTTTCTTTGATAAGAAAAAAATAATTTTATTGCTTCGTTCTCAAGAAAACCTTGAAAAACCAAATTGTCCACCCTAACCTCTATGATTTAAGTTTTTCAAGGTTTTTTAGAAAACAAAGCAATAAAATTAATTCTTTCTTATCGAAGAAAATATTGCTTTTTTTGATACGAGATGCGGCTTTCTCTTCATTTTTTGCTAAAGTTATTAGTTTCTGTAAAAAACTCAATTTTTTATTAGAAAAGGACAGAGATACGTGACCTCCTCTTAATTTATTTTATTTTTGAAAAAAAAAAAATTTTTTTTTTAAAAGGGGCAACTCTTAAAAATCACATTTTCTCCTCTTTCATGGGCTGTAAAGTTAATTATTTATTAAAAATTCGAAATTATTTGAAAGGCGTCTGAAAGAAGTTTACATTTAGAAATAAAATAAAAGTGCTTGTACAAAAATATTTTTAAATAAAAAATTGTTATCATTTAGATTTTAAAATTTTATTTGCTCTTAAATTGTATTAATTGTAAGTTGGAAACATATTTTTTTGTTGTCATAGTTTTGTCATTAAACAGACTTTTAAAATAAAAACTTACTTGGCCAATAAAAAAGAACAAATAGTGTTTTGTGGTTGAACTAATTCTAGAAATTCGTCAAATATTTCTTAATTCTTTCTTTACTTGTTAGATACAATAGCTACATTACATTTTTTTCAGAACTTTTAAAATGTTTCGTTTGTTCGAAAGAGAGCATATATCTCTTCCAATGATAAGGGGTTGGGGTGATCTGCAAAGGTCGTATACTAATGTTGGTAATCTCTTCAATGCAACATTCCAAAACGGCGATGGCGACACTCCTTTGTTTAAATCCACAGTTTCGAGAACCTTAAGAAGTTTTGAAGAAACAGGGTCTATTAAAAATCGTGCTGTTACTGGAAGACCACGAACAGCAACAAATGAAGAAAAATCCTTAGATGTTTCACTGTCTTTTGTGGAAAATCGACATGAATCATCTCAATCAGTAGCTTTGCAACAGGACATCAATCAAAAATCTGTTCTTAAAATTTTAAAGGTAAACCGATTTCATCCTTACAAAATGAAACTTGTGCAAGAATTAAATGAGGATGATCCTGATCGCCGGATTGAATTTTGTGAGACGATGATGGAAATGATAACTGAAAATCCAATATTTTTACAAAATATTGTTTTTTCAGACGAAGCGACATTTCAATTAAATGGCGAAGTCAATCGTCATAACCTTAGATATTGGTCCGATACAAATCCTCATTGGATGAGAGTAAGTCACACACAATATCCTCAAAAATTGAACGTGTGGGCAGGAATGGTAGCTGATACAATAATAGGTCCCTTTTTTATCAAAAGGAATTTGAACGCTGAAAGTTATGAACAACTATTACGAAATCAGATTGTTCAAGCTATCCAGGCCTTAAGAGGAGATGATTTTGAAAATACATGGTTCCAGCAAGATGGCGCTCTAGCTTATTACGGTGTCAATATCAGACAATACCTGAATGAGACATTTTTCGAAAAATGGATAGGTAGAAGAAGTACAGTAGAGTGGACTCCAAGATCTCCAGACTTAACACCTTTGGACTATTTTTTGTGAGGGTATTTAAAAGATTGGGTGCATAGAAATAAACCAGAAAACCTTGAAGAATTAAGAAGGGGCCGAACTATCTGTCTTTGTCTAATAGCGTTTTTCATTGTTTATATAAACACTATCCTTTATAACAAGAAAAAAATAGCAGCCCCCGCTAGATATTAGTATAGTTAGTAAATTTTGTAATAACAAACAAATTTTTTTACTGCGTAGTTTTTGAATAATTAGAGACCTACCAAAAAAAGATAGGTTATATTCTAGATTGCTAGTAGGTCTCTAATTAGTCAAAAACTATGCGGTAAAAAATTTGATTTTTATTACAAAATTTACTTATTATACTAATATCTAGCGGGGGCTGCTATTTTTTTCTTGTTATACCGGATAGTGTTTATGTTGATGAAAAACGCTATTAGACAAAGACAGATAGTTCGGCCCCTTCTTAAGACGTGGAATAGTTCAAGAAATTAATGTCATTTCACGACAGATGATCCAAGATGCAATTAAATCATTTTACAATAGGATTGGTTATTGTCAGGAAGCAAATGGAGAACAATTTGAACATCTGTTGTAAATTCATTTTCGTGAGAAACAAGGGGAACCCACTGTAAAAAAGCACCCCAAAGGGAAGAAATTGCTTCTATGTCCACGTCGTTGTTCCTGGGTAGCGCTAAAAGAAGGATTAGGGATTATGCTATCTTCGGACTTGAATTTTTCCCACGCGAACAATTTCCCACTCTTTTCGGATACAGCATCAAAAATAGGGGTTCAAAAATGAGGTTGACCTTTAATTAGCTTTATAGCCCATGAAAGAGGAGAAAATGTGACTTTTAAAAGTTGTCTCCTTTTTAAAAAATTTTTTTTTTTTCAAAAATAAAATAAACTAGCGACAGATCTTCAAATTGCTTTTTATTAATTTCGTAACAACAATTAAACTTGTTATTGTATTTTTAAAAATCCTTTATCGAAATTTTTGAACATTTATGCCTCAGAAAAACTCGCTTGATCTTGAAACAATCTTAAAAATAAAGTTAAAGGTCAAATCCAAGGTCACCAACGGATTCCTTGTTTAAAGTTACCTAGGGTATGCCTTTTGTTTATTTTGTTTTACCACTAAACTAGAGAGATTTTTAAGAAGTCATACTTTGACCTGTATTTGACCTCTAGAGGTAACGTTAATCTCATACCTAAACATATCCGGACGTAAAATTTTCCGCTCTTTTCGATTACGGTATAAAAAGTAGGGGTTCCCATTAAAAAATGAGGTTGACATTGAAATAACCTTGGAAATGAGGTTCAAGGTCAAACCCAAGATCATCATCGGATTCCTTGTTCAAAATTACCTTGGGTATGTCTTTTGTTTGTTTTGTTCTACTATAAAAGTCGCAAAATTTCCAGGAGTTTCCATACTTTTTCCTCACTCTGTATATTATTATATATTATTATAATAATTTTATTTCTTGCAGTAAGAAAAGAGATTATATTGGAATCGAGAAAAGAAAAAAAAATTCAATCTTAGCTGATCTTATATTACCATGTACAGTGATTCTAAAATTTTGTGATTGTTGTTTATTATATTTGTGACTAATATAATATGAGAATAATTAGTAGAAATTATCTGAAAATAAATTTATCCTATAGTTTTGTACATAAGTGGTTACGTTACATTTTTAATGGTTAAATGAAAACTTTAAATTGTTAGAATATTCGAATGTATCTCCTTTATAATCAAAATATTAAGGTGTGTGCTTATACAAAAGTTATAGTCCATTAAATTATGAATTTATAATCTTTATTTGACTGATAAAAATTAAAAATAGTGTTATAGCTATCTACGCAATAAAACATAAGATTAATCTTATTCTTTCAACTTATTCTACATACATCTTGAGAGTTACAAATATAATAAAAAGTAAATAAACCATTTTACAAAACATGTATATTTCATATTGATTACTGAAAAAAATGAGTTGTAACAGTAAATAAATATAAATACTGTATAAAATAAATACTGTATATAGTCGTAAAAATAAAAGTACTTACAGTAGTATCTGAAATTCTAGTATTAATCTGGTAAAATCCCGAGCTTAGGTGTATAAAAATTAGTACTAATGTTAGTCTCTTAAATATCACTACTAGTATCTATTTAAATCAGCCTACCCCATGTCTTTCTGGTGACTGAGTATAGAAATTTACCGTACTACACTAAGTAGGTGTTTTCACGGTACTCCGGTCTCTCCGTGTAAATGGATTTCATGAAGTTTCCGTTGGAAAGTTGCGCAGAACTTTACGGGAGATTTCCAGTGACGCCGATAGGGGGATGTTCGTTAAATCGGAGTTTCATCCCTAAGTGGTTGGAAGATACCTTACCCTATAAGTGAAAGGGTCGGTGTCTTGTTGTGTACAGTCGCAATGAATATGTAAATGCGATTTTATAATGTAACGTTTTTATTTTATATTACACGCTATGACTGCTCGGTGTGAAACACCTTTAATATTAATGCGAATTTATATTGAATCGATCAAGTTATTATTTACAAAGTGGCCGGTACAGCGGCTCAGCGGTACAAACTATATGGTGAACACTCTTAATATTAATGCAAATTAATATTTAAATTAATCTAGTTATTATTTACTAAAGGGCCAGTGCGACAGTTCAACGGCGCGCGCTATGATAGTATGGTGTGAAGTAGCCTTAATACTAATACAATCTTACATTAAGTTGGACTAATTTATATTTACAACGCGGTCGGTACAGCGAGATGAAGTGTAGTTGCAGCTTAACTCGGTTGCATTCGATTTAGGCGAACGTGCTCACTACGCTAAAATTGACTGCATTTCAATTCGCATTAAAGTCTATATGAGCGTGTACGCTACATATAGCCTTTAGTGTGAGCGAAAGAAAACAAGTACTCTCAGCCAGAGTAAAGACTCTGGGCAAGATAGCCGCTACTGTTGTCTCCTCTCTGTCTAGGCCAGCGTGCTCACTAGGCGAAGAGAGAGAGAGAGAGAGAGAGAGAGAGAGAGCTCAGTCTACAAAGCTTGTCTCTTCGTTTCTTTTTTTGTTTTTTTTTTGTTTGAAGGGTCGAGGAGGGGAAATCTTCAAAAGACAACCCCGTAAGGGTAGTGTCGGATTCACCCGCAGGTGCCTACCGACTAAAACCACCTCTCCGTAGATTACCAACCAAAATGGTTATGAACCTTAAGAAGAAGAAAATTGAGAGACAACGGTGGCTCATACAGCGGGGACTGTATGGCACTCGCGCAAATTGCGAAACACGAAAATAGACTGTTTAAAGTCAGATTAGTGAAGAAAGGTTATGGAGATCGAATCAGAGAGCATGGCCTTCTGAATCGATCATTGGATTTACGACGGTAATTTACAAGAAATTTTATGCTAGGATTGCTATGTTTAGAGATCGAGAGACGGAGATTCGCAGCGCGTTTGTTCGCTGCTTCTGGAATTGAGTCGATTCCGGTTTCTTTTAAGATTTGATTATTTCGAATAAACCAGGGGACCAGAAGAGAGGAGCGCAGGAGGCGCATGTAGGTGCCTTGGAGTTTAGCTATACGGTTAGGGTTTGCGGATCTCCATATTGGGATCGCGTAAGTGCAAATATTGCGGATAATGGCATTAAAAGCGCGGGCTTTTGATTTCTTAGTTAATGATTTATTATTGAAAAAAGGCTTTAAGGCAGCATAAGCACCTTGGCATTTGGCTCGGACTGAATCGATTTGTTTTTGCCATGTGAGTTTACGATCGAAAGTAACACCCAGGTATTTGGCTGAAGAACTCCAGTCAACACGATGGTTGTTAACTAGGAGATTTGATGGAGTACGATTCCGTCGAGAGAAGAAAATGGCAACAGATTTGGATTCGTTGATTGCTGCTCTCCAAGTGTGGTACCATCTTACCACCTCTGGAGTGAATTTGTTTAGTACGGAAAAACAATGAGTGATGACTTTTGAGGTATAAATGAGGGCAGAGTCGTCGGCATATTGAGCAACTAGAACTTTATTGTCCTTGGGGTAGTCGTAAGAGAATATATTAAAGAGAGGAGGAGAGATTTTCGAACCTTGGGGGACTCCTGCAGTTATGGGTCTGGGAGAAGAGAGAGACTTACCCACACGAACCCGAATGGTCCTGTCTGTGAGATAGGATTTGATGATGCCTATGAGGTAGTGTGGAAATTCTAGTTTAATGAGTTTGTAGATTAGACCTTTGTGCCAGACTCTGTCAAAGGCTTATTTTACATCTAGCAAGAGCATGCTGATATGTTTTCTCTTGTTGAGGTTGTCGGCTATGAACTCCGACACACGAAGGAGTTGGTGAACTGAGCCATGTTTTCTGTGAAATCCATGTTGAAATTCGGGGACGATACTTCTTTCTTCGACGAATTGGTCAATACAATGGGGAATGACCTGTTCGGCAACTTTACCTAAAGAGGAGAGTAGACTGATGGGTCGATAGCTAGATGCAGAGCTTAAGGGCTTACCAGGTTTAGGAATTAGGATAACTATTGCTTCTTTCCAAGCTTTGGGAAAGTATCGTAATCTCAACATTGCATTGACAATGTTGGTAATAGCGACAATGTGTTTACGGGGAATTTTGAGAAATCCGTTTCCAATGCCGTCAGAGCCTGGAGCTTTTCTAATTTTCAGGGAGCGAATGATTTTCGAGATTTCATGGGGGGAAGTGTGTTGGAATTCGGCGTCAGAATATTGAAATTCATGCACAGTCTCAGTAACGTGTTCGTGAAAAAGAGAGGTTTCGTTCGAGCTGGGGAGTGGAGAGCATTGTTCTTCTAGTGAATCCGCGAAGATTTCGGCTTTCTCTTTATCAAGAGAGTAGGAAATATTGTCTCTTTTTAAAGCAGGTAAGTGGGTTTTGCGATTGCGGAGGGATTTGATAATTTTCCAATTGCTTTTAGGGTTGGCCTCGACTTCAGCTATATAGTTTTCGAATGCAAGGTCATTTGTTTCTTTAAGAGCTGAGGTGAATTCTTTTTGGATAGCGTTTAAGCGAGTACGATGTATAGGGTTTCGATAAGTTTGCCAGAGTTTACGGATTCTATTTTTCGTTACGATTAGCTTTTTTGTAGAACTAGGAAGGATTGTTTTGCGGGATTTGGGAGTGATGGATGAGCTGGCCTTTTCTATTGAGTTGGTTACCTTGTTTGTGAGATTCAGGATGGCTGCATCGATATCTTCGATGGAGTGTATCTGACTGCATTTGAAGGAGGATGTTTCGAGAATGTATTTTAGATGAAGGAAATCGATGCTTGTTTTGGTGGGAGCATTGAGGATAGGATTTATTGGTATTTCGATATATATCGGATTGTGGTCTGAATTTAACTCTGCGCAGGTCCAAGGGTCCTTGTCGAGAGAGATATTTTTCGTGAGAAAAATATCTAAAATTTCTGGTTGATGATCAGTAGTACCAGGGAAGTGTGTTGGGGAGGCAGGGGCCTCGATAGAGAAATTGTGACGAAGGTGAGAACTTCAGAGAGAGTTTCCTTTAGTGTTGTTTCAGAGACAACCCCAATGCTTGTTTTTGGCATTCAGATCTCCAGCAACGACGGTGGGAGTATTTGACTCAAAAAGTAGGGGGATCTCGGACATATTATTGGTGTTTGGGGGAGAGTAAAGAGAGTAGATACGAAGGGACTTATTTGCAAATTCGGTTTGAATGCCAACCACTTCGCAGGTGATGGCCGTATTGATGCTGATAGGTTTGTGACGAATAGAATTTCTAACAAGGACAGCAATGCCACCTCCTTGTGAGTTAGGGCGATCTTTTCTGTATATTGTAAAGTTGGGTATGAATAGATTCTTATTAGGATTTAGGTGAGTCTCGATTATGCAGGCAATATCGATGTGGTTAGACTCGAGAAGGGCCTCGAGCTCTGTAACTTTCGTTCTATTTTGCGACATAATGCTGTTAGCATTCCAAGTAAGTATTTTGAGGGGTTCGTCTTTATTGACTGATGATTGAAAGGAAGGAGTCGAAGAAGTTACGAAAAAGCTGCTCGAGAAGTTGAGCTTTTGGGTTTTGGTTTGGAACCACTTTGGGTAGATTCGATGCCGGGGCTGGCTGTGTTGGAGGTTGGGACTGATGTTGTGGTTGAGATATATTTTGTGGACGAGAGGCAGGTTGGGAGTTGGTTATCTTGGCATAGTTAACGTTGGAGTTTCGGAGGAGGGGCTTTCTAATAGGTGTATTAGAGGTTGGTTGAATTGTGGGGGGGTTTTGTTGGGGTCTAATCGGGACTTTGGGGCAGCCACCGTAGGTAGCTCGGTGCGGGCCTTGACAATTGGCACAGGTTGGAGTAGTGCTTGGTTGATCCTTGGTACGGCAAGAGGCAGTAGCATGATTTCGTGAACAGAAGGCGCATCGCCAGTCTGCGTGACAGTAGTTTGCTGTGTGGAAGTATCCAAGACAACGACGGCATATGGGGGTTGCGTTGGATTTACGTTTGGATTCTACAGTTATGCTCAAACCTTGTAGGTTACTCAAGTTAAAGATTGTTTTGGCTGATGGGGCGGATGGATCGAGATAAACTGCGACTAGGGGCCAGATTCTATCTCCTCTCTTCACCCTGTAAACGCTTTTAACTGCGGGAATTTTAGTAGTAAGTTCGTCTAGTATGTCTTTTTCTGGTAATCTTTCAGTGACTCCTCTGATGATAACGATGAGGTCCTTGTCTTCTTCCAATTGATTGGTAGTGTATTGAATTTTCTTTTGATCGAATTGGGCGGTAAGTGTACGAAAATCGTTTACTGTTTTGGGATAAACCATGACTGATTTGGAGGTATTCTTTGCTTTGCGGACTTCTATGTCGGAGGAATTGATTTTGGCGTTGATTTGTGGCCAAAGTTCTTTGTTAAGGATGCAGATAGGAAGAGGACTACGTTTTGAATTAGAGTTTTCCTCTTCTTCTTCTGAAGAAGAAGAGTCAGAAGACTCTGAGGAGGTAGCATCGCGTCGGCGTTTGTTTGGGTGATTTATTTGAGGAGAGTTGTAAGAAGGGGACTGTATTTGTTGCAGTTTTAACTGCAGGATTTTTTAAAGTATTATTGTTATTTGGTGTACTTACGTGTGAGGTTTCAGCGGATGTAAAGTTAGCTGTTTCATTGTTAGGGAACGGTGATGTTTCCATTTTATCAGAGTGATTTGGGCAGAGCCTTTGCAAGGCCACTTCTAAAGTGGTTAAGGTGTGTCGACACTGGTCGATGGCTTGCACCAGTTGCTCCATTGAGAGAGTATTTGGATCAGAGAGTAGCTCAAGATTCATGTTGGTTCAGAGAAAGTATATTTTAATGCTAGTATAGTTCCGTACGTTAGCCCTTAGAAGGGCTGTTACACTAAGTAGATTATGTGTATACAGGTCTGCACTGCACGAAGGTGCAGTTTGAACTGTCTTGTCTCTTCGTTGAGCCTTAGCTCTTATATGTTCTGGAGCTCGCTGTTCCTCTTATGGGAGTAGCGTCACATAGCGGCTGAGCCTAGTACTACCATACTTGGTAGTAGGCTTCATTTAGGCGGGAGTTTTAAATGCGCGATATAATATAATCGTCGCAATAACTAAATGTCAAGGTTTATGTATGCGTATAGGTATTGATGTATAAGTGTAATGTATTATTATATAATATATATATATATATATATATATATATATATATATATATATATATATATATATATATATATATATATATATATATATATATATACTATCCCCTCACAGCATTTCAAAACCTTTCATGGAATATTCTACAAATATTTCGTGGTAGATCTAAAACTGAATCTTACATCGAAATTTTCCAAAAATCTTCCAGGAACATTTCATAAAAGATGTGAGATTACCCAAACCTTCCATTGAAATATAAACTTTCTTGAAATGTTTCAATGAAAGATCTAAGATGACCCAAATCTTCTAATGAAATATTCTTGGAATCTTCCAACAATATCCCATGGAATATTTCAATGTAAGAAGAATCAAGGACATACGAATAT
This sequence comes from Anastatus disparis, assembly GCA_017163975.1. Classification (NCBI taxonomy): domain Eukaryota; kingdom Metazoa; phylum Arthropoda; class Insecta; order Hymenoptera; family Eupelmidae; genus Anastatus; species Anastatus disparis. Next base: position 2,639,768 of record JAFFSR010000301.1, on the reverse strand, counting down.
TACAGGAATATTTCTAAAATATTTCAAATCTTCCGTGCCAATATTCCAGGAAGCTTCCATAAATATTCCATGCTGTATGGGGTAGTAAGAATTTAAATAGGTCAGTGGAATCTGCCTGTCACTACCCAGTTGAAAACATCGAGTCCAGATACTCATTTGAATCTTCCACCTCAGTGTTCACAGCTGAGTGTGCAGAAATTTTTTAAATATTACAATTAATCAGCCATAGTGACAACTTGAACTTTTCCACTATAACCGATTCGCTTAGCACTCTCCAGGCATTAAATTCAGTCAAATTCAATATCAAAACAAATTTCTACATTTATAAAATTAAAGAACTATTTCTAGCTATAGCGACAGACAATGCTTCCAAGACCACTAATTTTTTTCTGGGTTCCATCGCACATTGCGATTGTGGGTATTGAAACTGCTGATCTACTAGCAAAAACTTTTTCTAAGAAAAACACAATATCGCCCTCCACATTCCTTTTACAGATTTTCACCATAAATTCAAAATGTACTTCTTGTTAAATACAAATGAACTCTGTTTAGAACAAAGTAACTTAAAAGTAAGTAACTATTTCAATGAAGGTTCAAAAACTTGGTTTCACAATTCATCTAAAACTCGTATATACATAGTGTCAATCAATAGAATTAGAGCCGACTCTTTTAGCTCAGAAATCTCACTAGCCAGGGTTAAGGAGGCTCGGTGCAACAACTCTTTCTAATAAGGATGTTTTATAAAAAAAAAAATACCGAAAAAAGTATTGTTTTTGGTCAATATGGAACAAATTTTATTATAAATTATTAATTACATTCGCCAACGTTTCGTTGTCATTATTAGGACAACCTTTTCAAGGCTGCAACAAAAAAACATATATAAAGGATGAATCACAATTACAACGGTATTTAAAACTAATTACATAAAGAAACTAACCTCATTAATTATCTTAATTGTAGAATTTAACATGAAATTTATAAAAACCCAAATATATAGGTATCATAATTATTAGACATTGATTAAAAACTCCAAAAGTTACGCTTATAAATATAACAATTGTCAAAAGGAAACAATCACCCAACAAGTCATGTTTATTTTAGCCACACAACACAGGTCTGGAAACCCAAAGGGTAAACTAACGTTTAAAACTCAACGAAGGAAGGAGTCATTGCTCTAGGTACCAATTATAAAAAAGTAACACTTTTAAAACATTATGTACAATTATGTTTACAATTTCTAGAATTAAAAAATATGAAAAAATGACTATTAAGATATCAATAAAAACAATTTGTTAAAAAAATCAAAAAATTCAAAAAACTCCAACAGAACTCAAAACAAAGACAAATAAAAAAATTTTAATATAAACAATAAAAAACTATCTTAAGCAGTCTGAACAATGGCTACCGGAGAAAATTTATTGAAAAGTATAGTAAAAAAAGGATCCTTAGGATTGACTGCAATAAGGAACTAACTGATTCTCAATTCGTAGAAGATGTGACCAGACATAAGATAGTTTTGCCATATCATAAGTATCTACATAATGACATAAACAGGTTGATCAAAGGATACCAGTGTACCCCTGTTTACAAAAATGTTAATAGCTTACAAGGTTTTCATTTCTTAGGTAAAGACAAATTAGAAGACAAAGAAAGAAGCCATTTAGTCTACAGAATTAATTGCAAGGATTGTGCTTCAGTATACGTAGGAGAAACCTCCCGAATTTTAGAAAAAAAGAGCCAAAGAGCATGGTTATTGTATTAAAATTAACAAAGAGGTTTCAGTTTTGGAAACATAGTTTCGATTTGGAAGGAGTTAAAATAATAGGAATAGAAAAGGATTTAAATAAACAAAGGTTCTTAGAAATGTTAAATATTTATTATCATAACAATACACTCAATAGAAAAGAAGATACAGAATTTTTATTGGGTGACTATAAAAAGATTTTAGACTGCTCAAGATAGTTTTTTATTGTTTATATTAAAAATTTTTTTATTTATCTTTGTTTTGAGTTCTGTTAAAGTTTTTTGAATTTTTTTAATTTTTAAAATTTTTTTAACAAATTGTTTTTATTGATATCTTAATAGTCATTTTTTTATATTTTTTAATTCTAGAAATTGTAAACATAATTGTACATAATGTTTTAAAAGTGTTACTTTTTTATAATTGGTACCTAGAGCAATGACTCCTTCCTTCGTTGAGTTTTAAACGTTAGTTTACCCTTTGGGTTTCCAGACCTGTGTTGTGTGGCTAAAATAAACATGACTTGTTGGGTGATTGTTTCCTTTTGACAATTGCTATATTTATAAGCGTAACTTTTGGAGTTTTTAATCAATGCCTAATAATTATGATACCTATATATTTGGGTTTTTATAAATTTCATGTTAAATTCTACAATTTAGATAGTTAATGAGGTTAGTTTCTTTATGTAATTAGTTTTAAATACCGTTGTAATTGTGATTCATCCTTTATATATGTTTTTTTTTTTTTTGCAGCCTTGAAAAGATTGTCCTAATAATGACAACGAAACGTTGGCGAATGTAATTTATAATTTATAATAAAATTTGTTCCATATTGACCAAAAACTAAGACTTGATTTATTTAGTAATATCTTTGGAACAACCACAATATTCATTTTTTACAAAAAAAGTATAAATTACGAGTCATTCATAAAAATTTTAAAAACATAAGGTTATCGACCAAATAAAAGAGAAAAAAATTATAGAAATTTAAAATTGAACATAGGCTTTTATAGGAAAAATAACAGTTATGCTTATAACCCAGTAATAAATGAGTAGTTTTTTATGGATCAGAACCGAAAATTATAGATTTTTTCATTAAGGATTGAAATCTGTCAAAAAAATTACATGTTATTGACGAAATAAAAATATTGGAAAAATTTATTAAAATTAATGCTATTAGAACATTATTAATCGTAAATAATAAATATTTTTATATACAATTAAATATAATTGAAGTTACAGCTGTAATCATGTATTATTTACACTTTTCATAAAAATTATTCATAATACAAAAATATTTTGTTCCTTTTCGCGGGGCCCTGATTAGGTACGGTGACGCACAAGCCTTCTTAACATTGTAAGCAGCCCTAAATGTCCATCTTGTATCGAATGCGATTAAGACCTTTACCACCTATTATGACAATGCCCTAGGTAGCAGAATCAAAGGTTTACGGTAATAAATGATTTGAGTATAATAAATGTTACAATACCTCAACACTCAGACTATATAATATGTACTCCAAACTCCAAAATATGTCCGCTTATTATAAAATGTTCTATAATCTTGAGACATATCTATATAATGTAAAACTTATTATAGATTTAAAATTTTTTTATCAATAGCAGAAATAAGACTTATGAGTCTTCAAAAGTTATTGAAAAAAAATAGATTCTTCTTTTTAAAACTATTTTGTACAGACTTCACAATCACAGCGTTCTGTTTGTATTAAAAGGATGTAAAACGGACACTACAGCTGTACTCATGAATTTGGTCTTTTTTTTCATTTTATTGCAAAACTTGAGAAAAAGAAATTATTTAGGTTGTAGAATTCACCATGAAGATTATTCCGTTGAATTTTCAAATAAATTCATTCATTAATTTTTCAAAATTTTTGGTTCCAATATTATATATGGCTGATTCTATTTCAAATCGAACAACCTGTATACACTCAAGTCACCAATCACTGCACTGATGGAGTATGTTATTCTACTCTGAAAATAAGGAGACACGTATTTTTTCATTTTGCTGAAATATCAAAATTGCATGAGATATGAACATTTGAAAATTGCATACAAAAACTAAACGTTCAAACTGAAAAAGTTGACAATAACTTTAGAGGGCTATCGTTTTACCAATTTTCAATGAATTTTGGTAAACCTTTTTTTGTTTTATTTTGTTTTGAGCCCTCTTCAATTCAGTGCAAGAAATAAAAAAAAAACTAAAAAATAACTGAGATGTATGTATTTTATCAAAAAATGCACTTTTATGCACATGCATTTTTCTCAAAAAGGCCATTTTTTTTTTGCTTAAATTTTTTGGACTGATAGAGAACCAAATTACCTATCTAACGGTACCTGTTTGATCCCGAATTTTTTTTTAAAGTGAGAAAACAATTCACAAATTTTATTGTTGAAAAATGCTGGTATATACGTTCGGGAGTCTTAAGCAATATACATTCAAACGCTGTCGCATGCTTCGCTCATCATTTTTATACATTTGTATGTATGTTTATACTATCAATAGTGATGTATATATATATATATGTGTGTGTGTGTGTGTGTGTGTGTGTGTGTGTGTATATATATATATATATATATATATATATATATATATATATATATATATATATATATATATATATATATATATATAATAAATACTTAGAAATGGAAAAAATAACACTATTCGTGTATATCTATATTATGTATGTTTCGATGTACAAACAATAGGAGGCCAACTCGCGGACAAATACATTGCGTAACCAAAACAGCATATTGGAACTGTTATATAGAAGCTAGTTATTCTTTCGACTGATTTAAAAGGTACTTCTCGGACTTGTGAAAAAGTGAACAAAACTGTGCAATTACGATGTCCGAAATTTACTCTTCTAAAAGAATTTCATGTCCTGATTTTTTTCAAATGCTTAAGAAGGTAATATGTAAGAGCAGTAATTTACATTTTAGACCGTTGAAAGATTTAGCCATCAATTAGCCACGTAATTTTCCCTTGAATTTTCAGGTATTACAGTTTTCCTTTTCAGGGGTAGGACGCATCCAAGTAAAACTGTATTAAAACTCTCGTTTAATTTCCTCTATTTGTTCGGGTGTCTTTGGAATAAAATCATCATCTTTTCTACTAAAAAGTTCAGTAATTTCATTTTCAAATGTAGACTCAAGGTCTCTTAAAATCTTTTTATATGCGTTCATAACAATTCGTACATACATAGTAGATGGCAGCATCTTTAAATCTGGATGGAGTCGTGCCAAATTAATGGCTAAATTTTCCAATGGCCTAAACCGTAAGTTACTGCTCTTATGAACTACCTTTTTATACATTTGAAAAAAATCGGGACATGAGGTTCTTTTAGAAGAGTAAATTTCGGACATTGTAATTGCACAGTTTTGTTTACTTTTTCACAAGACCGAGAAGTACCTTTTAAATCAGTCGTAAGAATAACTAGCTTCTATAGAACAGTTCCAATATGCTGTTTTGGTTACGCGATGTATTCGTTCGCCAGTTGGCGTAACACACACACACACACACACACACACACACACACACACACACACATATATATATATATCACTATTAATAGTATAAACATACATACAAATGTATAAAAATGATGAGCGATGCATGCATCAGCGTTTGAATGTAGATTCCGAACGTATATACAAGCATTTTTCAACAATAATATTTGTAAATTTTTTTCTCGCTTTGAAAAAAAAATACGGGATCAAATAGGTACCGTTAGATAGGTAATTTGGTTCTCTATCAGTCCAAAAAATTTAAGCAAAAAAAAATGTCCTTTTTGACATTTAGACTTACACGCTTTCACTAACTCTTTTCTATCAGAGATAATAGATAGATAGATAGATATTATTTTATTTTGTATAAAAGTACAAAAACGTGTAATACAATTTGTAAATATAAAAACAATGAATATTGCACAAAATGTTATGAAAAAGTATAAATATGTATATATATATATATATATATATATATATATATATATATATATATATATAAATGTAAATATTGCACAATTAATATCACAGTCAGTCACTAAATCTAATAATACTGAATAAGCAAGTCACAAACAAAAATAAATGGAAGTGATATCACAGAGTAATCATACAATACACACAATATAAATAAAAATAATCATATAAATAAAAATCAGTCATACAATATCTATCAGTCACAATATTAAAGTTTGAAAGAATTAAATTTAATACATAATAAAATAAAATAACAAGCGTACGCAATAGCATGAAATGCAGTAAAAAATAAAATCAAATAAAAACTCTCACTCACCAACCATTCAGCCAACACTCATACAATAAATATATTTACACCTTAAGCCTATATACAGGATGTTACAAAAATAAATTAAATAATTTAACATAAATTAATAGTAAAAAATATTATTCTAGGTCAAGCAAGTACCCTCTCACCGCTGCTTAGAACCTGCTGAGAGATGGAAGATGTTTAATCTCAGCAGGCAGGGAGTTCCAAAAATGCGCACCTTGAACTTGGAAGGAATTCCTGCCAACCTCAGTACGCATAAAGGGCACCGCTAGATCCCTGATTTCTCCCTTAGTAGCCACCCTGGGTACACATCTAGTGAAGAGACCCATAAGATGTTCTGAAGTATTCATGCGCACGATCTTGTACATAAGTACAGCAAAAAATACTGTCTCCTCGAATCAGTACGCAGCCAACCCAACGCGGATCTATAAGGAGAAATATGAGCTCCCATTCTTATACCTAATATATATCTCACACACGAATTCTGCAGTCTTTGTATTCTTCTCTTCAAGCCCTGAGAAGCATTGAGTAGAACCACCGAACAGTAATCGAGATGAGGTAACAGCAGGGCGGTTGCAAGTTGTTTACGCAGAGCCCTCGTGGTGTACCGACGAAAAAACAGCAAAGCATACAATACTCTGTTGAATTTTTTTTGTAACCATATTAATGTGAGGCTCAGAAGAAAGCTTAGAATCAAGCACAACACCAAGGCTCGTCACAATGTCAGAGAAAGGAATGCTGACACCTCCCTCAAGGTCAATCGTCCGTGGCGCCCCAGCATAAAATGAATTGATAAAACGATTACTACCAAAGACGATTGCCTTAGTCTTGCTAGCATTTAAAGTGAGTGAGGCACCAGCCGCCCACTCCAACACCGCATTGGCCGCCCTCTGTAAGATTAGAATACCTGCATCCACATTCTCACGAGGAACTTTCGTATAAATCTGCAGGTCATCTGCATACAGTAGGTGCTCAACACCACCAGAGCCAAGAGCATCACGTACGTTATTAATGTAAAGGCAAAACAACAAAGGCCCCAGTACCGATCCCTGTGGAACTCGTAGGTTGGTTGTTAGCCAACCTGATTCTTCTTGTAAGTGTGTTGAAACCATTTGTTTTCTTCCTGAAATATAAGAGTTAATCCACACGAGAGCGGCCCTGGAAAATCCCGTCGATCTAAGCCTTGCAAGTAATTTAGAGGGTGAGATCGTGTCGAATGCCTTACTAAAGTCAAAAAGTAAAAGTAATGTGACGAGTTTTTTGTCAAGACCTGACCTTATATCGTCTGTTAATTTAAGTAAAGCTGTCTGCGTAGAGTGATTTTTTCTGTAACCAGTCTGCATGAGATCAAGTATCTTATTTGTAGTAATATATTCCTGCAATTGGTCGTGGGCGATCTTCTCCAGTACCTTTGAAAGAAAATACAAAATCGCAATTGGCCTAAAATCTTTAGGCGATTGAGGTGCAGAACACTTTTTTAATGGCACAATACGTGCCTGCTTCCAAAGGCCAGGGAAGACCCCCCGCGCAAAAGAAGAGTTGAACAGAGTCACATGATTTTCACCAATAAATGGTAAGGCCTTAGGTATCACGCTTTGAGGAATGCCATCCTCGCCACAAGCCTGCGATGAGAAATGGGAAATCTTAAGAACAACATCATTGATATTAATTGGTTTAAAAGCAAAACCATCTTCACTACATTCAGTAAGAACCCTCTCGCGAAGCTCATCATCATCATGCGGTGAGACCGACACCCCAGCAGAGTGCGCGTTAAGTTCATTAGGAGTGAATCTATTAAAGTCCCCTTGAGGTCCGGTTAAGAGTCCCAGGTCTCTCAGGTCCTTCTAGACATTACCATTTGCAAGTGCTTCAAACAGTCTATTATGATAGTATGTGATCTTTGCAAGTTCAGTCTGTTCGTCTACCGTTTTACGAAAATGCAGAAACTCAGTCAGGTATTGCGTTTCGTTCGTCCGTTTATATCTTCTGTAAGTAGCATCTCGCTTGCGCCGCATCTGCGACAATTCTTTATATAACCATGGTGGGCTATTCTTCATATGCTTAATTATTTTCACTGGTGCTAAACTCTCTATGACAGAACTAAAATTGTCATAAATGCAGCGAAGTGCAGACTCTGGGTCGACAGTACCAGCTGTTAATGATGTCCAATCATAGCCGGCTAGTTTCTCTGGTAATTCATTTTGACAAGCACTTTTATAGTTTCTGTATCTAATCGACTTGTGATCTATACTGCACGTATTATAAGCAATAGAAACATGAATTAAGTTGTGCCGATTATGAAAATTCGCAGGTAAGTGACGTGCGCCAAGTACATTGTCAGTGTCATTTACAAGAATCAGGTCAATCCATGTGTGAGAAGATGGAGTTATATGCGTGGCACCATGCTGGACAAACTGAAACGAAAGCACCGCTGTTAGTTTACTAAGAAACCTCGCATCACTGCTTTCTCGCAGGAGATCGGCATTCAGATTCCGCATTATAATTTTATGTGAAAAATCATAAGATAAATCTCTCAAAGAATTTAACATATCAGAATTTTTTGTAAATGAAATGGCAGGAGGGCGATAAATGACAGAAACCAGCACAGGTTCAGAGTCGCAATCCTTAATCGAACAAAAAATATATTCTGGCACTTCAGTTCACCCTTTATCCCCTTGCGATTCCTCGGGGAGATCTGGTGTAGTCATTGGGGGGAGACATCAACATCATTATTATTATTTAATTTTTCCTTTTCAACATTACTATCTGTGTTAATCATAACAATGTCGTTATTTCTTAAGCATCCACTAATTACTTTGGAATTGTCATTTGTAATAATATTTTTATCCAAAATTATGTTTTGAGAACTGCAATAATATTGTTTGAAGGAGCGCTACATATATGTGTGTATATATATATATATATATATATATATATATATATATATATATATAAGCGCTCATAAATATATAATACATATATAATACAAACATACAGGAAGTTTTTTATAATTAACGCATTAAAATAAAAATCATCAAGTAGCTGTTAAAGATGTGTCTGCGTGTGAGTACGCGCTTTATATATACTGAACGCTCATGTGGTAACCCAATACCCAAACAGCATATACACAGCGATTTTTACGCTTATGTGCCGATGTGCCTCCTGTCTCCCCTCCTATATACTTAGCGTGTGTAGTGCGTATTTGCTTGCTATACTTTCTCTCTTTCTCTCTCTCTGTCTCAAATCAGGCTTGAATATACATTGCTCGGTATAGTATAGTGTTCCCTTTCTCTCTTATTCTTATAACTTAGTTGTGTGTACGCGAACAGATAGGATCACACGTTCAAAACACATATTAAAATGTAATGTGACGGCAACTTAGATTTTTTTCCCTAGCAAATTTTCGAGGCACGCCGAAAGAAGTATTAACTTCAAAAATAAAATATATAAATTTTGTAAAAATTTTTAAAATGGCTCAAAAATTAAAGCCTCGCTAAGAAACCCAATTTTCAATAGCTTTTTCCAGTTGTACAAGAAAATAAATTGTATGCAAAACTGGAAGCAAATCCATCAAGTAATTTTAGAGATTCAATTGGCGTAATAAATGCAAACCTCTTTTTCAAAATTTTCAAATTGATCTTAAATTAAAACTATGCTAAGAAAATCAATTTTCAAAAGTTTTACTTCTTTGGACACTCGCATTTCTATGCAAATTTTTAAGCAAATTCATTGAGTAGTTTGCATAAAAAAAATGAAAAATCAAAAAAAATTTTTTTTTTTCTTCACCCCGGTTGAAAACATGTCATTAATGGTCGAACGCAAGCAGTGAAAATTTATGCTTTTAGTCCGGTGTCAATTTGTCGTGGCTGTTGCGCAGTAGTCTGGCATACACGCGCTCCGTCTTATTTTTCTGTTCTCGAGTCTCATGCGTCTTAAGAGTGGGGAGTACACGCTTATCCTTTTCTGTTTACCGGTTATAAGCATCAACTCTCTCTCTCTTTTTTCATGTATATTGTAGCCTTTTCTTTTAATTCATCGGTTACAAACATTTGCTTTCTCTCTCTTTCTTTTATATGTATTTTAGTCCACCCTGTTCTATTCTTCGGTCACAAACATCGACTCTCTCATACGTATCACAGAAAAGTTAATGAATAATATTTTTCGTCATAAAAAGGTAGTATGTGTGATGCAATTTATTGTGTAACTTAATTTTTTATTTTTTAGAATTATGTTTTTTTTATTTTTATGAATTTTAATCTATAGTGTATTAGGATAAGAGTATAATAAGAGTGTATTTTAACGATAGATAGATGGTTTATTCAATGAATTATCATCAATGGAAGAGTAGCAGACAAAGAAGTAACATATTCAGCCGAGGGTAGCAGATGATTTTTCGCGCTGATATTTCATTAATTATGAATTATCAATAAGTTTAAGTTGTACTTGTTTTCAGCCCGATATGAGAAAAAATCGTATATGCCATTTGGGATAAAAATGGAACACTGTAGGCCAGCATTTTATCATTTTACCTCTCTAAAATGAAATCACTATTAAAATAGTAAAATAGTAAAAAGATTTTACTATTCGTATTGAGTGAGAATAAAAATAGTACATTGTATACCAAGGGCGCAAAATAAGAGATTGCGGCCAGAGTGCGAATGAGCGCCAGAACAAAGCAAGGGCGCTAAATTCGCACAAGGGCTGCGAAACCCCTTGCGCTCATGGTACACATATTGTTTATATGATCCAAAGGGTAAAAAATTCGATTTCTATGCTTGTCAAGCGGGCGCAAAATAGTACATTCCCACCCTAGGCCGGGAATGTACTATTTTGCACCCGCTTGATAAGCATAGAAAATCGAATTTCGCGCCCTGAGGGTCATAATAATAAATTATTTACCAAAGGAAAAAAGCGGACTATTGCCGCCCGCGTATAGGTTGCCGGTCAAGCGTAGCGAGACCGGCAAATACGCGGGCATTGATAATCCGCATTTTCTCCCGAGGAGAATATACGATTTCTTCTCATACCAGGCAGAAAGTTTGCTATAGAAAACGTATAATAATAAGCTTGCACCTTTATTCGTTAGTAGATAAGCTATGCCGATTTGAGCGCAGTCAGATTCTAATTCACCTGTGCTCGAATTGAAATGTGCCGGAATCGGCATAGGGTTTTTAGGGAGGTGGTAGAATCATTTCCAATACATCTGTGTCGAAAACAACCTGGGGTGAGGAGACTGATTCTAATCCAAACGATGTTTTACGTGCGGACAATGAAACAGCTGATTGAGCTAGGTTGGGGGAACCATCTCTAGATCACTTGTGCCAGAAACGACCTATGGTGGGGGAACCGATTCTATGTCACCCAAGCGATGTTGTTACATGGTATTTGATGATGAAACAGCTGATTTATCCAGAATCGATAACAGCTGATCGAGTGGCGAGGACCTGGATGCTGGCCGATGGGTACCTACTAAACTGCTGGAAAATTTCTCATGTTTCATTATTTTTATTTTTTATTATTTTTTTATATCAATTTATTCATTATGATTAAAGTGAAATGTATCAGAACATAAAAAAAAATTTTTGACTTTGGTCGGAATTGAACTCACGACCCTTTGGATGCAATGCAAGCACGTGTACCACTACGCCAAGAAGCCACCATACCCGAGAAATTTTAAAACTTATATATCCACAGTTTACCAAATCTATCACGACTTTTATTTAATAAATTCTTTTAACATTAATATTATTTATTAATAATTATTTTTTATGAATATATATAAGTATACACTTAAAGATTGAAATAATGTGCATAAAAAATATCAACTACAATTTATCAGTATTATCTGAGTGTATAATATAGTTATAGCTTCGAATAAAAATAATAGCGATCTACTTTATCAACCCTATGCTTATTCATGCTTGTATGCATATAAGTTAACTCTCAAGAGTCTAGTGAATTTTAAAACTAATAGGAGTAACACGCCAGTTGCGTCTTCTGCGAAAGAAACTTACTGACTATGAATTTCATAATCTTATTCTGTATTCCATATTCGTGTTCCTTATTCTAATTCAACGTTATTCTATCGTTTCTATAAAAGCGATACCTTATTGGAAACTATGATATTTGAATTACGTTTCGACGCAAACTATAGTCTCGATCATATAATCGGAAGACGCCATTTTAAAATTCAAAACGTCGTTTCGTGCATCGTCATCGAAAGTTATTAAAAAAGTAAAAGAAAAAATAACAAGAAAGGAAAATGGAGAGAGTGTAACTTTAATAATAATTTTAATCATTTATTCTTCTTCTAATCATTTTTTTTTTCTTATACATGAAATACCTCATGGGCCCTAATCAAAGATAATCAATCTCTATTTCAAACAGGCTATGGGAGAATACAATAGTCTACATTCATTCATTGATTCTTTGATCAAGGCTATAGCCCATCAGCAGGTTGATTCATTCTTTCTGAGATAATCAATAAGAGAAAAATTTAACACTGAGCGAGAACGTTTTTTAATTATTAACGATCTACTAGTTCGTCGCATGGACCCAGATTCTTTTATAAAAATCGTAAGGATTTATTGTGAAGAATCTCAAAAATAAAACAATAATATGTAATCAATAGTTTAAAATTTTAACATAAATATTTTTGTATGTGTGTTTATATGTTGATAAAATTAAAAAAATATTCATATAATTACTATTAGTTATTAATTTTATTATTTTCTTATAAGTATTTATTATTTTTTGTTTTCCTGTAATTATTTTTATAAATATATTTTTGATTATCAAATTGTTGTATACAATAAGAAAAAACATAACATGAAGCTATTTAATTTTAAACAATATAATATATGATTTTACTCAAAACCATTGAATCTTATACATGAAAATCAATGGTTAATATGATTGAGTGAATGTAATATGTTTCAGAATTTTAAAATATTTACTTCCCTTTTTATAATCTTATCCTTGAAATTTGTATATCTCATAAATGTAAGTAAGTATTCAAGTTTGTATAGGTAGAAGTATTCCCTATTGAAAATAATTATGTGATTTTTATGTGAAATTTTCACCTAAAATTTTTACATGATTTTTTTTTCAATTTGTAACATGATTTTCTTAGGTGATTTTTTTAGCTAATTTTTTCAGGTAATTTTTTTAGGTAATTTTAGCATAGGTAATTTTAGCATAGGTAATTTTTTTAGGTAATTTGATGAAGGGATTCCGATTAAATTTCATTGTGATTTTATAAATCCAACGTAAATTTATGGATATTTTTAAACAATTAAAATAATATTTATATTGTAACGGGGAATATATTTAACTAAACAAATCAAATATATTTGTGGGTTTTACGTGTACTCTCTTTAAGTACACGTGCACTTACCGTTAAATAACTGACTTTCGGTTTATAGTCGATCAGTCTAATTCAATACCGCTGATCTACTTCGTCTATCTATTTCTGACAAAGAAAATCACCCGAGAACTCTGTTAAATACCGTTGATTAAGAAAGAATGTATTCAATTTTATTTGTGACTTGGGAATAAGATGATATATAATTAGCAAGGAAATAAGATCATACTCTACTTAATAATTAAATTCAACCTTGATTTTACTTTACTTTATTTAATCAACTTATTAGAATTTAATACAATGAAAAGTAGATATATAAAATAAATAATGACGTATTAAAAGTAGAATTACACATTCTTGGTAAATAAAGAAAATAAGGCCTAACCTAACCTACAACGCAACGCGTCGACGCGGACGACAGTCTCTTACGCCGCAAGTTCGAAAAGCAATACAAAAAGAAAACTAAGACACGATAAAGTCTGCAGACTTACATTTTATGCCGACGTTTAGGTCAGAGCTTCTCTTCACCTATGGATCACCCGCGAAGTCTATTTGATGCGGCACCGGATGCACACGGTGCAGCTTTCTATCTCACTCGTGTCCTTTGTGAAGTTCTCGAGAAGAATTTTGTCAAACGCAGCAAATAGCTAGATACTGATGATTGTCTATTCAATAATCACAGTGCAATCCTCACAAGATGGCGATTTTCTATTCAACAAAATACTAACGGACGCTCAAGCACGCACAGCAAGAGAATTCATGGCGGCCAACCGGCTTCACGACGCGTTGGCTCTCGTATCCCGCTCGAGTCTCCCCGTCATGTCTTGCGTGCGCCTTCGCTAACCGTCAGCCACGCAAGACGATGAAATATCCACTCTCTGTCTCACTCTTATACACATAAAGTAAGCATAAAAGCTTACAATAGGCTGTGCGACTCACAACGAGGAGAGAGACAGAAGTATACTGACATACAGTATATGTATAATTTGCTATCCTCGTTACAATATAAAATTAAATTTATTTATGTTTTTCATTGCAACCTATAAAAATATCTCTGTTCACCGAATAGAATAGAACGTGAGAAAGCAGGCCGAATGATAGTCGTTTTAGACCAAATGAAACTGTTAGTTTATAAGCTCTTAAGTCTTTTATTCTTTTCGTGCACGTTCGCTTGCCATAAGAAAGTCAATAGGTAGAAATCGGAGTATCCCCCTGACGGTTAATTACCAGTACTATTGTATAAATGTGCATATTCATATTCGATGACTAATGGACTACCGCACTTTTTATGTATTGACTTTCTTATGGCAAACAAACGTGCATGAAAGGAATAAAACAGTTTAGGGCTTATAAATTGACAGTTTTATTTGGTGTGAAACGACGATTATTCGGCCTGCTTTCTCACGTTCAATGAATAGAGCTATTTTTATAGATCGCAATGAAAAACATAAATGAATTTAATTTAAAAACAATATTATTTGAATCTCTTAAAAATATCCATAAATTTACGTTGGATTTCTAAAATCACAAAACATTTCAATTGGAATTCCATCATCAAATTACCTAAAAAAATTACCTAAAAATATTACCTAAAGAAATTATCTAAAAAAATTACCTACAAAAATCATGTAAAAATTTTAGGTGAAAATTTTACATAAAAAAATCACATGATTATTTTCAATAAATTCATAAATTAAACAAATATAATGACTTGTCCGCACTAAAGCTATATTAATACAATAATTTTTGTTAAAATAAAAAATCATTTGGACTTGTTATTTTTTTATGAGTTTGGATTGGAAATTAAATATCAAACTCGGCAAACCTAACCTTAAAATACGATACATTGAAAGTTTTTATTATAACTTTGTATGTATTATATTTTGGTGGATTTCTTGAGTTGTCCGCACTAGAGTTTAATCTTACAAATTTTTTCTTTGAAGCAAAAAAACTCGATTAAACGCATCATTTATTCATAAGTTAGGATTGGAAATATTATTATAAGGCGGGCAGCTTCGTCATGCTCTTAAATATAAAAAAGTTATGTATCAAATTTCAGACCTCTATCTCTTTTAGTTCCTGATATATGAAAAATGGATAACCGCAATTTGGTTCGTTTCAATGGAAAATCTAAAATATAGATTATTACATTGAAAATGATGTTTTTGATTGTTTCTATCAATATGTTTGATTATAAAATAGTTTTATAAAATAGATTTCATTCTTCTTCATTCTAATTGCATCTACTCAATCATATATATTATAGATAATAATGTATATATGAGCATATCTCTACAACTTTTAATCTTTTTATGATGTTTTTGAAAAGTCATTTTACAGTTGTTACTGGGTTAGCCAGTGATGCACACTATTTAAACTTGGCTCACACCTTTTGTACAATCTTGTTCCTCAATTTTTCATGTCTTTAGTAAATGTGCCATCAATACTACAGTAGATACTTCTATAAAACGTAAATTTTTACATGGATAAAATTCCGGAAATTTCATTTTAAATTTCAAAGTAAGATAGCTACAGGTTTATGTTTTGAACTTACAAAAAATTACATTACATTTAAATATATTTAAAAATATTTATAAAATAATAAGTATATATTTTGCAATTATAAAAATAAATTTTATGTAAATATTTCAAAAAAATGTATCCATGTGGATAATCATAAATATGTGTATGAGGGTGTAAGTAAAGAAATAAATATCTTAGGTTTCTGAAACGGCTTTCTGTATTATTTATAGCACACTGTGTCCTAAATCCGCATTTAGACACACAGCTGTCTGTGACTTAAGTAGCCTATTATTGCACACTATGTTCGGCAAACTTCATGCTATACAATAATGAGCTACCAAAGTCATACATATAATAACGTATTAATTTTCATGAGAAATCCGTGGCTATTGACAATCATACATAAATAAACAAGGTGTAGATTATTGTAACTCTTTTATATTAACATTTTCTTAAAAGTTTGATTTACCCACCTACAGCCTGTTTTGATCTAGTAAGTGATTCTTAAACCTTTCGAATTCGATGACGCGTGTCTTCCGAACGAACCTCTATAAGCAGATCTCTACCTCAGGCCGAGACCTGAAGGTTGCTACGACGAGCTCTAACATCACGCAGCAATCAAAAATTGTTTTCGGTGTTTATGTTACATTCCATAGGCTTAAACACCGAAAACATTTATCTCTTACCTATCCACACATTGTTGACAAAGAAAAAACACCTAATTGTAGCGTGGGCTACACTAATGAAAAAATTCTAAATTCAATTCAATGTTGGAAATTGTTAAATTTTACTCATGATTTTAATTTGACTAAATTTCTATTTTTACCTTAACTAAATTTATGAAAGGTTAAGTTTTACACTAGAGAAAATTAACTGATTTGAATTTAATGCAACAAAACCCGAATACACTTTCTTTTACTAGATTTCATTAAATTTTATTCTATTTTAAATTTATCTATGTGATGAGAATAACTGGAAAATTGAAATAATTTTTAACACAATTTTAAGGGAAAAAGCCGTTCACGGCATAAAAAATCCTTTTATTAATTACAAGCACAACACTGAGAACAAGATTTAGATAAAAAAACTAATATAACGCCACTTGCATACTAAACGCCACTTAACGTAAATATTACGGTTTTTCACTTAATTAATCGAAACGCAAATGCGACGATCGGGATCGTGCACCGGATCGCGTGTGCACACGGCGATCGTAATTAGCTGAACGCACGCAATCAAATTCAAGTTATTTATTTTACACTGATCTGTCACAAGAAAGTGTAATTAGCTTTCGACGAAAAAGCTACAGAAACGATTGAATTTATCGTATACAAATTTATCGTAATTCGAGAGATTTAAGAAATCTTATGCGGAGTGCGGCTAGAGGTGTTGCTCGGTTGACAAACTAAAGCCAATTAATTAAGTCGCGGCACGCTCATGAGCGCGCACTCGTTCGTTAGAGAGAAGTTTTTCTTTTGGATTAGCCGTGATGTGCTGTCACCTCTAACCCCACTACACATCGTATCTTCGTTAGAGTCAACGTTTATTCAAAGAAAAATAGATTTCCTGGAAAAGACATGTTGCGACGCAACACCTAATCGATCGATAAAGTAACATAGGCAGCGGTCACCCATCCAAGTAATAATCACACCCAATGCTGCTGAACTTCACCGATCATCTGAGGTGCAGTTTTGTAACTCCACTAATGTGCTGGTGCATTTTTAAATTTGAATAACAATAATAAGCACGTGAGATACGAGTAAAATTAAAGTTAATACCAGTGTAACATGTGGAACGGAGAGGTAATATTATTGTATTATCATTATTATTCAATTTAAGTACATTTTTGAAACGGTAGTTTTATTTTTTTCTTTTTTGATTTTGATCATGAAATGTTCATTTTTTTTTATTTATAGTTTTTGCCTTCCTTTCTCGATTCATCACTTACGGAATGCCTTGTATTGGCTCTTTTACAGTTTTCGTTTTTATTTTACGAATTATCATTCTTGGAGAGCTTAGATTTTGTTAATTATTGATTTTTAAGAGTACGCATATAATGCGGCGGATTTATGACACTTGTGCTATAAGATAGTATACGATATTCGAGACTGAAGTGGCCCATTGATGGACGTGATTATCGTCCTGGCTACACTCGGGCGATAACTTCACATCGTGCAATAATGGGCCATTTAAGTCACATGTATCGTAATATACTATTTTCAAACATAACAAAGTTATGTATCAAATTTCAAACCTGTATCTCTTTTAGTTCCTGAGATATGAAAACGAACAATAATAATTTTCTTTGATTGAGTTAAAATTCTGAAACAGGCATTAATATGCTCAAAATAATGTCTTAATTGTTCCTATCAATATGTTTGATTATAGAATAGTTATGAGTTGTTCTAATATGTTCTGAACGGGATGTAATAGGGTATATGATTTATACATAGTTACCGACATTGCAGGTTTCCAAATTTCTAATCTTTATTCAAAAATTTTCTGAAATATCCCTATATTAGGCTCTTTGTTATACTATATTAAAACTATATTGAAACTATATTAATACTTTATTGATACTTTATTAACACTTCAACTAAATACTATTAAATCACTTTAAAAACTTTTTTCATAAGTTCTATCGAAAGACTTAAACAATTTGCTAAGACTAAATTATCATAAAAAAAAATACCAACCTTAATTTAAGATTCGCTGGTAAAATCAAAGTCTAGACCTTTTACTGCCCCCTTCTTCGCTTGTTGACTGATGAGTTCTTTTGAGGACTTGTTGATTATTTCTTGAGGAGGCTGCGAACTGAATGATGCTAGGCCGCTCGTGCAACCGCTCATATAGGGATCTCCCCATCTCAGCAGCAGCAACTTCTTCCACCACAAGTATCAACGGCTCGGCTGCGGGTACTCCCACTATAAGTCTCGGCGGCTCGGCTGCGGCTATCCTCACCTCAGGTCTCAGCAGCTTGGGATTCGGCGGCTCGGTAGCTACTTCCCCCACCTCTGGACTTGGCGGCTTTGCCAAGTAGTGGCCCCAAGGAACAGTGTCCGTAGTTTCTGACTGCATATATCGTTTGTCGTCGTAGGCACTGAGAGCGATCTTCCTTTTCTTCTCAGTGTACAGTTAATGATTGCGAGACCTTATGTTTCGTTGTTGACGAATCTTGATCTCTTTCGTTTTCAAACAATCTATGTAGTCGTCGAAACAGATGGTCGTTTCAACTACGGAACTCTTCACTCCCTTCGCTTTCTTTATCGTCTTCTGATTTTCGACTCTGATGCTTTACATCTTGCTCCTCAGTCCAACGAATTCCAGCATGATGTTTCCCTTGCATTCGTCCTTCATTAAACAAACAATTTTCTTGTTGCCCGGAGGAATATTGTATCGATTTGGCTGTAGTTAGTCTGAGGTGTCGAATTAATGTCCCGTTTCATTATCTTGTACATATCGATGTTGGTCATTTCGTACACCAAGCTATCAGTATTGGTGTACAATAGCTCACAACTGACTCCATAGTTTGCTACGTTGTCCAACATTTAATCATAATGGAAGTGATATACAAGAGTTTTGGACAAATCCAGTACAGAGAGTCCGATGTAGATGGGTTTCCTGATGCAAATCTCTGTTCGTAAGAGCTGGTCGCCACCAGATTTTCATTGAAGATGGCACAACTGTTGAAATGGGGTCAAGCAATAAGCGCCTTCACACCGTAGCGTCTTTTCCATTTACTAACGAGCTTAATGCCAACGTGTTTTCGCTCGTTCTCCATGGTTTTTCTGTAAACAGCGTTGTTGAAAAGTTTGAAAAGCATCTTCTCAAACTCATTTTTAGCATTTTTTCTCTTCTCGCTGTTCAAGTCGGTGTTTTTCTTGTGGCATCGACTTTGATCAAATTGAAGAGCTCGATAGATCTCCTTTAGACGTAATCCATGAAGTAATGCCTGCTTCAGAGCTCGATAATGAAGTACGTAACGCTGCTTATCGTGCAGAATTGTCATCAATTTTGTCTGCTTGGAATCTGGAGGTGTACTGTGCTCAGCACAAAATGGCTTATCCTTGTGTTTATCGTGAAGAGATTAAGGATAGTCCAAGTCCACTTCCAGTATGTAACCGAATGGATAATTATCAGGAACATCGAAAAAGTTATATCTGTCTAGATTATCAACCCATCTGAAGCCACCACATGGTAAGAGTTTAGTCATGGCCCAACGGTACAAATTATTGACGTCGTAATACATCAAATATTTTTTATCCTCGCTGGGACTATAGTCTTGTCCCATGTATGAATTATTCACTTTGCCATAGCGATTGCATCACTGGCTGATCCCACCTCGTATACCTCGTTCGATAAACATAAGCATGTCGATATCAGTCAGAAGTTCCAATTTTACCTGAGTATACTTTAATATAGCATCCCACGTCAATCGAAGAGTAGTGTAATAATGGGCAGGATCCAAGTCATATGCCTCGAGACAATTTTTTCTAAAATCCTCAAAGACTTCGGCTAGAAGCAAAACATCCGTCTTGAGATACAAATCAGAGTACTGCCCGAGTGTTTGAATATTGAATGTCTGCCAAACTTGTTTTACATGTTCATAATCTTCATCACTAATGTGAGCCTTGTACAAGCTGCTGTAAAAACTCTCCTTTGATGGAAGTTCAATTTCTTCAAGCTTGCCCAAAGAGCTAACGTAGTTATATGTAAAGACATCTTTTTTCTTTAAAAGCATGATTTCATCGGTAGTAAATCCATCGGTTTGTTCGAAAACTCGATCTATGATGTCGGGTTTCTCCAAGTATGACGATAACTTGTCTAACGATGAAGCCATGAACCGAAACGAGTCAATGGAGCGTAAGTTGATATCAATTCCTTCAACAAACTTTGTGAAAGATATATATCTTTCCTTCGTTTGTGGAAGAAGCAATACTTATCTTGGGAAACAAGTAGTGATCTCTTATATAAAAATATGTGCATCATAGCCACTTAGGTTATGAAAGATCACTGGTATCGTGCGTGAATCTTGATATTTGATGTTGCATTCATTGTGCGCAGGTCCTCGATACGCACAGTGAGATGACAGTGATCTCTAACTTTCTTTTCTCCAGGAGTGAAAGATTTCTGGCAAATATGACATAAGCGAGCACTGTCGAATCTAATTCTTTCTATTATTGTCAAATTTCTCATTGATTGTAGATTTTTATACATATCTCGTAATTCATAGCTAATACGCGAAGATTTTTTACGAACCACTTCGCTGGTGTTTTATCTAATTGTTCACTTTGTCTGTAGCTTTTGTATTCCGATAAAGTGTCATCATAGTTACACTTTAAGAAGTATCCAACACTGTAAGCCTCGTGTAATTAGTAAGCACGTTTTTCGTTTTCCAAAGGTCGAAGCATGCACTCAAAATCCGCATAAACCACAAACGGCACGGGGATATTGTTCGTAAAATTTTTAAATTGTAATACACTATCCCTTTTATCAGGAAGAGTAACCTAGCATTTATTAAGATTCTCACAATCAATTACATGTGCTACAAATTTTTGAATTGTTTTAAAATAATGCAAACATCGATCGCAAATGTGTGATTGATGTCCATATGCACTCAATTGTTTTCCTACCAATCGAGAAAGATTTTTTATCCAAACGTAGTGGTGCGTGTAGTCAATGTTGTCAAAAGAATCGTTATGCTGTTGTTGTCCTTCTTCTTCTTCTTCTTCGTTTTTATCGACATAGAACTTCTCGACTAGAAGAAGATTCACGTGATTATTCTTCTTGCAGGTTGTAACAGGTCGAGGTAAAACAACGAACTTATTTCCTGTCTTTTTAAAAAATAAACGTTTACGGAAATATCATTCTGTTTTTCAAACTTTTTTTTTGGATCCACAGGAAACTCTATTTCTTTGAACTTTAATTCGCATTTATATTGCTCGTATAACAAAACTCTATAAGCATTTTGTTGTGCTGAATGTAAAGCTGACAGAATAGCCTAAAAAAAAGAAAATCCAGCTGGATTTCCCAGTTGGATTTCCCAACCTAGCTGGGAAGGACTAGATTCCAGATAGGAAATCCAGTTGGTAAATCAAACTGGGAAATCCAGCTGGATTTTTTTGTATGGGTTAAAACATTGATCATCTTTATTCTCAACATTTATACAAGCTCTCTTTTTCTTAATAAAATCAGGCACTTCAACATAAGAATTTCTTCCTCTCATGGGATTCAATTTATTGACGTTAACGACTAAATTTAGTGTTGCGCGCAAAGACCAGCCTGATTCCTGTTCTGCGAATTCGAAGAATCGAGTAAAATGGTGAGGGAAACATTCAAGACTTGTAGAGGGGATGAACATTATGAGATTTTACCCCCACCTTCACCCTAAACAATGAGAACTGATTTTTCGTGTATAAAAGGAAGTAAACCCAATTGCTACAATATTCTTTTCACGAGAGGATAAAGCCACACAATTCGCTAAAACTTTTGAAAAAACCTTTTCACCTCATAATACTCCGTCTGATCCTGCATTTAATAAGGAAACAGATGAGCTCGTTGGAAACTACCTAAAAGAACCCTTCCCAAACGAAATAAGCAAAGTTACAGCATGGAAATTGAAAAACTACTTTCGATGCTCAAAAAATAACAAAGCCCCCGGACCAGACAAAATCTTAAACTACGTCTTGAAGCATCTTCCTAACAAAGGCCTCATGTTTCTAGCAAATGTTTTCAACGCTTTTTTCAAACTTGCTCACTTTCTTAAACAATGGAAGAAAGCAATAATCCTAGTCTTTGCTAAAGCCGGAAAGGATCCCACGCTCCCAACAAGTTACAGGCCTATTAGCCTTCTCAACACCATGAGCAAAGCTTTGGAATCCATTATAATTAGGAGAATCAAAAAGGACTTAGACCAACGTGATTTCATCAGACCTGAACAATTCGGCTTTCGCGAGCAGCACTCAACTCAACACCAGATTCTCAGACTAACTGAATACATCACCAGAAACTTTAACTGGAAATACTGTACAGGTGCAGTCTTTCTTCTTTTTTTTCGGTAACGTTTGATGTCTGCATAGCCCATAAATTATAAATGCATTTTTATCAGTTTATTTTAAATAAATTGCAGATAAATTTAACTGTAAAATTAAACTTTCTATAATACAACTACTAGATTTCCAATTAAAAAGCGCTAATAATCAATCTCTTCTTTAGTTTATTAAATATTTATTACGCGTGAAGTGTTTGGAATCGATTGTAAGGTTTATTAAACGCTAAATCGATTTCGCACTGTACAAACATACTCCGTAATTAAATAATTAAGTATTCCAATAACTTTCATGGGAAAATGTTGAAAGCTTCATTTGCTCTGTAATCAATCTTTGTCGTATATAATTCAGTGTACTTTATTCTATAAAATGACGGCGTTAAGAGACAAGAGGAATAACTGATAAGCTCTAAGAATACGTATATATGTAATTGTATAATTACGTAGACTAGTTTACTTCGAAACGTGTATATACAAGTACAAAATCGGAATGAAGGTTCAAGGCACACTGTACGCATGTATTTGTAAGCGCGCAAAAGTAGCCTTTAAAAAAATTAGAATTTTTTCTCATTTATTTAAAGGCTACTTTAAAAAAATGAATTAATATGATCTCTCTGATGATCATATCTTCATATAACAATATTATAAAATCTAACAGAGAAAAATATGGGCCTAATATTTAAGAGTAAAATTATTAATAGTTGTTGTAGAATTTAACTATTTCTATGCTTTAAACAAACACCCAAAGCAATTGAACTTAATAAGTTTAAGCATACAGTTCATAGCATAGTTATTGAATCTAACATGTTTGAATGTATTAGATAAAACATATTAGATTCACTAACTATACTATGAATTGTATGCTTTAATTTATTAAGTTCAATTGTTTTGGGCGTATGTTTAAAGCATAGAAATTTCTTCCTCGAGAATCAACATATGATTGTTATTAAATTTTGGTATATATATATATATATTTATATATATATATATACATATATATATGGGACATTCTTTGTGAATCGGTACCCCCCCCCCTTCTCCAAAATTGTAGTGGATTAAAAAAATTGTAGGACGGCTTAAAATCTTCCTTTTATCATCTAGTTTTAGATGCACAGTGGCGTTTTCGAAAATTAAATATGGTGGCTCCAATATAGTGGCCAACACTTGGGAAGTTAGTAAAAATTTTTTGAAACTCTAGCGAAAAAGATTTAAAATAATAATTAATAAAAAATGATAATAAATAATAAAAATGAATAAAAACTATTTGTAAGTAATAAAAAATGAAAAAAGGTAATAATAATAGATAAAAATGGATAAAAGTGGATAAAAATGGATAAAATACAATAATAAGTAATAAAATTTTTATTTTAAATTAGTAAACACACGAATATATATTAACATATAAATGTTTTAAAAAATTTGCAATTATATTAGAACAATACAATTTTTGAAAACCTACATTACCTATTTTACATGCTATTTAAAATACTTAAAACATTTTTAAAATTTATTATATAAACCGATAAAAACTGATAAAAAATAATAAAAATTATTTTAATGTAATAAATAATAATAATAACCAATAGAAATGGATAAAAACAGATAAAATGTCCGAATTTCTACACTTTTTATCCATTTTTATCACTCATTATCAAGATTTATCCATTTTAATCACTTTTTATTCATGATTATCATGTTTTATCATTTTTTGTTAAAAATCTCTTTCGCCAGGGAATTGCATGATAACTTGCTCAGTTTTGAATTTCTTATTTTTTGTTTACTTAAAATGAATAGAGCACAAAATTTTACACAGAAATATGGTTTTATAGTCAAGGTTAAACCACATTTTGAAGGTTATTTTTTGCAATCCTTATTTTGAATCGCTTGGCTATTATTTCGGCTGAAAACGGATCTTGAAACAGTAAGCTCTCACATTCTTGAGCCGCTTACGATATCAGCATGTTTCGGTTAACACCTTAATTGAAATAATATAATTTTTTTTACTTCTGATTCTGAATGAACAGAAAATTCCACGTCAAGATAAGTTTGGATCTCATAATTTGCGAACTTATATTCTAATGTTGATAGCGTAACCTTAATAAAATGAATATCTTAAGAAAGTAGCCTGCAGTAGTAGTGTTATATCTAAGATACAACTTAAAAGGTAATCTATAAAAATAATTGACCGTATGAGTATTTGTGAATTTCACTATAAAAAATAATATGTTAAAAATAAATATTTTGTTGAAACGAATAAATGTAAAATATTTTTCCACACGGCGTGCGGAAAGTTCAATTTCCTACACGATTTTCCGTACGGGAAGTGTCCTATTCCCGCACGAAAAAAAGCGAGCGGAAATAGTATATTACGTAACGGGTATGGAAAGGCTTTATTTACGAAACGAGAAGTTTACGGCCTGAGCTGAAGGTGAGGGTCGTAACGACATTCATAAAAAAGCCTTTCCATACTAGTTGCGTAGTGTATTTTTCGCCATGAGAGCAAAAAAAAAGAGTAACGAACTTGAGATTTTAGGGTTAGAATGGCGAAAAAAAAATTCCCACACGGAAAAAAGCGTGCGGGAAAGAAAATTCCCGCACGCTGTGTAAAATATAATTTCACAACGAATAAAATAAATTTGTAAAATGTTTAATATTATAAAAACGAGGATCTGAAGGTTTCGCGCAAGCATTGTAAGTAAGAAAATCATTTAAACAAAGAAAAAAGTATAGAAGAGCGGGGTTAAAATTTTAACAAGGAAGAATACCATTTATGAGATGTTTAATATTATAAAAACGCAAATCTAAAATTTCTGCATATGCATTATAAGTGAAAAAAAATAAAGTAAAAAAAACTATATTATTCGAATTGAGCTGTTTGACTTCCGTTTGACCTTAACCGAAACATGCTGAAATCGTATGGACATGAGGATCGTAAGCGGCGATCTCAAGAATGTGAGAGCTTACTGTTTCAAGATCCGTTTTCAGCCGAAATAATAGCCAAGCAATTAAAAATAAGGATTGAAAAAAATAACTTTTAAAAAGTTGTTTGACCTTGACTATAATACTATATTTCTATGTAAAATTTTGTGCTCTATTCAATTTTAGTGAGAAAAAAACAAAAAATTCCAAACTGAGCGAGTTATTATGAAATTTCGAAAAAATTTTACGAACTTTCCAAGTTTTGGCCACCATATAGGAGCCACCATAATGAATTTTCAAAAACGCTACTCTGCATCTGAAACTAGATGATAAAAGGAAGATTTTAAGCCGTCATAAAATTTTTTTAGTCCACTACAATTTTGGAGAAGGGGGGTACCGATTCACAAAGAATGCCTCATACATATATGTATGTTTATTTTCACTTACCATTGTAAAAATTCTAACCTCACTTAAAATTATTTAAAAAATTTCTTTGAAATAATTAAAATTTTGAACTAATCAGTTCAATTCAAACAAATTAATCAGAAGAAAGAGGTTAGGATTTATTTTTCAATTTCCTGTTAAAAATTAAAAAAATATAAATTATTGAAAATAAAACACACACACATAAGATAGGATAATAGAGTACAGGATTTTTTTATATTTTTTTCTTAATAATCTGTCCTACATGTGTAAATAAATCCCCCCGTTGAAAAAATCCAAGTGGATTTCCAATTGGGATTCCAATTAGAAATTTAAAATCCAACGTAAATTTATGGACATTTTTAAGAGATTAAAATATTTTTTTATATAAAATTTTATTTATGTTTTCATTGTGACTTAAAGAAATATCTCTGTTCATTGAGTAAAATAGAACGTGAGAATGCAGGATTTAAATATTTTTTTTATATAAAATTTTATTTATGTTTTCATTGTGACTCAAAGAAATATCTCTGTTCATTGAGTAAAATAGAACGTGAGAATGCAGGCCAAATAATCGTTGTTTTAGACCAAGTGAAAGTACCAGTCTATAAATTCTTAACTCTCTTATTTTTTTGTACGTATTTGCTTGCTATAAGAAAGTCAATAGATAGAAAGCGTTGTAGCCCCCTGGCTGCTAATCATTGAATATAAATATACACATTTATATAATAGTACTAATAATTGATCGCCAGGCGGCTTCCATGCTTTCTATCTATTGACTCTCTTATGGTAAGCAAATGCGTACAAGAAAAATAAGAGAGTTTAGAATTTATAAGCTGGTAGTTTCATTTGGTCTAAAACAACGATTATTTGACCTGCATTCTCACGTTCTATATTACTCAATGTACAAAGATATTTTTATAACTCGCAATGAAAACGTAAATAAAATTTTATGTGAAATACATAATTTAATCTGTCCTTCTTAGTACAAATTGCACGTGGCCTCGTTGAAAAAATCCAATTGGATTTCCAATTGGAATTGATTGCGATTCCAACGTAGATTTCCAATATAATCTAATTGGAATTCCAATTGGATTTCTTAAACGAGGCCATGTGCAATTTGTATTGAGAAGTACAGATTAAATAATATATTTCATGTATTTAGAGAGGAACAGAGTAAGAGAAAAATATGAAGTACATGTGTTATTTTCAGTGTTACTCATATTAATCCTGAAAAGGACTACGATGAATTTTAACACGTAGAGTATGAAGAAAAAGAGAGAAAAGTTAGGAAGATGAACAAGACTCTCATGTGTATTGTCTATTCCTACGATTTGTAGCCCTAAAAAGGACTGCAAATTAATTTAATAATAATAATACACGTGTAGAGTGGAAAAAGAAAAAAGGAAGCGTCTCGCATTGCAAACAGCGTTCGAATAATCCCGCGTGAAAAAAATTCGTATTGCCAAGATATTGGTGAAACAATATCAAATATTTCGCATTTATTTAAAAATCTCTTGGCAAAATTTTTCCAGTATTTCGCCAGCATTTATTATTTATTAATCCCTAGGGCCAAAACCCACATTATTCCCACATATTGGCAATATATTGGATATTGCTGATATATTGGATATTGCTATATCAATATGTATGATGATAAATAATTTCAAATAAAAAATCAAAGTTTTAGCACATTTAATTGAAAACTTTTTAACTTTTTTTTATATCATATCTATAAGGTATACAATATAGGTGATATTAGAATCTTTAATATAATATATAAAAATAAAATATTGGTAAATTAAATTCAGAAATCTTTTTTTGCAAAACATGTGACGTGGTTTTACGTCCTAAAAAATTTTCAATTTTTTTTCCTAAATTTATTATTTTTTTGTGAATAATAGATCTGATGGCGCCTATAAAGTCGTTAATTGACTTTAAATACAAGTTAAAATAAAACTATTTTTTTTTTAAATCTAGTCTTCTGTAAACTGTAATGGAGAGGAATTCAAAATTTAATTAAAATCTTCCCGCCTAATAACGACAAAGTTGAGGAAAAGAGAACGTCGGTGGCACCAGCTGTAAAAAGGAAGAAAAGAAATGCGCTTAAAAAGAAATGATTATTAAAATGTGAAAAAATTTAATTTGTTATAAAATCATTAGGATTATATGGCGTCTAAAAAGATTTATATTCGTATGTCTGATTGTTATAAGTTATATATGCCGCAAAGAAAAAGATTGTTAATGCGTTGTATGAGTGAGTAAAAAAGAGATAGAGTGATTAAACGCAAGCAAGCCAGTAGTAAGTAAACGTGCGCTGTATGTATATATTCAAAAGAACAGAGGTTTTCAACTACACTTAGAGTCATAAATGTAAAAAATAATTTTTTCCTAATTTTCTTTATTTTTCTTAAGTAACCTGCAAATAAATCATTGAATAAATTAAAAAATGTAAAATTTAGCGCTCGGAAATTTTTAATTTGTTAACTATAACAAGCGCCGTGATTGACCCGTCAAGATTTTCGTGTGTGGCCCTAGCGGAAAAAAATAAATGCAGACAACAGTTAATAACTGAAAATATCAGGAAAATACTAAAGAAAATAGATAAAAATCGAAGAAAACGGAAATTAACTGTTGAAAAATGTCGGAATTGAGACAAAGACAACAGTTATCTTCTGATTTCTTCAGATTTCTTCAGTTTTTATCAGTTTTCTACAGTTCTATACAATTATCTGCAATTATCAACAATTATATTCATTTTTGAACATTTTTTTCAAATATAAAAGCCATTGAAAAAGTGAAAAAATCCGAAGAAAATTGCAGACAACAGTTATATTCCGAACATACCTGTTGAAAAGTGAAGAAATCCGGAGGAAACTGCAAAAAACGGTTATATTCTAAACACAACTGTTGATAAGTGAAGAAAACTGTAGACAACAGTTATATTCTGAAGACAACTGTTAAAAAGTAAAAAAAATCTGAAGTAAACGGCAGAAAACAGTAATATTCAGAACATAACTGTTGAAAAGTGAAGACATTTGGAGGAAACTGCAGAAAACAGTTATATTCTGAACACAACTGTTGAAAAGGGAAAAAATCTAGAGAAAATTAAAGACAACAGTTACATAACGTTTTAAAACGAAGAAAAATTAAGGAAGTTAAACAAAAATTATTTCTTTCCGCGTACAAAGTAAACCGAACATCACTGGAAAAAACTGATAATATTGGCAGGTAACTGAAGGAAACAGTTATTAACTGTTTCAAACGAAAGAAAAGTGAAGAAAGTTGAAAAAATATTTTTTTTGCACGTTAAAAATGATGAAAACGGAACATAACTGGAGAAAACTGATAATATTGGCAGATAACTGAAGAAAATAGTTATTAATTGTTTTAAAACGAAGAAAAGTGAAGAAAGTTAAAATAATATTTTTTTTCTCCCACGTAAAA
The DNA here is from genome assembly GCA_017163975.1 of Anastatus disparis. Lineage (NCBI taxonomy): Eukaryota > Metazoa > Arthropoda > Insecta > Hymenoptera > Eupelmidae > Anastatus > Anastatus disparis. Next base: position 2,609,993 of record JAFFSR010000301.1, on the reverse strand, counting down.
AGTGAAGAAAACGGAACATAACTGTAGAAAATTGATAATATTGGCAGATAACTGAAAAAAACAGTTATCAACTGTTGTCTTCGTCTCACTTCTGACATTTTTCTGCTGTTACTTGCTGTTATAAACTGTTTTCTTCAGTTTTCATTATTTGTTTTCCGCTAGAAAGTCAAGTTCAAGACAGTGCAGGCCCGGCGTTAGTGTGGAGAGAGTATCGAGTGAAAGCGGACGTGTGTCGCGAGTACTTAAAAAAACAAAGAGCCCTTTATGAGAGATAAAGCGTATGAAAAGAAAAGTCGTGTAGAGTCAAATAGAGTATTTGTACGTTAAAAGAGAAAAAAATTAAATTCTTTTTTTTCTATTAGTGCCACAAAAGGAGAGTTTTAATTTTAATTTTATTTACGGTCGTTGTTCTTTTATAAAAATTGAGTTGCGACAAATTACGAATTTTCATCTCCGCCATTAACCAGGGTCGTAACGTAAAAGAAAATCTAACGAGAAAGTAAATCTATCAAATTTATCGAACAGTGAGAGAAATAGTGGCGCCTTTATTAGTAGCGCCGTTACAAAACGTTAACAAACGTTTTTTTCTTTTCCCTCCAACCAAATCTACGTTGCACCCTCTCTATCAACGTCATCGCCGTAGTACCAGCCTCTATCCAGGAAGCCAGCGAAGACGAGCTCGAGAGCGATTGGAAAGAGAGAGGGTATAAAAAAAGGAATGAATTGTATTAACTACGTATCTGTAATGTGCTTGCATAACGTAACGTTTTCTTAAACTTTGCAATCGCGCGTAAATTTCTTTCAATTAAAAATATTATATAATTATCTATAATTATTAGCTTCCGGTGAATGTATGAAACTTAGAGTCATTGTAGCGAGAAAAAAAAAAATTTTTTTTTAATCTAAAAAGTGAAATTCAAATTTGTGAATTTGTGCTGTTCAGAAGTGACTTAAAATGTTCGCGGAATTTCGCATGAGAAGTTGTAATGTTCGCCGAGTTCCGCGAAGAAAGTTATTTTTGAACACATTTTTAAAATTAAAATTGCTATAACTTTTGTTCTAATTGACCTAAAAAGTTGAGCAACGTCTCATTCTGAAGGTTTTTGCAAACAATGACAATATACTTATAAATAAAACAGTGAATAGTGAAAGAGCATAATTATTGGAAGAGTGTATGGTCTTGATATTTTATAATTGAAAAAAATTTTTTAAATTCATCTATTTTTATAAACTTTAAATCGTCATAACTTTGGTTCTAATTGATCTAAAAACTTGATCAAAGGTTTATTTTAAAGATTTTTGTTAATATTTTTATTACATTGATAAATGAAAGCATGAACCAATCGTAAGAAGACGTAGTGATTGAAAAAATGGTACGATGTGCCATAGTATCAATGCTTTAAAATGGAAATCATAAAAAAAACGTTCGAAAACCTGTTTAAAAAAAATAAGGCAAAATAGCATATTCTCATCTATCTTTAAAGCTAGTATTTTTTACGTATGAAAACATATTAAAATTAAAAAAAAATATATATAGTTTTTGAGAAAATTGCATTTTAGAAAAATCGTTTTTTCTAGGTTTTTCATGAATAACTTGGAGGGATCAACTCACATCGGACGGCATTTAAAACTAGACTGTATTCCTCACATTTAAAAAACAAAATTCGTCTCGAAAAGTTAAAAATTGACGGAGATAGAGCATTTTGAATACGAAGGTCTATTTTCATTTTTTCACCTTTTATTTTAACATTTAACCCAAAATAGGCTATAGCGTCGTAAAAAAAATTTTTAAGCCGTATTTCGGGATCTCCACATCTTCTCTTGAGTATTAGAACACATTCACATAGTTTTCAGCCAAAAAAAAAAAATTCGATCCGTGATGGCCTGCATGAATCTGAATGGAATCAGCCATCTACTTTTACAACAACACATTCAGGCTCATTTTTAATTTCTTCTTTGTATTCATTTTTAATATTAGATTTTAAAATTTCATTTGATTCTAATTTTACTGATTCTGTTTTAGTAGTTTCCTTAACAGAATCTAATTCTTCATTCTGAACTATTACTTCTGCTATTTGTACTGAAATGATATTTCCTTTAGAAAAGTTTTTAAAGTCAAAAAATGAGGGTCCTTAAATAAGGAGCTTATTTCTGACGGCAAAAGCGGATACATAGAGAGATATAGTAATAATAATATATAGAGATAGAGAATAATTTAGCTGAAATTTAGCTAAATTTAACTTAATTTTAGCTGAAAGTTAGCAAAATTCAACTCAATTTCAGCTCAAATTTAGCTAAATAGACTAAATTTACGTTAATTTTAGCTAAAATTATGTTAAATTTATCTTAATTTCAGCTAAAATCAATGTAAATCTAGCTAACTTTCAGCTAGAATTAAGTTAAATTTAGCTAATTTTCAGCTAAAAAAGAGGGGGATTGAGGGGAATCAAAAAATGAGGGTCCATAAATAAGGGGCGATATATAGAGAGGTATAGTAATAATAATATATAGAGATAGAGAATAATTTAGCTGAAATTTAATTAAATTTAAATTAATTTTAGTTGAAAATTAGCAAAATTTGACTCGATTTTAGCTCAAATTTAGCTAAAAGTTGACTAAATTTACGTTAATTTTAGCTAAAATTAAGTTGGATTTATCTAAATTTTAGCTAAAATCAATGTAAATTTAGCTAACTTTCAGCTAAAATTAAGTCAAATTCAGCTAATTTTTAGCTAAAAAAAGAGGGGAATTGAGGGGGAGTGAAAAAATGAGGGTCCATAAATAAGGGGCTTATTTTTTACGACGACAGCGGCGATAATTTTAATAATATAGAGAGATTAAAGATTTTATCATCTTTATTGTATACCTTATAGATACGATATGAAAAAAAATTAAAATGTTTTCAATGAAATGTGGTAAAACTTTGATTTTTTATTTGAAATTATTATTCATCATTATGCATATTGATATAGCAATATCCAATATATTTCCAATGTGTGGGAATAATGTGGGTTTTAGCCCTAAGGATTGATAAATAATAAATGTTGGCTAAATATTGGAAAAATTTTGTCAAGAGATTTTTAAATAAATTAGAAATATTGGATATTGTTTCACCAATATCTTGGCAATACGAATTTTTTTTACGCGGGATTGCATACGAGATTAGAAAGAAATAAAAATCATAGAAAAAGAATAGAACACATGCACAACACTACACTTTAAAATTTTTTACAAAAATTTTTACACAGCTTCGCCGCGCGACTTGAAGATTGACGTAAATAATTTCTTCTTCGCGACTCGAGCTGCGTTGTACGTAAGCGAAAAAGAAAGAGAGAGAGAAAAGGTTCTTATGTATATTTTGTGTGTTCCTACGATTTGCAATCCTAAAAACGACAACAAATTAATTTTTAAAAAAATATACATAGAGTTTGTTTGAAAAGAACGCGTTCAAAAATCGTATATGCAAGACTAGAGATTTCTCCAAGACTTTCGCCAAATCTCATTTATAATCCGTTCACTCAAAGATATGAGATGATGGAGAAAAGAAAAGAAGAGAAGAAAGAGAAAGAGAAGAAGGAGAAGGAGGAGGAGGAAGAAGAAGAAGAAGAAGAAATGAAAATAATTCCACCTGACTTTTCTTTAGTTGTAAAATCTCAGGGGACTATTAATATTTCTTCATCACCAGAAGTGATATTTTAAAGATTAACCTCAACTCCAATAAATAAGAGAAAACGTCATCAATCCAGCTTACACAAAGTAAAGCGTAAGCTGAATTATACAATTTAAATAATTAGTACTATGACTTTTCTCCAATTGTAAAATCGTAGGAGTCTATTAATATTTCTTCATCGCCAGAAGTAATATTTCAACGATTAACCACAACTCCAATAAATAAGAGAAAACTTCATCAGTCCAGCTTACACAAAGTAAAGCGTAAGCTAAATTATACAATTTAAATAATTAGTACAATCGACCCTTTTCAGATTCATGATAACGTGCTCGGCCCTTTTCAGGGGTCATGGAAATAACAATCGGCCCTTTTTAGGGCCACAAATATTTGAAACGTTGGAATAGATATTTGTTTTTAAAATAATATATTATTATGTATATATATATATATATATATATATATATATATATATTGTGACATAGCAATTAGATTTTGTATCAGCAAAATCATTGCTGCGAGTGAGCGCGGGTAGGGATATAGAAAGAATCGAACGCGCTTACATGAACGCGCAGGTATACGCCTCGATTCTTAACACATGTAAGCGCGCTCGGTAATACACGCGTATATTTCTAATATAAAACTTATAAGATGTATGTATTACAGCGTTGATAAAGGAATGTGTTGCGAGCGGTGGGAGATGATCCCCGCTATTTGGGAGAGAAAGCCGCAACCAAGCGCCTAAAATGCGAGCCATCGAGTTTCGGCGAGAAGAGAAACTCATCACTCTTGTGCGAATCAGCTTATAATAAAGATCTCTTCTAATCTTAAATACAGAGTCATTATATTCTTTTATTACTATTCAAGCTCTCATGGCAGCAAAAGAAATGCTTAGTACGCATTTCCCTACCTGCTCGAGTTTGAATAGTATTTTTCTTAAACAAATTAAATCTTTGTGATTTCTTAGTTTAAACAAAAGTGAAGTGGTAATTTCCTTCACTATTGAAAGTTAATTATTCTTATCGTGTGTGTATAAAAAGGCTAAATGCCTAGTGATTGTGCCTTGCATCGGCGTGCTATTTCGTAAAGCTTTGTGCTTAGAGTTAGCACGTTCTTGCAAGAGTGTTACCGATAAATACTGAACCATAAAATAAATGTTTCAGTGCAAGAAGCAAAATTAAAAGTCCTCATTACCTCATGCTCCTATAATTCCCTCATTTATTTTTCAGGAATATAACTCTGAGGTATGACGAAAGTAATGGACCCGAATCTGCAGGGCGTGGCGTTCCTATAGTGTACGGTCTAGCTTCCGTAAACCTAACTTTCTTAAACAACTCAAGACTTTATTAATTCGACGAGTTTGTACGCACGAGAGGGATAGCGCGGTAAACTCGGAGTTTTATATATATAATCGGTATCCATCTTGTTTTATCTTCACGATCTTGTTAAAAGGTAAAACAAGGTGAGAAGTTTTAGTATATGGTGGTTTTATCCATCATACATTAAATAAAAGTACGTGGTACTCGTGTATGACGTTACAATATATATATATATATGTGTGAAAATTTACACACATAAATGCGTAAATCTACATATCTATGTGTTTAAAATTTATATTCGTACATTAATACACTTACTGTGATTCATTTTTATTTTACATTAGTAAAGTAGATACATTTTCAGGTGATTAATAATTTTTAATCAAAGTTTTTCTAAAGATATATATTTAAATATTAGATTGTATTAGAACTACCATCCCTACAGAAAAAAACTATAACCAATGACCGTAGTGAACTATAGTCTAGGATTGTAGTGATACTATATTCATGTATTATGATATATCATAGTAATAAAGTATAGTTTCTTATATTATTTTCCCGCTACTATAACCGGAGAATATATGAATCATAATGTTTACATACTATAGGTCTAAAGTTCGTCGTCTTATAGTGTACTGATAGGTTTATAGTTTATACACTCATCGTTTATGGGTTTATGGTTTCTAAGTTTATGGTTTGTAAATTTATGGGTTTATGGTTTATAAGTTTATGGGTTTATGGTTTATTAGTTTATGGTTTATGGGTAATAAGTTGATGGTTTATGGGCTTATAGTTTATGGGATTATGGTTTATAGATTTATAGTTTATAGGTTAATGGTTTATAGGTTTATGGTTTATGGGTTTATGGTTTATGGATTCATGGTTTATGGGTTCATAGTTTATTGATTTATGTTTTATAGGTTTATGAGTTTATGGTTTATAAGTTTATGGGTTTATGAGTTTATGGTTTATGGGTTATGGGTTTATGGTTTATGGGTTTATGGTTCATAGGTTTATAGTTTATGGGTTTATGGTTTCTGGGTTTATGGTTTATGACTTTATGGTTTATGGGTTATGAGTTTATGGTTTATGGGTTATGCGTTTATGGTTTATGGGTTTATGGTTCATAGGTTTATAGTTTATGGGTTTATGGTTTCTGGGTTTATGATTTATGGATTTATAGTTCATGGGCTTATGATTTATGGGTTGATGGGTTCATAAGTTTATGGTTTATAGGTTTATGGTTTATGGGCTTATAGGTTTATGTGTTTATTGTTTATGGGTTTATGGTTTTTGGGTTTATAGTTTATGGGTTCATAGTTTATCAATTTATGTTTTATAGGTTTATGAGTTTATGGTTTATAAGTTTATGGGTTTATGGTTTATGAGTTTATGGTTTATGGGTTATGAGTTTATGGTTTATGGGTTATGAGTTTATGGTTTATGGGTTTATGGTTCATATGTTTATAGTTTATGGGTTTATGATTTATGGATTTATAGTTCATCGGTTTATGATTTATGGGTTGATGGGTTGATGGGTTTATGGTTTATAGGTTTATGGTTTATGGGTTTATAGGCTTATGTGTTTATTGTTTATGGGTTTATGGTTTTTGGGTTTATAGTTTATGGGTTCATGGTTTATAGGTTTATAGTTTATGAGTTTATGGTTTATGAGCTCATGATTAATGGGTTTATAATGTATGAGTATATGTTTTATGGGTTTATGAATTATGGGTTTATGATTTATGGGTTTATATTTTATGGTTTATGGGTTTATAGTTTATGGGCTTATAGCTTATGGGTTTATAGGCTTATTTTTTCTGAGTTTCTGGTTTATGGGTTTATAGTTCATGGGATTATGGTTCATGGATCAAACGGGTTGATGGTTTATGGTGTCATGGCTTATGGGTTTCTGGTTTATGGGATCATGGTTTATGGGTTTATGGTTTATGGGTTTATAGGTTATGAGTTAATGATTTATGGGTTAATGGTTTATGAGTTTATGGTTTATGGGTTTATGGTTCATGAGTTTATAGTTTATGGGTTTATGGTTAATGGGTTTATAGTTTATGGATTTATATTTCATAGGTTTATGATTTATGGGTTGATGGGTTCATGGGCTTATTGTTAATAGGTTTATGGTTTATGCGTTAATAAGTTTATGGGTTTATTGCTTATGGGTTTATGGTTTTCGGGTTTATAGTTTATAGGTTCATGGTTTATAGGTTTATAGTTTATGAGTTTATGGTTTATGAGCTCATGATTTATGGGTTTATGGTGTATGAGTATATGTTTTATGGGCTTATGGATTATGGGTTTATGGTTTATGGTTTATGGGTTTATGGTATATGGTTAATGTGTTTGTGTGTTTATGATTTATGGTTTATGGGTTTATGGTATATGGTTTATAGTTCATAAGTTAATGGTTCATAAGCTTATAATAACACAGGCCCACAAAATGAAAAAAAATGTCTGAACTTTTGACCGGACATACATATTCCCATGTATTTTTCGACGCTGAATCCGAATCTGTAATAAAAATATAGGGTTTTCCTACCTTTGCTCAGAGTTTTATTGAAAAAACCTCATTTTTTACGGTTTTTTTGCGGTTTTTCGAGTCTAGAAAAAACAAATCATGAGATACGGTTAATTGGACTTCAAAATCGAATTCTACGGGAAAAAATACACGGGAAACCATACCTTCAAATTTTTTTAACGCGATTCTAGTCCTCTGTATGGGGCTGAAAAGATGAGGAAATCGGTAAAAGTCGAAATTTTGCCTAAAATGGATTTAAACAATATTAAAATTTAATCATGCGTCTTTTGAAGAGTCGATAAACATTGGAAATACTATCCTGGGGTTTTTCAGATTGCTGATCATGAATTTGAAGTCAGATTGTGTAAAAACTACTTCTAGAGGGCGGTGACAAGAACTGTATATGGTAAATTTATCGATTTTTTAAAAATTTTACGTCTGAAATACTAATTTTAGAGTCTTTCACAGCATTGACTGTAAATTCAAGATATTAACTTAGCCTATTGTGTACGTTAAACTTAACATTTTGTCTATGTTTGTCTCTCTCTCTCTCTCTCTCTCTCTCTCCAATGTTTTTTTAAATTGGCTTACGCTTACGTACACGTTTCTCTTCGAATGACCGATGTAGTGGATTTCTGACACGTTTTTGTCCTTTTTCGCAGCTGTTTCTCTTTTTATCATCCAGCAGTAATCTGCTAACATGTTGATACCCCAGTTTCCTTGAAATCTACGTTCAAACTCCTTTAAATCTTGGTGAAATCGTTCACCATGCTCTTCACTAAAGTCTCCGTTATTTTCAGGAAACTGATCAACGTGTGAATCAAGAAAATGAAGTTTTAAGTTCATTAGACAACCCAATTTTTCAAAATTACGTACCATTCTTTTCACAATAGCTTTATAATTCGTGTCTTTGGCATTACCCAAAAATTTCGTCGATACCTCTTTAAAACTTAACCATGCTGCCTTTTCAACATCAGTCATGCTTTGTTCAAAGTTTTCGTCTCTAAATAAAGTTCGGATTTCAGGACCATCAAAAATACCTTCATTTAATTTAGCATCAGATTTATGGGGAAATACTTTGCTTATATATTGGAAGCATTGACCGTCCTTGTCCAAAGCTTTAACTAATTGCTTTATCAATCCAAGCTTTATATGCAGAGGCGGTATCAAAATTTTCGAAGGATTAACGAGTGGATCTTTTATAACATTCTGTTTTCCAGGTTCAAACGATTCTCTTGATGGCCAAATTTTCTTTTTATAGTGTTTTTCTCTATCTCTGCTATCAAACATGCATAAATAACATGGGTACTTCGTAAATCCAGATTGTTGTCCAAGTATCATAGATAAAATCTTTAAATCGCCACATATTTGCCATTTATGTTCTCTATATTTTATTTTCGTTAAAAGTAGTTCAAGATTGGAATACTCTTCTTTAAGTACTGTTGAATGTGCTAATGGTATAGGAGCATATTTATTTGTGATATTGAGGAGTACTGCTTTAAGGCTGCGCTTTGATGAATCAATGAATAGTCGCCAATTTTCAGGTTTGTATATGTTGGGTTTCAATTCATCAATAAGACCTTTCACGTCCGTGCAATAAACCATATTAGAATCATTCTTGAAATAATTTCTAAAGCGCTCTTCTCGATTACGATATGCACATACTTTAGTACCCTTTGTCAACATATTTCGTCTCTTAAACTCTGAAGCCATAAACTCTGATTGTTCCTTAGATAAACCACTCTTTCTAAATAAATCGTTCAGACTTTTTTGATCAAACTTTTCAACAGTTCGTTCTTCACCCTTAGAAATATACTCTTCATCACTATCCAGAGAATGTTCTTCAGGTGAACTTAGATCTTCTTCATTTGATGAGCTTCCGTCTGCGGCAATCAGATTTTCAGTTGTTTCATCTGTCGAGTTTTCATCTACATTTAGATTCCCTAAGCCTGTTGTAAAACTATCTCTCGAATCTTTATTTTCAAAAATATCTATAAAATTCTTGGATGGAAATTCTATACAAGAAGGATTAGGATATACTATTCCTTTTTTCTGTATCTTGTCTAAACCTTGTATCTTTGTTAAACAAAAATAGCAATCATTTTCATCTTTTGGTTCCTTCCACTTTGTAGGTATAGTAAATTTTAATTTGGACCTAGCCTGACTGGTGTTGTATCGATTCATCATGGCATAACATGAAGCACATATATAATGAGGAACCCAAATTTTATCCTGTTGAGAAATCTCAATATCAAAACATTTTTGATAGATAAAATTAATATTATCTGTGATTTTTCTTTCGTTTCGTTGTCCAATATATTCTGAACATAACAGAAATTATCTTGAGATCCATTACACGTATGGTTAAAACTGTTATTGGATGTACCAGCGCAGTTTAAAAAAGGTTGAAAATTTGAATTAGCCATATTGTTGAATTAAACCCCACACACTAGGAATCCTGTTCCGATCGCAGGTGAGTCCGCCGTCCTAGGGGTGATAACTCTCATACCTCCCCAGGCCTAAGTATGAGAGCTTTCCGACTTTGACTTTAAACTGCGCTGGTACATCCAATAACAGTTTTAACCATACGTGTAATGGATCTCAAGATAATTTCTGTTATGTTCAGAATATATTGGACAACGAAACAAAAGAAAAATCACAGATAATATTAATTTTATCTATCAAAAATGTTTTGATATTGAGATTTCTCAACAGGATAAAATTTGGGTTCCTCATTATATATGTGCTTCATGTTATGCCATGATGAATCGATACAACACCAGTCAGGCTAGGTCCAAATTAAAATTTACTATACCTACAAAGTGGAAGGAACCAAAAGATGAAAATGATTGCTATTTTTGTTTAACAAAGATACAAGGTTTAGACAAGATACAGAAAAAAGGAATAGTATATCCTAATCCTTCTTGTATAGAATTTCCATCCAAGAATTTTATAGATATTTTTGAAAATAAAGATTCGAGAGATAGTTTTACAACAGGCTTAGGGAATCTAAATGTAGATGAAAACTCGACAGATGAAACAACTGAAAATCTGATTGCCGCAGACGGAAGCTCATCAAATGAAGAAGATCTAAGTTCACCTGAAGAACATTCTCTGGATAGTGATGAAGAGTATATTTCTAAGGGTGAAGAACGAACTGTTGAAAAGTTTGATCAAAAAAGTCTGAACGATTTATTTAGAAAGAGTGGTTTATCTAAGGAACAATCAGAGTTTATGGCTTCAGAGTTTAAGAGACGAAATATGTTGACAAAGGGTACTAAAGTATGTGCATATCGTAATCGAGAAGAGCGCTTTAGAAATTATTTCAAGAATGATTCTAATATGGTTTATTGCACGGACGTGAAAGGTCTTATTGATGAATTGAAACCCAACATATACAAACCTGAAAATTGGCGACTATTCATTGATTCATCAAAGCGCAGCCTTAAAGCAGTACTCCTCAATATCACAAATAAATATGCTCCTATACCATTAGCACATTCAACAGTACTTAAAGAAGAGTATTCCAATCTTGAACTACTTTTAACGAAAATAAAATATAGAGAACATAAATGGCAAATATGTGGCGATTTAAAGATTTTATCTATGATACTTGGACAACAATCTGGATTTACGAAGTACCCATGTTATTTATGCATGTTTGATAGCAGAGATAGAGAAAAACACTATAAAAAGAAAATTTGGCCATCAAGAGAATCGTTTGAACCTGGAAAACAGAATGTTATAAAAGATCCACTCGTTAATCCTTCGAAAATTTTGATACCGCCTCTGCATATAAAGCTTGGATTGATAAAGCAATTAGTTAAAGCTTTGGACAAGGACGGTCAATGCTTCCAATATATAAGCAAAGTATTTCCCCATAAATCTGATGCTAAATTAAATGAAGGTATTTTTGATAGTCCTGAAATCCGAACTTTATTTAGAGACGAAAACTTTGAACAAAGCATGACTGATGTTGAAAAGGCAGCATGGTTAAGTTTTAAAGAGGTATCGACGAAATTTTTGGGTAATGCCAAAGACACGAATTATAAAGCTATTGTGAAAAGAATGGTACGTAATTTTGAAAAATTGGGTTGTCTAATGAACTTAAAACTTCATTTTCTTGATTCACACGTTGATCAGTTTCCTGAAAATAACGGAGACTTTAGTGAAGAGCATGGTGAACGATTTCACCAAGATTTAAAGGAGTTTGAACGTAGATTTCAAGGAAACTGGGGTATCAACATGTTAGCAGATTACTGCTGGATGATAAAAAGAGAAACAGCTGCGAAAAAAGGACAAAAACGTGTCAGAAATCCACTACATCGGTCATTCGAAGAGAAACGTGTACGTAAGCGTAAGCCAATTTAAAAAAACATCGGAAGAGAGAGAGAGAGAGAGAGAGAGAGAAAACATAGACAAAATGTTAAGTTTAACGTACACAATAGGCTAAGTTAATATCTTGAATTTACAGTCAATGCTGTGAAAGACTCTAAAATTAGTATTTCAGACGTAAAATTTTTAAAAAATCGATAAATTTACCATATACAGTTCTTGTCACCGCCCTCTAGAAGTAGTTTTTACACAATCTGACTTCAAATTCATGATCAGCAATCTGAAAAACCCCCAGGATAGTATTTCCAATGTTTATCGACTCTTCAAAAGACGCATGATTAAATTTTAATATTGTTTAAATCCATTTTAGGCAAAATTTCGACTTTTACCGATTTCCTCATCTTTTCAGCCCCATACAGAGGACTAGAATCGCGTTAAAAAAATTTGAAGGTATGGTTTCCCGTGTATTTGTTCCCGTAGAATTCGATTTTGAAGTCTAATTAACCGTATCTCATGATTTGTTTTTTTTAGACTCGAAAAACCGCAAAAAAACCGTAAAAAATGAGGTTTTTTCAATAAAACTCTGAGAAAAGGTAGGAAAACCCTATATTTTTATTACAGATTCGGATTCAGCGTCGAAAAATACATGGGAATATGTATGTCCGGTCGAAAGTTCAGACATTTTTTTTCATTTTGTGGGCCTGTGTAATGGATTAATAATTTATAAGTTTATGGTTTATATTTATAGGTTTGTGGCTAATGTGTTTATTGATTATGGGTTTATAGTCTATAGGTTTTTAGTTAATGGGTTTATGGGTTTATGGTTTATAGACTTATGGTTCATGGATTCAACGGGTTGATGGTTTATGGTGTTATGGTTTATGGGCCCATGATTTATGGGTTTATGGTGTAGAAGTTTATGGTTTATAGCTTTATGGTTTATGGGTTTATGGTTTATAGGTTCATGGTTTATGGGTTTATGGTTAATGGGTTTATAGTTTATGGATTCATATTTCATAGGTTTATGATTTCTGGGTTGATGGGTTCATGGGCATATGGTTTATAGGTTTATGGTTTTTGGGTTCATAGTTTATAGGTTCATGGTTAATAGGTTTATAGTTTATGAGTTTATGGTTTATGAGCTCATGATTTATGGTTTTATGGTGTATGAGTATATGTTTTATGAGTTTATGGATTTTGGGTTTATGGTTTATGGGTTTATGGGTTTATAGTTTATGGGCTTATGGTTTATGGGTTAATGGGTTTGTGAGTTTATGATTTATGGTTTATGGGTTTATGGTATATGGTTAATGGGTTTGTGTGTTTATGATTTATGGTTTATGGGTTTATGGTGTATGGTTTATAGTTCATAAGTCGATAGTTCATAAGCTTATAATAATGGATTTATGGTTTATAAGTTTTTGGTTTATATTTATAGGTTTGTAACTAATGTGTTTATTGATTATGGGTTTATAGTCTATAGGTTTATAGTTAATGGGTTTATGGGTTTATGGTCTATAGACTTATGGTTCATGGATTGAACGGGTTTACGGTTTATGGTTTTATGGTTCATTGGCCCATGATTTATGGGTTTATAGTGTAGAAGTTTATGGTTTATGGGTTTATGGTTTATGAGTTTATGTTTTATGGGTTTATGGTTTATGGGTTTATGGTTTATGAGTTCATGGTTCATGGGTTTATAGGTTATGGGTTTATAGTTTATGGGTTTATGGTTTATGGGTTTATGGTCCATAGGTTTATAGTTAATGGGTTTATGGTTAATGGGTTTATAGTTTATGGATTCATATTTCATAGGTTTATGATTTCTGGGTTGATGGGTTCATGGGCATATGGTTTATAGGTTTATGGTTCATGGGTTTATAAGTTTATGGGTTTGTTGCTTATGGGTTTATGGTTTTTGGGTTTATAGTTTATAGGTTCATGGTTTATAGGTTTATAGTTTATGAGTTTATGGTTTATGAGCTTATGATTTATGGGTTTATGGTGTATGAGTATATGTTTTATGGGTTTATGGATTATGGGTTTATGGTTTATGGGTTTATCGGTTTATAGTTTATAGGCTTATGGTTTATGAGTTAATGGGTTTGTGTGTTTATGATTTATGGTTTATGGGTTTATGGTATATGGTTAATGAGTTTGTGTGTTTATGATTTATGGTTTATGGGTTCATGGTATATGGTTTATAGTTCATAAGTTAATGGTTCAAAAGCTTATAATAATTGATTTATGGTTTATAAGTTTATAGTTTATATTTAGAGGTTTGTAGCCAATGTGTTTATTGATTATGGGTTTATAGTCTATAGGTTTATAGTTAATGAGTTTATTGGTTTATGGTTTATAGACTTATGGTTCATGGATTGTGCGGGTTTATGGTTTATGATGTTATGGTTTATGGGCCCATGATTTATGGGTTCATAGTGTAGAAGTTTATGGTTTATGGCTTTATGGTTTATGGGTTTATGGTTTATTGTGTCATGGCTTATGGGTTTCTGGTTTATGAGATCATGGTTATTGGGTTTATGGTTTTTTGGGTTTATAGGTTATGGGTTTATGATTTATGGGTATATAGTTTTTGGGTTTATCGTTTATGGGTTTATGGTTCATGGGTTTATAGTTTATGGGTTTATGGTTAATAGGTTTATAGTTTATGGATTCATATTTCATAGGTTTATGATTTATGGGTTGATGGGTTTATGGGCATATGGTGTATGGGTTATAAAAGGGTTAAAAAGTTCCATTTGATTGATTAAAATTCAAAAAAATAAAAAAATTTTCGATCATTAAAAATAGAGTTAAAAAAAAAGATAAAAATATTTGGCAGAACATAAAAAAATAGTATTCCTTCTGATTTTTCAAACGCCGTCTGGATTCTTTAAATTCATTGAACCGTTTTCGAAATATCGCAGTTTGGAGTGGAGTTAAAAAAAAAATTTTTACGAACTTTAAGCGGTACTGTATATACATTTTAGTCTAGGCGCCCAGAGGGTTCCGTATGAAGTTAGAGATCCCACCAAGCGAGTAGGTGATTTATATGTATTTTGAGCCGCTGAATCCGAATTTGCAACTTGCTTTTCGCGCGAGTGGTCGAGTAATTTGTTATAAACAAATTAATAGTTTAAATGGCTATAGTTTATGAACTACAATAGATGCAGTAATTTTCTCTGCAAAAACTTGTTCTTTGATAAAAAAACAAAAAAAAATCGTTTTTGTTGCGTGTTGACTCGATAATTAGAACCAGAGATATGGCAAATATATTGCAAAAAACCATAGAGACATCGCGCAAGCGCGGAAAGCCCTGGTAAAAACCTTATAACTCGACTACTAATTGATATTTTTTAAAGTTCAACATGTGTTTCAAAAATCTCAGAGTCTTAGCTTTAATAATAAATTGTTATATATTACTTTTAAATGTTAATAAATAAGCTAGAATGATTTAAAGCAGATAAAATTTTCAATTTTTCAGAATTTTGTTTGCTTATAACGAAATAATATAGGTTAGCGAACAAAATATTTCTATATTTTTGATATAGAATGATAGAAAATTTCATCTAGTTTAAGAATCTGTTCGGTTTTTTTCAATTTAAGTAAGTAGAACCTGAGATATCGCAAATTTAACCCTTTCAGTCACAGGAGCCTCTATAGTGGCACCCTTTCTCATTTTCTTTTTTTTTATTGTTCAATTCGAACTTTAAGTTTAATCTTTATTCTTTTTGCATTTTCATATGAATGAGTGTTTATTTTATAAGTATCATATGATATATTTTGAATATATGATTGTAAATAAATCTAAAAAATTAATGTATGATAGAAAATACGTGTTTTTGCGAAAATAATTCGTGACTGAAAAAGTTAAGCTGTAGCGCCAACTCCTTGCAATACGACATATGTGTGCAATATAGCGATTGCTTTCCTTATTAAAAATTCTTTTATTATATGGTGAGAAATCTTATTCTTTTCTAATAAAATTACTTTTGACTCCATTTTATATACTTTATCATAATATTAATAATGTATAATACATGGGGATGAAGTAGATTTAGGGTTTTAAATAATCATTAATTTTTCTACTACAATAGTAAACAATTTACTCAACTTATGGAGTATTTCTACATTTATTTTTTTCTGCAATTGCAAAAAGAACAACAATCTATTTTATTCAAAAAATTTGTTTAACTTTCCGATTTATAAGAGTCATCTATTTTTAGCTGAATCCTTTTTTATTAAATTTTTATTTGATTTCCTAATACAGAGTTAAAATTAATTTTATTACAAAAGAATGAAATTACTTACCTTACAATAAAAGAATTTTTTATAAGGAAAGCGATCGCCATATTGCACACATATGTCGTATTGCAAGGAGTTGGCGCTACAGCTTAAATTTGCGATATTCTACTTACTTAAATTTAAAAAACCAGACAGATTCTTAAACTAGATGAAATTTCCTATCATTATATATCAAAAATATAGGAATATTTTGTTCGCTAACCTATATTATTTCGTTATAAACAAACAAAATTCTGAAAAATTGAAAATATTTTCTGCTTCAAATCATTCTAGCTTATTTATCAACATTTGAAAGTAATATATAACAATTTATCATTAAAGCTGAGACTCTGACATTTTTCAAACACATGTTAAACTTCAAAAAATATTAATTAGTTGTCGAGTAATAAGGTTTTTTACCACGGGGTTCCGCGCTTGCGCTACGTCTCTATGTTTTTTAGCAATACATTTGCCATATCTCTGGTTCTAATTATCGAATCGACATGCGACACAAACGATTTTTTTTTTTATTAAAGAACAAGTTTTTGAAGAGAAAATTACTGCATATATTGTAGTTCATAAACTATAGCCATTCAAACAATTAATTTATTTATAACAAATCACTCGACCACTTGCGCGAAAAGCAAGTTGCGAATCCGGATTCAGCGGCTCGAAATACATATAAATCACCTACTTGCTTGGTGAGACCTAATAACTTCATACGAAACCCTCTGGGCGCCTAGACTATTTTGAGTTATCTTCATTATCGGCCTTGGTAGGTAACTATAAAGCCTTACTTATACTTTTAACGTAATTTAAATTTATTATTACAGAAAATTATTCTATGTTATAAAAAAGGTCAAATTATTTATAAAATATTTATACTTAATTGAATAATTCTATTCAAAATTGATATGAGCCGTTACAATCTGATCCGCGTGTTCGAACATATCCGCTTCATTCTCGGGCATAACATCTTTCCTTACAAACGGGCGGATGTTTGAGGGTGAATTAGCCTTCCGTGCTTTTAAGATTAAACCATGCGGCATTTCCTCTCCCGCAAAGTCAATTAATTCGTTAAGATATTCCGACGGCTTGCGTGTGCCCATTTTACAGTCAAAGAAAAACATATAGAAGAGTGGGGTTAAAATTTTAACAAAGAAGAATACCATTTATAAGATGTTTATTATCATAAAAACAAAAATCTAAAATTTTCGTGTATGCATTGTGAGTGAGAAAATTATTTAAACTAAGAAAAAAATATAGAAAAGTAAGGTTAAAATTTTAACAAATAAGAATACCATTTATGAGATGATTAATTAATATTATAAAAACGAAAATCTAAAATTTTTGCGAATGCATTAGTAAGAAAAGTTAGAAGTAAGAAAATTATTTAAACAAAGAAATACAAAACAGTGGGGTTACAATTTCAACAAAGAAAAAAAATATTACACTGACTTTAAACAATCGTAATAACATTAAAATTAATTTTAATATAAATTTTGAAATTTTAATTCTTAAAAAAATCATCTAATTAAATGATGTTTTGGTTAAATATGTAATTTATTGCTTTATTTGAATTTTCATAGAAATACCTACATTTCTTTTTTTAAACAAATAATGTACTTTAATTTACGTTTTCTTTCAATAAATAATAAGTTTACAATATTATATTTGTTTCTATTATCATATCCTCGATTCTCTAATACGCATTCAATTTCTTTTTTTTGTAATATGAATTTTAATTTAAAACGATATAATCATTCTTTTTTTTTATTATTAATTTGTAAAATACAATCATGTATTATGTAAAAGATCAATCGCACTTCCCACACCTTGTGTGGAAAAATAATATACGTAACACGTGCGGGAAATGGCTAATCTCGCACGGAAATTGACGCCCTCGCTTCGCTCGGGTGACAAACTTTCCGTGCGGAAATCACCCACTTCCCGCACTAGTTACGTAATGTACTATTTTAAATCTAATAATCAGTGGATTATATATTAAAAATAATTTATTAAGAAAAATGTGAGTAAATATTTGTATTATTTCGTTAATTCAAAATCCAAACAAATTATTTCTCTCCTTTAAAATATATTAAATTTTGTATAAAAAAATACTATTGATAAACAAAGTACTAATTAATTTTTTCATAAAAATTTATTTGAATAAAAATTAAATTTTCTTATGAAAGTAAATTAATTTTTTTTGTATACAAAATTTAATATAATTTTAAGGTAGCTCAAACCAAAAATTAAAAATTTACGAATAAAATCAAAATGTAGGAGGTTGTTAGTTAAAATAAATCTCTACGGAAAAAATCAGACCTGGTTTCAAAGGAAAATTTTAAGAAAAAGTCTTTTGAAAATGCTGCGTTCACTGACATTTTAACATTGCTCATATGGTAGATATTCGATTTTTCTACAATTATAATCGAACATTTGCATCTACAGATTTACTACTGCTCTGAAAAACTAAACATAAATACTTTATTTAACAAGCTTTCCAATGGTATATTAAATGTTATGTATATCCAGGGATTTTTCAAAAATATTATGAAATGATTCTAAAAATTTATTGATTTTCATAGGAGAAATTTTCTTGAAACAAATGTCTGTTTTTGGAGGTTAGCTCGCGCGAAATTCAAAATATTGGAATGACGATTTGTTATTAAAATTTTAAAAATATTTACAGAATATAAATTTTTAAAACATTCATATAAATATCTATATAAAAAATAAAAATAAAGTAAATAAAATAAAATAATGAAGATTATTTATTTTAAGGTATTATAATTGATAAATCACATCTGCTAACATGTAATATATATATGTATATACGCTCAACATTTTCTGCAGTCGCAACAACAAAAATCAATAGAGTTTTACTTATAATCATTTAACTTCAGTTGCGCGGTACGAGATACCTTAAACAAAAGACAATCTAATTAGATTTTTTATGAAAGAAATAGTTAATTTAAATATTTACTCTTATAATAATAATAATATTTTTCTTAATAAATTATTTTTTGCATATAATCCACTCATTCTTAAATTGAAAAAAATTTTTCTTTGTTATTAAGAGGAGGTCACGTATCTCTGTCCTTTTCTAATCAAATAATTAATTTTTAGCTAAACACACTACAATTAAGATTTTAAGCGCTTTTAAGAGCAGGTCGTATATCTCTGTCCTTTTCTAATCAAAGAATTAATTTTTTTGTAAAAACTAATAATTGTAGCAAAAAATAAGGAGATAGCCCCATCTCGTATAATAAAAAGTAAGATTTCCTTTGATGAGGAAAAATTATTTTTATCGATTCGTTTTGAAGAAAACCTTGAAAAACTTAAAAATAGAGGTTCGGGTGGACAATTCAGTTTTTCAAGGTTTTCTTAAAAACAAAACAATAAAAATAAATTTTTCTCATAAAAGAAAATCTTGCTTTTTATTATACGAGATGGGGCTTTCTTCTTATTTTTTGCTACAATTATTAATTTTTGTAAAAAAATTAATTCTTTGACTAGAAAAGGACAGGTATACTCGGCCTCCTCTTAAAAGATGTTTGTGATCTTACTGAAGCTTAAAGGATTTTGTCGCTCTAGTGATTTTTCGAACTGGATACTCTCAATATTTTTTTTGTAAGTTTTTGTATTTAGATGCATCTGGGAATTCGTCGCTTATGATATTTCAATAAATTATAACTTTGAACACAATAAAAATTGGATTCTGATAATACAGAATGTTCAAGAATTTTGTCGCTCTAAAAATCTATGGTTCCTAGCACGCTAAAATGATTTTCATGCAAATTTTTGTGATTGTAATGCATCTAGGAATTTTTCGCTTTTGAGATTGTTAACCATCAATACTTTAAAGACAATAAAAAGATATTTCTGATATAACTTTTTATTGCACTCAGAGTCTTATTAGTTTTGAATATCAATAGAGACCACCTCTTTAATGCATTTTAATTAAAAAAACTTGCATAAAAACCTTTTCTATGGGCTTGAATTTAAACATTTTTGAAATAACAAATTCTTTGTAGCTACTGTGGTATTAATAACATCTGTTTATTGCGTTTAAAGTATTCATGGTTAACAATCACAAGAGCGATAAATTCCAAGATGTATTACAATCACAAAAATTTGCATAAAAATCATTTCAGCGTGCTAGGAACTATTGATTTTTAGAGCGATAAAATCCTTAGAGCAGGCCGGATTCGCTGTCCTTGTCTAATTGGCATTTTTGTTATTTACTCAAGTATTAATCGGTGTATCTGCAAATTGAAGTTTATGCGCAATAGATATTATTATTACAAATATTTATGCACAAGAAAAAAAAATCTATCGCTTTGTTTTTGAGAAAAGTAAGGAACGCGAAAATATTATAAACATAATCTTTTACTTCGGCGTTCCTTACTTTTCTCAAAAACAAATCGGTAGATTTTTTTTTTCTTGTGCATAGATATTCATAATAATAATATCTATTGTGATCAACCTTTATTTTGAAGATACACCGATTAATACTTGAGTAAATAACAAAAATGCCAATTAGACAAGGACAGCGAATCCGGCCTGCTCTTAAACCTTTTGTACTATCAGAATCGAATTTTTATTGCATTAAAAGTTATAATTTATTCAAATATCATGAGCAACAAATTCCCTGACGCATCTAAATTGAAATACTGATATAAAAAAATATTTAGTCAGAGCTGATTGAAGAATTACTAGAGTGTGCTTGGATTCTATTAATTAAGGAGCAACAAATTCTTTTCAGGTACTGTAATGTAAGAAATATATTTTTAATGCGTTTAAAGTATTGATGATTAACAATCTCAAGTGCGACAAATTCCCAGATGCATTAAAATCACGAAATTTGCATAAAAATCATTTTATAGTGCTAGGAAACATAGATTTTTAGAGTGACAAAATCCTTGAACCTTCTGTATTAACAGAATCGAATTTTTATTGCGTTCAAAGTTAATATTTATTCAAATATCATGAGCGACAAATTTCCAGACGCATCTAAATACAAAAACTTACAAAAAAAATATTAAGATTATCCAGTTTGAAAAATCTTTAGAGTGACAAAATCCTTTAAGCCTTAGTAGAATCACAAACATCTTTTAATTGCGCTTAAAGTCTTAATTGTTTTAATTACCAAAAGCGACTCATTCCCAAATGCGTTTCAATTGAAATCAATTTCACATAAAAATATTTTCTATGGACTTAGATGTAAAGATAATTAAGGTGACAAATTTTCTATAGCTACTTTAGTATCAGAAACATCGCATGACTTATTAGATACATTAAGAAAAAGAAGTTTTCATTTTCACTCAGGCCCAATGGCCATATCCGGGTCTGGGTCAGGTTTTGGGACTTACGAACTATCTTATCTTAGAGCGACGAAAAAGCGACAAATTATGCAACCCGAATAGAATCGCTAGCCTTAGCTGTTTCTGAGTTACTATAGTGGATGCCGTAGCTTAATATTAAGCTAAAGTAGCCATTATTTCTTGGAAACGACTGGAGCCACAAAATCCAGTGTAGGATCAAATGTCAGCGACAAATTAGCAACAAACTATCAAACATCGCATGACTTATTAAATACATTAAGAAAAAAAATTTCTATTTTCACTCAGGCCCAATTGCCATATCCGAGTCTGGGTCAGGTTTTGGGACTTACGAACTATCCTATCTTAGAGTGACAAAAAAGCGACCAATTATGCAACCAGAATGAAGTAGCTAGCTCTAGCTATTCCTGAGTTACTATAGTGGATGCCGTAGCTTAATATTAAGCTAGAGTAGCCATTGTCTTTCGGAAACGGCTGGAGAGAAAAAATCCGGGATTTAGCAACAAATTAGCGAAAAATCAGCGACAAAATATGGTACTATTCCGAGTTTGGCCTTATGAAGTGGATTTCTTAGCCTAATATACATATTTAAAAAAATTGCTTGCATGGGGATTCGAACCTGAGTTGCAAAAACTAAAGCGTGCGCGTTAGCCACTAGACCTACACGGTATTTGTAGTCGATTGACATGAAATGATACATGCTTATTTGCCCCTATATAATGCGACGATTCAAAAATCGCGCTAGACGCAGTACCTGCGCTCATCCGCTACGAGGCGCTACTCCCGCAACGGGAATAGCGAGCTCCATAGCATATATAAGCGAGCCGCCGAGCCAGCATCAGACTCTCTCCCCTTCCAGTGTGTAAGAGTGGGGTTGCTCGGCACATTGGAAGTTATCCTTACCTATACTCCCGTCTCAAGCTATGTAAGGGTAGGATTGCCCGGCATAGTCTCCTATCTATCCGTCAGTGTAAGGGTGGGGTTGCCCGATACTGACTCCTAATTACTACCTCCACCATCGCTGGTCGGGGTAGATTCCTCCATTGGTCTCCGACCGAAAGTCTCCCCCCTCCTCTCCACTTATGGTTTAGAGGGTTACCATCCTAGTTTTTCCTGTATTACCTTACCTGGCTCCGATACCCACCGCGCCGAACTCCGCCGGTAAAGTAGGTCGCGAATTTACCCGCCGAGTCTTTATTATTATATAATTAACTTTAGTATTTCTTTTCTTTGTTTTATTTGTTACAGCCGATAAATACAAACTAGCGCCACCTAGCGGTCAAGAAGACAACTAAAAAAATTTTCTTTTCTTTTCCAACGTACGAAACGTTATTACATACAATTATAATTTTTCTTTTGTTATTCAGTATTATTATTAAATCGGCGTTGTAATTATTTTGTTATTTTTTTTTTATCAATAAATATAAAAGAAAAGATGATCTAAGTTTAAACCCAAAGTGTCGTGTTTGAACTTAATCACCAGTCCGCAGTACCCATCCTGCTTCCTCTCACGAACATTATCACTTAGTGCATAAGGATAGGTTAGCTTTGGATTATTTATTTATTTCTTTTGATTAACGTTATTTCTTTTCTTAATCATTTATATTTTTTTTTTCTCTTCAAATATTTAATGGATTTATAATTTATTTTAATTTATTTTTATTCATTTCTTTATCTTTCTTATTATTAATTTTTATTAATTTAATAAGGTTAGGTTAGCTTAGTATGTAAGTTTGAACTTTGGCCTCCGAGAATCAACATCTGCGGCGCCCTCTAAAAGTCTGACGCCTACGATATCAAGATCTATTCGAGGCAAAAAGGCCAAACGTTACAATAATTTAAGTATTAATTGTTATGTAATTACTCGTATTTAAAACTAGTAAGATAATTCATATTGTTTAGAATATTATTTACAATTGGATAACATAATATTATTTTACTGTAATAGTAGTAAATATTATATGCATTAATTAGCTCAGTATTTTTGGTATTATTAATTAATATTTTATAAATTTATCATACAATTATTTTTCTCTAATTATATGTATATTACAGATTTGTAATTATTTCATTTTTCATTATTTTATTACTTTAACCTCTAGACCGCCGGGATTACATCATACGGCGCGCACCCCTGACTCACACATATCCACGCTTGATAGAGTCCTACCTAGTAGGCCTCGGAAAACTTTTCTATAGGGAAAATCGACTTTTTATTTTTTCAAAATCCCGGTGGTCTAAAGGTTAAAGCAATATATTCGTACATAAAGCGGCTAACGTAAGCGTAAGTAATTTAGACTTATATGATAAAAAAGAATACTGAACCCAATAGCAGCGCACGGCATCGTGCTCGTTTTGCAAAGCTCTCCTTAGAGAACGTAAGAGACTCACCCCCACCAGCGGAGTTTTGCGACCTGTATCTACAACCATGGTTGTCCCTGATGGAGTGATGGTAAGTCTGTTTGCTTGATATCCAGGTATTATTCCATACATCTAGGATGGAGTTACAGAGAAAACTGACTTCTTTAACGGACGGTTGAGGAACACATGTGAGCTGGATGTTAGATAGAGATGCTTCTGTAGCCATTGAATTGACTTGTTGGGAGAGAATATTGTTATGGTCTATTGGAATATTCACGAATTCTATGTATTTATTTTTTAGGTTGATTATTTTCTTCTAAATTAGGTTGACCAACGTGTTCGTAGAGTATAACTTTCTGAGATTTTTAATGGTGTACATTGAGTTGATGTATATTTTCCAATTGTAATCTTCTAAACTTTTGATTATTTCTATCATTTTTTGAACTGTGACAGCAGATATGTATGTGGTTTGATTCCTCTTTCTTTGTATTATTTATATAGATTTATATTAAGTGTTTTGATTTGAAGAATATCTACAGGATGTGGGCTTGAAGTATTTCTGGTATAGTTTCGTTGATATCGAGTAGCAATATATATCTGTTGGTGAATAGAATGGGTTCGTTTGGAAAGTTTTAAAAGGCTACATCCTCATTTTCAAATATGATAGAGTAAATTTGGTTTTCTAGTAGAGCAGCTATTTTACAGGCTTAGTTTATCATTAGTTTCGTTCTTCTAAAGTTTAATGGTGTTATGTTACTTTCAGCCAATATAGTTTGTAGGGTTATTATGAAAAGCACTTAGAGAGATTTTTATGCCATTATTATGGATTTGATCCAAAGAGTTTGAGTGTTTAGAAGAACCATATATTATGCTACCGTAGTCGATTCTCGATAAGACAGTGGCTTTATATATATTAATTAATATATTTTGGTCCGCTCCCCATGTTTCAGCTGCAAGAGTTTTTTTTTAATTTTAAACGGTCGTAAGCTTCATATTTTAATGTTCTAATGTGATTTTTTTAAGTTAGTTTTTCATCAAAAATGAGATCTAGTATTTTGATTTCTTAGACTTTTTGTATTTCTTGGTTGTTTGAATTAAGTGATATTTTAAAGTTGTTTTGTTTCCTTCAAAAGATGATAGTTGGTTTTTGTTGGTGAGAATTTAAAACTTGTAATTGCAGACCAGGTGAAGATATTGTTGATTGCGTTTTGTAGAATTTTTTCAGTGATCATTCCCTGTGGCGTAGATGGTCAAATCGTCTACAAACAGACAGAATTGAACTGGCGATTCTATGCAAGTGGTTAGTTTATTGATCGCTATTAGAAAAAGGGTGACGCTAAGAATTGATCCTTGGGGCACGCCGTTTTCTTGAAGGATTTTATCAGATAGTATATTATTAACTTTTACTTCGATAAGTCTATCTTTTAAAAAGTTTTCTTGAAAAATGAATTTGAGCATTGGAGCATTGTTCAGCATTTGCTTTTAGTTTCTTTGATGATTCTTTTATAAACCGCTTTCTTTTTGTTGTTTTCGAAGGTCTTGTGTTTTTTGAATTTATTAAAAACGTGTTTTGATTCTCTACATGCATTAACGCACTCCTTGTTCCACCATGGCGTTTGGTTTTTATTATGTTTAATTACATATCTAGGCATGCTGACTTCTGCAGCAGAGAGGATAACTGTCTTGACATGGTCAATTATCATGTCTATGTTTGAATTGTTTAATTTGGTGGGATCTTCCAACATTTGAATGTTTATTTCTATTTCTGATAAAATATGTGTCTTCCTCGTAATTTATTTTTAGTTTTTCAAGTCTATATAGTTTTGCAATACATAATGCGGGATAATAGGACATAGGTTGGATAAAATGATTTTTTTAATTTAGATACCATTTAGATACGAATTATAGGGACTTTACGATCATCGATTGTTAAATACTTGTGTTTGTCGGTTATTTCGTCGACGATTTTCTTATTAGATAAATACATTCTCACGCGGTTATTTGAAATTCTAGATGCGTACACTGAGAGAAAGATTTCATAACTGTTAACTTAGTATATTAACTATTAAAGTATATATTGTAGATTCTAATTAAATATACAAATCTTAATAGTTGAAATCAAATATTAATAGTTAAGATATTATATTCTTTCTAAAGATACGTAAAGTTTTATAGTAAATATATGAAGTTATTAGCTTTATATATATTAATTATTAATATATAATACAATCAATACTAAGAAAACTCAAAACTAAAATCAAATATACAGATATTTTAACAGTTATTAAACTTTTCTCTCAGTGTAGATGACATTTTAATGCCCTAAGCATAATAGTCCGCAATTTGTTCGGCGGACACGCTCATCCACTAGATCGTGCCTAGAGAATTTTTAGAGCCATCTGTAAGAAAATAAATTACGGACTATTGTGCTTAGGGCATAATGCCTAAAATTGAATTTATTTTCTTATAGTTGACCCTAAAAATTCTCTAGGCACGATCTAGTGGATAAGCGTGTCCGCCGAACAAATTGCGGACTATTGCGCTTAGGGCATAAGCCTAAACTATGCTACCAGCGGCCATGGTATAGTCAGTTGAATTTAAACCTTCAACGCAGTCTAATAACAGTCCTTGGTCATTTTTTGGAAAAAGATTTCGTTGATGATTCTTGAGTAACTGCCCTGCTTGACACTGTCTGAACTACCGGAATCTTTTTTTCACTATCACTACTTACATTTGCTTTATTCAAACTATTATTTTTTGGACTACTATCATTTATAACTGTACTCATGGTTAGCTAAACGATTCAGTTTGCTATATCGTTCAATAATTGCTTTAGGTTGTGAAACCCAATATATTTTTGTTAAAGCATAAGGGGCCGAAGCCCTGTGTAACTTTATCAACTATAAAATACTTTGTCTACTTAGCGAAGCGAGCCTGTGTAAACACGTCTGCTTTCTGTGAAGTCACAGAGTAAGCTGAATTTATTATTATTATTAATATTATTATTATCATTGGGAGTAGGCTTAGTGTCATCTTTCAGGGTCCAAGAACCCCTCCTGGGCGTCTTCGTCGCACCAATGCTCTTTGTAGCAATGCTGTAATGATGATGGCAAATTGGAAGCTCTGACCCGAGGATAAATGACCTAGCCAAAAAACCAGGGACCATCTAGCCTGGATGATAGTAGCCCTGAAAAGGTCCCGCTTATGTTACAAGATAGAGGTGGTTTTCCAAAATATAAACCACTACTTATTGAAAGATGTCGGACTCTAAAACAGTCTTACCCCAGGCTAGTACCCCTTCACAGGGAAATCTCACCTCCATTTCCGATCAGGTGAAAGCCCCGGTGGGTGAAGCTGGACTCAAGGATTCTGGGGGAAGCCAAACTCACGTTTACTATAGTCTTGCAGGAGAGAGTAATAATGTTTCAACGAGGCCTTATGAAGTAGAAATGGTAGAGAGTTCGTCCTTACCTCAACAGCAAGGTATGAGTATTCTGCAGGCCGGGCGCTTGCGAGGAAACAGCGTAAGCAGTATTGCTTGTGTGCAGAGTGACCAGAGTGCTTTCAGCAGCATGTCAGCATAAAATGAAAGGATAGAAAAGTTGTTCAAGATGATGGAAAGTCAGACTAACAAGAAGAGTACCCAACCTTCGGGAAACGGATTTGGCTGCAACTGCGGGATATGATTTTTTTATGAAAAAAAATGAACCCGTGTTTTTTCTTTTCTTTTAATAGGCTCCATAGACAGAGATCTAGGCATTTTTTCGAAAATACAATAAAAAAGAGCATTTATAAGATCTTCAATAACCAAACAACTAAGACTCTTACAAAAAAATGTATATAAAATAAAATAAAGTACAGATTAAATGCTTTAGTGGAAGTATTGTTGCATTAAAAAAGCTTGTGTGGCTTAAAAGTTGTGTCTAATTGAAAATTACTACATATTTATTAATATTTTTAGCATGTAACATATCAATTTTTTACGCTATTTCATTAACATATTTTAATCACCTGTAACTTTTGAACAACTCAAGCTTTTTCAATGCAACAAAGCTTAAATTAAAGATATATTCAATCTGTACTTTATTTTATTTTTCATACATTTTTTTGTGAGAGTCTTAGTTGTTTGGTTATTCAAGATATTATAAAAGCTCCTTTTCATTATATTTTTGAAAAAATGTCTATATATCCGTTTATCGGGCCTATTCAAAGAAAAGAAAAAACATGGGTTCATTTTTTTTCATCAAAAAATCATATCCTGCAGTTTTAGTCAAAACCGTTTCCCGAAGGTCGGGTACTGAGAGTGCATAAACAGCATGCGCATAGAATTAAATGCCATGCAAAAGGAGATGAACAAAAATACAGACCTGAGGATCCGGAAAGCTCCCGATAAGCTCCGCGATCATATAGAACGAAATGCTTCTGTGCAAAGCAAGATCTCAGCAAGACATAAATTCCTCGGAGAAGCCATCATCCAGATAGATGATCAGCATAAGGATAAGAAGAAGAGTAGAAGAAGAGCACAGGCGCAAGCTCTTATATATATTGTGCATTGATGCACAAGAACAAAGAGAGATAGGCAAGGTGGTAGTAGCTCTGGAGAAAAAAGCAAGAGGAAGAAGAAAAAAAAAGTAACGAATGTAATGAAGAAGGGACAACCCAAGCTAAGCTAATCAGCAAGCCTGGTCCCTCCGTCAGGGTATAAAGCCAGAAACCAGTTATACTGACTAGGAGAGTATCAGACCTCCGGATCACGGATTTTGCTCAAACGTTGGGATAAGTTTTCAGATGTCAAAATATGAAAGAAAACAGAATTTTAGATCCCAACGCTCAATATTTCCCTAGTTACAGGCAATTAAAGAAAATCACTAAAAAAGTTACTAGATTTTCAAACGCTTACAGTTCCTTAGCATTGATAGCTAGGAGCTTGAAACTTTTTTTAAATGAAAGCTGAGCTCAAATCCTTTCGAAATAGTAGTTATAGCATGTCAAAATATTATTTTTTCCCAAAGTTATATAGCGTAATAAACATTAGACCCAATTTCAGCTTTTGTTATTAATTAATGTTTTAAAAAGAAAAATCAGGTCCAATGTTTATCACGCTATAACTTTGGGAAAAAATAATATTTTGACATGCTATAACTACTATTTTGAAAGGATTTGAGCTCAGCTTTCATTTAAAAAAAGTTTCATGCTTCTAAGTATGAATGCTAAGGAACTGTAAGCGTTTAAAAATCTAGTAACTTTTTTAGTGATGTTCTTTAATTGCCTGTAACTAGGGAAATATTGAGCGTTGGGGTCTAAAATTCTATTTTCTTTCATATTTTGACATCTGAAAACTTATCCCAAAGTTTGAGCAAAATCCGTGATCCGAAGGTCTGATACTCTCCTAGTGAGATCCTTGGTATGTGATCCACCATGCCGTTAGCGGTATGGCAACGGTGGCCTCGGTGGTCTTGGACGTACGAAGAAGAACGGTCTAGATGCGTGATCTAGATGAGATAACGACCGAGGCTCAAGTGCACAATACACTAAATAAGGCACTGGGAAACAGGATGCCTGCAAGGTTATGCTGTTCGGGCTAAATAGAAACCGTTATAAAATAGCTGTCATGGTGTTTAATGAAAGTGAGGTGGAAGCACTTCTAGTAAATGAATGCATTCAGATTAGCCTAATCAGCAGCAGGATTTAAAGGAGAGTTATAGTAACGAGGTGTCATAAGTGTCTTGGTTACAGACACTGGCGAGACCAGTGCAAGGCACCCGATAGGTCTGCACTCTGTTATTAATGCGAAAGGGATGACCATAAAAAAAGTGCATGCATTAATAACGCATGCTGTTTCTTGTGTTGTCTGGAACAAGGATCGCCATCAGATCACATGGCTGGCAGTGAAGTTTGTAAGGTCTTAAGACGTGCTCTGAAGGCAAAACAAAACAAAGCCTGGAGGCTAGAAAAAACTCCAGGAAGAAACGGAACCACGTGACTATAGCTCTGACAAGTTCACACTAGAGCCACAGGATAAAAAGAAAACAAGAAGAAAGCCTTTTTGGATTAACGGTATGGACCCAAGGACAACAACAAGCCAGGAGAACAGATCTAAAAGGATCAAAAACCGGCACCACTCTTAAGTAATGCGATAAACAGATTCTGGGGTGGATAAACGTCCTAAGAGGAAGTTGGAGTATTATTATTATTAATATTATTAAAGAAACAAACTGGAGACCATGACGAGCCTTTTTTGGTCGTCTGAAACAAAAAAGATAAGAGAGTTGCCAAGAAACGCGAGTAGCAGCTGCACTTATAAATGGAGTAGCAGCAAGAACGATCGCAACAACAACAGTGACTGCACCAGCCAATCTCAAATGACCAGTTACCAGAACATCGGCCAATACGACAGAGCAGCCTGCACAGTGGCTGTCAAAGAAGCAGAAGAAAAAGAGAAGGAAGTCAAAGAAAAGATCAGCTGCCGTCTTTATCAAGCCAAGTGACGGTAAGATGTATAGTGATGTCCTGAAGAACATCCGGCAGGAACTCATCACGTAAAGCCCAACGAACAACATCAGAGGGATCAGGAAAACTAGGACTGGACATGTCCTGATAGAGTTAGGCACCACTAAGGTCTTGAATACCTTTAGTGACACGTTGAAAAAGACGGTTGGCGTAACGGGGAACGTTAAAGAAATCTTTCCGAAAAAACGGTCGAGATAAGAGACATCGACTGTCTCGCCACAGTGGAAGAAGTGAAGATAGCCGTCAAAGCCATCTTCACAGAAGCCAATAAAGAAGTGGGTAAATTTAGCGTCTCGCTAACAAATCCCCACAGCGGAGAGCTTTGCCTGGCCATTGTTGAGATAGTACTAGAGCAGGCGACGTTCCTTCTGTCCAAGAATAAAATAAAGATCGGCTATATCATCTGCCATACTAAAAGTTGGCAAAGAATTCAGCGCTCTTTTGGATGCCTCAACTACGCTCACCAGTCCCGCAACTTTCAAGGACTTAATTGTGGCAAGATGTGCTACAAGTGTGGCAAGAAAGTTCACAAGGGATCGTCCTGTACGGCTGCTGACACTTGGTGCATTTTATGTACCGAACAGAAAGTAGAACAAGTAGAGCAAAAACACATTCCCAGGTCAGATTGAGACTAGACATAAAGTACATTTCTCGCTCCAGTTCTTCCTTGAAAATAACCGAATCAGCGGAAGATACGTACTCTACGCACGCAAAACATTGAAATAATCGAATTTGTGGAATGAAAGTACTCTACGCCTGGTCAATATTCGATATAATCGGATTTGAGGGAGAAAAGTACTTTAGGCCTGCCTAATATTTGAAATAATCGAATTTAAAGAAGAAAAGTATTTCACGCCCGTTAAATATTCAAAATAATCAAATTTGCGCAAGAAAAGTACTCTACGCCCACTCAACATTCGAAATAATCGAATTTGCGAGCGGAAAGTACTTTACGCCCGCTTAATATTTGAAATAATCGAATTGGCGAGAGAAAAGTACGTTACACCCGTTTAATATTCGATATAATCGGATTTATGGGAGAAAAGTACTTCACACCTGCTTAATATTCAAAATAATCGAATTTGCAGTACAAAAGTATTTTACACCCGCTTAATATTCGAAATAATCGGATTGGGCAAAGAAAAGTACTTCACGCCCGTTAAATGTTCGAAATAATCGAATTTGCGGAAGAAAAGTACTTTACGCCCACTCAATATTCGAAATAATCGAATTTGCGAGCGAAAAGTACTTTACGCCCGCTTAATATTCGAAATAATCGAATCGGCAAGAGAAAAGTACGTTACACCCGTTTAATATTCGATATAATCGGATTTAAGGGAGAAAAGTACTTCACACCTGCTTAATATTCAAAATAATCGAATTTGCAGGACAAAAGTATTTTACACCCGCTTAATATTCGAAATGATCGAATTTGCTGCAGAAAAGTACTTCATGCCCGCTCAATATTTGAAATGATCGAATTTGCGGGAGAAAAGTACTTTATGCCTGGTCATTATTCGAAATAATCAAATTTGAGGGAGAAAAGTAATTTACGCCCGCATAATATTTGAAATAATCGAATTTGAAGGAGAAAAGTACTTTACACAAAATTATAAACCTCATTGCAATTCCAATTTGAATTCCGATTGGATTTTTTTTACGGGGGAACCCATAAACTATAAACCTATAAACCATTAGCTCATAAACCATAAGCCCATCAACCTTAAACCCATAAACCTATAGACCATAAACGCAAAAACCATAAACCCATAAATCCATAAACCATAAACCCATAAACCATAATCCCATAAACTATAAACCCATAAACCATAAACTCATAAAGCATAAACCCATAAACCATAAACCCATAAACTATTAACCCATAAATCCATAAATTATAAACCATAAATCATAAACCCATAAATCCATAAACCATAAACCCGTAAACCATAAATCCATAAACCATAAACCCGTAAACCATAAATCCATAAACCTATAAATTTACCATCAAACCATAAACTATAGACCTATAGTAAGTAAGCATTATAATTAATGAAGTCATCCATTATAGTAGTGCGAAAATAATATAATCAACTATAATTAGTTCTTATAATATACTATAATCATGAATATAGTTTGACTATATTAAGGATTATAATTCACTAAAGTTGTGTTTATAGTTTTTTTTTTTTGGTAAGTGGGTGCAAACAAGATTAGAGTAGACGCAAGCAAGGCTGGAAACGGCTACGTGTAGGTGAAAAACGAAAACGTTACGTACGTCAGCTGCTATTTCACTTCTAACACGCTGATAGATAACTTCAAACAAGGAATGGATATGCTTAAAGACTCTGTCCGCAGAATGGAAGGCGATGTAGAAATCGCATTATTTTTTTAAACAGATTTCTAAACGTTTTTTTATATTTATTTTAAAGCATTGATACCATGGCGCATCATGCCATTTTTCCAACCATTATGTCTTATTACAATCGATTAATGCTTTTATTTGTTAATGTATTGAAAATACTAACAGAAGCTCAAAATTAAACCCCTGATCAAATATTTTATCAATTAGATCCGAAGTTTTGACGATTTTAAGTTTATAAAAATAGACATTTCTTTTCGTTGAAAATTAAAATATTTTATTCAGTTTGAATTCCGCGTATACGATTTAAATTTAGTTTGTATGGAGTTGACATATGCTACCGCTAGGTGGCAACGATTCGCTTTTTGCATTCTCATTAAGAAAAATAAAATTGTCTATGAAAATTTTTTTTTCGCTCTTTCGAAGAGCTAACTAATAATGATGGCATCACTGATTGCTAAGACTAAATGCAAGGATTTAAAAAAATGTACCAAAAATTAGTTTACGATATCTCCTAAAATCCGTTCAGAGAATTAGGTAATCTAACGAGGTCTTTAAAGCGCTTGTATCCTAATACTTCTTTTTCCAGAGAAGATAAAGTATGTCCTTCATGTTACAGAATATTTTTAGATGAAGTGAA
Organism: Anastatus disparis; assembly: GCA_017163975.1. NCBI lineage: Eukaryota > Metazoa > Arthropoda > Insecta > Hymenoptera > Eupelmidae > Anastatus > Anastatus disparis. Next base: position 2,576,631 of record JAFFSR010000301.1, on the reverse strand, counting down.
AATACACCTATATCATCTACCTCAAGCAGTCAACAATTTTCGAAAGAAATTTTTTATAGTGAGGCTGTGGTAGAACAGTTCAATCAGACTTCAAGTAATTTGGGATTAAAAATTTCACCAATCAAAATTCCTCTGAGCATCAATATAAAAATGTGAAAATCCTATGCTCTTCGGAAAAGAAAACCAATAAATGATGCATTTGATTCACAAATAGCAAGTAAAATTATGAAAGTCTACGATATAACGGATTCGCCCACATTATCTGAAAATAACGAATGTAAAACATATGATAAATGGCTCGAAAATATTAAAATTGCTTCAGATAATTGTTCAAATTTTCTTGAGAAAGTGCGGTTAAGTCTTATACCAAGCAACATTTCCAAAAATTATTTATCATCAGTTTTACCAAATGTAACTTTTCATATGATTGATCAAGCAAGATTATTGGTGAATAATAAAGATATTTACAAGAAGCCTGAGAACTATTGTGGCCATTCTTTGGATAGTAAAATTATAACAAAAGTTAAAAATTATTATTTGAACGATTAGTTCAATTGTTCTTGTCAAAGTACAAATAAAAGTGACACAATATCTGTTAAAGAAAATGGTATAAAAACTAAAAAAGTTAAACGCTTTCTTACGCAAAGCATTAAAAAAATATATCAATTATTTATAGAAGAAAATCCTGAAATTAAAAGAAAAATTGGTAAATCAATATTCTATGCCTGACTGAATTGGGTTATACCCCATCCACCCAACGATTCACGTCTTTGCGTTTTTTGCAAGAAACTGAAACTTATGTTGGATGCTTTCAATAAATATAAAAAAGGGAATAAACATGACATTGCGGATTTGGAATTGAAAATATATTCTTCACTTTTTTGTTCAAAAGATGATATGAAATGTGTACTAAGAGAATTTAAAGAATGCCCAATTGGAAATAGTATTTATTTAAAAGTGATTTTATTGACAGAAGAAGATCTATATGAAGAAATAACTTTATTAGACAATTTTATTTTTTATCTTTCTTGTCTTATATGCTTGAATGCGTCAAGTCGTTAATGAGAATACAAAAAGCGAATCGTCGCCATCTAGCGCTGGTATATGTCACTCCCTGGAAAGTAAATTTAAATCGTAGGCGCAAAATTGAAACTGAATAAAAAATTTTAATTATCAACAACAGAAAATTTCTATTTTTATAAATTTGAAATCATTATAACATCTGTTTTATTTGATAAAAAAATTTGATCAAGGGTTTATTTAAAAGATTTTTGTTAATATTTTTAATAAATCAATAAATAAAAGCATAAACGAATTGTAAAAAGACGTAATGGTTGGAAATATGGCATGATGCGCCATGCTATCAATGCTTTAAAATGGAAAAAAAAAAAATGTTTAAAAATCTGTTAAAAAAAAACGCTGCCAAGTGCTTTAGCGCAATGCTTTCTCATAGAGCTCATTGAGTTAAAGTAATTTTATTTTATTATTTTAAATGTGATTTCAATATAAAATAAAATTTCTATTCAAGAAAAATTAGTGAATGTGAGAGGGTGATTAGTAAATAGGAAGAGAGAGACAAGGATGGATGTAAATAGGGTAAAAATGAAGATCAATCTGAGAAAAAAAGATAGAGAGAGGAAGTGAGAAAAGACTTAGTGGAAGCGTCAAATCAAAAATCAAAAGAATTGATCAAAGGGCTACGCGAAGAAAATTATTTTTTAAAAGATTGTTTTATGAAAATAGCAGCAAATAACTTGTTTACAAATTTTAGAGCAAATCTATCAAGTTGTTTACGTAAACTGGAAAAAAAAGAATGAAAATTAAAAAAAAAATTTTTTTTCAATTTTTTAAAATTAAAACTACGCTAAGGAAATTGGTTTTCAAAAGTCATCCTTTTTTTGGCAGTTGCAAATAATTCCCATTCGAATTTCAAAGCAAATTCATCAAGTAATTTACGTAAAATAAAAAAAAAAATGAAAAATCGAAAATTTTTTAAAAGTTCTTAAAATAGCTCTATAAAAAAAATTACACCATGAAAACTAATTTTTAATTGCTGCCCGTCTACTTAGACAAAATAATAGATAGTATGCAAAATTTGAAGCAAATCCATTGAGTAATTTTCGAAATCTAATTAGCTGAATAAATAACGTTTTCTTTTAAAAATTTTAAAAATGCTCTAAAATTGAAGCTACGCTAAGAAAATCAATTTTGGAAAATTTTCCTTCTTTTGGCAGTCGTAAATAATTTTCCTGCAAATTTTAGAATAAATCTATCAAGTACTTTATGTAAAATAAAAAAAATCGAAATTTTTTTTTAAGGTGGATCATCTACTAGCTATAGTTTGTTGTTTATGAAAATTAAAAGTTAAAAAAATTCTTCAATATTTTGATAATAATTAATTTAAACCAAGAAAAAAATCTCCGTAAATTTTCAAGTAGCCTCAACGATTAATTTTTTTATATGTGCTCACTCAAAGTTTGCGTGTTTTGTATCTTATAGTAGTAAAAAGATAAACTTCAAGTGAGCATAAATAATAAAATCAGTCGTTAAGGCTAGCTGAAAATTCACGGAGATTTTTTACTTGGTATAAATTAATTATTTTCGAAATATTAAAGAATTATTTTAACTTTTAATTTTTATGAACAACAAACTATAGCTAGCGGATGATCCACCTTAAATCTTTAAAATTCTCTAAAATCGTGACCACACTAAGAAAATTAGTTTTAGAAAGCTTATTTTCTTCAGACAATAGCGAATTAATTGTATAAAAATTTTGGAGAAAATTTATAGAATGGTTTACACAAAATAGAAGATAAATGAAAAGTAAAAATTTTTTTGAAAATTTTTAAAATGCTCTAAAATTAAAACTGCTCTGAAAAAATTAGTTTTTTAAAGCTTTTTCTCTTCAGACAGTAGTGAATAACTTGCATATAAAGGGCACCCCCCGTTAAGATAGTCCAAATTGCCCTGTCCCTAAAATTTTTGTTTGACCTGGAACCTTCTTTCATATAAAAAATAAATAGTTTTCGTCATATTTGCAGACCACGACCCTCCTCCCCCTGTCCACTGCATGAAGAAAATGACTTTTTCACCGAATCTAGTCAGTAAAAAAACCTCAAGAAAATCGTGCTTATAGTTTAAATATTTATAGTACTTGTAGAATTTTTTTCATAAAGATTTGATGATGCTATATAACCTAAAAGGATGGAAAAAAAATTAAAACCCTTCCTATTTTCACGGGAAATGCGAAACGGGGCCTATTCTTGCAAAAAAACTTGTATTTTGTTTAAAAGTACTTGCCTGAACTTTTTCAAATATTTGCTGGAGGTGTGCTATAGTTCAAAATGCAAAAAACTTATTTTCTGGACGTTTTTGGCTGATTTTAGCTCATTTGCAGACTTTGTATTATTATTTATTTTATAAAATTGCATTCTAGAACTTTATTTATGAATTTAATTATGCAATCAAGTCAGAAAAATAAGATTTACAAATATTTGCATCATATTTTTGCACGAATCCACATTTTAGATTAGGTGCTTAAACACTTCTTTCATGATTTTGTTGATATTTTACTGATTCATATATGATAAAATCTTTTAAAAATTATATTACTTCAATAAGAGAAAATGTTTTGATAAATAAGTCATTTTACAGGTACAGCTATATTGAGTACGGTCAAAATATCAACTTGAGATTACATACGAGTTAATAAATTTATATTTCGAAAGTAAAACTTATCAATACAAACATTAGAATCATGATTTAATAATATGAACCTTGGTTTTAGCATTTTTTACACTCCGTAATTTAAATCTGCGCTTGAGTCACACTTTTGCGAGAGCTACGTGGTTTATTTTTACACTATGTAGAAAGATGTAAGATGCGAGTACATTAAAATCTTGTTTACATGTCTCATATTAATATTACAATATTAAATATATTTTTATTAAAAGCGCATATTATTCGCAATTCTATTATGACATTTGCAATCGTTTTAAAGATTATAAGAAAGTTTGCACTTATGTCATGTATTGTATTATATTATCTTTATTGATAATAGGTACGGATTTAGTAACGTAACTCAAGTAACAATCGTTAGGCTAGAAGTTTTAGTCTTTACTGAGTTCTCAGATATTCTATCTATGTTCTTCTTATCCTTTTTTCATAAGAAGAACAAGGGTAGAATATTCGAGAACCGAGTAACGACCATAACTTCTAGCCTTAGACTTGAGTTGGGTCTATGAATTCGAACCATAAAAAAATATTATGTTAAAGGCTATTCCATCACTAAAGAAAAGTAACATGTAAACTATTTTGTAAATAAAATAACGAATATTAGTATTGAAACAGTATTACGAATACTAGTAGAAAAATAAAACCCTATATTTATTAATTTTATAGATTAGGTAAGTATTTATTTCTATCGAATAAAATCAACAAATAAAATGATGATTTACTTTTTATGAATATTCAATATTTATAGTACTTTTTCTCATTAATTAAATGATCCTATCAATCAGTGACAATACTTTTATATTTAAACTAATATATTAATGTTGGCTATAACAATTCCTACTAGTTACAAGTACGTAGTTTTATCAGTTTATAATAGTAGACCTTTTTACTTTGATAAAATTAGTTAACAATCTTTAGATTTATTCCTTTACATACACTTGATAGAGACTTAAGTATATAATAATTTATAAATATATGTGTTTGAAATGTACCTATATTTGTATACATATAATTAATATTTTCAAAAATCAGCATTTTTCTCAGCATTGAATTATTGATATAAATTTATCTTTCATAGATTAAGATGAATTTATAAAAGTATGAAATCTGATCAAAATTTTACAGGAAAAAGGGGCTATGAGCGAATTGAAATTTTATAAAATTGATTATTTCATATAATTACATTTTTATTCTTACTGTAAAAGTATTATGATGTTAACCTTTTTATATTTGCACTAAAAATTAAAACCTAAAATGAATTTACTAAGATACCTCTGATAATAAAAAATATGAACACCACATAATATTCTACCAACAGTTAGAATTGAACAAGTTTTAAGGTTATCGATGATATTAATGACTATATATTATCAAAGGTTTTGGATTTATTATCTTAACCTTACACAAATTATAATTCGAATATTTTGTCCTAATGATTTATCGAAAGATCTTCTTAAACATCTACAATAACAATTATAACGAACCATTTATTATCGAATCAATTTTTATTGTTCAATGTTATCCTAATATTGTAATATAGCACATGAAACAATATTATCATCTTAAACTACAATTTCGATAGAAATAAATACTTACCTAATCTATAAAATTAATAAATATAGGATTTTATTTTTATACTAGTATTCGTAATACTGTTTCAATACTAACATTCGTTATTTTATTTACAAAATAGTTTACATGTTACTTTTCTTTAGTGATGGAATAGCCTTTAACATAATATTTTTTTATGGTTCGAATTCATAGACCCAACTCAAGTCTAAGGCTAGAAGTTATGGTCGTTACTCGGTTCTCGAATATTCTACCCTTGTTCTTCTTATGAAAAAAGGATAAGAAGAACATAGATAGAATATCTGAGAACTCAGTAAAGACTAAAACTTCTAGCCTAACGATTGTTACTTGAGTTACGTTACTAAATCCGTACCTATTATCAATAAAGATAATATAATACAATACATGACATAAGTGCAAACTTTCTTATAATCTTTAAAACGATTGCAAATGTCATAATAGAATTGCGAATAATATGCGCTTTTAATAAAAATATATTTAATATTGTAATATTAATATGAGACATGTAAACAAGATTTTAATGTACTCGCATCTTACATCTTTCTACATAGTGTAAAAATAAACCACGTAGCTCTCGCAAAAGTGTGACTCAAGCGCAGATTTAAATTACGGAGTATAAAAAATGCTAAAACCAAGGTTCATATTATTAAATCATGATTCTAATGTTTGTATTGATAAGTTTTACTTTCGAAATATAAATTTATTAACTCGTATGTAATCTCAAGTTGATATTTTGTCCGTACTCAATATAGCTGTACCTGTAAAATGACTTATTTATCAAAACATTTTCTCTTATTGAAGTAATATAATTTTTAAAAGATTTTATCATATATGAATCAGTAAAATATCAACAAAATCATGAAAGAAGTGTTTAAACACCTAATCTAAAATGTGGATTCGTGCAAAAATATGATGCGAATATTTGTAAATCTTATTTTTCTGACTTGATTGCATAATTAAATTCATAAATAAAGTTCTAGAATGCAATTTTATAAAATAAATAATAATAAAAAGTCTGCAAATGAGCTAAAATCAGCCAAAAACGTCCAGAAAATAAGTTTTTTGCATTTTGAACTATAGCACACCTCCAGGAAATATTTGAAAAAGTTCAGGCAAGTACTTTTAAACTAAATACAAGTTTTTTTGCAAGAATAGGCCCCGTTTCGCATTTCATGTGAAAATAGGAAGGGTTTTAATTTTTCTTCCATCCTTTTAGGTTATATAGCTTTATCAATTCCTTATGAAAAAATTCTACAAGATCTATAAACATTTGAACTATAAGCTCGATTTTCTTAGGGGTTTTTTTACCGACTTGATTCGGAGGAAAAAATAAATAGTAACAAAGTCATTTTTTTCATGCTGTGGACAGGGGAAGGGGGGTGGCGGTCTGCAAATATGACGAAAACTATTTATTTTCGATATGAAACAAAGTTACCAGGTCAGACAAAAATTTCATGAACGGAACGATTCGGACTATCTTAACGGGGGTACCCTTTTGGAGCAAATCTATCGAATAGTTTTCGTAAAATAGAAAAAAAGGGAAAATGAAAATTAAAAAAAAAATTTTTAAAATGCTTTAAAATTCAAAGTGCACTAAGAAAATTAGGTTTCAAAAGTTTTTCTTCTTTTGACAGTCGAAAATATGTTCCATACAAATTTTCAAGCAAATTGTTCGAGTGGTTTTTAAGATTTTATTGGCTTAATAAATATAAACATTTTTTTTCAAAAATTTTAAAATGTTCCAAAATTAAATTCAGCTGAGAATATCAATTTTTAGAAATTAATTTTTTTCGGGCATCGCAAATAATTACCATGCAAATTTTGAAGCAAATTCATCGATTAGTAAACAAAAAAAAAATAATAAAAAATCGAAATTTTTTTTTTTATAAACGAATCAAAAATTAAAACTACGCTAAAAGAACCAATTATTAAAAAAATAAATTCTATGAAAAATTAGAAGCAAATCCATCGAGTAGTTTTCGAGATGTAATTTACTAACTGACATCATACAGACACACATGTACACACACACACATACATACGGACATTTTCTAGAAACCACTTTTTCCGATTTCCTTAGTCCAAATATGTCCGAAATTAATGAGAAAATGGGAAAAAAAAATTTTTATTGATGCAATGCTTTCTCTATGAGAAAGCGAAAGAAATTTGATCAGTGACGGCCTGCATGAATCTAGATGGAATTAGTCACATATATATATATATATATATATATATGGGATATTTTACATCAAGCGGATCATCATTACAGCCAGAATTTGTTTTGACCGATTAAGACGTATGGAGTTTTAAAATGTCCGTCTCAGGACAGACTTTCGAAAACCATGAGCACTCTTCAAAATTCAAAATGGTGAACCTAATATAACAGTCAAAAGCTGGAGAAAACTTGAATAAACGACAAAAAAATGTTGCACAGATTCATATTGGCAACCAACCGTGTCATTTTCGAACTGAAATTATAACTGAGAGATGCCTCTTGAAATCTGATGTAATTGGATAAAAAGATCCAAAATGGTGGATCCAAGATAGCGGACCAAATTTGAAAAATTCAACCAATTCAGCCGATTTAGGTAAGTGCTGAGCAACCCGGCCGATTAAGGCAAGGACTAAGTGACCCAGCTAACTAAAGCAAGAACTAAGTGGCCCTGCCGATTGAGCAAAGAATAAGCGGCCCAGCCGCTTAAGGCAAGGACTGAGTGACCTAGCTAATTAAGGCAAGGACTAAGCAACCAAGCTGATTAAGGCAAGGACTAAGCGATCCAGCTGATTGAAGCAAGGACTAAGCATCCCATCCGATTAAGGCAAGTACTAAGCGACCCAGCCGATTAAGGCAAGGACTAGGTGACTCAGCTGATTAAGGCAAGGACTAAGTGGCATAGCCAATTAAGGCAAGGGCTAAGCGACCCAGCCGATTGAGGCAAGAATGAGGTGACCCAGCTAATTAAGGCAAGAACTAAGCGACCCAGCCGATTAAGGCAAGGACTAAGCGACCCAGCCGATTAAGGCAAGGACTGAGCGACCCAGCCGATTAAGGCAAGGACTAAGTGACTGAGCTGATTAAGGCAAGGACTAAGCGAGCCGGCCGATGAGGGCAAGGACTAAGCATCCCAGCCGATTAAGGCAAGGACTGAGCGACCCAGCCGATTAAGACAAGAACTAAGTGACCCAGCTGATTAAGGCAAGGATTAAGCAATCCAGCTGATTAAGGCAAGCACTAAGCATCCCAGCCGATTAAGGCAAGGACTGAGCGACGCAGCCCATTAAGGCGAGGACTAATTCACCCAGCTGATTAAGGCAAGGACTAAGTGACCAAGCCGATTTAAGCAAGAACTAAGCGACCAAGCCGATTGAGGCAAGAATGAGGTGACCCAGCTGATTAAGGCAAGGACTAAGCGACCCACCCGATTAAGGAAAGGACTAAGCGACCCAGCCGATTAAGGCAAGAATTAGGTGACCCAGCTGATTAAGGCAAGCATTAAGTGACCCAGCTGATTAAGGCAAGGACTAAGCGATCCAGCAGATTTAAACAAGGACAAAGTGACCCAGCTAATTAAGGCAAGGACTAAGTGCCCCAGCTATTTTAGGCAAGGTCTAAGCATTCCAGCCGATAAAAGCAAGGAATGAGCGACCCAGCAGATTAAGGCAAGGACTGAGTGACCTAGCTGATTAAGGCAAAGACTAAGTGAACCAGCTGATTAAGGCAAGGCCTAAGCATCCCAGCCGATTAAGGCTAGGACTGAGCGACCCAGCCGATTAAGGCAAGTACTAAGCGATCTAGCCGATTAAGGCAGGGACTAAGCATCCCAGCCGTTTAAGGCAAGGCTTGAGCATTCCACCCGATTAAGGCAAGGACTAAGCGACCCAGCCGATTAAGTCAAGGAATAAGTGACCCAGATGATTGAGACAAGGACTAAGCGACCTAGCCGATTAGGGCAAGGACTAAGTGTCCCAGTCGATTAAGGCAAGGACTAAGTGACCCAGCTAATTAAGGCAAGGACCAAGTGACCCACCTAATTAAGGCAAGGCCTGAGCATCCCAGCCGATTGCAACAAGGACTAAGCGATCCAGCCGAGTAAGGCAAGGACTAAGTGACCCAGCTGATTAAGGCAAGGACAAAGTGGCCCAGCCGATTAAGGCGAGGACTAAGCGATCTAGCCGATTTAGGCAAGGATTAAGTGACCCAGCTGATTAAGGCAAGGACTAAGCGACTGAGCCGATTTGAGCAAGAACTAAGTATCGCAGCCGATTAAGGCAAAGACTAAGTGACCCAGCTGATTAAGGCAAGGACTAAGTGACTCAGCTAATAAAGGCAAGGCCTAAGCGATTCAGCCGATGAAGGCAAGGACTAAGCGACCCAGCAAATTAAGGCAAAGATTATGTGACCCAGCTGATTAAGGCAAGGATTAAGCGATCCAGCTGATTTGGGCATGGACTAAGTGACCTAGCTGATTAAGGCAAGGACTAAGTGACTTAGCTGATTAAGGCAAGGCCTAAGCATCTCAGCTGATTAAGGCAAGGACTGAGCGACCCAGCCGATTAAGGCAAGGACTAAGTGACCCAGCTGTTCAAGGCAAGAACTAAGTGGGCCAGCCGATTAAGGCAAGGACTAAGCATCCGAGCCGATTAAGGCAAGGACTAAGTATCCCAGCCGATTAAGGCAAGGACTAAGCATCCTAGCCGATTAAGGCAAGGACTAAGTGACCCAGCTGATTAAGGCAAGGCCTAAGCATTCCAGCTAATTAAGGCAAGGACTGAGCAACTCAGCCGAATAAGGCAAGGACTAAGTGACCCAGCCGATTAAGGCAAGAATTAGGTGACCTAGCTGATTAAGGCATGGACTAAGGGACCCTGCCGATTAAAGCAAGGACTAAGTGGCCCTGCCGATTGAGCAAAGAATAAGCGGCCCAGCCGCTTAAGGCAAGGACTGAGTGACCTAGCTAATTAAGGCAAGGACTAAGCAACCAAGCTGATTAAGGCAAGGACTAAGCGATCCAGCTGATTGAAGCAAGGACTAAGCATCCCATCCGATTAAGGCAAGTACTAAGCGACCCAGCCGATTAAGGCAAGGACTAGGTGACTCAGCTGATTAAGGCAAGGACTAAGTGGCATAGCCAATTAAGGCAAGGGCTAAGCGACCCAGCCGATTGAGGCAAGAATGAGGTGACCCAGCTAATTAAGGCAAGAACTAAGCGACCCAGCCGATTAAGGCAAGGACTAAGCGACCCAGCCGATTAAGGCAAGGACTGAGCGACCCAGCCGATTAAGGCAAGGACTAAGTGACTGAGCTGATTAAGGCAAGGACTAAGCGAGCCGGCCGATGAGGGCAAGGACTAAGCATCCCAGCCGATTAAGGCAAGGACTGAGCGACCCAGCCGATTAAGACAAGAACTAAGTGACCCAGCTGATTAAGGCAAGGATTAAGCAATCCAGCTGATTAAGGCAAGCACTAAGCATCCCAGCCGATTAAGGCAAGGACTGAGCGACGCAGCCCATTAAGGCGAGGACTAATTCACCCAGCTGATTAAGGCAAGGACTAAGTGACCAAGCCGATTTAAGCAAGAACTAAGCGACCGAGCCGATTGAGGCAAGAATGAGGTGACCCAGCTGATTAAGGCAAGGACTAAGCGACCCACCCGATTAAGGAAAGGACTAAGCGACCCAGCCGATTAAGGCAAGAATTAGGTGACCCAGCTGATTAAGGCAAGCATTAAGTGACCCAGCTGATTAAGGCAAGGACTAAGCGATCCAGCAGATTTAAACAAGGACAAAGTGACCCAGCTAATTAAGGCAAGGACTAAGTGCCCCAGCTATTTTAGGCAAGGTCTAAGCATTCCAGCCGATAAAAGCAAGGAATGAGCGACCCAGCAGATTAAGGCAAGGACTGAGTGACCTAGCTGATTAAGGCAAAGACTAAGTGAACCAGCTGATTAAGGCAAGGCCTAAGCATCCCAGCCGATTAAGGCTAGGACTGAGCGACCCAGCCGATTAAGGCAAGTACTAAGCGATCTAGCCGATTAAGGCAGGGACTAAGCATCCCAGCCGTTTAAGGCAAGGCTTGAGCATTCCACCCGATTAAGGCAAGGACTAAGCGACCCAGCCGATTAAGTCAAGGAATAAGTGACCCAGATGATTGAGACAAGGACTAAGCGACCTAGCCGATTAGGGCAAGGACTAAGTGTCCCAGTCGATTAAGGCAAGGACTAAGTGACCAAGCTAATTAAGGCAAGGACCAAGTGACCCACCTAATTAAGGCAAGGCCTAAGCATCCCAGCCGATTGCAACAAGGACTAAGCGATCCAGCCGAGTAAGGCAAGGACTAAGTGACCCAGCTGATTAAGGCAAGGACAAAGTGGCCCAGCCGATTAAGGCGAGGACTAAGCGATCTAGCCGATTTAGGCAAGGATTAAGTGACCCAGCTGATTAAGGCAAGGACTAAGCGACTGAGCCGATTTGAGCAAGAACTAAGTATCGCAGCCGATTAAGGCAAAGACTAAGTGACCCAGCTGATTAAGGCAAGGACTAAGTGACTCAGCTAATAAAGGCAAGGCCTAAGCGATTCAGCCGATGAAGGCAAGGACTAAGCGACCCAGCAAATTAAGGCAAAGATTATGTGACCCAGCTGATTAAGGCAAGGATTAAGCGATCCAGCTGATTTGGGCATGGACTAAGTGACCTAGCTGATTAAGGCAAGGACTAAGTGACTTAGCTGATTAAGGCAAGGCCTAAGCATCTCAGCTGATTAAGGCAAGGACTGAGCGACCCAGCCGATTAAGGCAAGGACTAAGTGACCCAGCTGTTCAAGGCAAGAACTAAGTGGGCCAGCCGATTAAGGCAAGGACTAAGCATCCGAGCCGATTAAGGCAAGGACTAAGTATCCCAGCCGATTAAGGCAAGGACTAAGCATCCTAGCCGATTAAGGCAAGGACTAAGTGACCCAGCTGATTAAGGCAAGGCCTAAGCATTCCAGCTAATTAAGGCAAGGACTGAGCAACTCAGCCGAATAAGGCAAGGACTAAGTGACCCAGCCGATTAAGGCAAGAATTAGGTGACCTAGCTGATTAAGGCATGGACTAAGGGACCCTGCCGATTAAAGCAAGGACTAAGCGATCCAGCCGACTAAGGCGAAGACTAAGCATCCCAGCTGATTAAGGCAAGGACTAAGTATCCTACCCATTAAAGCAAGGACTGAGCGACCCAGCCGATTGAGGCAAGTACTAAATAACCCAGCTGATTAAGGCAAGGACCAAGTGGCCCAGCTGATTAAGGCAAGGACTGAACGACCAAGCCGATTAAGGCAAGGACTAAGCGACCCAGCCGATTAGGGCAAGCATTAAGTGACCCAGCTGATTAAGGCAAGGACTAAGCGATCCAGCAGATTTAAACGAGGACAAAGTGACCCAGCTAATTAAGGCAAGGACTAAGTGCCCCAGCTATTTTAGGCAAGGTCTAAGCATTCTAGCCGATAAAAGCAAGGACTGAGCGACCCAGCAGATTAAGGCAAGGACTAAGTGACCTAGCTGATTAAGGCAAGGACTGAGCGACCCAGCCGATTAAGGCAAGTACTAAGCAATCTAGCCGATGAAGGCAGGGACTAAGCATCCCAGCCGTTCAAGGCAAGGCCTAAGCATCCCAGCCGATTAAGGCAAAGACTAAGCGACCCAGCCGATTAAGTCAAGGAATAAGTGATCCAGGTGATTGAGACAAGGACTAAGCGACCTAGCCGATTAGGGCAAGGACTAAGTATCCCAGTCGATTAAGGCAAGGACTAAGTGGCCCAGCCGATTGAGGCAAGGACTGAGTGCCCCAGCTGATTGAGGCAAGGATTAAGTGACCCAGCTGATTAAGGCATGGACAAAGTGACCTAGCCGATTGAGGCAAGGACTAAGCGATCTAGCCGATTAAGGCAAAGACTAAGTGGGCCAGCCGATTAAGGTAAGGACTAAGCATTCCAGTTGATTAAGGCAAGGACTAAGTAACCAAGCTGATTAAGGCAAGGACTAAGTGACCCAGCTAATTAAGGCAAGGCCTAAGCATTCCAGCTAATTAAGGCAAGGCCTAAGCATCCCAGCTGATTAAGGCAAGGACTGAGCGACCCAGCCGATTAAGGCAAGGACTAAGTGACCCAGCTGTTCAAGGCAAGAACTAAGTGGGCCAGCCGATTAAGGCAAGGACTAAGCATCCGAGCCGATTAAGGCAAGGACTAAGTATCCCAGCCGATTAAGGCAAGGACTAAGCATCCTAGCCGATTAAGGCAAGGACTAAGTGACCCAGCTGATTAAGGCAAGGCCTAAGCATTCCAGCTAATTAAGGCAAGGACTGAGCAACTCAGCCGAATAAGGCAAGGACTAAGTGACCCAGCCGATTAAGGCAAGAATTAGGTGACCCAGCTGATTAAGGCATGAACTAAGGGACCCTGCCGATTAAAGCAAGGACTAAGCGATCCAGCCGACTAAGGCGAAGACTAAGCATCCCAGCCGATTAAGGCAAGGACTAAGTATCCTACCCATTAAAGCAAGGACTGAGCGACCCAGCCGATTGAGGCAAGTACTAAATAACCCAGCTGATTAAGGCAAGGACCAAGTGGCCCAGCTGATTAAGGCAAGGACTAAACGACCAAGCCGATTAAGGCAAGGACTAAGCGACCCAGCCGATTAGGGCAAGCATTAAGTGACCCAGCTGATTAAGGCAAGGACTAAGCGATCCAGCAGATTTAAACGAGGACAAAGTGACCCAGCTAATTAAGGCAAGGACTAAGTGCCCCAGCTATTTTAGGCAAGGTCTAAGCATTCCAGCCGATAAAAGCAAGGACTGAGCGACCCAGCAGATTAAGGCAAGGACTAAGTGACCTAGCTGATTAAGGCAAGGACTGAGCGACCCAGCCGATTAAGGCAAGTACTAAGCGATCTAGCCGATGAAGGCAGGGACTAAGCATCCCAGCCGTTCAAAGCAAGGCCTAAGCATCCCAGTTGATTAAGGCAAAGACTAAGCGACCCAGCCGATTAAGTCAAGGAATAAGTGATCCAGGTGATTGAGACAAGGACTAAGCGACCTAGCCGATTAGGGCAAGGACTAAGTATCCCAGTCGATTAAGGCAAGGACTAAGTGGCCCAGCCGATTGAGGCAAGGACTGAGTGCCCCAGCTGATTGAGGCAAGGATTAAGTGACCCAGCTGATTAAGGCATGGACAAAGTGACCTAGCCGATTAAGGCAAGGACTAAGTGACCCAGCTGATTAAGGCAAGGCCTAAGCATTCCAGCTAATTAAGGCAAGGACTGAGCAACTCAGCCGAATAAGGCAAGGACTAAGTGACCCAGCTGATTAAGGCAAGGACTAAGTGACCCAGCTATTTAAGGCAAGGCCTAAGCATTCCAGCTAATTAAGGCAAGGACTGAGCAACCCAGCCGAATAAGGCAAGGACTAAGTGACCCAGCCGATTAAGGCAAGAATTAGGTGACCCAGCTGATTAAGGCATGGACTAAGGGATCCTGCCGATTAAAGCAAGGACTAAGCGATCCAGCCGACTAAGGCGAAGACTAAGCATCCCAGCTGATTAAGGCAAGGACTAAGTGACCCAGCCGATTAAGGCAAGGACTAAGCGATCTTGCTGATTGAGGCAAGGACTAAGCCTCCCAGCTGATTAAGGCAAGGACTAAGTATCCAAGCCGGGTAAGCCAAGGACTAAGTGACCCAGCTGATCAAGGCAAGGACTAAGTGACCCAGCTTATTAAGGCAAGGCCTAAGCATTTCAGCTAATTAAGGCAAGGACTGAGCAACCCAGCCGATTGAGGCAAGGACTAAGTAACCCAGCTGATTAAGGCAAGGACTAAGTGGCCCAGCTGATTATGGCAAGGACTAAGCATCCTAGATGATGAAGGCAAGGACTAAGTGACCCAGCTGATTAAGGTAAGGACTAAGTGGCTCAGCCGATTGAGGCAAGCACTAAGCGATCTAACCGATTAAGGCGAGGACTAAGCATCGCAGCCAAATAAGGCAAGGACTAAGTATCCCAGATGATTAAGGCAAGGACTTAGTGACCAAGCTGATTAAGGCAAGGACTAAGTAACCCAGCTAATGAAGGCAAGGCCTAAGCATCCCAGCCGATTGAGGCAAGGACTAAGCGACCCAGCCGAGTAAGGCCAGGACTAAGTGACTCAGCCAATTTGGGCGAGGACTAAGTATCGCAGCCGATTAAGGCAAGGACTAAGTGACCCAGCCGATTAAGGCAAGGACTAAGCGATCTTGCTGATTGAGGCAAGGACTAAGCATTCTAGCTAATTAAGGCAAGGGCTAAGTATCCAAGCCGATTAAGGCAAGGACTAAGTGACCCAGCTGATTAAGGCAAGGACTAAGTGACCCAGCTGATTAAGGCAAGGCCTAAGCATTCCAGCTAATTAAGGCAAGGACTGAGCAACCCAGCCGATTAAGGCAAGGACTAAGTATCCAAGCCGGGTAAGGCAAGGACTAAGTGACCCAGCTGATCAAGGCAAGGACTAAGTGACCCAGCTTATTAAGGCAAGGCCTAAGCATTCCAGCTAATTAAGGCAAGGACTGAGCAACCCAGCCGATTAAGGCAAGGACTAAGTAACCCAGCTGATTAAGGCAAGGACTAAGTGGCCCAGCTGATTATGGCAAGGACTAAGCATCCTAGATGATGAAGGCAAGGACTAAGTGACCCAGCTGATTAAGGTAAGGACTAAGTGGCTCAGCCGATTAAGGCAAGCACTAAGCGATCTAACCGATTAAGGCGAGGACTAAGCATCGCAGCCAAATAAGGCAAGGACTAAGAATCCCAGATGATTAAGGCAAGGACTTAGTGACCAAGCTGATTAAGGCAAGGACTAAGTAACCCAGCTAATGAAGGCAAGGCCTAAGCATCCCAGCCGATTGAGGCAAGGACTAAGCGACCCAGCCGAGTAAGGCCAGGACTATGTGACTCAGCCAATTTGGGCGAGGACTAAGTATCGCAGCCGATTAAGGCAAGGACTAAGTGACCCAGCCGATTAAGGCAAGGACTAAGCGATCTTGCTGATTGAGGCAAGGACTAAGCATTCTAGCTAATTAAGGCAAGGACTAAGTATCCAAGCCGATTAAGGCAAGGACTAAGTGACCCAGCTGATTAAGCCAAGGACTAAGTGACCCAGCTGATTAAGGCAAGGCCTAAGCATTCCATCTAATTAAGGCAAGGACTGAGCAACCCAGCTGATTAAGGCAAGGACTAAGTAGCCAAGCCGGGTAAGGCAAGGACTAAGTGACCCAGCTGATCAAGGCAAGGACTAAGTGACCCAGCTTATTAAGGCAAGGCCTAAGCATTCCAGCTAATTAAGGCAAGGACTGAGCAACCCAGCCGATTAAGGCAAGGACTAAGTAACCCAGCTGATTAAGGCAAGGACTAAGTGGCCCAGCTGATTATGGCAAGGACTAAGCATCCTAGATGATGAAAGCAAGGACTAAGTGACCCAGCTGATTAAGGTAAGGACTAAGTGGCTCAGCCGATTAAGGCAAGCACTAAGCGATCTAACCGATTACGGCGAGGATTAAGCATCGCAGCCAAATAAGGCAAGGACTAAGTATCCCAGATGATTAAGGCAAGGACTTAGTGACCAAGCTGATTAAGGCAAGGACTAAGTAACCCAGCTAATGAAGGCAAGGCCTAAGCATCCCAGCCGATTGAGGCAAGGACTAAGCGACCCAGCCGAGTAAGGCCAGGACTAAGTGACTCAGCCAATTTGGGCGAGGACTAAGTATCGCAGCCGATTAAGGCAAGGACTAAGTGACCCAGCCGATTAAGGCAAGGACTAAGCGATCTTGCTGATTGAGGCAAGGACTAAGCATTCTAGCTAATTAAGGCAAGGACTAAGTATCCAAGCCGATTAAGGCAAGGACTAAGTGACCCAGCTGATTAAGGCAAGGACTAAGTGACCCAGCTGATTAAGGCAAGGCCTAAGCATTCCAGCTAATTAAGGCAAGGACTGAGCAACCCAGCCGATTAAGGCAAGGACTAAGTAACCCAGCTGATTAAGGCAAGGACTTAGTGGCCCAGCTGATTATGGCAAGGACTAAGCATCCTAGCCGATGAAGGCAAGGACTAAGCGATCCAGCCGATTAAGGCAAGGATTAAGTGACGCAGCTGATTAAGGCAAGGACTAAGCGACCCAGCCGATTAAGGCAAGGATTAAGTGACGCAGCTGATTAAGGCAAGGACTAAGTGACCCAGCCGATTAAGGTAAGGACTAAGTGACCCAGCTGATTAAGGCAAGGACTAAGTGGGCCAGCCGATTAAGGCAAGGACTAAGCATCTCAGCCGATCAAGGCAAGGACTAAGTGACCTAGCCGATTAAGGCAAGGACTAAGCGATCTTGCTGATTGAGGCAAGGACTAAGCATCCCAGCTAATTAAGGCAAGGACTAAGTATCCAAGCCGATTAAGGCAAGGACTAAGTGACCCAGCTGATTAAGGCAAGGACTAAGTGACCCAGCTGATTAAGGCAAGGCCTTAGCATTCCAGCTAATTAAGGCAAGGACTGAGCAACCCAGCCGATTAAGGCAAGGACTAAGTAACCCAGCTGATTAAGGCAAGGACTAAGTGGCCCAGCTGATTATGGCAAGGACTAAGCATCCTATCCGATGAAGGCAAGGACCAAGTGACCCAGCTGATTAAGGTAAGGACTAAGTGGCCCACCCGATTAAGACAAGGACTAAGCGACCCAGCCGATTAAGGCAAGGATTAAGTGACGCAGCTGATTAAGGCAAGGACTAAGTGACCCAGCCGATTAAGGCAAGGACTAAGTGACCCAGCTGATTAAGGCAAGGACTAAGTGGGCCAGCCGATTAAGGCAAGGACTAAGCATCTCAGCCGATTAAGGCAAGGACTAAGTATCCCAGCCGATTAAGGCAAGGACTAAGTGACCCAGCTTATTTTGGCAAGGACTAAGCGACCCAGCCGATCAAGGCAAGGACTGAGTGACCTAGCTGATTTAGGCAAGGACTCAGTGGTCCAGCCTATAAAGGCAAGGACTAAGTGACCCAGCTAGTTAAGGCAAGCTCTAAGCATCCCAGTTGATGAAGGCAAGGATGAGCGACCCAGCCGATTAAGGCAAGTCTTAAGGAGGTTGTAGTTATTAAATGCATTGATTATATTATAGACTAGTCCTTTTTGATAAGAGACTTCTTGTGTGTTTTATTACCACTGAAGGGGAGTTATAGCTATTGAGATCATAGTACATTTCACTTAATAATTCGGTAGCGTTAGAAAATCGTTTCACTGTCAGTTGACTATTTGACTGTGAAATAAATGCATGTCTTATTTGAATTTTTTTTACTGCTTGACAGATGTTGAATTTTTCAGAAAGATATTTTCTAGCTTGATCGTGATCATTCTTAGTGTACAAATAAATTTTATGCCAAATTTACGCTTATTAGCTCATGAATATAGTTCAAAATTTAAAATAGCTTCATTAGCAGGAACTTGTAAGCTAGTTCGTGCAGCTTGTCTTTTAACGATCGCTCCAACGTCATCACAGATGCCTTTTCCGTGAGCTATCGCGAAGAAATGCCGTTCAGCTTTTATGTTAAATTCTTCTTTATGGTACATCAAATTACACATTTGGAAACGGTTTTTGAAATGTTGTTTAGCACCATCACTAACATATTTTATTTTTTTTCAATTTAGGACAAACTTTTAGAATTTCAGGTATGAGCTTTTGTTGTATTATATACACTGCAGTTGCATCATGCGTATTACGATTGGACATTGCCACAGTACTAAAATGTTTTACTTCTTTGCCTGACTTGTAATAAACAACTGTTTTAAAGATTGTACTTTGATTATTATTAAAATGTAATGCTTTTGCAGCATCTTAAGCAACCAAAGCATAGTTTTCAGCAAAATCTAATTGTACTACAACCTCTTTGTCTGAAATATTGTTTTTCATTTCAGAAATGAATTTGGATTGGTCTTTAGAGATAAAGTGATGAGGTATTAGTTCCTTTAATTTTGTGCATAATGTGTCAATAGAATTTTGATTGGGCAAACACTGTTTTACAAGAGTGTATCTGTCTGTAGATTGCCATGTGCTGAATATCACTTGATCAATATGTTCATCGTCTAACATTTTTTTGATATAATTTGAAAACTTTGTAAATTTTGGAAATGATTTGCACTCATTTAAGTAACAATATTTTGTAGGAGCTCTGCATAAGACATAATTTATACAATCTTATAGTCTTTGAGGGTATTGTTTGATAGTTTTCTCGAATTGATCGCATCAATCATTGCTTTAAAATTTTAATGAATTTTACATACGCATACGGTATGTGTTCCTGCAGAGCCTGCTGGGACACACGATTTTGGTCTGAGCTCTGCAAATTTGGTTAATCCAATTGGATTTTCGGGGAACTTTTCCTTAAATTTAATATGCAAGTTCTTGATATCATCAAGCAATAATCTTTTTTGTTCCTTCCTTTTACTTTCGTTCAATTCCACAGTTACTGTATCTTTTGTGTTAGGTAGGATCCTGCTATTTTTATCATTTTCATAAAACTATATTACTTTTTCAACTGTTGCTCCAGGTACAGTTTTACCCGATGATTTTATTGTAGAAGTCAAAATTCCTCGAGAAGCTTTTAACATTCTAGCTTTGTGTGCCATTCATTATAAAGTGCAAAATACCTTTGAAACTTTACGAATGCTCCACGAATCAGGAGCAACCGTAAGAATACTAATACGAAAAAAATCATTATTAGGTAGATTATTAAATTTATCTCTAATACCATTCAACGTCTCTATAAGTTCATCTGGTGTAACTTCCTCCTCATCAGAAAATGTAGAATCTTTAAGATCATTTTCAGAACTTATACTCATATTATCATCATTTTTGTCGACTAAAACAGAATCTTTATCTGAAGAATAACTTTTTTTTGTATGCAATATTCTGCGAGATTTACAAACTACTGAAGTATCGGATGAATCAGGAAATTTTTTCTTCATATCTTTCGGGATCTTTCTTAGATCCTTACCAATGTGTCCTGTAAGGTTAAATGGATTCGCACACCTATCTTTATTTCTTTTTTTAGAAGGAGAAGACATGGCTTGAAAATATCAAAATAAGCAAGACGGAAAAGAAATATGTGAACAAATCTTTTATAAAATATCCTTATAAGGATGGAAAGGAGAATGAAGATGGAAATACGCACTTAAAGTTTTAATTATCAATCGTTCTAAAAACGACTATTAGAGAGTAAGCCTACAGTGAGAAAAGTCACCAATGAGTTAGCTGCTCAACTATAACAAATAGCGTCTAAACACTAAAAAACAGTAAAATAAATTTTTTTTTCACAAATGATTATACTTTTTAGCATGAACCACTTAAGGCCTAATTGTGATAGTCTAAAATTCCTGGCATATTATATTTCTTTAGAAGACAGGACCAATCGCGTAGTGAAAATCAAAATGGCGGCTTAAATCAGATAAAAAATGTCAATTTTCAAAATATCAACCGATTTGGACCAAAGTATGTGTACGGCGGATTTTTGGGGTCGCTGACTACGAATCTAAAGTAAGATTTGCAAAATACAAAATGGCGGATCCAAGATGGTGCACCGAATTTGAAAATTCAACCAATTTATACCAAAAACGGTATATAGGGGTTTCTGGGGTCGCTAACTACGAATCTTAAGTCAGATTTACAAAACACAAAATGGCGGATCCAACATGGTGGACCGAATTCTAAAAATTCAACCGTTTTATACTAAAATCGGTATATAGAGATTTTTGATGGAATGAATTTTTCAAATTCGGTCCACCGTCTTGGATCCGCCATTTCGGATTTTTTCATTCAACCTCATCAGCTTTCAAGAGGCATCTCTCAGTTATAATTTGAGTTCGGAAATGACCCGATTGGTTGCCAATATTAATCTGTACAACATTTTTTCGTCGTTTACTCAAGTTTTCTGCAGGTATCAACCGTCATATTAGGTCTGCCATTTTAAATTATTGAAAAGTGCCACACAGATTTCGAAAGCCTGTTCCGAGACGAACATTTTAAAACCTCATACGTCTTAATCGGTCAAAACAAATTCTGGATGTGATGGTGATCCGCTTGACGTGAAATGTCCCATATATATATATATATATATATATATATATATATATATATATATTCATTCATAAACAAAATAACCGCTCACGTTAACATAATGTTCGCTCTCTCTCTACACATAATTTCTAAAAAAAATTGAATCTATTCATTAACAAAATCGAGAATCTCGAATGAGTTCGAGCTAAAGTCAATATGATTTCTTATTATTTTTAAATAAGAGACTGGCGTTCGAGTAGCGCGCAAGCGCACATTTTTCAAATTTTCTGTAATAAAAATTAACAAAATAATAAAATTGAATTCTATTGATATTAAATAAAAGAAATTAAAATAATAAATGGAAATAAAATAAATTTTTTTTATAAAAGAAGTGATTCAAATTTTTAAAAAATATTGAGTAAAGATCACGGTCTAAATTAAAAAAAAGGCTCTACATAACGTATATTTATCAGATGTGCAAGAATAAAATAGAAATAATATGATGTGAATCATTGTATTTTATTAAATTAAATATTCTGGCATGTGTTATCATACATAAAAGAATATTTAATAGAAGGTTGAATATTTTATGGAATATTAACAAAATAATATTTATCTCATTGATGCTGTTATATATTTGTGTGAATGTTGGATACATGCCTAATTAAGATTACAAATATATTTTAATTATTGTTTAGAAAATTCATTTTAGAATTCCAATAGATATCTCTACTTATTGATAATGAAATGAGCTTAATTTTGCATGTTTAAAATATTTTCAGACTGACTAAGGATACATAAAACGGACACTTATATTCATAAATATTGACTATTTTTTACTACGTTTTTATTAACTCGCTTTGGTGTCTGTCTGTCTGTCTGTCTGTCTGTCTGTCTGTTCGGTACGAATTTTGCAACCGATTGTAAACTAACTTCCTGATGAGCTAGAGACTTGAAATTTTAAATATAGCTCGGAACTGGATGACAATGCAATATTATAAAAAAAATATATATATATCTACCGAACAATATATTAATATATTCAATCATATACGGAGATGTTGGCAAAATTGAAGATTTGAAGATTTTATATATAGATACACTTTTAACATTAGTGTCTAAACATCTTCGAAAATTTTAAAAATCTTCTTTTGATATATTAATATATTAATATATTAATATATTAATATATCAAATATAGTAATATATTAATATAGTAATATATTAATATATTAATATATCAAATATATTAATATATTAATATATCAAATATATTAATATATTAATATATCAAATATATTAATATATTAATATATTAATATGTCAAATATATTAATATATTAATATATTCAATATTATATTTTTGCATGCATTGTTGGATAATATAATTAAATATATATTCCACCGAAAAATATATTAATACAATTATATACGGAGATATTGGAAAAATTGAAATTTTGAAGATTTTATATATAGATATACTTTTAACATTAGTGTCTAACCATCTTCGAAAATTTTTAAAATTCTTTAACTTCTCATATTGCAATTAGACATAAATTACAGCATTTTGTATTGTACATATAAAATTTGAGACTGTATTTTATTCATTTTATGGTCTATCAATGCATAAAACAATAAATTTTGGTTGAATTTCTAATAGCGTCATTATCGTCAAAATGGCGGGAAACTCAGCATGCGATTACGTGTTCTCTAAAAAAATAGATGAAACACGTTTTAGTCCCTTGATAACAATATATATGCTATATAATATGCACTGTTGGACAACACGATAAAATTTATATATATATATATATATATTAATATATTTAGAGGGATATACTCATGAAATTAAGTTTTTAATTAATTGAACTAAAAAGTATAAAATAATATTAAAAATAAAAAAAAAACTTTTTAATGTACTACGTTTTATAATGAACCAAAAAGTATAAAATAATGTGTAATGAAATGAAAAGTGAATAATGATTTGAAATAAAAAAACGTGGGGCGCATACAATACATAATAATAAACATGCGCCCCACGTTTTTTTATTTCAAATCATTATTCACTTTTCATTTCATTACACATTATTTTATACTTTTTGGTTCATTATAAAAACGTAGTACATTAAAAAGTTTTTTTTTTTATTTTTATTCCCATTTTATTGCAAAATTTCTGAAAAAGAAATGCATTAGCTTATATTATTTACTATGAAGGTTATTCATTAAAATTTTTAAACAGATTCATTCATTAGTTACTCAGAATTTTGGGTGCCAATATTATGAGAGAGGGTTGTGAGCATGATTCGGTTGTGGACACCTTTGTGTTTCTATTGACAGAAAGCAAATGAGATTTATCTGACGAATGTCATTTATGCATCATAGTGGCACCTTTTTTAGGCCAAATATCGAAGTGAACAAACGCGTCTGCTTTATGCTGTAAGCAAATTAATTTTTCTGTGCTTGAAAAAAATTCACAAAAGTTTATTTAAACTTTTTCAATAGTATTACATTGAAGTGAATCAATGAAGAAGCGTATAATGCACATTTATTCGATAAGAATTTATTCCTAGATGCAACATGGATTACAACCAATATGTTGACACCAACAATTTTGCAAGGGTGCCCACAGCTGAAACAAAAAAGATTTTGCCAAAAAATGACTACTTCACAAAATTAACAAAAAAAATTCTTCAATTTGACGGAATCACTTTTGTTCTTTCGTTGGTAGTTAGGTAAGGTCTCCTTATTTTTTCATAGATACTTATACATCCAAAAAATATGCACTTAGTGAAAAGTTATGAACCAAAAACAAAAGGTTATTCACAACCCAACCCTTTCCCATATCCAGTTGCGTGCATAAGTTTCTGACAAAAAAAAAATTCAATCAATCTTTAAGAGGAAGTCGAATATATCTGTCCTTTTCTAGTCAAAGAATTGATTTTTTTACAAAAATTAATCATTGTAGCAAAAAATAAAGAGATGGCCCCATCTTGTATCATAAAAAACAATATTTTCTTTGATAATGAAAAATTATTTTTATCGATTCGTTTTAAAGGAAACCTTGAAAAACTTAAAAAATATAGATTAGGGTGGACAATTAAGTTTTTCAAAGTTTTCTTAAAAACTAAGCGATAAAAATAATTTTTCCTCATTAAAGAAAATATTGCTTTTTATTATACAAGATGGAGCTTTCTTCTTATTTTTTGCTACAATTATTAGGTTTTGCAGAAAAATGAATTTTTTGGTTAAAAAAGAATAGAGATATACGACCTGCTCTTAAAATTTTATATCTCCGTCAAAAATTAATATTTCTTTAAAAATCAAAAGCAATTTTAAAGTGTAATTAAAAATCTTTCAAATCCCAGTGGGTTTGTTAAAAAAAATTAAAAATTAGAGTTTTGACAATAAAAAAATAAACCATTTTCTTAGATTTTTTTTGGCCACAAGTAATTAGTTACAATTTTTAAATTACTAGGCAGATAAAAAAAACCAAATAGAATAGAAGTTTATTTATGTCCTTTTTAAAATGAGCGTAGCTGGATACATTTTTACCCAGCCGTTTAGAAGCTATATCATTTTTTGTAAAAAAATTTCGCTATTTTTTCAAGTTTAACTATCTCGGAATTAATACACCGTGGAGAAAAACTCATAAGAGAAAAAATGTGTATTTTCTAGTGTAGAATAAGGATCTATGAAAAAATTATAATTTAGGAGAGAAAAATTTTTTGATAGTGCATAATATTGATAAAAATATGATTATTTATAAAAAAGAAAATAATTCCATTATGATACCCATGGCAAATAATATAAATTTTTTTTTCCTAAATAATAATTTTTATAATAAACTCTTATTCTATTCCAGAAAACACACATTTTTTCTCTTATGAGTTTTTCTCCACCGTGTATTAATTCCGAGATAGTTAAACTTGAAAAAATAGCGAAGTTCTTCACAAAAAATAATATAACATCGAAACGACTGGGTAAAGATGCATCCAGCTACACTCATTTTAAAAAGGACACAAATAAACTTCTATTTTATTCGGTTTTTTTTTATCTGCCTAGTAATTTAAAAATTGTAGCCGATTTTTGGTGGCCAAAAAAATCTAGAAAAAAAGGTTTATTTTTTTAATGTCAAAACTCCAATTTTTAATCTTTTTAAACAAATACAGCGAGAGTTGAAAGATTTTCAATTACGCTTTAAAATGGTTTTTGATTTTTAAAGAAATATTAATTTTTGACGAAGATATAAGACTTTAAAGAATTTTTTTTTGCCAGAAACTTATACACGCCACTGTATATTAAAATTCTTCGATTTTATACTAGACAACCTTAAAAATTAATGAATGAATTTATTTAAAAATTTAACTGAATGATTTTAATATCAAATAATACAAGTTAATACATTTCTTTTTCTGATATTTTGCAATAAAGCTAAATGATAGTCAATATTCACGAGTACAGGAGTAGTATCTGTGTTACATCTTTTTAAATGGGATGTAGCAATAATTTGTTAATTTCTTTAATTAAAAAATTTGAAATATTTTAGCTTATGAACGAAACACTTTTATGATTAAAAGAGTTGCATAGCTACAAGCATATCGACATTGATTAAGTTCTTTAACAATTAAAAGCTAAATTCGATTCAATAGGTACACTTGACCGAAACATATTCATAGATTTTCTTTTTCTTTGATTTAAAAATTCTATAATAAAAATAAACGAAATTGGAATTATACAATAAGGTTATGTGATTTTAAAATCACAGAAAAAGAACACTAAAGAATATGTTTTTGTCGAGGGTACATCAGTATTTTGTGATGCTATAATGTGATTATTGAATTCTTCACCCGTCATTATATATTATTTAGTAAATACATTATGATCTTGTCTTAATTTATCAAATGATTTCATTAATTCAGAATTTAAATTTTCTCCTCTTAAACGAAATTTAGTTTCTTCTTCTTCAATGTAGGATATAATTGTTCATGTAAAGGATCTTAATTAATTTGTGATCTTGTAGTATTTATTTGTTAATCAATTTTCCCTTGAATTTAAAAAAAATAAGAACTTGGTCTTCGATTATTAAAATTTAAAACATTTGTCTCAAATGATACAAAAGATACTCGGAAAGAAATAATTTAGTTATGATAATTAAAGTATTTACTTACAAGGTGAGCACCCCACCTCCGGGAAACGGATTCGGCTGAAACTGCAAGATATGATTATTTGATGAAAAAAGAAAAGAACCCGTGTTTTTTCTTTTCGTCGAATAGGCCCCCTAGACAAGGATATAGACTTTTTTTAAAATATAGTGAATTAAGCCTTTATAAGAACTTAAATAACCAAAGAACTAAGACTCTTACAAAAAAATGCATAAAAATAAAATGAAGCACGAATTGAATCCTTTAATTTAAGCTTTGTTGCATTAATAAAGCTTTTATTGTTCGAAAGTTATTCTTAATTAAATATTATCACGTATTTACTTAATATTTTAGCATATACAATATGATTAATTTTTCACGTTATTTCATTAACATATTTTAATCGCCTGTAACTTTTGAACCACTAAAGATTTTTTAATACAACAGAGCATAAATTAAAGCAATTAATTTGTGCTTCATTTTATCTTCTATGCATTTTTTTGTAAGAGTCTTAGTTCTTTGGTTATTTAAGTTCTTATAAAGGCTCTTATTCACCATATTTTAAAAAAATGTCTGTATCCTTGTCTAGGGGGCCTATTTCATGAAAAGAAAAACAAGGGTTCATTTTTTTTCATCAAAAAATCATATCCTGCAGTTTCAGCCGAATCTGTTTCCCGGAGGTAGGATGCTCTCCTTGTTAGTCCGCAATCACTTGCCAAACAAAATTATTTAATT
The DNA here is from genome assembly GCA_017163975.1 of Anastatus disparis. Taxonomy (NCBI): domain Eukaryota; kingdom Metazoa; phylum Arthropoda; class Insecta; order Hymenoptera; family Eupelmidae; genus Anastatus; species Anastatus disparis. The sequence goes on along the minus strand of JAFFSR010000301.1, from coordinate 2,549,340 downwards.
GCAAAATCCAAAATATTTGCTTGCAGGATACTTTAGTTGTCACATCAAAAGTTATGAGTTGCCAGATTTTAGTTGTAGTAATAAAATATTTTGTTTCTACAACCAAAGTAGATTGTCATTTAAAATAAAACGAAATTTTTGATGGCTATAGCGACCAAAGTTTTGGTGGGCATAACCAAAGTCTTCTAACTATTGACTTGAGTTATGCTAACCAAAACTTTGCTTGTCAAAAATTGAACTGAATTTTTTAGTCACTGCAACCAAAAATCTGGATTTCCCAACCGTAGTGTTCTTTCCGTGTAATAAATGATTATATCGAAATATATTTTCTAAGGCATCTCTTGGTTTTTCATGAGTATCTTTAACTAAATCTCTTGACTTAGAAGAATACATTAATCGTTGAACACTAACTTTTCCATGGTTATAATAGTCATAAAAAAATTCTTAAATAATACTTTCTCTTTATCAAAATGTAATGTACCACCATACCTACTTGTAGCATTAATTTATCCTATATAATAAAACAAAATCAACTCTAAGGGCTATACTGTTCAATTTATTATTTAATTACAATTGCGACGTTTCGATCATATACTAATGATCCTTTTCAAGCTCTAAAAAATTTTAATAAATAAAATACAAAATATACTACACAATTGATATACAATATAAATTTAAAGTCGTAATAAAACTTACAAATTCTCAAAAGTCACACAAAATCGACACAACCATCAAGAATAATGTCTCGTCAATACATTATATTTGAGAATAAAACTAACAATGAGCAAAGATCGAAACAATTCATACTTATATACTATACGAAATGAAAATAAATAATTCAACGGTACATAGAAATAAATAAATTTAAATTTAACTAATACATATATCGATATAATCCTTAAGGATTGGATTTAATTTTTGTGTGTCTAACATTCTGTTTACACTACTTTAATTTTTATAAATAAAAATCATTTCGGAGACTAGTCGCTTTGTATAAAAGGTCTCTTGATCTAAAACATTTACAGAGTCAAAATTGAAATTATGTCCTGTTTTTAATGTATGCATATGTAACGCAGAGGATTCTTTTTTGAGTTTACAATCTCTTTTGTGTTCTGAAATGCGTACTTTTAAATTACGACTAGACTGACCTATGTAACATTTTTCGCAATCATTACAATTAATCTTGTGAATACAATTCAACCTGTCCAATTTTTCTATACAATCTTTGCCCAAACTGTAAAAACGACTCAATTTATTGACAGATTTAAACACGATATTAATGTTTACCTTTTTAAAAATTTTTTTCAAACTAAATTCAATGCTTTTAATATAGGGCAATGTAATTAAATTTTTGTTAATATTATAATGATTATTGTGATGTGGATTTCCAATTTTTTTAATTCTTTTTAGTATATACTTGTTAATAAAAGTTTAGGGGTAATTATTTGCTTGTAATAGTAACTCAACATGATTTAAATTACTTTTATGAAAAGTAACATCGGATAAACCTATAGCTCTATCTACTAATGAATAAATTAAACCTATTTTTTGTGGTTAAGGAGAATGTGAAAAGAAATTAAGGTACATTCCTGCATGAGTCTCCTTTCTAAACCAATTAGTAATTATTTTACCTTCATTATTCCAAAAAAGAGAAATATCTAAAAAATTTATTTTGTTATTAACCGGATACTCTACTGTAAATTGTATGTGCTCACTAATCTCATTGAAATGATTCAGAACATTATCAATTTTGTCAGACGAAACACAAACGATAATATCATCAACATATATTTTCAGAAACAAAATCTCAAAGGGACAAGTTGCAATGGCATAATCAATAATATCTTGCATAACTTGTGACGTGGTACGTCCCAATAAAAATTTTTGTGACAATTAAAAATTTTTCTGTTTATTTTATATCGTACGCACTTATTGCAACACTTCACAAGAAATACTAAATTGTAAAATCACCAGGGCACTAAGACACACCACCGGCTTACTCACCGACCCGGGCGCATATTATTAAATAAAAATCCTATATTATATTAAAGTGAAACCACGTTTTTCTCAGAATCTCCGGTTCTCCGGTTCTCCGCTCTTTTCAAATGTGTCTAATCTTTTTTTAATAAAAGTAGCAATTTTTTTTGGGCCCAATAATTTTTTCTTCTCTATATTTTTTGAGCCATAAATTGTTGTGGGCCTTACATTTTTGGGCCCAATAATTTTTTCTTTATATTTTTTTAGCATTATATTTTTTTTAACTGTATATTTTTTTGGGCCCAATAATTTTTTCATCTCTATATTTTTTGAGCATTATATTTTCTTGGGCCTTTTTTTTGGGCCTAATATTTTTTTAAGCCTTATATTTTCTTGAGCCTTATATTTTTTTTAGCTTTATATTTTTTTGGGCCCAATAATTTTTTCTTCTCTATATTTTTTGAGCATTATATTTTCTTGAGCCTTATATTTTTTGGGCCCAATGATTTTTTGGGTCTTATATTTTCTTAAGTCTTATATTTTTTTGGAACTTATACTTTTTTGTGCCTTACATTTTTTGGGCCCAATAATTTTTTCTTCTCTATATTTTTTGAGCATTATATTTTCTTGAGCCTTATATTTTATTGGAACTTATACTTTTTTGTGCCTTACCTTTTTTGGGCCCAATAATTTTTTCTTTTCTATATTTTTTGAGCCTTATTTTTTTGGGCCCAATAATTTTTTCTTTTCTAAAAATGTTTCTTTTCTATAAATGTTTCTAAGATTAAAAATTTTTAATTGATATAGAGTCAAATAACTTTTTTATATTGTTTGCTACCGTGAACAAAAGATACCAGAAAAGAATTATTTTATAAAACATAGTGAAGCATTAATAGTTCGAAGATATCATAATTTTTTGCCTTATCTTTAGGGCCTTATTTTTTCATAGTTGATATATTTTTATCCTAATTTTTTGGGCTTTAATTTTTCAGTCTTTTTTTTGGGTATTTTCTATTTAATTTTTGGGCTCAATCAATAATTTATTTAGTCATTCATATGGTTTTTTTGTATGCGACATATGTCAAGTCGGCATTTTTTGCTTTATGACAATATTTTGTATGCTTTTGTTGCTTTAATTTTTGTATTTTTTATATACATGATTAGAGGAATCGATTATATTTTTGAAGTGTGAATGAGTAAATAAATTCTTATAAGCATTTATTATAAGTACCAAACTAGGTCTCTCTCTCTCTCTTGCTCTCTTACATTCCCTCTCGATTTCCTACGTTTTCTCACGCTTTCTCATGCTTTTTCTCGCATTTCCATTTGTTCTCCCATGCATTCTCTTTCTTTTTGTCTCTTGCTGTCTTTTTCGCTTGCCGTCGCTTTTTGTTTTTTATTTGTTCTTTTTCTTACTCTATCTTGCTCTTCTGTTTTTTTACAGCTTCTTGCATTTTTGTCCTCTCTTGCATTTCTATTTTTTACTCTATTAAAGCATTTCATCCAAGCCTGTTATTTTTTAAGGGATTTATCAGTGGAGCGTTTTTTTTTTAATTTTTTTATAACAAGCTCCGCTTCAGATGCTTATTTGCACAATATCTAGCAACAATTATTAAGCAGTTGATTTGACTGTGTATCTTTATGTGCAGCCAGTACAACAGTGCATCCCCATATGCAGCTAATTCAACAGCGCATCACCATATGCAGCCGATTCAACAGCGTATTCCCATATGCAGCCGATTTGACAGCGCATCCACCACAGAAAGAAATTTGGCATTAGGAGATTTTAATGTCTTTTGAAATACTAAATGTAATTATAACTAACATTACTATTTTTGAATTTGTAAATAAAATAAGTGGTAATTTTTTACTTCAACGTTCCTTGTAATACAGGATTCAATGTATACGGTATTTCAAAACTTATTGTGATGGTATATTACGATTTTCAGAAAAACGCTTTACCGAATTCAAAATATATTATTTCGATTATTTCTGAAATCGTACACGAACAAAATATGGTAATTATTTATTGCCAAATTTCTTTCTGTGCATATGCAGCCGATTCAACAGCGCATCCTCATATGCAGCCGATTATACTGTGAATTTTAAATGCAATCTATATTACTGCGCATTTCCGTGTACAGTCAATTCATCAGTGCTTTCTAAAATGCATCATGATTTTGAATATTATATCAAATATTATTATATTAGATATCATAATATCTTTATTCTATAAATATTTACAATATTATTTATAATATTTCTTTATATACAATGGTTTTTGTATAAATTGTATCTTGATCATTCTTATTTTCTCCGTTGACTATTGCGCTTTTGCTTAAAAATAATTTAAAATTATTTTTATGTTTTGCCCTTGAAAAGGCAACATATAATTGTCCATGACTGAAAATGGGTGATGGCAAATATACACCAACTTTTTCACAAGATTGTCCTTGGGATTTATTAATAGTCATTGCAAAACCTAATCTAATAGGAAACTGTTTTCTTTGCATGTTAAAAGGGATATCTTCTTTAGATGGAGATGAAATTATTCTTGGAATAAAAATTAATTTACCTTTGTTTTTTCCACTTTCAAATTCAGCTTGGATAGAATATCTTAGTAGGTTTTTTACTATTAACCTTATCCCGTTACAAAGTCCCTCATTCACATTCAAATTTCTTAAAAGAATTATAATAGCTCCTACTTTTAAATGTAATTTATTTGGTGGAAGTCCATTAGGAATTAACGTATTTAAAAATTCTGTAGGTAATATAACATCTAAATTTTCTTTGTTATCATCTTCGGCTGTATCAATACTTAAATATTTAACATAGTCTCCTTCTATTATATTCAAAACGTCGTTATTGATTTGAATAACATAATTATTTTTAAGAGCTAAAATAACTTTATCTATTAGATTTTCACTATTTATTTTTATTTTATTTCCAAATATTTCTTCGACAAGATGTTCTCTAATGATAAGATTTTCCGGTATAGCACTTAGTTTATTATCATCTTCAAAAAGATTACGATGTTTTCCTTCTCCGATATCTAATAACCATTGTTTGAAATCATTATCATTATCTTAAACTCGCAGATTTTCACTTAATGTCGTATGCATAAAATTTTGCCATAATAAACTAAATTTAACCGAATTTTCTATAATATTAAAACGACATCCATGTCGAACAATTGTTAATGTTTGCCTGAAATATCCTGATACAATTAGTTTTACCACCGAAGGTTTGGTGTTGTACATCGCATAAATCTTGAAAAAGACGATCAACTGCCTCAAAAGCAAATTTAGAAGTCATAGATATTTCATCCTTTTGCAGAGTTAGGCTTAACATTACATGTTGTGCAATCTGTTATATTCAACGGCAGTTTAAATGTTGTGTGCACTGTTTTTCCATCAATCAATGAATTCGATGCTATACCTGTCCAAGCAACACATAAGTAACGTATATTATGATATTTAAAATGAGCTATTAAAACGTTAAGTAAATAAATTTTTCCTGTTCCACCTGGTCCATTAATAGAAATACATTTTTGTTTACTTTGATTTAAACTTCTTATAGTAGAGTCAAATATTTGTCTTTGTTTCTCTTTTGAGGAATTAATTTTTGTTTCCAATTCATTTAGAATTTCATCATTATAATTTAAAATTGTTTCATCATCATTATCTTCTATGTATGTGCTTATGTTAGGTCAATTAAAATCATTTAGAGAAAATCCATTTATATGTAAATTATTTTGAATAACATTCAATGCCAATATTTCGCCTATATCTTTTTCGTATTTAGGATGATAAAATTTATCTTTATATTTTTCGTATAAATCTCGTGCATTTATGGGATTATGAAAAATGCAAATAAAAGCGAATAATTCACAAAGAGCATGAAGGAATTCTATTAATGATGCTTCCTCTAGACATCGGTCCCATTCTTCATCTTCATTAATTAATTGTTTAGCTTTAGTTGCTTCATAAAACGAAGTATATATTACATTATCAATAGTACGTAAATCTTCAAAAGATATGGCGCCTTTAACATGTGATAGTAATAATCTAATAAAGTAGCGTTCTCTATCTTTTGGATTTACCAAATACATTCTACTAAGTATTGGTTTCCTTATTTTTTTTCTTTTATTCCACTTTTTTAGTTTTTCTTTAAATGTATAAAAATGCGGTATTTCTGTATACAAGTAATCTCGAGCTTTTAAATCTTCTCGATTCAATTCGAAATATGCTGTTGATGTTGCTCCCACATTTTTCTGCATGATCGTTTCTTCTTTTCCTTCTTTAAGAAATACATTTTGTTAATTTTCTTCATGAACGCTTAGTCTTTTTATAGTATGTAAAATAACATGTAAGGGATATTCTAATAATCTGTGCATTGCTTCAGGTGGACATAAATATCGTGTATTTATGTATTGTTGTATTTCATCATATTCATATTCAACATTTTCATTATTATCATTTTGAGAAGTCTCTTTCTTTTCTGTTTGGAAATCAACATTCACTTCGCGTATTCTAATGTATGCACAATCATGACCTTTATAACAATATTTAAATAAATATTTAATCCATTGTACAGTGGAACATACTTCTAAGTTTATATCTGCATTGAATTTTAATAATAAGTAAGGATTATAAGGAACAACAAATCCATTATCTGCTACTCTTTCTATAAATTTATTCTTAAAAATTATTTTGACGCCATCATTTTTACGTTTGTATAATGTACGTTTGGATAGCCATTAAATTTAAATACTGTTGAATCATTAAATTTTTTTGGAAAACTTTTTGTACATTGTTTCGTATTTTTATCCATACATGGACAATTTATATTTTGCATGCCACAGGGACCGTGTACCATAAATTGTTTAACAATACTATATAATTTCGGATAAATATCTTTATTTGGGATTGCTGCACTTATTATTTCATCAACTTTTTCGGGAGTGTTAATTTTATCATTTTTTTTAATATATTTTTTTATAATTTTGTTCCATAAATCGTGGACTGCCTATAAAATTTGATGGTAATATGACCATTTTTCCAATTTTTGAAGATTCTAATTCTTTTTTGTTATGTAAATAGTCCATTACTCCTTTGTAACAATCACTTCTTAATATATTTTGATTTTTTCGTATAAAATACTGCCGTCCAAAGTGTAAAAGTGGTTAACTACATTGGAATCCCATTGGAGTTAAGGTTTTCTTACTTTGGACGGCAGAATATAATCTAGAGGTTTCAACTTTTACAAATGCATCAATGATTGCCTGATGAGATATTTTCCCCAATTTAAGGTATGGATTAAATTCATTTATAATACTTAATCTATAATTATAAAATTGCAAATTTGAAATATTAGCTTTTCCAAATTTACTTTTCATATTTGGCATCCATCCATAACCACCATTAGGATAAATTAGCGGATATGTCATAGGATTTGTATGTTTGCTAATTGTTGGTATGCTAATTGGTTTTTCAAACTTAGAGTAAATGACAATATCATGTTCGATAGGAGGAAGATCATCTTCTCCAACATATACTATCGCGACTTCATTACAGGAAGGTAAATTATATCTATTTTTATCCAAATTATTATTGCGGACAATAGACATTGTAACTGTTCTTGGAGGACAATTGATTTTTGCACATCGTTGTAGTTCTTCTTTTTCTACCTCATGCATCATTTTATAGGCTTGTGCATAAGGATTAATATTTCTTATCAAATTATCTAATTCTTTTAATAATACTGAATTTGTATTGAATTTATTACGTTCAATAGTTGCAATTTCATTATCTAAGACATATAATTGTCCATATTTACGTGCTTCATCTTTATTAGGATGCAAAAGCATACACATTATGATAAATTTGTCCACATATTTTCATAACTTGTGGTCCTTCACCTGTCAATTTATCAAAATTAGCACCAAAACTTGCGAACGCTGAAGCATTATTGTATAATTTTACATTTTGTCGAAAATCAATACTTTCTTCTGTACGTTCGGTTGCTAAAAGTTTTAATCGTTCTGGGTAAGGAGGAGTGTCTAACAATTCCACCTTACCTTTACGACAACAATTGGAGAAATCTTTACTTTTACTATATTCGAAAGCAAAATGCTTTGCATCACAATAAACACATGTATGTGTCATGGAGTCAATGTAATTTTCAGATATAACGATTTCATCAAAATATACATTTGCAATACAACCAATGAGTTTAGAATTACTTTCTTCTGCTAGAACTTTTTCATTCAATTTCTTCAATTTTTTTCCCATTATGTCCTTAATTTTATCATTTCTTTCGTTTATCATGACATTATTATTGTTATTACAAATATTGTTATTGTTATTTTCAATATAATAATTAATGTCTTCAATTTTTAATCGTTTACACTTTATAAGTAACGTTTTTAATTGACAAGAATCATATTTATATTTTCGCTTTCTCTCATCTGTTGGTTTATGCATTCCAATATTATAATTAAAATGTTGAAATTGGTAAAAATTATTATTCATTTGCGTTTTGTCAATAACATCTGAAATTTCCAATTGTTGATTATCAATTTTTTCAATTATTTATATTTTATCATATTCAACATAATGTTCATTTTTTAATTTTCTATAAGTTTTTCTTTTACGTAATGCTTCTTTTTCACGTAGCTGTTTCAATTCATCAGTACTTTTTATTTCCTTGGATTCCGTTTTGTTATTTTTAGTATTTTTGAACTTTTCTATATATTTATTTGGTTCAGAATCTTTTAATTTTATATAAGCTTCTTTCTTACGTAAAGCTTCATCAGAACGTATTTGTTCTAATTGATCATTACTTTTCATTTTCTTGAATTCTAATTTCGCTTTCTTAGTTTTTTCTAACATTTCTTTATATTTATTTGGTTGTTCCATTCTCATTTTTAAATAAGCTTTTTTTTCGTAAAGCATCATTGCTACGTTTTCGATCTAATTTTTCATTTTTTTTTCCTGCATTTTTGTAATTTTCTGTTTTATTGAATTTTTTCGATATTTATTCGATTTTTCTGTCATCTTTTTCTTAATCAATTTTGTTATACATGAAGATTCCTTGTTATCTATTTCTTTTAATTCTTTTCTTTCTTGATTTAATTCAATCTCATTATTCCTAATTTTATCATCGTTATGATTTATGCTAATATCATCAAAATCCATTAAATAATCATTTTGTCTAAAAAAATTTTTTTCTGAAGAGCCATTGTCAATTTCCATTGGAATTATTTCAAGATTAGAATCTTTTGGTTTGCAATACATTTGCATCATTTTTTTTTGTTCTGCTAATAACTGCATTTGTAATTTTTTTTCGAGAAGTTCAATCTCAGCGTTATCTAAATTGAATGGTATTTTTTTTAAACAAGGTTCATGACAAAAACTTCTTCTTATCATGTCCGGTGGATTATTGTAATTGATAGTTGCATTATTATAATTATGTTAAATTGAAAACATTGTTATTTGCTGTGTTTCAAAAATTTTCAATAATTGTAATCGCATTTGGAAAATATCGTATTTTAAGCAACATGGACATAAATTGTAAAGTACCGAAACAGCAAAAGCAATGGCAAAAACGCCGCAATCATAATTATTTGTTTGTGATTGTACTGTTTCGAAAACTATGCTTAATTCTGATTTGTTTATTTTTAATTTGTTTATATAGATTTTATGCTCATCTTGTAAATATTAAAGATTAAACCTGTCATATATATGAATTATTTTATTATTATAATACATACAAATCCAGTGACCACTTTTGAAATTTCCAGAAAATAATAATTGTATAAATTGGGTATCAATAGGTACTGAATACTACACTACTACTACTACACTAATATATTGCGGTTTTTGAATAAGTAAAGTTGATTGCATATTAAATGTGGTGCACCGTTTTAAAATATTATTAAATTCTAATATATGATTATCAGTTAACATCGAATTAATTCCACTATACAATCCTTGTCCTTTAACAATTAATTTATTTTCCTTAGTCAGACCCATTATTGAAAATTAAAATTCTTTCAACACTTTTTATCTACTTTAAATAAACTTAGAATAGCTTTTATATTAACTTATTTGATTGATTGTATTTTCATACGTCAAAGCTCAAAAACCAAAAAAAAAATTATGAAAAATGCTATGAATTGTCATTAGAAAAAAAATTGAATGCTAATAAAATTAAGTCTTTGCATTAATTTAATTAAGGGCACAAAACACCTTTCACAAATCTTTTTACTCTATCTTATTTATTTTTACTTATATGATGAATATAGCAAGATGAACTTTAAATAATTTTTATTACTTTTTTCAATTTTGCAATTTTCCAGAAATTTATAGCTAAAATAAGATGATATACTGTACAAATTTTATTTGATTAGCTGATTAAATAATGAAAATATCTTAAATAATCTCCGAAAAGTTTCTTACGTAAATCTAATTTCGTTTTTATTTTGTTAGGAGGCGGTCGGAACCAAATCAGATACTTAGTTCAGTATTTATAATAAACGCTTATAATAATTTAATTACTCATTCATACAACAAAAATTAAGTCAATACCTCTAGTCATGTACATGCATAATTTAAAATAGTTAAAGCCACAATAATATATAAAATATTATCGTCAGGCAAAAAATACTATTTCATAGTCAAAGCGACAATTTTTTGCATGTTATATATGTCAAGTCGGCATTTTTCGCTTTATGACAATATTTTGCATGTTTTTGTCGCTTTAATTATTTCATTGTATTTTTTACATATATGACTAGAGGAATCGAATATATTTTTGCAGTGTAAATGAGTAAATAAATTTTTATAAGCATTTATTATAAGTATCAAACTAAGTAACTTCAAGACAGTTTTTCTTAAATATTGAATTTTAAAAATCTTCAGTCTGCTTTTGAATAATATTTTTATTATAAAAAGAATTGAAATGAATCTAAGGGGAAAATGTGTTTGGTGCCCTATATTGCGAATTTCGCTGAGTAAAATAATACAATAATTCACAAGTTATTAGTTATAATAATTTCCTGAACTCTTTTCACATTAATTCAAATAATGATAAATATATTTTTATTATTCAACTAAATCTTGCTATCACGTATATGTTATATGTTATTGAAAGTGAAATATATTGTAATATAATACAATAAGTAAGATATAATTTAACATAACAATAATTATATCGAGATTCATTAAAAAAATATAGAGTCGTTGCACCAATAAATGAATTGTTTAAAAAAAATTCATTTTGAAATATTTCTTTTTCATATTTAAACATCTTTTTGAAATATCAAACTTGGATCTTATTCTTTAGTAAAGTTTTGAGAACTTAATAAAAAAAACGTCTATTTTTTTTAAGTATTAAATATCTATTATATTTATTGTGAATTTGATAATATGTGTAATTCATGTAATTTTTTCTAGATACATTTTTAATTTATCGTTTAACATGTAATATCAAAATTAAAGTTTGAAATGTATTCTTTTAAATGAGATTGATAAATAAAACTATATTTTTTTATAATGCTTAATATTTGGAATTAAATCTATAACTATTCATTCATTGGTGACATTTCACGGACTCGGTACTTAACCTTAATTAAATTAAAAATTAATTAAACTTATTTACCTTGTTTGTATTTATATAAAATATTTAATATGATTAAATATTTAAATTTAATTTATTTATATATATATATATATATATATATATATATATATATATATATATATATATAAGATATGTATATATATATATATATACAGATATGTACATAAATATATATGTATGTATATAAAATAAAAATGTTAAGATATTTTCATTAGATATACATATGAAATTTGTTTTCAAGCATCTTTCACGTTAAGAGGTTATTTAGTGTAGGAGATACGGCGATCATATGCAAACAAAATATAGGAATAAGGAAAGTTAAAAGGGACGTATTTAGTTAAGACCTTTGCAGGCTAAAAGAAGAAGACATAAGGAATAAGAAAAATCATTGCCAGTATATATATATAATATAATATATATATATATGTATGTAAGTAATAAGAGGGAATAAGTTTCTTTTATCTGTTATTCCTCGCATATATAGATATACTGGTAATGTATTTTCTTATTCCTTTTCCCTACAAAAGCTCTAACTGTCTCACGAGTAAGTGATAACTCTAAAGAAATACAGTTTATGTCTCGAATAAGACGCTTAACAAATAATCTCCCAGAGGGCTTATTCAGTAATACCGTAACGTCTAACGGCAAGCTTAACGCCGACGCGCGCATGCGCAGTAATCATTTTTCAGCGAATACTATCGAATATCGCGAACGTTATCAGAGATCATGTTGACGTAACGACGAAAATCTTCTAAACTGAAGCGCTAAGTCGATTTTATCGACAAATTTTACAACCAATTTGAAGCTTGGTTGTAAATCGTACGTTAAACTGTAAAACGTTATATTATGCATAACATATGTATATACATTGACAGAAAAGATTTCTAGAAGCAAAAGAATTACTCCGATTTGATATGATTATTCAAATGGAAAAATAATTTCTTAGATGTAGGTAACTAGATGTTTAAATTAATTTCTTGCTTCACAGATTTTAAGTTATATCCAAGAGGATCGAGATATCTTTTCTGTCAGTGTATGTATATACCTATATACACTGCCATTCAATTGCTTTTGCCCACCCTAGAGTAAAATTTATTAAAATAAAAAGTTTTTTATCTCCGGAACTAATGATCGCATCTTCAAATTCCAAACGGCGTTTGAAAAATTAGTCAAAAATCTTTAAAATAAAGTGAGTCCGATATAAAAAAAAGTCATTTTCTAATTGCTTATAGCAATGTGAAAAAAATTTTTTTTACTAATTTTTTTGCCCACATAAAAATAAATGCCATTTTATATGAAAATTATGATATTGAGAAAAAACCAAATGGAATTTAAAACTCTAATAGTCCTCTTTAAAATGAGCTAAGTAAAATGTTTTTATGACTTTTTTAACCATAGTTATGATGATTTTTCGAAAAAAAGACCTATTTTTTCAACCATGATTATCTCATAAACTAAGAAAGATAGAAAATTTTGTATTAAAGAAAAAATGTTTTATTTTTAGTCTAGAATATATATATTTTGTGACCAATAAGTTTCGGGAGAAAAATTTTTTTTTACTTATTTTTTTAGGAAAGTTTTATGAAAAATTAGTAAAAATTTTAAATTAAACAAGTAAAAAAAAATTTTTTTCCCCAAACTTATTGGTCACAAAATATATATATTCTAGACTAAAAATAAAACATTTTTTCTTTAATACAAAATTTTCTATCTTTCTTAGTTTATGAGATAATCATGGTTGAAAAAATAGGTCTTTTTTTCGAAAAATCATCATAACTATGGTTAAAAAAGTCATAAAAACATTTTACTTAGCTCATTTTAAAGAGGACTATTGTAGTTTTAAATTCCATTTGGTTTTTTCTCGATATCATAATTTCCATAAAAATGGCATTTATTTTTATGTAGGCCAAAAAAATTAGTAAAAAAATTTTTTTTACATTGCTATAAGCAATTAAAAAATGACTTTTTTATACCGGACTCACTTTATTTTAAAGATTTTTGACTAATTTTTCAAACGCCGTTTGGAATTTGAAGATGCGATCATTAGTTCCGGAGATATAAAACTTTTTATTTTAATAAATTTTACTCTAGGGTAGGCAAAAGCAATTGAACGACAGTGTATATATATATAAAGGGAACATTATTTTATTATTATTTACAATAATGATCATAAAAATTATTTGTAATCATACACGATTAAATGATAAATTGTGTACAATTTAAAATTCAATTGGATCTACAGATTTTAAAGTGACTTATATGTACTTTAATAAAAACGAAAAGAAAAAAATAATATAAATATTGTTTTAAATAAACTTATCTCATCACCAATAAAAAACGTTTTTTAATAAAATTATATATTAATCTTAATTTGCATTTTATATTCTATAGCAACAACTACAGTTTCTCGATTGAATTGTTAAGTTTGCTGCAAAACTCAAAAATATTGGTCTTCAAAATTTCGTCTTTCAAAATGAGAATGTTGGCTTGGATAATCCTGAGTAACCTTTTCGTTACGGCAACCACCTTCTCTTAGTTGGGCCATCTTCGGCTGCCGAAGTCGGGCCGCCATATGGGTGAGGCGTGGTGGCGAGCGTGGGCCTACGACGGCTAGCCAAAAATTTTATAGATTTTGTCATAACGTCGATGTGTATCTTACATAACCACAAAATATTTTTTATTGTATTATCATACGATGTAAACACTATTTTTAATTGAAAATTAATAATAAGTAAATAAATTAATAAAAATAATTTACTTTCGACTTGAGTTGAACTCGTTTAAAATTAATTCTAAAATTCTGCCCAAATACACGGACAAATACAACCTAAAACCAATCAATAAAAACATGGTAAAAAACTAATTTTTCTCGTGGAAATGAGAACTAATTACTATAGATAATATAATCTAGTTATTTAAGTAACTCGAGCTATTCATATTCTGTCAAGTAACTTATATTTTCTTGAGTAATTTGTATTTTTTTCGAGTACTCAAGTTATTCGATTAATTCATATTTTTTCTGGTACTCGAGGAAATTGAGTAATTCATATTTTTTTCGAGTACTCGAGTAATTCGAGTAATTCATATTTTTTCGAGTACTCAATTTATTCGATTAATTCATATTTTTTCTGGTACTCGAGGAAATTGAGTAATTCATATTTTTTTCAAGTACTCGAGTAATTCGAGTAATTCATATTTTTTCGAGTGCTTGGAACGAAAATTCGAGTAACCCTCAAGTGCAAGTACTCAATTATCGAGTCAAGTTTTTTCTTAGAGTTTAAGCTGAGTACTTGAAACTATCAAGTACTCAACAAAAATATAAACTCGAATAACCAGTGTTACTCGAATAACTCAAGATACTTGAATTTTTTCACTAAAAGTATTTTAAAAAGTAGACAGTTGGTTGAACAGTCAATCGATTGGTCACCATTGGAAATCAGCTGTTTGTTTATACAAATAATTGTACACAAATTCTACGATTTTATAAGCTAGATTCGGCTGCCCTCTGAGGGCCCCCTTTCACCGCCACACCTCACGCCGATTCGGAGCCACTGTGGCGACAATTCGGCAAGAGTTTCGGTGCCACTAAGGGTGGTTCGGCACCAACTGCACGCCGAAGTGAAAAGGTTACTCGGGATGTTGAGTTACAAGAATATATAATAGAAACATGAATACAGATATATTTCTAATATGAATGTTACGTGTTGTATGTTTCAAGGCAATTATTTTTGTAATCATGTTAATTTTAATGTAATAATTATTTGAAATTTTTTTTATTTCTTTGAATATTTATGTTGTAAATGTCTGTTGTAAAAGATTTAATAATAAACTAAAACATTTTTTTATGTGTTTATCGATTACTTAAAAGAATAGAGTCCTTAACGCTTTTCGACGTCGAAACGTTAAGTCAATCGTTATCGTCAAGAAGTTAGTGAATAACCCCCCAGGAACTATTATAAAAAATAACGTTACTGTTCTTATCGTGTCAAAGTGGTAGTAATTTTTAGTATTTTCTCATTTCTCAGTTTTTATGAAAATTTCATTTGCACTGTAAGTAGCGCATACCAACTTATGTAAGATTATAATACATAATTCATAGAAAATAAATGAAAACAAATTAAAGAAATTATTATTATAACAAATTTTAATATTTATTTTGTTATGTTGTAAAATTTGTTTTAATAGTAATTATTTTAAATTTGTTTTTCTTTTTTTTCATATCTATTCATGATAAATTTTTAGCATACGTATATTATTATGTGTTACCCAAAGTGAAAACGAACTTTTTATAAAAACCGAGAAATGAGAAATGAGAAACTACTATGAATTTCAAGCTAATGATAGCGACGTTATTCATTATATCTGTTCTTCTAATTATTCCTGTTTCTATATTTTCTTAACATGTAACATTTTGCATTTTATGAAATTCGTTTTTAAAAGGTTTTATATATACATACATATAACTACATACACAAATACATTTAAAAATGGATACTTTGAAATTTAAAATATTTTAAATTGAAAAATATTTTTTATAAAGGTCAGTATCAAACCAAGCGACGTTAGGAGCGAGGTAATTGAAGCTAGTAAATAATTAATCGAATGGGAACTCTTTTCTTTTTGTTTACCGGTACACGAGGAGCACGACTATCAGAAGCGCGCAGCAGCCATTACGTACACAATCATAGACCATGTGTATGAGCGCTAGTGCTGTTTACGTAGACCGTAGGTAGAGAATCTCTACTACCACTACATAGCAACGACCGCGCGTGCGCTAGCAGTGGCGCGCGACGAAGAAGATGTAGAAAGAGAGGGAAACTCAAGAGAGAAGAAAGAAAGAGATAGACAGATCAGCATGCGATGGTAGCAAATTGAAAGTGATGGCGTGCCTATTTCTCGCGCAGTGAGAAAAGAGGGAGAAGCTGAATGCGAAAGAGAGATGGATAGAGCATAGAGAAGGGAGATTACCACTCTTTCTCTTCGCTTAAGTACATCTGCACTGGATAATCCTGAAGAAAAAAGAGAACATGAAGAAAAAGAAAAAATTGGATTAAAATTCCCGCAGAAAAGGTGACACGCAGGTTGCAGACTTGCGTTCGAGAACCGGAAAGTGAAATTCACGAGTAAAAAGTAATTACTTGGACAACTGATTAGCTGTTGGAGAAATTAAAATTAAAAAGAGATAGACAATAAGGAAAAGGGAGAAATAGACCGAAGAACAAGAAAGAGAGCATCAAAGGAGACATTCCATGACCGTCCTCGTGCTGTATCGGAACTATACACTCGCTTATAACTCATTCTTTTTGAAAGTTATAACTTTGAGATTTTCGTGCGCTTTGTAGCTATGTGGAAATTGGAGTTATTGGATAGACCACGGAGTCGATTGTGAAGCAGAAAGGACTTCCAGAGGGAGATTTCGCTGACCTGATCAACCAATTCAACTTCCGCAGCCGGTGCTGACCAGTTGTTGCTTTTGTGCAGAGAGAAAGAGAGAGAGAGAGAGAGAGAGAGAGATAATACGACCCTGATGCCCATTACCGTCATCGTAGACCGGATTGTGGCCATCGCTGACCAATTTTCTGTTCGTCAACGACTTCTACAACGGTTAGTGGACTGTAGTCCAAATTAATAAAAATTTTGTATTGTTAATTAACGGCTCTCGCCGACTAAAAGTGTAGATTCAGTGCGGGTGTGTTACATAAAATTAAAGTGGTTGTGACGATGTTTAACTAGAAAAATAGAATGATCAATTGTTGCGAAGTTTAATTACAACTAGTGGAAATTTTTATTGTAAAAGTTTTTTTTCGTAAACCGAGAAAGTAAAATAGACCGTGATCACGTGTTCAACGATTTCGTTGACCAGCTAAATTCTTTTGATTTTGATTATATTAATGAAAATTTCATGATTAAATTTCTTTAATTGACCGGCATATAATTCATAAGTGAGATTGGTGGACACAGTGGTACTTGTTACATAACGACTTTCATGACGCGGGCCTTAGCGGCTATCTTGTTAAATTAGATTTTCTTAAAACTAGTCTACGTTGACTAGAAATTTAAAGTAAATTGAGAATTAAATTTTAAGATCGTCAGAAATCGTAATAACATATTAAATATTAGATTTTTTGGAAAAGATATATAATAAAATTTCGAGAGTGCGGGAGTGTGAAATCGACCACGTGTCTAACGGTTTCGTTGACCGTACATTTAAAATAATTAATTAGTAAACCGAATGAAAAGTTTAAATAATTATAAATTTTTTTCTGTGAATTGCTTTTGACCGGTAATTGAATCAGATAAAACCGATAGACACGTAGGTACAGAGTGATGAGAGTGAGAGATAGAGAGAGATAAGCGCGCGGGCTCTTGGCAGCCATATTGTTGATGGAAGAAGAGCGAGATCGCTTACGCCGACCATACCGTGAATTTTCATTTTTTCAATTACTATTTAAAAAAATTTTGAATTAGGTAGCTTCAGCGTTGGGTGTCGTATCGAGAAAGAGCTCTAACAAAAAGAACAAAATAAATTTTTTTTCTTTTAAATAAATTTGATAAAATAGTACATTATTGACCAAAGATGTATATTGATCATTCTCGGTGAGTGCGAACTTTTAGAGCTGAGCACAGCGTGGCCTCGAAAGTTGCATGAACCAGGGTGATCAATATGCATCCATGTTATAATATACTATTTTTTTTCGCGAGGCCGATACATTTAAAAGTTATTCAGCAGAACGCAATATGGTCCTTTCACGGCCTAGGACGAAAAAATGTTTTTAATTAATCACTATATTCATTTTTTTATGTTTAAAACATTTGAAGACTCAAAGAAGTCTCATCTCTGCTTATATCCTGAAAAAGGTAGGTGTGTATAGCAGATTCGGTATAAGCACCCCGTGAGTACCGAATGCCGTTCATACCGTATCTGCCACACCTCCCACTCACATGGTTGTGTGGTTAGCACGCCTGAGCGATATAGTCAATGAAAAGCGCACCTTGCACGTTTTTTCCTAGATGGGTTCCGAAGCGATCACCCATCCAAGTAATAACCACGCTCAATTTTGCTTAACCCCAACGATCGCCCGGCGCGCGCTTATCTGCCCGGCCAATGTGTTGGTATAATCACTATATTTATAATTTGTATTACATTTAATTATTTGGCGACAAATATTTATGAGTCACACCTAATAGCATTTCAATCGTATCAATTTTTCTCAATTTTTTTAATAACTTTTTTATTTTATTGTTAACATGGTATATTTTTAATTGATTCAAACTCGTAACAAAAAAATCTATAATTTTATTTTATTGGTCTATAAAAATTGATCATTTTATTACGAAGTTATAAGCATAAATGCTGTTTTTTCCATAAAAGCCCATGTTAAATTTTTGAATTTCTGTAATTTTTTTCTCTTTGATTTGGTCGTAAACCATATATTTTAAAAACTGTTTTGAAAAGCTTGTGACTCATACTTTTCTTAACATTTTTTTACTTAATATTTTATCATTTTATTGAAATCCGCTAAAGCTACCTTAAGAATCAAAAAATTGAAAGACTGTTATGTTGGTATCTTATATTCTCTCAATAAAAGATTAATATTCTTATCAATTTTGATTTTGCATTATTATCTAGTAATAATGTTACTTTGTGTCATGTTTATCTAAGATTTATTTGATGTACCATTGTTTTATAAATCTCTTTTCTTCATTCAATCCATCTTCAAATTTTCGTTTATATTGATTAAATGCATTTGTACTTGAAGTACAACTATAGACAAATTTATTTCAAGGATCATTAGTCATAGCGAATGTTTCGTTTAAATTGATGATTTGAGCTATTTTCGTTTTATTTCTGCGTTTAGATTCAATATTTAAGTTATTAGTTGAATTTCTGTTTATCAATATTACTGTTCTTTTTTTACAAATTTATTTTTTTTTATATTTACATCAAAGCTGATAGCAGAAATTGATTTTCAATCATTAAAGTACATAAGTAACAGAGCCAATTATAACATTATAACATTAAAAGATAGATCTATTCTTTTTAACCGACTTCAAAAAGGAGAAGGTTCTCAATTCGATTAAATTTTTTTTTTTTTCAATGTCTGTTACCACATAACTCCGTCATTTCTAAACCGATTCTAAAAACCTTTTTTTTATCTGATAGAGGATGTCTGCAGAAAGGTCCCATACATGTCCTATAATTATTGGGCCAATATTCGGTTTGTATGAGCAAATTATTTAATTATCAAATTAAGAAAAACCAGGTGTTTCGTTTTCTCATTTATCTCCCTTATACTTCACCTGCTATACTCTCTCTCTCTCTCTCTCTCTCTCTCTCTCTCTCTCTCTCTCTCTCTCTCTCTCTCTCTCTCTCTCTCTCTCTCTCTCTCTCTCTCTCTCTCTCTCTCTCTCTCTCTCTCTCTCTCTCTCTCTCTCTCTCTCTCTCTCTCTCTCTCTCTCTCTATAAGTGAATTTTTTATTGCTTTCTATTGAAATTAGTCAGTAGACAACCTATTTCATTTTTTTGTGCACTTTTGCTACAAATTGAGAGGAGTCGAACATCGTGGTGGTGCCATTGCCGTGGCTGAGATTGTAGTTAAACCCTCACTGGTGCTGTCCTTCTCTGACGTATGATCAGTGTGTTTGCAGCTGTTATCTTGCTAAGTGCCTTGCTGTTCCCGTGCAGTACGCATTTTATTCTGATGCGTGCTCGCAGTGGTGCGTTTTTTTCCTGCATATCTCTCAATTATCGTTACTAATTTTACGCATTATTCACATATTATATATGCATTTTTGAGGTTATTTCGGCTGCATTTATGGGTAATCAGCTGTGCTGCCACTCTGTGTGAACGTTGGTCAGTGGTACTAGAGGGACGTATTGAACTGCATGAACTGGCTTCGTCGATAAGGTTGAGTGCAAAAGGTGATAAATTACTGTTTCAACATCAGTGCCTCTATCGCTCGCTACTGGCACTGCATACACGCTGTCTACTCATCATCAAAGACTAAAGTGGACATCTACCTTACCAACTACAGCTGCTTATTATTTCTCATTTCTTTTTCAACGTGTGTGCTTGTTGAAGCATCTTTGCTGGTGGCCTGAGTTTCATCTGCTGTGCTACGAGGTTTGTGCCATTTCTTAGTTGCCACAACATGAGTGTGTGTAATGGTTGTATGTGTAGTGTGTGTGTGTCTGAAGTAAACCGCTCTGATCTCTCTTTGCAGTGTGTTAACTGCAGTACACTCTTTCATTATTCTTGTTGCAAATCAGAGTGATTTTTAGACGAGCGTAGGGTTGCTTGCTGCACTCGTCATACACGTGCATACAGACCACGTGAAACTCGTATTGAAAATTTCTCTCTTGAAGCTGAGCAGGTGTGTGTGCCTGCGTCTGCTGCTCCTACGCTTCAGTGTAGTGGTAAGAGAGGCGTGGCTTTGTCCAATACGTCTCTTGAGCCTTTAACTCGTAGGCGTTGCCCCAGTGTCGACGGTAGCCCCTCTAACTTGGATCTCTCTTCACAGCCGGGTGGGGCGTCCACACCTACACTACTTAAATCATCAGCGGTTTTCGTTGGCTCTCATTCTCCGCCGGTAATAGGGGCTGACTGTGGACAGCCGACTGTACCTCTTTTTTCTAAGCTTAGTGTTCTTCTAGCTGACGCCTCAATGCCGCCTAAACAGGATCAGTCCTCTGAACAAACTAAGGTTCCTCCTCCATGGTTCCTTGAGTTTAAAACCAGTATCATGGCTACTCTAGGTAAGATCTCTTCGGATGTCAAGAGTATTGCCTCCAGGATGGATAATTTAGAAATTTCTATGAATGAAGCTAGAGTCGAATGTGCTGCAAATGCACGTCGGCTTGATCGTCGTATTGCTCGTGCTGAGTCTTTGAGTCTTTGATTTCGCGTCCTTATAAGGACCCCTGTGAAATTTTGGTTACAGGATTACCAGCAGAGATCGACCCCCTTAGCATTGACTTCTTCATGAAGGTTCTTGTTCCTATGGGTCTTAATATTGATAAGTCCCATTTTCTTAACACCCGCAAGTGGACTCTAAAAACTCCTAGGACTGAGATTGTTGATGGTGTTGAGATGGAGGTCGATCATACAAATGCAGTGGTTATTCAGTGCTCTTCCGGTCATATTCGGGATCGTGTTGCTGATTGCGTCTACCAGATTGAAAGAATTCCCTTGTCAACGTATTTTTGGGTGTGGTGGCCCTTCAAAGGTTTTTGTTAGAGCGTTATGGCCTAAGGAGGTCTATTCTCTATTGGCTAAGGCAAGAACTGCTTCTAGACAGTTGAATTATGAGTGGCCTTTTGTAACCGATCTTAAAGTATATATGAGATCTACTATAGACTCTACCCCCATTTTAATCGCTTCTGAGTCTGATCTGGCTTCATTAGTTCCTAATGAAAAAAAGATAGGGCCGGACCAAAAAAAGAAGGACTGAGCTTCCTCAGACTCGCAGGCTGTATTGTCCAATGTGTTGTCTTTTAGTAATTTAAATAGTGATGTAAGAAATGGTTCTTTTAGAGATTCAATATCTATCGCTCATGCCAATGTGAATCGAATTAAGACTCATTTTAATGAGATTGAATGGATGTGCAAATCAGATGATTATGATATTTTTGCAGTCACTGAGACTTTCTTAACTGATTTGGACTCAAGTTCGATAATTAATATTGATGGCTATGAGTTTTTTCGTAATGATAGAAAAGGTAAAGTAGGTGGCGGCGTTGGTGTTTACATTCGAAGTTGCTTCAGAACTCGGATTATATACCACTCTGACCCAACATTTGATAATTCTCCAGAATTTCTCTTATTAGATATTAATGATAGTGTTAATTCTATTCTATGTTGTGTTGTTTACATTAGGCCTAAAGCCTCTTCATTTGATATCTTTTTTAATGCTATTTCCAACTATGCCTATAATTATAAGAATATTGTAATTACTGGCGATCTCAATATTAATCTTTTAAAAACCTCCTACTCAGAGCCACGGTGGCTCAGGGGCTAGAACATCCGACTCTCACCCAGAGGGCCGGGGTTCGAGTCCCGGTGAGGGCGGGATTTTTTTCCATTTTTAATTAAAAGTGGAGAATTTTTCGGACTCATTGACACCGTGGTGGACCACCCCCGAATGATTTTCCGCGGTTTTAACAAAAATCGCAGATAATTATTCGAGGGCCGGTAAGGCAGAATGCGACTGCTCCACTAACTATAGTTGAGCCGGAACGTTCTGCCGGGTTGGTGTGAGCTCTCGATGCGCTAAAAAGGATGGGTAGAGCGAGTCTCCCCGCCTGAGTAGGCCTGCACGGGTACGCGAACACCTTCCGGGGTAAAAAGGGATGGTTTCGAACGCGAAAACACCGGAACACACAGGTGGTCGAGGTGTCCCGTAAACAGATGTAAAAAATCTATACGGGGTAAGGAAAGCAATAGAACAGAACAGAACCTCCTACTCGTCTGATACACTCAGATCTTACTTTGAATCTCTCTCTTTGTTTATTGTTCCTTCAGATGCTACTCATCACGCAATTACAACAGATCATGAATCTCATACTTGGTTAGACTTATTTGTCATAAATGATAGCTCCTCTTTACTATCATATGAGAAGTCTGCTGCTCCATTCATAGCAGGTCATGATCTGATCAAATTAAGACTTAAGCTTTATAGGTCTGAAAGGATAATTAAATCCTTTGTTACTAGAAACTTTGCAAACTAAAACATTGATGCACTCAATGCTGCCGTGAGTTCTAATCTTTCTTCTTATCCTCCTGCGAGTCTTTCCTATTTGTGTTCCTCTTCCTCAAACTTTTTGTCTAATTGTGCATTTAATCCTAATTATAGTTCAGTTAACCTTTTGAAGTCACCTCAGATTCTGAATGCCCATACAATTGATTCTAGGGTTGATATGTTCTCTTCTGGTATAGTTAAGGCTTTTGACAGGTTTGCGCCTGAAAAACTAATAAAGATTACCACTAAACGTAAGCCATGGGTCAATCATGATATCAGGTTGCTTATGAAGAATCGTGATAAGTGTTATAAACTGGCTATGAGAACTGGGTCGGATGATGCTTATGCTCGTTTTAAGCTGCTTAGGAATGAGGTTTCTAATTCCCTTAGTAAGCTGAAAAATGACTATATAGCAAGTAAAATTTCTTCGGCTTCTACAGTTAAGAGCAAGTGGTCCGAATTGCGTAAGCTTGGCCTGGCTAGCAGTGCTCTGCCTTCACCTCTCAAGTACTTCTCTTCATCAGTGCTCTTAAAGCATTATACTTCTGTTTCTTCACAGAGCTTAGCTTTGACTCGTGCGGATATTGATCGGGTGCTTGCCTTACCACTTAGATCGGATCTTCCAGTGTTTAACTTTGCTTCAGTTGACCCTTCTAAGCTTGTTAATCTCCTTCGTTTATCCAGTTCTAGGGCGGTTGATCCTGATCGCATATCAGCTGATATGCTCAAGAAGATTGGTGGCTCTCTGTCTACAAGCTTAGCTTCTATAGTGAATGACTCTTTATCTTTTGGCCATTTTCCTGAGACATGGAAAAGGGCTTTTCTTTTACCTCTAGCAAAGCAAACTAAAATGGATGATCCCTCTCAAACTCGACCTATAGCTAAGTTATGTGAGGTCTCTAAGGTTCTAGAGAGGGTTGTGCACACGCAGTTATCGGCTCATCTCGAGTCCAATTCTTTACTGGACTGTTACCAGGCCGGCTTTAGAAAGGGTCATAGTACGCAGACTGCTCTTTTACATCTACTTGACGACTGTAGGTCTGCCATTGATCATAGAATGATCACTCTATTGCTTTTGTTTGATTTCTCTAAGGCCTTTGATAGAGTTCCACATAGTAGACTGCTCATTAAACTTCGATCAATGAATTGCTCTGATGTTGTAATCAGATGGTTTGCGTCGTACTTGAGAAGTCGGGCTTATTCTGTTGTGGATGAAAGTAATCAACCATCCGTTTGGTCTCAGGTGACTGCCGGTGTTCCACAGGGTAGTGTTCTTGGTCCACTCCTGTTTTTGGTTTACATAAATGATGCTCCGCTTGCCTTATCATCGACAAAGCATATTCTTTTTGCTGATGACCTCCAAGTTTATAAATCTTTTTTGCCTGTAAATCTCGAAGATGAGGTTAACCTTATCAATCATGATGTTGCATCCGTCATTAAGTGGGCAGAGGAAAATGGGCTTCTTTTGAATGCTCTTAAAACACAGGCCATTTTCATCGGCAGTGAGAAATTTATTTCTCGCTTAAATGACAATCCATCCATTCCATCTATTTATATAGGAAATACTATTGTTCCTTACTCCTTTGTTGTTAAAAATCTTGGTCTGTGGATTTCTTCTACACTAGACTGGAGTAAGCATGTTTCTTGTACTGTGCGAAAGATTTATGGCACCTTGAGATCTCTTAAGTTCTATAAACATGCATTCACCTTAGATACGAGAAAGCAATTAGTGGAGTCTCTTATTTTTCCAATTCTTGATTATACATCGGTTGCTTATGACGATCTGCCTCAAACGAAAAACTTACGTCTGCATAGAGCCTTCAACGCCTGCATCAGATTTATTCACGGCCATATTGGTTGGCGTAGCAGAGTTACACCTTATAGACTTGACTATGGATGGTTGTCTGTTAAAAACAGACGTTTATATCTTAAGGACAAACGTCTAACAGACGTTTGTCCCTTGCTTTTAATGTTATTTCACATAATTCTCCCTCATACCTAGCCTCTAGGTTTATAAGGCAGCATGTTGATGATTCAGTGCGCTCATCAACCAGACTACCACCCAGGTTGTTCATCTGTCCAAATGTGCGTACTGCTGCTTTCCAACACTCATTTGCCTTTTCGGCAGCGGAGTATTTCAATAAACAGTTATCCTCATTGGAGTCTTTCTCTCCTGAGGCTTCGCTCTCTTTTCAGCGTTCCTTGTATAATAAGCTTTTATTGAGTGAATGTGAGTTGTGGCAGCATGAAACTGGTACAGGCTGAGTTTCATAGTAGTTATGATTAGATGAATCATAACTTTCAATTATGAATTGTATGGATTACTATTGCTTGAAACATAATTTAAATTGAGCACAAGACTATTTAGTAACAACTAAACTCACTTAATTGTTAATTGCTATTGCTTATGTACTAAAATTTTGCTATTGTTTAATTAATTATTCTATGATTATATATATTGTTTATCTAATTATTTCTATACTGTATTGAATAATTAATTGTTATTTTGATTTAGTTACTTGTATTATATATGATATTCTAATTGATTTTCTACAAGATTATTATCTATATTATTATCTTTATTTGAATAACTTCAGAAAATGTATATTATGCTTTTCACATTTGATCTCTTACTTGTTATTTTTATTATTTTTATAAATTGTAATACGTCGTTGTACTATTTTTTAGTGCCAGACAGAGTTCTACCCCAAGGCCAAATAAATAAGTCTAAGTCTAAGTCTAAGTCTCATTCTCTCACTCTCTGTCTCTCTCTCTTTTACCAAAACTTAAATATGTGTACAGGCACATACAACGACACTGTGCCGTTGAACCTTCTCTCTTTCCTCCTACATGGAGGAATCGGAGTACCATAAAAACACCTACTCAGTATAGTATGGTAAATTTCTATACTAAGTCACTACAAAAACATGGGATATCTTGATTTCACTACTAGGTATCAAGATATCCTATGTTTTTATAGTGAATTAGCATAAAAATTTACCATACTATACTGAGTAGGTTTTTTTATGGTATTCCGGTTTCTCCGTGTATACATTGCTTGGTATAGTGTACTAATGCATGCATTATGAATTAATAATGAAAGCTAGGCGTAATTAGTGGGTCTAGCTATGTTTGCGCTTTTAATAAAGGGATTTACTAAAAAATAGAAAATAAAAATATTTTAACATAAAAAACCAATTTATAAAAATTTTCAACAAAAAAAAACCAATTTTAAAAACATCAAACAAAAACAAAATTAGTAAAAAAAAATTTAACGCATTAAATTAAATATATATTTAATATATATATAAATATATAATATATTTATTAATAAATAAATATATAATATATTTATTAATAAATAAATATATAATATATTTATTAATAAATAAATAATAAAAATAAATAATATATAATAAATCATTAAACAAAAACAAAATTTTTTACAAAAAATAAGATTTTAAAAGCATTGCACTAAAAAATGACAAATGAAAAAAAAATTTAACAAAAAAAACCGACTTTAAAAACATTGAAAAAAAAACATTAAACAAAAACAAAATTTTTTACAAGGAAAAAACGATTTTGAAAACATTGCACTGAAAATTAACAAATAATATATTATCCTTAGAAATTATACGCATGAAAAGCATCTAACACACGTGTAGCGAATAAAATATAGACTATCTAATTATTACAAACACAAACGAATTCTTTTTTTTCACCCTGCTTACAAAGAAATTAGTCAATCAATAAGACAATAAACATATAAAAAAATATTAGAATTTTTGGAGTCGGTGCCAGCCTCAAAAAATTGTCACAAATCTAACAAAAAATTTTGAAAGTGAACAAAGGAGGTGATAGATACCTAATAAAATGTTAAATATCAAGAATACTATTTATACATACAACCGCGTCAATTACCTAAGTTTTGTAATTGTCACCAATTTCACAAATATGGAATTATATAAAATGAATATAATTTGAATAGGCTTATTGGTATACCAATAATATATTTTATCATATTTTTTTCTATATTTGATGCAATTTTTTTCAAAATTTTTAGTTAGATTTGTGACAATTTTTTCAGGCTGGCACCGACTCTAAAAATTGTAATATTTTTTTATGTCTATATTGTCTTATCTATTGACTAATTTCTTTGTAAGCAGCCTAATAAAAAAATAATTCGTTCGTGTTTGTAATAATTAGATAGTCTATATTATATTCGCTACACGTGTGTTAGATGCTTTTTATGCGTATAATTTCTAAGGCTAATATATTATTTGTTAATTTTTAGTGCAATGTTTTCGGAATCGTTTTTTTCTTGTAAAAAATTTTGTTTCTGTCTAATGTTTTTTTTTTCAATGTTTTTGAAATCAGTTTTTTTTTTGAAAATTTTTAATAATGTATCTTTGACATAAATAAAAATATCTTTGTGATAATACTTATAAATAAGTACATGTTTATAGAAAGATATAAGTTAATTTAAAAATTAGCACGAATAATAAATCTTAAACGCTAAAAAAAACTGTTTCAAATTTTGCATTAAATATTTTATTTTTTTATCACAGAACTATTATGTACTTTTGAAAAAAGATATATTTATTAATATATGATAAAACCCCAAAGCATGTTGGTATATGGTTTGAAATAATATTATTTTTTTTATTTTTATTGTCTTCAATCATTAAAATAAATATTAATTTTCAATCAGTTCATTATTTTTCTTATATTTAGATCAAATCTATAACAGAAATTAATTTTTAATCATTTAAGTTAATAATTAACGAAGCCAATCATAATATTAAAAGGTAAATGATCTATCCTTGTTAATAACGTATCTTTGACATAGATGAAAATATTTTCATAAAAATATTATAATAAGTATATGTTTATAAAAATATATAAATTAATTTATAAATCAGCACAAAGGAATAATTAATATTAAATTCATTACATTTAATCCTGAAAAAGATTCTTATTTCAAATTTTGCATCAAATATACTCTTAGAATTACTTTTTACTTTTATAAAAAGGCACTTGTATTTAAACTCAAGATACAGGACATTAACAAAAATAGCCCTCAACTTAACATTGATCTCTTATTTTTTTTATTAATTTCAATCATTCTACAAATTATGATGAACGATAATTTGTAAAAGATGAAATAAAATAACAAATAATATAATTTAACATCGTTCATGATAAATATATATTTTTTTATTAATTTATTTTTTTACAATATAACCTGTCACGTCAACATCATGCTCTCTCTTTCTATCTTTCTAATCATCTATATATATTCGCCATCGAATCTATTCATCAACGAAATCAAGAATCGAGATCGAGATTCGAGAATCATCTCAAAAAATAGATTAATCGCGCTTCCAAATTATATTAAGGATATGACTGGTATAATCTCTAATAAATAAAAATACCTATAAGGAAATATCAAATTTATATATTACGTATTAAACATAAACTACATTTATTTTTATGTTTCTTTTATTAAAATTGAATGTTTTAATGTTTCGTTGCTTTCTATAATAATTATATTATTTTGTTAAATTTACTTATATTCAAACATAAGACAATATTTGAAATAAAAATACAGATCTTTGAATTCAAATGCATGCACTTTCATCCGCACTCCTAGAATAATGAAATAATGAAATATTTTACTAAGGTAAATTTATATATTAGAATCACAGTATATTTTTTTTACTTAAAAGAACTCTAAATAACATTCTTCATTCTATTTTCCTCGCTTGTTTTCCTTACAAATTTTGTAATTGATTTTGTTCTTTGCAAAGTTTGCTGCAAGAAAAAGATGGAAAATTCAATAGTATTTTATTTATTATATAAATAATTAATTTTCAACAATTTAATGAAAGTTCTTCTATTTTATGAATAATCTTATTCTTTACCATCACTAATAATAATTAGCGAATAAATAATAGATAATACTTTATAATTTAAACTAACCAGGTTGTTTCTGATGAAAATTTTTGCTGTATTATATATGAAAGTAATCGTACGTTCACGCGTTAAAAACAAACAAGCATCAACTTGTTATTTTGTATTCACATAACCGCATTGTTGTCATTCTGATTTCTTTAATCAAGTAACTTTAACGCATGTTATATTTGCATCAGTTTTAAGTAAGTATGATTAAAATATTTAGTTGAATTACCTACTGCATATATGTATTTAAAACATAATGAAGTGTAACTATCCAAGTGGTGCTCAAAAAAGAGCTAGAGCAAAAGACAAACAAAAAGAAGTAAAAAAATTATGAAAACTGATTTTTGTATACCGGTAAATCAAAACGATGAATCTAATACTCCTAGTAACGATAAAAATCAAGATACTTTTCTTATTATTGAAGAAAATAAACAAGAGGAATATTCGCAGACAGAAATAAGTAAGTGATTTTTATTCTTTTTCAACGTACTAATTTTTTTACAAACATCTTTTACTTTTGACTTTTCTATATTATTATATAAATGAACTATTTTATGCCTAAAATAATAACTGATTGAGGGTTTGCATGAAAAAATGTATTTTATTTGTCAAGTAGGATATGAAAAAAATAAAGCACACGTATTTTTTCTTTTATCATTAAAATGAAAACTCAAAGAGATAGAGGCAGTTGAAATTGTATTGTTTATAGTAATCGTAACGTCATGTATTATTGCGCTATATCTATATACATTAAAATTGTATTTACTTATATCGTCTATATCTTTTGCAATTTACCAAAATTTCAAAAACAAAAAAATTTGGGTCTTTTTTTTTACCTGACGGATATAATACATTTTTTTATGCAATACTCAATTCTAATCTATAACTATAGCACAGATTAATGTTTTTTAATTAATAAATATAATTTTAAGTAAATTTAAAAGATAGCAGTGACAATAACGACGATCAGGTATTATTATTGCCGCAAATATCTAATATTCAAGAAAGTGAATATTCCGTAGGCAAGCATCTATACGCTTTATTTTTTACGAAAATGCACCAATATAAAGAGTCACTACATTTTATTTATTGCATAAAATTTTTTCCTCTTAATATAAAATTTGTTGGATCTTTAATCCATTCAAATTCTTTGATAAGGCCTCTCTGAATTTTCCTTTTGTAAGTCTGTAGTGCTAATTACAAGGGGTATTAACAGTAAACCAATATTACTTATATTTAAAATTTATTGTAACAAGTAGCAGTCCTCTCATACTAGTTGTCTCTAAAACGTCCCAGCTAGAAGTGTAGGTAGAGTAAGAGAGCTCGGTTCCAGACGCTTAGCCAGAAGCCTTCTCCACTGCGCACATCTGCTAATAGATGGCGGTCAATAACCATATACTATAGGGACCCTCTAGGAAAGGACTGGAAACCTCGTTCTGCGTTTTCTATTGGCTGTTACAAACAAGAGATCTAAACCGGAAACTATATAAGAACGTAATATGTTAGAAAGAGACAGTAAATATTCCCCACAAAGCCTAGCAGACGACCCGTGATGTTTTCTATAAGCACTTTATCCGTTCCTTTCCGATTTAGATCAGTATGGCGGCAACATTTTCTTGTCCCTTCCTAGAGGGTCCCTAATATACAAGAAATCAAAGCTCGTATTTCCAACACTGCCTCCCTTCGATTTCACACACTCTTTAGGTTCAGTAAAACACACCTTTTTTCCAAACTAGCGATTATTTATTTTATTCAAATGAAAAGAAATATTACAATGCTTAGTGAGAAAAAGTTGGACATCTAAAATCTTTCTTGTGTTTTGTCTTATTAGCTTAAAGTTGGTGTGTCTCTCAATCAGCCTTCATTTTTCTTTTCTGCAAAAATACAAAATGTATATTTTAAAACATCTAATTAAATTAAAAAATATTTAGTTTTTTTTGTCTTTATGTTTTTCTAAGCTTTCTAATATATATTCATTATTTTGTTTCTCAAATATTTGTGAGTGTCAAAGGGTAGAGGTTTGGTCATAATGTCTGCTATATTTTTTTTAGTTGATATCCATTTCACTAAAGTTTTTCCTTCTTAAACACATGATTTAATGTAGTCTCCGTGTGTCGTTGCCTTGTGTCTTTTATATTCAATTCTTTCTCTGTCTTCTAAATTTTGTTCAATGGCCTCTAAGTCTTTATCAAAGTTCTTCAGCTCATGACTGCCATCCATCTGTGTGCAGTTTCCAGCCGATTGTTTTTCCAGTGCAGTCTCTGATTGCTTTATCTAATGAGATAAGCTCTTGACAAACTTCACTCGTTACCAGGTATTCTGCTTGGCAAGTGGATAGAGTCATGTAGGACTATTTGTGACTTCGCCACATTATTGGATCTTGATATAGTTTGATGACGTAACCACCTGTGAATGATGAGTCTGACCAATTTCTAAAACTAGCGTCAGTTATTGCTTGTAAGTTTTCTCCTTTGGCTCTGTATATAAGTCCTAGGTTTGTGGTGCCTCTTAGATATCTAAAAATTCTTTTTACAAAAATTCTTTCTTTTTGGTTGTCTTTGTTTCTTGTTTCTTTATTTTTGACTTGTCTTGTCACCATAGGCGTTCTGTGCGCTGAGGATTCTTTCATGTTGAATCTTTCTAAAATTTTCTCAGTGTGTTTGACCTGTTTAAGCATCAGAATCTTGTTTTTTCTATCTCTAGTAATTTTCATTCCTAAAAACTTTTCAGGGTCTCCCATGTCTTTCATTTCAAATGCTTGATTCAGCTTGGTTTTGATTTTTTCTAATTTGTGTTGATGGTTGCTTGCCAATAGTATATCATCGACATACATAATCAGCAATACTAAATTTTCTTCTTTCCGCCAGGTAAATAGAAAAGGTTCATTGATGTATTTCTCTAGTCCTAATTTGAGAGCTTCTTCCGTGAATCTCTTATTCCATCTTTTTAGGCTGATTCTGAGTCCATACAGTGCTTTGCGGAACCTACATACTTTGGTTCTTCTTGCGTCTAATTCACAATTAATTCCTTCTCGAATTTCCATATATATTTCTTCTTCTAAAATCCCATTTAGGAATGCAGTCTTCACATCCATTTGATAAATTTCTAAATTATACTTGTTTATTATTGCCAGTGTTGCTCTTATCACTGAGAGTCTCGATACTGGCGCATAAGTTTCTTTCAGTTCGTATTCATTCTTGTCCTTAAAGCCTCTAATCACGAGCCTCGCTTTGAAGAGATCTTCTCTATTTACTCAAGTTTTTCTTTTGAACACTCATTTAGAATCAATGGTGTGAACTTTCTCACCCTCTGAGGTTATTGTTGGTTTATTTACTATATGCCAAACTTGATTGTCACTCGTGGATTTTAGTTCTTCTTTAATAGCTTCTGACTATTTTAATTTGTCCTTTGAATCCATAACTTCTTGAAACGTAATTGGGTCTCTGTTGACCGTTGCTATAAAATCATATCTATATTCATCTTCTAGATTTAAATCTTTATTCTCTCCTGGTTTGTCACATGTAGCTTCGTCTAAGATAGTGATGCTCGTATTTTCTTTTAGTTTGGTTTTGTTTACTCTTTTGCAGGCAATGTATTTTTCTTTATTTTCTTTAGTTTTTGCGTTTCTTCCAGGTTGGTTTCTCCTTTTTGTTTTTAAATTTCCTTTATCCTCTTTGTCTGCTTTTCTTTTCCTTGATATTGTGTCTTTCAGCTGTTCTGCTTCTGCTGGTTTTACTTTGATTTCATCGGGTTGATTTTCGCTTTGAGGATCTATTTCTTCAACTACTAGCTTGTTTAGTTCTTCTATGCTTTTTTGTATACTTCTTTGTATACTATTTGCTCATGGCATCTAACGTGTCTAGAGTGGATAAATTTTCCTGATTCTGGATGCCAGAGTACATAACCTGTTGGTGAATACTAATACTCCCACTAATACTCCCTCTATTGCTTTTTCGGAGAATTTCGTCTTGTTGATAGGTATTTTGGCATAAGAAATGCAGCCAAATCTTCTAATCTTGTCTAGATGTACTTTATTTTTTTGCATCATTAGATTTATTGGTAATTCATGTTGTATAGACTTGTGTGGAGTTCTGTTATACAGATGAACTGCCACTTTTGCTGCCAAGATCCACATACTTTCTGGTAGTTCAGACTTCAGTATCAGAGCTCTAATTTTCGACTGTATTGTCTTGTTAAATCTTTCAGCAGTACCGTTTAGTTCAGGTGTATGTAGAGGTGTCAAATTTCCTTCTATGTTCTCTTTCTTCATTACTTCTAAGAACTTTCCTCCTGTGAACTCTCTTCCATTGTCTACTCGAATGAAGCAGACTTTTTCATCTTTGCCTAGTAGATTTCTTGTTGTTGTTAGGAATTTTTCGATACAATCTCCGGCCTCGTCCTTTTGTTTTATACAGTAGACCTTTACGAATCTTGTGCGATCATCTATAAATACAATTATGAATCGGTTTGCACCTGGAAATGAGGCTGGTTTCATTGGTCCCATCGTGTATGTATACATTATCTCTAAAGATCTGGATGTTCTCGTGCTCACTTCAGAGAATGGCAGTTTTCACATTTTTGCCATTATGCATACTTCACAATCTAAGATTCAATTGTCAAATTTTACTTTCTTTAGTTTTTCTCCAAATTTTTGTAAATGTTTAAGATATTCCAACGATGCATGTCCTAGTTTTATGTGCTGCAGCATATCTTCATCTAGTTTGTTTGATCTCTTTTCTTCTGCTTTTTCTGTGTCCATTATTGATTCTATTTCTTCTGTGTCTAATTCTTCTAGGTTATGTATCTTCCTATTTATAGTCATTTCGTCTAGGATAAAGTCGTTGATTATTTCTTTGTTTTTGTTGTTTTCTTCTTTTTCCTTGAGTTTTTCTTGTTTCTCCCTCCCAATCTCAGATGGGTTGTAATTTTGTCCCCTGCTTTGGTTGATGTCAGTTTTGTTTTTCAACACCTCCAAGGTTCAGGAATTTCGTTTAAGATTGTTGCAAAAACTCATCCAGCGTCACCAACCTAGCTGTGCAGAGGTATTTTTCGTACTCTTTCTTTTGATTTGATTGTTCGTTATCTAATATTTCTTTTTGTTTGTCAACACCTGATGTTATTAACCAGTTTGGTTCTACGTATTTTACTGTTATGTATTCTCAACCTGTGATTTTGTTGAAAATCTTGAGTTTCATCATCTAAATAAATCCCTAATCCTACATCAACAAACCTTCTAAGAGATATGAGATTATCTGCTATATCTTCTGCTGGTATTACGTTTGATAATTTAATTGATTTATTTTCCATTGTATTTGAGCGAAGCAGCAAATTTCCTTTGCCATCTATTTTTATGTTTGCTGTTTTATTCCTGTTTGCACTTCTAATTACTTCTCCTGAGCATCTTTTAAAGTTGCTTAGAATTATACCTTTACTTACTATATGATCTGTGGCTCCTGAGTCTGCTATGAATGTAATTTGTGTAGATTTATTTAAGTTGTTTTTGTTTATACCTGTTATATATGCTTTTGCTTCTTTGCTTTTCTTGTTGTCAATGATCTGTTTTCTGGCTGATGTGCTGGGTTTAGTGGTTCTTTTATAGACTTTGCCTCTAAATTTCCTCTTGACTCCTTTAGCATTGTAATTCTTTCTAATTTTATTGTTTTCGCTTTTAAAGTGTGTGTGTTTGGGTGTGTTTGTATTTCTATCTGATCTTTTAGTTTTATTTGTTGCATACCTTTCGTTGGATGATCCTGACTTGTATGGGCAGTTTGTTCCCTTATGCTTTGTTTCCGTCCGGCATACGTAGCAGAACCAAAGATCGTATGAAGCTAGTGGGCAATCTCCACTGTTATACCCTACTGAAAAAAATCTTGTGGTAACCACATGACATACTATATGGTTTTCACATGGTTACCACATGATTACCACATGTTTACCACATGGTTACCACATATTATTTTGACGGGGTGATCATGTGATAACCATGTGGTAACCATGTGGCGACCATGTGAAAACCATGTGAGTAAGAAAAAAATAGTTAAAAAATATATGCAAAATTTATTATTTCACGTAATAAATACTCACCTGCTGTCAAAATCAGCAAACTGAAGAAAATTTTTATGAAAATATAAATATTATTGATTATTATATAATTAAATTTAATATAAATATTTTTATATAATTAAATTTATTTGCGTTTTTCATTGCAACCACAAAAATATCTCTGTTCATTGAATAGAAGAACGTGAGAAAGCAGGCCGAATGATCGTCGTTTTAGACAAAATTAAACTGTTTATAAGCTCTAAAGTCTTTTATTCTTTTCGTGCGCGTTCGCTTGCCATAAGAAAGTCAATACATAAAAAGAGTGGTAGCCCCCTAGTGGTTAGTTATTGAATATGAATATACACATGTATATAATAGTACTGGTGATTAACCGTTAGGGGATGCTCCGCTTTCTACCTATTGACTTTCTTATGGCAAGCGAACGCGCACGAAAAGAATAAAAGACTTTAGAGTTTATAAACAGTTTAATTTTGTCTAAAACGACGATCATTCGACCTGCTTTCTCACGTTCTATTCTATTCAATGAACAGAGATGTTTTTGTGGTTGCAATAAAAAACGCAAATAAATTTAATTATATAAAAATATTTATATTAAATTTAATTATATAATAATCAATAATATTTATATTTTCATAAAAATTTTCTTTAGTTTGCTGATTTTGACAGCAGGTGAGTATTTATTACGTGAAATAATAAATTTTGCATATTTTTTTTAACTATTTTTTTCTTACTCACATGGTTTTCACATGGTCACCACATGGTTACCACATGGTTACCACATGATCACCCCGTCAAAATAATATGTGGTAACCATGTGGTAAACATGTGGTAATCATGTGGTAACCATGTGAAAACCATATAGTATGTCATGTGGTTACCACAAGATTTTTTTCAGTAGGGTATCCACTCTTGTTACACCGAAAGCAGCCAGCGTTGGGTCCTTTCTGCCAATCTGCCTGGTATTGTGCTACATTTGCCATCACCTGCCTGTTTGTTTCATGTCTTCTAAGAGATGCTTCTAACTGTAATAAATATGTTTTCATTTCAGGTATTCCCATTTCTCTACCTTTTGTATTTTGTACTGTAATGTGTGTTAATCTAAGTTTAGAATTAAGTTCAGAGACTGCTTTATAAAATGCTGCCGTCTTTTCTGCTTCTGTTAGAGGTATATCTGTACCACATATTTCATAAAGTCTAATGATATCATCAAATCTGTCACAAAAATCATTGATTTTTTCATGTTTCTTTGATTCTATGCTGTACAGTTTAGTTCCAACAGTAGCAGCGGACCGATTTCCTTCTGTTCATCTAAATTTTTTTATTTTTTGAATGATCTCTTTAGGATTTTTAATATCTAGTATTCTTTTTTGGTAATTTGCATCCACACGACTAATTATTATGTCTCTAACGATATTCTTTTATTTCTTTCTTTTTCAGTTAAGTTTAATGGTGTTTGAGTGTTTGAGTCAATAACATCTAGTAGTTCGTTAATTGTCAATTCTGACTTCAAGTGATCTAACCAAACGTTTAATCCTAATTTCTGTGTGAGTTTATAGTCTTTGTTAATGTCAACTTTTGTCATATTATTTGTTTTAAATTTTTAACTGTTTGGTTGAGTTGATCTATTGAGTTGTTTTGTTGTGTATTGGTTGTGTCAACGTTGTTATCTAAATTATTATCATCTTCTAAAGTGGAGTTTAGCAAGGGGATATTTACCTCAGCTCTTCTAATAGCTGCTTGATTGCCGCCCAGCACTAATTTTTCCAGATTTTTCTGCTTTTTGACAATATCTTTTTGTTCAGCCATCAGTCCCTCTACTGCTGTGGTGAGGTTGTTGAGTTTTTTATTTTGTTCATCCATAGCCTTGAATGGGTTTTCTGTTTGTATGAATAAGTAATGTAGGTCAACCTTCATCCTTTCAGATGGTCTCACGTGGAAAAACGGTGAAGTGTATGATGGACTTTTATCACCTTCTTCAGCTGTAAACAATTTCTCTAATAACTCTCTAGTTCAATGTTTGGTTTTATTTAATTCAATTTTATTTTATTTATTTTTTTTTTAAAGAAAATGCAGATCTGCCCTCTAAGTCTTACTTAAAATTATTTTCAATTCTATAGCTCTATAATCTTAAGTTTTGAAATTTTCTTTTCAGTTAATTTAACTTGTTTAAAAATAAAAAATGTATTATATAAATAAATGTTTAAGAAAAATAAACTAATTTTACGTTGTTTGTCCTTATTAGAACGTTTTGGTGTTTTTTGATCGTTGTTCTCCATCCTTTTCTCTTTTCTCAGAGTGTAGTTTAATTAGATCACCAGTAAAGCTAATCGTCAGTGGAGCTTCTAACGCTCTGAAACACCAAACATTGCATCTATTAGTTTTTTTTGTTTCAAGAAAATTTCCTAATGTTTCTTGCTAAAAATGACCACACTGCAAGTCAGATTAGTTCGAAACTAGCTGATAGTATTGTACTCTCTTGTACTACGTTCGTGCTCCATCCGATCATGGTGTCACGCACAGCAATGACATCAATATTATCGGAAGGCCGATCGTACACTTACATAGCACTCGAGTCGCACGCATAGCTAACAGCTTATTATTTACAGTGAAAGAAATTTTCGCTTTGGAGACTACAATTAAATTTGAATTAAAAAACTTTAATGGATTTAATGAAATTGACTCCAGCTTTGAATAACTAGACATTAAAACTTGAGATACTTCAA
Organism: Anastatus disparis; assembly: GCA_017163975.1. Taxonomy (NCBI): domain Eukaryota; kingdom Metazoa; phylum Arthropoda; class Insecta; order Hymenoptera; family Eupelmidae; genus Anastatus; species Anastatus disparis. The sequence continues at coordinate 2,511,232 of JAFFSR010000301.1, read as the reverse complement.
TTCAAAAACTATTGAAATGACAGAACCCAAAAGTTCACTAAATATAATCATATTTTGAATTCTTTAACTTTGAAAAATATTTGAATTAGCTGCATTCGATACCGGGTACCAACAGACTCTGCGTTGGACTTGCCAGACTCCCAAATTCAAATCGCCATTCTTCAAATTTGATTAACTTAATTTGATTCTAAATCCCGCTTTCCGTATTTCTAGGTTTGTATTCAGTAAGATTAGAATAATAATAATCTGTATAATAATTCTTATAAATTTTATTTTCTAAATAAATACTAGGGGGCAAGCCCCCTGCGCGCAAGCGCGCCAACCCCCATCTTGCTTTTATAATTTTAAAAAAATATCCAAGAATTTGCAATTTTGAAAGAAATATATAGAAATAGAAATATAAATAAACTTCACCATGATTACAGAATTGTTACCTATTTTTCATCTATTATAAATCTTAAACTTATATGTTATCATACATCGTTATATACAAAACTTAAAATTAGCTATTACCAAGTTGACAACAAGCTTGGAATCAGCTAATTTTCAGCTATTTTAAAACTCAAACATAGCCTAATTTAGTTATTTCCTAGCTATTTACAAGCTTAAATCCAGCTTAATTTAATGCTGCAATGTAGGTCCGAAAATGAAGGGCACATTTCTGACGATAACAGCGATGACAGCGTCGATATACTTCCAATAGTATAGAAAGAATATAATATAAATAGATCTAGAATGCAGCTAAAATTCAATTGAATACAAATCAATATTTACCTAAAGTTGCTTAAAATTACTATAAATTTTAGCTAACTGTTAGCTGAATTGCAGCCAATTTCCATCTGAATTTTGCATAAATTTAACTATATTTAACATTAAATGTAGCTAACTTTTATGTAATTTTATCTGACTTCAGCTCACTTTAAGGGGACAAAACACTTTTATAACCTGCAAATACAAATATTCAATATTCATTATATTTAACTAACTAGGAGAGTATCAGACCTCCGGATCACGGATTTTGCTCAAACTTTGTGATAAGTTTTTAGATGTCAAAATATGAAAGGAAACAGAATTTTAGACCCCAACGCTCAATATTTCCCTAGTTACAAGCAATTAAAGAATATCACTGAAAAAGTTACTAGATTTTCAAACGCATATAGTTCCTTAGCATTGATAGCTAGGAGCTTGAAACTTTTTTTAAATGAAAGCTAAGCTCCAATCCTTTCGAATTAGTAGTTATAGCATGTCAAAATATTATTTTTTCCCAAAGTTATAGCGTGATAAACATTGGACCTGATTTTTCTTTTCAAAACATTAATTAATAAAAAAAGCTGAAATTGGGTCTAATGTTTATTACGCTATAACTTTGGGAAAAAATAATATTTTGACATGCTATAACTACTAATTCGAAAGGATTTGAGCTTAGCTTTCATTTAAAAAAAGTTTCAAGCTCCTAGCTATCAATGCTAAGGAACTATATGCGTTTGAAAATCTAGTAACTTTTTCAGTGATATTCTTTAATTGCCTGTAATTAGGGAAATATTGAGCGTTGGGGTCTAAAATTCTGTTTCCTTTCATATTTTGACATCTAAAAACTTATCACAAAGTTTGAGCAAAATCCGTGATCCGGAGGTCTGATACTCTCCTAGTTAGTTATTTTTTAATAAATAAAATATCTAAAAGTAGGCTCGAATACCTTTAATTTAAGCAATTATAAGCAAATTTTGCTTCAGTTGTAAGCCCACAATCATTCGATGAACCTTTGTACTCATAAACTCTTGACCGTAAGGTTTAAGCTGAAGCCATGGATGGATTTAACTCTTCCAAATGGTTTTAGCTTCAATATTACTACCATTTTCGCATGAATGAAGAAATTTCTGAAACACAAAAATTTTTTTATTTTTTTAATAAATTTTAATATTTTTACCTTATTTTTAGGTTTTTTTACTACTTCTAGTCATTCGATTTTAAAATCCTCCATCCATGCTAGAATGATGCTAATACTGAAGCCAAAACCGTTTAGAAAAGTCAAATCCATCCATGGGTTCAGCTTAAATCTCACAGCCCAGCACCTAAAATTTTAAAAATTCAATATTTGAGAAAAACAGCTTTAAAGTTTTTAATTATTATATCTTAAAATTATCACTGCTATACTTATCTTTCATAAAATGATTCTTTTTTGGTATTTCTTATTTATATTAGCTAACAATATAAAAAAGAGATACCAGACAAGAGAACCTTGTTATCGACTTGATAAAGCTGAAATGCAAAAAGATATGTTATTAAAATAATCAATAATAATAATCTTTTTTATTATAAGATATTTTGTCAGTACTCACCCTTATTCACCAATGAAACTATGTATTTGTTGTAAGAATCAACAAATACATAGTTATTTGTTACTCTGATGGTTGTTAGAATTACTCGTACTTGATTGAATCAGCTGGAAACTAAGAAATAATATTTAATATGGAGTAATCATTTTATATTTTATAATTCAAATTCAAAATTAAGAAATAAAATTTAGATTTAAAATTTATATTTTAATTAATATTAAAATTTATAAATAGAATTTATATCCAAATATGTAATAATAATTAGAATTATACACTTACATGAATTTAATATGCACCCGGTGTATAGAAATCCATCACACCTATTCTTACTTTTCTTTTCAGAGCATGTGCTTTTTTCGAATGAGACTAACTTGATCACTCTAGATTGAATTATCTTCTATCATTCGAAGTCCTGACCCACTCGACAGAAGCATTGCCAAGTTCGATGTTCAATTTCTCTAACATCTTGAGAAAGTTATATTAAGATCAGAACTATTTGGGAAAGTCGATTCAAGTTATTTTTTAATAGCTTCAGATGTAGAACCTTTTGCCACTTGTTCGTATACTTTTGTTATTTAACTATTTATAGCACTGAACGCTGGCTTTAATAAATCTATTAAACTACAAAAACTAGACAAACTTGCAAGTCCATGGCCAAGTACACGAGTAGCAAGAACATTATATCTGTTAACTTTATACGTATTGTCCATAAGCCCTTTCTCTCTTGTTAGATTTTACAGTTGCTTATTCATCACAAAAATCACAATTCATATTAATTTTGAATCCTTATCCTCGAAAAGAGGTTTCAATAAATTTTATCTTATGATGGCACACACTGCAACACAATTTTTCTAACATAGAAGATAGAACGTTGATATCAACATTTCTATTTTTTGCCCTGGAACTTGAAAATTCTGTTATTTTTAGTTAAGTAAAAAAAGTAGAGGGTCTACTTCTCTTAGCTTCAGGAGAATTTTTTTTACTCCTACCAAGAAATTTCCTTGGCCTCTTTTTAGATCTTCCTGTGGATCGTTTTCTATCTTGATGTTGGTTATGAAATCTGCCTCTTGTATCTCTTTCATTATTTGACATTTTTGAGGTTCGTATTCTTAATGTCCATTCAAGCTTTTTACACTTTAAATACACTTTATATTTAGATGAATGTAGAATTTCAGGCGTACATAAAAGAATATAAAGTAACTCGCGAACGTGTAATTTATTAAAAATTAATAATTTTACGTAAATTAAACCACAAAACCTACTAATAATTTTTTAAATGCACTTTAAATAAACAAACTTACTGCAAACTGACCATACAATCAGCTGACTGTCATGTAGCGAAATGATACGAGCCGAAAGCGCGAACGCGCGAAATTCAAATTGATAAAAAATTACATGAATAACTACGTGCCACTCGTTTCTTTACAAAATCAAAACGGAATCAAATATGGATGTAAAACTTTTTAGAACTTGAATCAAGATAAATATTTTATTAAAATTAAAAAAATAAACTCTTTTTTTTCAATTAAACCTAAAAAAAATCAATAAAAATTTAAAAAATTTAATTTAAAATAATTCTTAAAATTTTTTGAATTTGTAAAAATTATATCATTATATACTTTATAAATAAAAACAAAATTAAATCTCTTAAAAAAAACTTTTTGGAGATTAATTTATGATTTATGAATTATTGAATCAAGTAATAAAAAAATAAGTTCTTGTAGTGTTTTAATAAAATTAGCTAAAAATTTGAAAAAAATCTCAAAATAGCAAAATTAACAAAAAAATCAATTAAAAGTTTATCTTACTAATTTCTTCATAAAAACGAAACTAAATGAGATAGGGTAAAAAAACTTGTTGAAGCTTATTCTACAGTAAATTTCCTATAAAAAAAAGTAATAAACCCAAATTAGATGTTGGGACCAGAAAAAAGGTGTTTTGTGCCCTTAAGCTAACTTTTGGCTACCTCTGAGCTAATTTTTAGCTAACTTTTAGCTAAATTTCAGTTAAATTCTAGCTGAATTCTAGCTAACCAAGGACAAATCGAATTCTTACACACAGCGGTAACGGCGGTGGCGGAATCTTTTTATAATAGAGAGAGATATAGCTAGCTTTTAGCTAAATTACAGCTAAATATATCTAAATTTTAGCTAAATTACAGCTAAATATATCTAAATTTTAGCTAATTTTTAGCTGATTTTTAGCTAACTTTTAGCTGATTTTTAGCTAACTTTTAGCTAACTTCTAACTAACTTATAGGTAACTTTTTGCTGACTTTTAGCTTGCTTTCAGCTAAATTATAGCTAAATTTATCTAAATTTTAGCTAATTTTAGCTAAATTTTAGCTTACTTTTTGCTAAATAAAGGTTAAAAAATGAGGAGCCAAAAATGAGGGGCATATTTCTGACGGCGACAGCAGCTACAGCGGTGACAGCGGTGATATATTTTTAATAATATAGAGATATATGAAAATATTAATTAATATATTTACATTGATCGGGAGTAAAGAACTTTTTTCCCTTAAATTTCATTATTGATAAAATTGAGCGGGTGTAAAGTACTTTTCTACATCAAATTTTATTCTTTAGAAAATTAAGCGGGCGTAAAGTACTTTTTTCCCTCGAATTGAATTTTTGAGAAAATTGAACGGGCGTAAAGTTCTTTTCTCCCTCAAATTTCATTTTTTAGAAAATTAAGCGGACGTAAAGTTCCATTCCCTCTCAAATTGGATGCTTGATAAGATTGAGTAGGCATAAAGTACTTGTCTCCCTCAAATTTAATGCTTGAAAAAATTGACCGTGCATAAAGTACTTTTCTCCCGCAATTTTGATTCCTTAGAAAATTCATAGGGGAAAACGTATTTTTCTCCCGCAAATTTGATTTTTTGAAAATTGAGAGGGCTTAAAGTACTTTTTTCCTGCAAATTTTATTCTATAGAAAATTGAGCGGGAGTAAAGTACTTTCCTCCCATAAATTATATATTTTATAAAATTGAGCGGGCGTAAAGTACTTTCCTCCCCCAAATTTCATTCTTTAGGAAATTAAGCGGGCGTAAAGTACTTTTCTTCTCCAAATTTCATACTTTAGAAAATTAAGCGAGTGTAAAGTACTTTTCTCCCACAAATTTGATGCTTGAGAAGATTAAGCGGGCGTCAAGTACTTTTCTCCCTCAAATTTGATGCTTGCAAAGATTGAGCGGGCGTTAAGTACTTTTGTCCCGCAAATTTCATTTTTTTGATATTAAGCGGGCGTAAAGTACTTTTCTCCCGCAAATTTGATTCTTTAGAAAATTATGCCGGTGTAAAGTTCTTTTTTTCCGCAAATTTGATTCCTTAGAAAATTAAGCGGGAGAAAAGTATTTTAGACCCGCTTAATTTAAAAAAAAATGATATTCGAGGGAGAAAAGTAGTTTACGCCCGCTTAATTTTGTTAGATAGATAGATAGATATTAATTTATTTTGTAAAAGAGTACAAAAAGGCATGTAATACATCAAGCAATAAATAATAATTCTGTATAAAGTATTGCACATAATATGATAAGATATCACAGTCGAATATTAAAATTAATATATAATACTGTATCAGTAAGTCACTATGTAAAAGCGATATCACAGACTACTCTAAATATACGCAGAAAGCATGAAAACATAAATTACAATAAAAACAGTCTTAAATATCTATCAGTCATAAAATTAAAATCAAATTAAAATCAAATAACACAATTTAAAAGATAAAGCATAAAGCATAGTCATGACATCAAATAAAAATAAAATTGGACAAAACAATGCAACAATAAATAATAAAAAATAATATAATAATAAAATTTAAAGAATAAAAACTTGATACCGAAGATGTCATAACTATTAATAAAAAGAAACAGAATCACTCATTCTTTCTGCATTCATTCAACCATCATTCGCGCTAATAAATACATTCACACCTTAAATCTATATATAAGACAAAACAAAATAAATTAACATAAAATTAAAATACTTAAAATTAAGATCACTCGAGGTCGAGTAAGTACCTCCTCAAAGCTGATTTGAACCTGCCGAGCGATGGAAGATTTTTTATATCGACAGGCAGGGAGTTCCAAAAATGCGCACCTTGAACTTGAAAGGAATTTCTTCCAGTCTCAGTACGCATGAAGGGCACCACGAAGTCCTTAATCTCTCCTCTAGTGGCTACCCTGGGTACATATCTAGTAAAGAGACTCACTAGATACTCTGGAGTATTCATGCGCACTATTTTGTACATAAGTACTGCCATAAAATACTGTCTCCTTGAATCAGTACGCAGCCAACCAAGAACAGCTCTATGAGGAGAGATATGATCGCCCATTCTCACACCCATTACATATCTCACACATGAATTTTGTAGTCTTTGTAAACGTCTTCTCAACCCCTGCGAAGCATCGAGCAAAACTACTGAGCAGTAGTCGAGGTGCGGAAACAACAAGGCGGCTGCGAGTTGTTTACGCAGGGCCTCAGTGGTGTACCGACGGAAAAACCGCAAACTATACATTATCCTATTAAATTTTTTAGTCACCATATTAATGTGCGGCTCCCATGACAACCTAGCGTCAAGCACAACACCAAGGCTCACAACGGTATCAGAGAAAGATATGTCGACACCACCCTCAAGCTCAATCGTTCTCGACTCACCAGTATACACTGAAAAATAAGTGGGAAAGAAGCACTACCATCGGTAACGAAACTATACTCTTTTCGTTTCGTGCGCACAGAGTGCCACTGCGGGAAAACAGTGGTGCCACTGTGGGACGAGAGGAGTACTTCGCATGACGCCAAACGAAATCCCACGTGAGTGGGAATACACATGCACAACAAAAAGAGCTGTTAGCTTCGACAGTGGGGCGTCACGTTCCCCACGAGAGAAAGCATTAGCATTCTTACGGTTTCGTGGAGCAGAAGTACTTCGAGGGACTCGTGGACTACCACTTATTTTTCAGTGTAGAAGTCATTAATAAATCGACTACTACCAAAAACGATTGCTTTAGTTTTGCTTGCATTTAATGTGAGAGAAGCATCGACAGCCCACCCCGACACCGCCCTGGCCGTCAGCACAACACCAAGGCTCACAACGGTATCAGAGAAAGATATGTCGACACCACCCTCAACCTCAATCGTTCTCGACTCACCAGTATAGAAGTCATTAATAAATCGACTACTGCCAAAAACGATTGCTTTAGTTTTGCTTGCATTTAATGTGAGAGAAGCATCGACAGCCCACCCCGACACCGCCCTGGCCGCCCTATGCAAAAGATGCTTTGTTAAGCATCAAATTCGCGGGGAAAAGTACTTTACGCCCGCTTAATATTTTGAAGTATGAAATTTGAGGGTGGAAAGTACTTTACGCCCGCTCAATTTTCTCAAGCATTAAATTTTAAGGAAGAAAAGTACTTTACTCCCGTTTAATTTTCTAAGGAACAAATTTGCGGGAGAAAAGTATTTTACACTCTCTCAGCTTTAACAAAAATTAAATTTGAGGGAGAAAAGTACTTTACTCTTGCTTAATTTTCTAAGGAATCAAATTTGCGGGAGAAAAGTACTTTATTCCCGCTAATTAGCGGGAGGAAAATAATGCACTCTTGCTGAAATTCGGAAGAGTAAATTTTGCGGGAGAAAAGTTCTTTAGACTCGCTTAATTTTCTAAAGGATTACATTGAAGTAAAAAAAGTACTAACTAAATAAATTTTTAATTATGCACCAAGATTCAACTATTTGATGAAGATATACCGTCGCCTGTCGCGTATAAAATGTCCATTTGTGCTTCCAAAATTCTTCAATTTATGGTCAATTTTAAAAGAACTCACAATCAATTGACGATACTGTGATGATAATTTCTACCAGGGCAATGCACTATTAAAAAATAATAGATATAAAGTTGAAAATTGTTCAGATCTTTATAAGATCTTTATGAAATTTTTACGTGTTTTTAAATCTTTTAGTGAGATTTTTCAAAGTAAAAACAATTTATTGCTTTTGAGATCTTAAGAAAATCTTTCAAATCTTAAAAAGATCTTTGCAACTATTCAAAATGGAAATATTTTAAGACAAATGTACGATCACTAAGAGATGTTTTTTTGTGCATATATAAAATCTTCATTAAATCTAATTTAATATTTTGTAAATAATTTAATCATTATATTAAAAGTTAAATATTTAAGCATTTAGAAATTTTTGTTTAGTTAAAGAAATAATTAAACTAAAAATAAAATGATAAATAAATTTTATTAATTCAACCTTTGTAACATTAAAAACTATAGAAATAAAAAGACATTCGATTAATTTTTGTACGTTTATATGAATGTATTGATATTGATTCACACACTCTCATTCTCACTTTCCAAATCATCAGAATAATAGAATGAATACTTAAATAAATATCTCTGGATTTTTCTTCCATTGCTTTTTTTGTGATACATTTCGATTTATTCTTTTCCTGGCGATTTGCTCGTGATCTATTTCTTTGAAATGATCTTTAATTTATAGCATGTGGGTACTAACAATGAAAGTATGTAAATCAATATTAATACGTTCATACAAACAAAATAAATTATAAAAGAAAATTAATCAAATTAATTTGCATGGTTCTTAAAATTAAAAAGAATAAATAAAATTTATTTGTTATTTCATTTTTAATATTCGATCATTTCTTTATCTAAATAACAAAATAAAAATTTCTATATGCTTAAAAATTTAACTTTAAACATAATAATTGAATTATTTGCAAAATATTTATTTAATTATATTTGATCAAGATTCTATAGATGCACAAAAAAGATACTCTCAAGATCTTATGTGTGTCTTAAAATATTTCTTAAATTAAATATAAATAACTTTTATTACCTAAAAGTAAATAAAATCAAAGTTGTGATAATGATTTTTGCGAAATATAAAAGGAAGAAAATAAAGATAAACGATTAAATACATTATTAGTCTTTTTTATTGATTATATTTTTCAACAATTGTCTTAACTTATATTTAAAATCCTTAGTAATGTCATGAAATTCAAATACAGAATTCGTTTAGTTCAATAGTACATCGAAGTCAGGCCCGGTTGAAAATAAACACATAGTTTTATTACATGATTTTATCATATGGTTTTATTATGTGGTTTTATTATATGGTTTTATTACATGTTTTTTGGTTTCAATTTATCATATGATGAAAGTATATAATACAATCATATAATATAACCCTATGATAAAATCGTATAGTGAAACTATATGGTGAAGACAAAATAAAACCATATTCGCGGACAGAAAAAACAGTTAACAGCTACTCAAAAAATTTGGAATCATTACTAACTTTGTTCGGCAATAATTAAAGGTAAAGGAATAAATACAAATCTATAATTTAGCACCACGCGATAAAAGTAAGGTTATGATTTTACAAATGATCTGAGAAAACTAAGGATTGATTACTAAAGAGTTAGATAACTAGTCATAAAAAGTTAAATGAAGAGTCAAACTGAGAATTATTGTCTGCAGTCTGCCTATAGGCAAACTACAGACAATAATTCTCAGTTTGACTCTTCATTTAACTTTTTATGACTAGCTACCTAACTCTTTAGTAATCAGAGGGGCTATTCAAGTAGTGATACACATGGATGTATTACGCGAATTCTATGCGCGCGCAGACTTTTTATTCTCTTGTCGACAACTATCGTCGCGATACTTGAATATCCCCTCAGTCCTTAGTTTTCTCAGATCATTTGTAAAATCGTAACCTTACTTTTGTCGCGTGGCGCAAAAATATAGATTAGTATTTATTCCCATTCCTTTAATTATTGTCGAACAAAGTTAGTAATGATTCCAAATTTTTTGAGTAGCTCTTAACTGCTTTTTCTCTCCGTGTGTATGGTTTTATTTTGTCTTCACTATTGGGATCTGACATGGGGGCGTGGTCTAAGCTAAGATGGCGTACCATAGCATACAATTTACATTGTCATATATGGAGCAAGTACCTGTTTTTGTTAATTATGAATATTTCTGTGCTATTGGGCATATACTAATCCTACCAAATGTAATTTTATAAAAAGTGAACAAGTTTTCAGAGCAGGACATATAATAAAGTACGTTAAAAATAGAAAAAATATCGGTGATATAATAATCTTTTCATGTAAGACACTCAAGAACATACAAGAGGCATCAACGAACGCTTTCTGCTTGTATGCTACCATTCGTTCAGATTTTATCCACCAGAAAGCGTCTGGTCTATGTCAGATCCCAATATAGTTTCACTATACGATTTCATCATAGGGTTATATTATATGATTTTATCATATACTTTCATCATATGATAAATTGAAACCAAAAAACATGTAATAAAACCATATGATAAAACCACATAATAAAACCATATGATAAAATCATGTAATAAAACTATGTGTTTTTTTTCAACCGGGGGACCTCGACGTTGGGCTTCTTAGACTCCCAACGTTGAAGTAAATGACGTTGAGCGTTGAGTTACGCTACTTCGATGAGTCTTTGAATTTAGTTAATTCTATTTTGAGCTTAATTAAGTTCAAGTTATGTATTGTAATTATTTTGATATTTATTAACGTTACTTACTTCTATTTACCCCAGTGAAAATGGTAAATGTATCCAAATCATACGAAAGTGTATCAAAGTGTATCAAAGTGTATCTAAGAGCGATATTTCGGACCAAATGTTAATACACTTTGGTACACTTTGATACACTTTCATACATTTTTATACACTTCCAAAAAAAAGTTTCTTGGCATCAATTTTTTATATTCCTTAATGATATACACTTTGATACACTTTAATACACTTTTGCACATTTTCATATATTTTTTGGACACTTTCATACACTTTGATACACTTTCATACATTTTTCTAATAAAGGAAAAATGTTGATTTTCTTGGATACACTTTTGCATACATTGATACACTTTTGCACACTTTGATACACTTTGATACACTTTTCGAAAATGTTGACTAAAATTAATTTCTACATTTGCTATGTGTTACACACTTTGATACACTTTTGCACACTTTGATACACTTTGATATACTTTTGCACACTTTAATACACTTTCATACATTTTTCCAATAAAGGAAAAATGTCGTTTTTATTGGATACACTTTTGCATACTTTGATACACTTTTGCACACTTTGATACATTTTAAAAATTTTAACTAAAATAAATTTCCATTAAATGAAGCCTCTTCCTTAAATAATCAACAAGATCCCTGTAACATATTGACTGTGCAAAATGGAAACAGCAATAATACTAATAATAATGAAGATGCGACTGCAAAGACTACAAAAAATAACTTAGTCTCAATAGACAATACAAATGAAAATTTATAAAAAAAAACTATCTTAGAAACAACAATGTTTAAATATTTATATTTAATAATGTTATTACATTAAAAATGTGTTTATTAGTATAAATTATTTATCTTATCTCATTACTTGATATGTATTACAAAAGAATAATTATTTTTTTGAAGTTGTCTATATTAAACTTTTATTATTTATAAATTTCTAATAATATTAATGTTTAAATATTTAATGCTAATATAGAATGTAAGTTTTTCATTACAAATTATATTTCAAATATATATTGCTAATTCTTATGTTTTAAATTACTTTTTATATTTTACTTTTATAATTTATAAAAATATTTTTCAATTTTTTCAATATTGTCGTTTTATTAACCTTACATTTATCCCAAGGGGCATTAATACATTAAAATTTATGAAAATATCTAAAATGAAAACGGCTTATTTTAATACACCGTTTCATGCCTAAAAAGTGTATTAAACACTATTAAAATGTATAAAAAATGTACGCATGTGTATCAAAGTGTGCATGGTAAAACCATTTTTTAATTTCTTACTTAGAAATGTATCGAAGTGTATCGTGTTTTATTAAAATGTATTATATTACATAAAGAGAGCGCGGTGGCGTAACGGATAGAGCTCTTGCCTTCAACGCGGAGGGCATGGGTTCGAATCCTGGCCAGGTACCTCTAAACTTTTTTTCGAAAGAAAATTAGTGTAAGTGCCATTTTATATCGCGACTCTCAAAAATCCGATCTCATTGGGTATCGGTTGATTGTTGGTCACCAAAAGTGGCTGACCATCCATCGGTAGTCAAAGTTTTCGGTATGGTGGGTCTGACAGTCTAGCCTGATGTAATGTGATAAACAGATACCGGGCGGGGACTCCCTCGACCTCACCATAAGAAAAAGATTAATCATATAGAGGACAATATCCTTTATATATTAATCTTTAAAAAAAAAAAAAAAAAAAAAAAAAAAGAAAAAAATGTATCAAAGTGTACAAACGTGTGCAAAATAAAACAGGAAAAGGATAATACTCAGAAGTGTATCAAGATGTACCATAGTATATTAAAGTGTGTCAAAGTGTGTAAAAGTGTATCAAAGTGTACAAACGTGTGCAAAATAAAACAGGAAAAACAATTTAGGCTAATACTCAGAAGTGTATCAACATGTACCATAGTATATTAAAGTGTGTAAAAGTGTATCAAAGTGTGTAAAAGTGTATCAAAATGTGTCAAAGTGTATCAAAATGTGTCAAAGTGTATAACATCAAAAAAATTGAGGAAATTTAATTCCAGCTCACTTTTTAAGAAATGTACCAAAGTGTACCAAAGTGTATCTAAGTGTATCAGAGTGTATCAAAATGGATCGAGAATAAGGTCTGAAAAATCGCTCTTAGATACATTTTCATACACTTTGATACATTTTTGTATGCTTCAATACACTTTCATACACTTTTATACATTTTGATACACCGAAAAATTTCCATTCGGGTAGAATCGAATCAATTCAAAATCTCGTGTTATATAAGTTTAATTTTTATTTGAAGTCGGTAAATGTATGGTATGGGAATCCCTAAATCGGAAATTTCTTTCCGTGTAGGTTAGAATGCTCTGCGCGGTAGTAGCATCTATACCTTATATTTCACTTGGTTTTTGCAAGTATTTATTAAACCTAATAGCTTCTAATAAAAAAACTTCTAGTTATGGTATACATATATACATACACATTCACACGTATACTCATTTATATTTATGTATAATATATACGTATATATATATATATATATATATATATATATATATATATATATATATATATATATATATATATATATACACACTATCTTTTATCGATGTATATGTAGACAGACGCATTTGTATGCAACCCCACACCGTGTCACGATTTGTTAATTTTTTTATTTAACGCACAGTCTAGTTGTTGAGAGAGAGAGTGTTGAGAGTATTGTATCTAAATATGTATGTCGCACCTTGGCTATGGTGCGCGTGATGTATTTTAGTTCCGAGAAAAAACTTTATAACGATGTGCCGGCTCGTAATGGCGGCCGGCACCTCTTAAATATTTTCTCTCTCTCAATTCAGCAAAAAAATTTTCTTTATTACCCCCTTCTTTCCTCTCTTTTTATTTATGAACTCAAAAAAAAACTTCAAATAAGACAAGCTTCTAAAAAAATTTGATAAGGCCTCTCTGAATTTTCCTTTTGTAAGTCTGGAATGCTAATTACAAGGGATATTAACAGTAAACCAATATTACTTATATTTAAAATTTATTGTAACAAGTAGCAGTTCTCTCGTAATAGTTGTCTCTAAGACGTCCGAGCTAGAAGTGTAGATAGAACGAGAGAGCTCGGTCCCAGACGCTTAGCAAGAAGCCTTCTTCGCTGCGCACATCTGCTAATAGATGACGGTCGATAACCACATACGAGAAATCGAAGCTCATATTTCCAACAAAATTTAATTACAAATAAAATTTATGCTTATAAACTGTACAAAATTAATTAAGGTGATGTAATAGGGTGTATGTTTAATACATAATTACCGACATTGCAGTTTTCTAAATTTTTAATATTTATTCAAAAATTTTCCGAAATATTTCTATATTATGTTTTTTATTAATTAAATTAGAAGGCTGTAATATAGAGATAATTTCAAAAAATTTGGATTAAGAATACAAAATTTGGAAATCTGTAATGTCGGTATTTTACATTCCCTTAATCGAAAAATCGTTTATTTTATATAGAAAATACTGAGATTACTGTTGATTATCCGGCAGATCCTGCTTTATAGAATATGAATGATGATTTAATTTTGCACTGCATCAAACAAGGGCCAGAATTCTGCAGAAACGAAGATAAAAAAGGGTCTAGCCGGGTAAGATAGGTGAATTGGCCCCAGAAGCAGAGAGAAAAACTGATACAGCCATCATTTTCTATGTAAAAAAATATACCTCTATAGCAATTTTTAACCCTCTAAACCTAAACCTAACCTCAAAAACGCAATTTTTCGTTTTTTGAGTCTCTTAGCTCTATCTTCATCAATTTTTAAGCTAGAATACTCTTTTTTCTTTTAAAATTTAGGTTTTTTGAAGCCTTATAAAATAGTTTCCGATGATTTTTTTGTAGGTGCCAAATTCAAATTTCTAGAGACGTTTGAAAATTTTTTCTTGAGATATTTCGAAAACTAAGATAGACAATACTTTGAAAAAAATATATAATATTTATTCATGCACAAAAAGTGCGTAAAAAGTTTTTTAGATTTTTAAAGTGGTGGAACAGCGTCAAAAAGAAAAAAAAAGGTTTTTTTGCGTATTTTTGTTTATCCACGGCCTAACCCTCGTATACTACACTTTTGTTTGCAATATTTTTAAGTAAAATTTTATTTTAGGAGACACTCTGGGCTGTAACATATCGAGAATAACTCGGAATTTTCCAATTTTCACGTTAAAGCGCTTCCAGAGATCTTAAAAATCCAATATACTAATAAAAATCCGTATAAATGTCCCGCCAGGTGAAATTCGTATCATAATCCATAAAACTATGCATATATTCTTCTACAGTATATCTAAAGATATATAATTCAATACTATAAACAGGAACATACAGATATACTGAATGTATTGTTTTGGGTTATCACTCAAACACCACCTAACAAGAGCAATCATTTTAATTCTTCCCAGTACGCCCAAACTCATGTATACTGCATTTCTATTTACAGAAACAGATAGTAGATATAGGGTGAATCAGCCGGTAGCTGCACAAATCTAATTTAGAATAAGTTTTTTTAATTGAAATTATACTTATATTAGATATTATTTTATTGCTATTGTTTAAAATTACTTGTTATCTTTAAAGTGCACGACATGGTAATTTAGAGCGCCCTTCCAGGGTGTGATCAGCAAAATGTTTACATCCACACTGAAAAAAAAACCCGAAGCCAGCGCTGCGAAGTTAATCTGAGCGGTTGCATGCGAACAACATTCGAAGCGAGTGATTACAGAAAATCGTAATGTACGAATGCGTAACCATGTCGCTGTAAATAATTACGACTTTCTGTGTAAACGATTACGCTAATCCGAGCAGAGCGCCACAACTGTGTTGCGAGCACGCTTACTCCGACTCTCCGGCATTGCGCGTGCAGAAAGCCGAAACCAAGCACTGCGGCAGAGCTGCGAGCTTGCTTCCTCCGACTCTCCGGCATCGCGCGTGCAGAAAGCCGAGACCAAGCACAGCGGCAGAGCTGTGAGCACGCTCTCTTTGACTCTGCGGCATTTCTCATGCAGAAAGCCGAGACCAAGGGTAACGACAGAGTTACAGGCTTGCTCACTTTGAATTTCTGAACATCGACGTACCAAAAGCGAAGCCAAGCACTCTAAACGTTAAAAATTTACATTTAAAAAAGCAAAATTTCTTTTTCTTTTCTTTTTTTGTAAGTTTTAACACTTTATGTGAAGTATAATTTATTTAAGTAAAATTCTATAATATTATAAAAATTAAATTTTATTTCATAAAATTTTGTTTAAAATGTTTCTTAACTTAAAAATTGATCGAAGTAAGCAAGCTCGCAGCTCTGCCGCAGTGCTTGGTTTCGGCTTTCTGCACGCGCGATGCCGGAGAGTCGGAGCAAGCGTGCTCGCAACACAGTTGTGGCGCTTTGCTCGGAGTAGCGTAATCGTTTACACAGAAAGTCGTAATTATTTACAGCGACATGGTTACGCATTCATACATTACGATTTTCTGTAATTACTCGCTTCGAATGTTGTTCGCATGCAACCGCTCAGATTAACTCCGCAGCGCTGGCTTCGGGTTTTTTTTTCAGTGCATCGCGCTAACGTTTCACCCAACAGTATTATAAAGTTAATACTTTATAATTTTTAAAATTAATTGATTTTATTAATTTTATATACTTTAATTATTTAAATTATTTTTGATTTTGGAATTATTGAAATTTTATCATTTTTATGCGATTTGAAAGATGAAAATTTCACCCTGTTTGTAGAATTTTAGAAAGTATATCACTGATGGCAGGAAGTACTTTTCAACAAAATTTTCTGATGATAAGGAATTCCTCCGCGATAATTTTCGTAATATTTTTCTCAATCTTTTTCCGCTAAACAGAAAAATCGTAACTGTTCCTTTTCGCGAGATATAGCTATTTTTTAATAAAATCGTTGAACTCATATAATATACATTTGTGAACACTATTAACTTTTGAAAATAAATATTTTAGTGAGCTAACTGTTGAATATGATAAATAAATGTTTGTATGAATAAATATTTTAATAAATAAATATAAAAATATAATGATAATTTAATAATATATTTTTTAAAATAATTATAATAAAAAATTTTTTTTTCTAATAATGTTTTATGTTAATAATATAATAATTTTTTTTAATCAATATTTTAGTGAGCTAGATGTGGTTTATATTTCCAAATATAAAAAAAAGTTGAAAAAAAAAAAAAAATAAAACAAAATTGTGAGAAAAAAAAATTTGTAAGAATAAAAATATTATAAAATAAAGCAGTGTATTTCACTTTATTGACCTATATTTAATTAATATTGTAAGTTTTTGTTGACTTATTTCTAAGTTATTCATTTTATTTTTTTTTGTATCAATTATTTTAATAAATCAATAATGTTAATAAATGTATGAAATATAAATGTATATTCTATATACAAAAATAACTATATCTTGCGGAAAGAAACAGCTACGATTTTCTGTTTAGCGGCAAATGATTAAGAAAAATATTATGAAAGTTGCCACAGAAGAATTTCTTGTCGACAAAAAATTTTGATGAAAAGTATTGTACTTGTCGTATTTATACTTGCTGGGTTCGTTGTTTCCCACTTTTCTATTCTTCTAGAAGTTTCTACCTCGTGGCTTCTGTTTTTCCATGCTTTACTTTGTTCATTCTCTACAGGTCTTAACTTGTCAGCTGGTTCGTCATCATTTCTTTCGATCACGAGTTGTTGTTAGCTGGTTTCAGATGTCTAGTCAGCGCTTTCTTACTGGCTTATTCATTTAGTTTAATATATTTCTTATACTTCTACGTTTTATTATTTTCTAGAATATTCCACCCGTAACATAATAAAATTTATTATTTTTATAAAAAAAATTTAGTATTTTTATAGCATCAATTCTAATATAATATATCAAATATTTTTACTCTGTCATATAAAATTTTACTATATTATAATTTTTACTATGTAACATAGCAATTTGTCTAAAAAGAAATAGTTTTATTTCTTAAATGATGTTGCCAATTCTATCATACCTTACAGTAATATTTGTTATAAATATAATAAAACTCCCCATAATTTTTAAATGTCCCAGCTCTCCTATAAATTTAGATAATTTGTAAATCAATATTGATTTTTGTTATCTTATTTATTTAAGTTTTTTAATTAAATCATTTTATTATTCTTTTAATTTTTTTTTAATTATAATTTTTCAAGATAATACCTTGATAATCAATTTCCAGTCAAAAAAAAGCAAAAACGATGTAAGCATCGTAGTGTCAGCTTTTCGAAGATCGAAGAGCTTCTACGATTGATCTAAAAGTGTCTAATCTCATATATTTAATGAGTCTTCGAAATTTGTACAAGAGATGACAAAACTTAGAGAAACGCCACCTAGTGATCCATGATCGCTATTGATGATCAATTATGTTGGTTTGACTTCCAGCAGCGTTGGGGTTCGATTATTTTTTTGTACCACTATGCTATGTTCAGAGTGTACCAGATCAAGAAGTCGATGAGAGATTGCCAACTTCGGAGTAGGCAAGCTTATCGATACCAACTGTACGAAAGAACTAGATCGAAAACTAGTAATGAATAGCGAATTAACCTGTAAATTCGCACATGGAGTTAAATGTGAACAAACGATGGAATTCATAAAAGGTTAAAATGGATTTTAATATTTTCATATTTAATATTTAAGATTTTCATCAAGCTTTTGTTATGGTAAGCTGTAAGAAACTTTTCTTTAAAAAATTTTAAAAAAAATTTCTACTATAAAAATTTTAAATAGAAATAAAATTTATTTATGTTTACTAATTTATTTGTTTTTATTTATTTTAAGGCATGAGAATGAAAATTTAAATTTATTTGATTTGCATTGCATACTTATTATTAAAATAAATATAAATTGTTAGAAATCGTAAAATATTTTTCTGTTCTCTACTACTTGAAACATAATGAATTGTTATATTTTTGTTACAGAGAACTTATGGTAAATGGTAGGATGAAGCACCTTCCAAATCTATAGATTATATGCCTTAAAATAATGTTCCCATTGTTAGTCATGATTACATAGGTAAGTCTATTTTTTTGTTGTGTATTTTCTGTACAATTGTTTACAATTTTTGATATTACAGAACCTTCAATCATACAAAGATTCGCAGTTAAGAAGTTATTGGATGCCTGATAGTGTAAGCAAACAATGTTATGAATGTGGTGAGAGATTTACAACATTTCGAAGAAGACATCATTGTCGAGTATGTGGACAAATCTTATGTTCAAAATGTTATTGCGATGAAATTCCAGGAAAAATCATGGGTTGTCATGGTATGCACATAAATTTAATTTTATTTATAAATTTAATATTTACTCAAACTAAATTAAATATTCATTGATAGGTGATTTAAGAGTTTGTACATATTGTTGTAAAGTTGTTCTATCATATTTGCAATCTTCTGATATGAGAAGTGATCTTTCTGCTGATTTAAAAGCTCTTCAGGAAGATTACTAATTCACCACCTAATTCTAATATTTCATGCATGAGAATACAAATTTATTTCTACTAGAATGCGTACGCACGATCATAAATTATTACTGTCGTCAATGTAAATCAAAATATACGTTCGCCAGTTTACTCATCAAAAGGTTAAGGTCAACTACTTGTTTTTTAAAGCGCTAACGGATCATTTTGGAGCAACAATTAAACCACGCATTGTTATTTTGTTTGAAAAACTTTAGAAAAAAAAGTAATATTTAGGAGTATTTTTCAACGTAAAATTTTACGTTTCTATTGTAGAATGACAAAAAAGAAACCAAAAATAATTGTCTTTGATTTAAGTTAGAAATTTTACAATTATTTACTTTTGCTATAGATTTTTCAAATCTTTTAAAAATAAATAAATAGTCGTTTCTATCATATTTTACATTATTTTAATTTGACTGTTCTTTAATTATAATGAATTTGAATGTCATTTTGTATTTTTTTGGTTCATAATACATAGATATTTTTTAATTGAAATAAATCGATGAGAAATTTCCAAAATACATTGTTTTAGATTATACTCTTTGGCCTTTTTGGGTAGATACACATGTAACACCTCCATTTAGGAAAGGGTTTGTATAAGTGATTTTTTTTATAAAAATTTTCATTTGCCAAATATTTAAGTTTAATTTTAATAAGAATCAAAATTTTCAATAAAATATTTATTATTTTAGTTCAGATGGTAAAGTAATTGATGCTCATGGTCAAAAAATAAAATATTACCCAGATTCACCAGCAATTCTTAAACAATTATCAGAAGAAGCATATGAAATTGGTGTAGCTTCTAGAACTGGAGAAATCAAAAGAGCCAATCAGTTGTTAAATTTATTTGGATGGGAAAAATATATAAAGTACAAAGAAATTTATCCTGGTTGTAAAACTCCACATTTTTCAAAGTAATACATTTAATTATATTTAATTTCTTGTAATCAGGAATTTATGATGATTGAATATTCAAATTTTTTTCAGAATTAAAAATGCATCTGGTGTTGAGTACAAGAATATGATTTTCTTTGATGATGAACATAGAAATATTAATGATTTAAATAAAGTAGGTGTATTATCAATTTTAGTAAAGGATGGTGTTACACATAAAGTTATCCAGGAAGGTCTTAAGAAATTTGCAAATGAAAGATAATGATTATAAATTTATTGTTTGTAAAATTATATTTTTTAAAGATTTGTATAAATGTATAAAAGATTTATTTATTGTATAATTTTAAATAATCAGCTAAAAGAGATTCTGCAATAAAATATATTTAAATTTTAAAAATCATCATTGTCAATTAATTTAATTCAATCATTGCTAAATAATTCTGAACTGGTTTAGTAATGGAAATATCACTGACATCCGTTGCACTTTTTATTTTAAAATAGTTAGCACATGATTCTTGTGGTTTTTGATTCAAAGACTTTATCATAAATTGATTTAACTCACTTTTATTCATGGATTTAGAGATTAAAGATTTTAAGTGACCAGCATCAAAATTATTAAATGGACAGCCACTTTCATAACTTGTTCCAGGCACCTGTTCCTGCAATATAAAAAAATTATTTAAAATTCAATACAAATTTGTTTGATCAAAACATTAACACAGCGAGAAAATTATTTCCATATGGGCTCATACTTGTAAATCGCTTTGTATCCATGACTGGCAAACAGATTCTAAAAAGTTTACTTATAGTATTAGACGTATGTATGGATTAGAAGGTGGAAGAAAAAATTACAAAACTCCTAATTTTCGCGTTCTTTGTGTAAATATAAAACATGTTTTTCCTTAATGTTTTGATTAAACAAATTTTTATTGAATTTTAAATAATTTTTTTATATTGCAGGAACAGGTGCCTGGAACAAGTTATGAAAGTGGTTGTCCATTTAATAATTTTGATGCTGGTCACTTAAAATCTTTAATCTCTAAATCTATGAATAAAAGTGAGTTAAATCAATTTATGATAAAGTCTTTAAATCAAAAACCACAAGAATCATGTGCTAACTATTTTAAAATAAAAAGTGCAACGGATGTCAGTGATATTTCCATTACTAAACCAGTTCAGAATTATTTAGCCATGATTGAATTAAATTAATTGACAATGATGATTTTTAAAATTTAAATATATTTTATTGCAGAATCTCTTTTAGCTGATTATTTAAAATTATACAATAAATAAATCTTTTATACATTTATACAAATCTTTAAAAAATATAATTTTACAAACAATAAATTTATAATCATTATCTTTCATTTGCAAATTTCTTAAGACCTTCCTGGATAACTTTATGCGTAACACCATCCTTTACTAAAATTGATAATACACGTACTTTATTTAAATCATTAATATTTCTATGTTCATCATCAAAGAAAATCATATCCTTGTACTCAACACCAGATGCATTTTTAATTCTGAAAAAAATTTGAATATTCAATCATCATAAATTCCTGATTACAAGAAATTAAATATAATTAAATGTATTACTTTGAAAAATGTGGAGTTTTACAACCAGGATAAATTTCTTTGTACTTTATATATTTTTCCCATCCAAATAAATTTAACAACTGATTGGCTCCTTTGATTTCTCCAGTTCTAGAAGCTACACCAATTTCATATCCTTCTTCTGATAATTGTTTAAGAATTGCTGGTGAATCTGGGTAATATTTTATTTTTTGACCATGAGCATCAATTACTTTACCATCTGAACTAAAATAATAAATATTTTATTGAAAATTTTGATTATTATTAAAATTAAACTTAAATATTTGGCAAATGAAAATTTTTATAAAAAAAATCACTTATACAAACCCTTTCCTAAATGGAGGTGTTACATGTGTATCTACCCAAAAAGGCCAAAGAGTATAATCTAAAACAATGTATTTTGGAAATTTCTCATCGATTTATTTCAATTAAAAAATATCTTTGCATTATGAACCAAAAAAATACAAAATGACATTCAAATTCATTATAATTAAAGAACAGTCAAATTAAAATAATGTAAAATATGATAGAAACGACTATTTATTTATTTTTAAAAGATTTGAAAAATCTATAGCAAAAGTAAATAATTGTAAAATTTCTAACTTAAATCAAAGACAATTATTTTTGGTTTCTTTTTTGTCATTCTACAATAGAAATGTAAAATTTTACGTTGAAAAATACTCCTAAATATTACTTTTTTTTCTAAAGTTTTTCAAACAAAATAACAATGCGTGGTTTAATTGTTGCTCCAAAATGATCCGTTAGCGCTTTAAAAAACAAGTAGTTGACCTTAACCTTTTGATGAGTAAACTGGCGAACGTATATTTTGATTCACATTGACGACAGTAATAATTTATGATCGTGCGTACGCATTCTAGTAGAAATAAATTTGTATTCTCATGCATGAAATATTAGAATTAGGTGGTGAATTAGTAATCTTCCTGAAGAGCTTTTAAATCAGCAGAAAGATCACTTCTCATATCAGAAGATTGCAAATATGATAGAACAACTTTACAACAATATGTACAAACTCTTAAATCACCTATCAATGAATATTTAATTTAGTTTGAGTAAATATTAAATTTATAAATAAAATTAAATTTATGTGCATACCATGACAACCCATGATTTTTCCTGGAATTTCATCGCAATAACATTTTGAACATAAGATTTGTCCACATACTCGACAATGATGTCTTCTTCGAAATGTTGTAAATCTCTCACCACATTCATAACATTGTTTGCTTACACTATCAGGCATCCAATAACTTCTTAACTGCGAATCTTTGTATGATTGAAGTTTCTGTAATATCAAAAATTGTAAACAATTGTACAGAAAATACACAACAAAAAAATAGACTTACCTACCCGAATGGAAATTTTTCGGTGTATCAAAATGTATAAAAGTGTATGAAAGTGTATTGAAGCATACAAAAATGTATCAAAGTGTATGAAAATGTATCTAAGAGCGATTTTTCAGACCTTATTCTCGATCCATTTTGATACACTCTGATACACTTAAATACACTTTGGTACACTTTGGTACATTTCTTAAAAAGTGAGCTGAAATTAAATTTCCTCAATTTTTTTGATGTTATACACTTTGACACATTTTGATACACTTTGACACATTTTGATACACTTTTACACACTTTGATACACTTTTACACACTTTAATATACTATGGTACATGTCGATACACTTCTGAGTATTAGCCTAAATTGTTTTTCCTGTTTTATTTTGCACACGTTTGTACACTTTGATACACTTTTACACACTTTGATACACTTTAATATACTATGGTACATCTTGATACACTTCTGAGTATTAACCTTTTCCTGTTTTATTTTGCACACGTTTGTACACGTTGATACACTTTTACACACTTTGACACACTTTAATATACTATGGTACATCTTGATACACTTCTGAGTATTATCCTTTTCCTGTTTTATTTTGCACACGTTTGTACAATTTGATACATTTTTTTTCTTTTTTTTTTTTTTTTTAAAGATTAATATATAAAGGATATTGTCCTCTATATGATTAATCTTTTTTCTATGGTGAGGTCGAGGGAGTCCCCGCCCGGTATCTGTTTATCACATTACATCAGGCTAGACTGTCAGACCCACCATACCGAAAACTTTGACTACCGATGGATGGTCAGCCACTTTTGGTGACCAACAATCAACCGATACCCAATGAGATCGGATTTTTGAGAGTCGCGATATAAAATGGCACGTACACTAATTTTCTTTCAAAAAAAAAGTTTAGAGGTACCTGGCCAGGATTCGAACCCATGCCCTCCGCGTTGAAGGCAAGAGCTCTATCCGTTACGCCACCGCGCTCTCTTTATGTAATATAATACATTTTAATAAAACACGATACACTTCGATACATTTCTAAGTAAGAAATTAAAAATGGTTTTACCATGCACACTTTGATACACATGCGTACATTTTTTATACATTTTAATAGTGTTTAATACACTTTTTAGGCATGAAACGGTGTATTAAAATAAGCCGTTTTCATTTTAGATATTTTCATAAATTTTAATGTATTAATGCCCCTTGGGATAAATGTAAGGTTAATAAAACGACAATATTGAAAAAATTGAAAAATATTTTTATAAATTATAAAAGTAAAATATAAAAAGTAATTTAAAACATAAGAATTAGCAATATATATTTGAAATATAATTTGTAATGAAAAACTTACATTCTATATTAGCATTAAATATTTAAACATTAATATTATTAGAAATTTATAAATAATAAAAGTTTAATAGAGACAACTTCAAAAAAATAATTATTCTTTTGTAATACATATCAAGTAATGAGATAAGATAAATAATTTATACTAATAAACACATTTTTAATGTAATAACATTATTAAATATAAATATTTAAACATTGTTGTTTCTAAGATAGTTTTTTTTTATAAATTTTCATTTGTATTGTCTATTGAGACTAAGTTATTTTTTGTAGTCTTTGCAGTCGCATCTTCATTATTATTAGTATTATTGCTGTTTCCATTTTGCACAGTCAATATGTTACAGGGATCTTGTTGATTATTTAAGGAAGAGGCTTCATTTAATGGAAATTTATTTTAGTTAAAATTTTTAAAATGTATCAAAGTGTGCAAAAGTGTATCAAAGTATGCAAAAGTGTATCCAATAAAAACGACATTTTTCCTTTATTGGAAAAATGTATGAAAGTGTATTAAAGTGTGCAAAAGTATATCAAAGTGTATCAAAGTGTGCAAAAGTGTATCAAAGTGTGTAACACATAGCAAATGTAGAAATTAATTTTAGTCAACATTTTCGAAAAGTGTATCAAAGTGTATCAAAGTGTGCAAAAGTGTATCAATGTATGCAAAAGTGTATCCAAGAAAATCAACATTTTTCCTTTATTAGAAAAATGTATGAAAGTGTATCAAAGTGTATGAAAGTGTCCAAAAAATATATGAAAATGTGCAAAAGTGTATTAAAGTGTATCAAAGTGTATATCATTAAGGAATATAAAAAATTGATACCAAGAAACTTTTTTTTGGAAGTGTATAAAAATGTATGAAAGTGTATCAAAGTGTACCAAAGTGTATTAACATTTGGTCCGAAATATCGCTCTTAGATACACTTTGATACACTTTGATACACTTTCGTATGATTTGGATACATTTACCATTTTCACTGGGGTATGTAATCATGACTAACAATGGGAACATTATTTTAAGGCATATAATCTATAGATTTGGAAGGTGCTTCATCCCACCATTTACCATAAGTTCTCTGTAACAAAAATATAACAATTCATTATGTTTCAAGTAGTAGAGAACAGAAAAATATTTTACGATTTCTAACAATTTATATTTATTTTAATAATAAGTATGCACTGCAAATCAAATAAATTTAAATTTTCATTCTCATGCCTTAAAATAAATAAAAACAAATAAATTAGTAAACATAAATAAATTTTATTTCTATTTAAAATTTTTATAGTAGAAATTTTTTTTAAAATTCTTTAAAGAAAAGTTTTTTACAGCTTACCATAACAAAAGCTTGATGAAAATCTTAAATATTAAATATGAAAATATTAAAATCCATTCTAACCTTTTATGAATTCCATCGTTTGTTCACATTTAACTTCACGTGCGAATTTACAGGTTAATTCGCTATTCATTACTAGTTTTCGATCTAGTTCTTTCGTACAGTTGGTATCGATAAGCTTGCCTACTCCGAAGTTGGCAATCTCTCATCGACTTCTTGATCTGGTACACTCTGAACATAGCATAGTGGTACAAAAAAATAATCGAACCCCAACGCTGACTTCCAGTCATTAGGATGTGTTTTGCTATCTATTACACAAATTTCAAAGACGCAGATTTATGAGGCTAGACACTCTCAGATGGATTATAGAAGCTCTTCGATCTTCGAAGAGGTGACACTACGATGTTTACATCGTTTTTGCTTTTTCCTTTGACTGGAAAATAATTATCAAAGTATTATCTTAAAAAATAATAATTAAAAAAAACTTATCAGAATAATAAAATAATTACATTAAGAAATTAAAAAAAATAAAATTAAAAAAAAATCAATATTGAGTTTAAAATTATATAAATTATATGAATTATATAAATTAATTTGCAACCCAATATTTATTATTTTTCATTTTATTTATTTTAATTTCCTAATTTTTGGTCAAGCGATTCATCAAATAATTTTTTATATGATTTATCGAATGATAAATCGCGCTAAATCATTACTTGAAAAATCATTTGACAGATCGTTTGATATATCATTCGATAAGTAGTTTACTTGTACAAGGAAAAAAGCTTATTAAGGTGATCTCGGAGTTTAGGTTAGGTTTGATTTTTCAGAATTTAAAATTTTTCACCACTTTTTGAAACGTACAGAATGGTGGAAAACTTTAAAATCCTAAACATTCTATAAACTCAAAACATTATTTGTAAACTACTGATATGGAAATTGAACCTAATTTCCGAAGTCGCCTTAACACGACGCTGGAAGGTTTAGCGCTGTCTTTTTCTATTCGACAGTTTCAACTATCGTGCATATATTATAACTGGAGAATAGAAAAGGATAACGCTATACTCTTACAGCGTACTCTTAAGAGCAGGTCGTATATCTCCGTCCTTTTCTAATCAAAGAATTAATTTTTTTGCAAAAACTAATGATTGTAGCAAAAAATAAGGAGATAGCCCCATCTCGTATAATAAAAAGCAAGATTTTTTTTGATGAGGAAAAATTATTTTTATCGATTCGTTTTGAAGAAAACCTTGAAAAACGTAAAAAATAGAGGTTAGGATGGACAATGCAGTTTTTCAAGGTTTCCTTAAAAACAAAGTGTCAAGAGTGTGCGCATATTTTACGTTTGGGTTTTTGTGAAGGCTGCCGTGGGCAGAAGCGCCCTCTTAGCTTCTCTCTCTCTGTATATGCGTCGGTCGGTCTGTCAGTCCTTGTTGAGCGACACATCGTAGAGCCTCCAGACTTTATTAGCATAGATCTGTATTCTTGGTGTTTTATACGAGTGTGCTTTGTAAAGGGAGTGTATTGTTAAAACAATAAATACTTTGAATGCAGTTTGTGTGTGACTCTTTGCTGTGTCTACGTAGTTAAAACTATTAACAACCTCGCCCCTAAATTGAAATATACTAATACAAAGCGATAAAAATAATTTTTCCTCATCAAAGAAAATCTTGCTTTTTATTATACGAGATGGGGCTATCTCCTTATTTTTTGCTACAATCATTAATTTTTGCAAAAAAATCAATTCTTTGATTAGAAAAGGACAGATATACTCCACCTCCTCTTAAGAGCATGACGAAGCTGTCCGCCTTCTAATAATATTTCCAATCTTAACTTATGAATAAACGATGCGTTTAATTGAGTTTCTTTGCTACAAAGAAAAAATTTGTAAGATTAAACTCTAGTGCGGACAACTCAATAAATCCACCAAAATATTATACATACAAAGTTATAATAAAAACTTTTAATATGTCGTATTTTAAGGTTAGGTTTTTCGAGTTTGATATCTAATTTCCAATCCAAGCTCATAAAAAAATAACAAGTCCAAATGATTTTTTATTTTAACAAAAATTATTGTATAAATATAGCTTTAGTGCGGACAAGTCATTATATTTGTTTAATTTAAGAATTTAAAAAGATATTGATAAAATAAAAAAAGCAAAACTCGATTGCTGCAGCTCCGACATGCCGTTAAGAAAAAATACAAACGACAAAAAATAATGCAAAGACCGATTTTATTTTTATATTTTGTAAAAAATATATTATTCACGACACAAACCAAATTTTTATGTTTTTGAACAATAAAAAAATTGCAAAATAAACTTTTTGCTAGCCTAATATAATATAAAACATCGAATATTTAGAAAACCTATTAAAATAATTTGTGCATTTTTTCCGTACAACCACAGGAATGAAATCAAGTTTTTCCCATTTATCGCTATTTTTTATTTTTTCTTGTTGAAGTTATGTCAAATTTATTTTTATCCTCTATGCATATCACTATTTTTAATAGATGGCGCAACTTTTTTATTGACTAACTTATTGCTTTTTTGTTTCCAAATCTTACTGAAATTAAATATACATATAAACCTTATTATGTTTGTAGGTATTTATATAATATTTATGTACCCCACAATTTGGAAGAATTATTTCCTTGAATGTTTGATAATTTTTTCATTGATTAACATCCATTGCATTCTATATAGCTTGATTCTTGCGAATAAATTACATTATGTTAATGAAGCAAGAGATACAAAATAAAAAATAATTATTAAGAATGGTCGAAGTCGGTTCAAAGCTTTCTGTTAGCACAACGGCAGAAAAATAATTAAACTCGACCTGGAGTGAGAAAGAGCGCGTTTGAGAATGTTGAGTCTTTGTGAGTTAAAGGAAAAAGGAGGACTGTACAAATAGAATTGATAATGTGGACGGAACGCCGGCGCCCGAATAATTAATGCAGCACGATTAACGCATGAAATGACTGTAAGTTCAGCTAAGATTTCGACCCGTCGGTACATTTTGTTTTGAAACACGAGAATGTTTAGCCTCCTGCTGGGGGCAATTCCACTCACTATGGGGGTCCTACTTTGGCACCACAAACATATGGTTATATCCTTCATGCATAGACACATTGTAAAAGTCCATTAATATAAGAGTTTGAGATCCTTTTTTGGACTTTTGATTAAGTCTTTAAATACCGTGACTTACTTTTTTGATTTGAAATTATTAGAAAGTGACGAGGGAATCACTTTAGGGTAAAAAGTCCAAAATAAAGTTAGTAGAGGCTGACAAATTTACGTGTAAATTTTTATTGTTTTGGATTATATCAAATTACTGGGAAAATTAAACGAATTCATTTTTTGCAACGTAATATTACCGCTTGTTAGAATCAATTCTAAGAGTAAAAAATCAGTCGATGAAAATAAGATTTCGATAAACTAATCAAATTTTACTTTATAATTTTACTAAATAATTAATTATTATCAATTTTCATAAGGAATCGTAGAAAAATTAAATGCGTATCAGTAAAACTGTCACCAATATGTAAAACTTGATATTTCTTCCAGCGTTGAAGAGTAGAACGAATTTTTTATGTCGTCATTGAGTGATTTTGGGACTATGGTTGAAAGAATATTGTTAATAAAACAGTTATAAAAAGAAACTAAAAATACAACTCAATCCATCTGCATTGAAGCTAAATTTCTATGTCCTTTTAACTAAAAATTCAGCTAAAAAAATAATTGTTTTTCTTTTAATAATAATTTGTTTTATGAAATTTACCAGTTTAATATAATTTTAAAAAGTTTATATTTAACCTCCAAATTAATAAATGTAATTATCTTTTTTTACGTTTTTTTTTATAACATTTTCTTATTCTTCTTTTTTCCCATTCAATAACTTAATAATTTTATTCCTCCGAATTTAACAAATTTATCAAACTTTATCTCTTTAAATTTCCTTAAAAAAATAACTCTCTTTCTTTATTTGTTTTTTCCTTATATAAGTGCACATTTAAAATATATAATTTATGAGACGAAATTGTTAAAATATAATTTATACTATACAGCTTAGAATAATTAAAAAGTAAGTAATATTACAATAAATTAAGAATTTTACAAATGTTTTCTAGAAGAGTGGAAACATTATTTGTGAATTGTAACTTTACTGTCTACATTGAATTGAATTCTCTAATGTATATTTTATATTTTCAGGATAAATCAAGATTAATATGAATGAATGTGTTTAACGGGATGTCGTAGTTGTTGGAATCGAGTTTTGCTTTTTTTATCTTACTGATATCTTTTTAAATTCACTATTTGGGCAAATATAATGACTTGTCCGCGCTAAAACTATATTAATACAATAATTTTTGTTAAATTAAAAATTCAATTTAGCTTCATATTTTTTTATGAACTTTGAATGAAAATTAGATATCAAGCTCGATAAACCTAACCTCAAAATAGTATATATCGAAAGTTTGTTTATAACTTTTTATGTATGTTATTTTGATAAATTTCTTGACTTGTCCGCGCTAAGGATTAATCTTACGAATTTTCTTACTGAAGTGAAAGAATTTGATTTGACGCACTATTTACTCATGAACTTTGAATAAAAATATTATTAGGAGGAGCAGAACTACGATATCCTCTTAATGCAATTCATGTTTTTTGATATTAACTATTCTTTCAACCTGAAATAAATAAAAAATTTCGGTAATAAAAGAAATTAAGGAGATTTAAAACGGACACTACACCTGCACTCATAAATATTGACTGTCTTTCCATTTCATTGCTGAATTTCCAGAAAAAAAATGCATTAGCTTGTAGTGTGTGTCATAATGATTATTTGGTTAAAATTTTTAGATAAATTAATTTATTAGTTTTTAAGATATTTGGATTTCTAGTACAAAAGTGAAAAATTTTAATAAATAATATTGGAACTCAAAATGTTCAATAATTAATGAATGGGTTTATTTGAAAATTTAACTGAATTGTCTTCATGGTACATACTATAAGCTAAAGCGTTTCTTTACTGAAAATTTTGCAATAAAATGGAAATATAGTCAATATTTATGAGTTCGGATGTAGTGTCGATTCTACATCTCCTTAATCTTATTAAATACTTTAAGTAGGCAACATACCAAGTGTCAACACATAATAATAAACACTGTTAAAAAAAATATTAAATTTAATGTAAAATATGAAACTAGATTCCAATCCGTGTCATTAATTTTAAAAATTAATTCTTAAAATTATGATAAAATTATTAAATTTCATGCAATTTTCTAGTGGAATTGAGTATAAATTATTAATTTTAAGAATTAATTTTTAAAATTAATAACATGGATTGGAAGCTACTTTGATATTTTATATTAAGGGGATGTAAAATGGACACTACACCTGTACTCATAAATATTCACTATCTTAACATTGTATTGCAAAATTTTCAATAAAAAAATGCATTAAGTTGTAGTATGTACCATGAAGATTATT
Organism: Anastatus disparis; assembly: GCA_017163975.1. NCBI lineage: Eukaryota > Metazoa > Arthropoda > Insecta > Hymenoptera > Eupelmidae > Anastatus > Anastatus disparis. The sequence goes on along the minus strand of JAFFSR010000301.1, from coordinate 2,479,748 downwards.
TAGTTAAATTTTTAAATGAATTCATTCATTAGTTATTGACAATTTTTGGTTCCAAAATTATTTATTAAAATTTTTCAATTTGTACAGGAATCCAAATATCTGAAAAGCTAATGAATGAATTTATTTGAAAACTTATCAAAATAATCATCATGATACATACTACAAGCTAATGCATTTCTTTTCTGGAAATTCAGCAATAAAATAAAAAGGAAGCTAATATCTATAAGTACAGGTGTAGTGTCCGTTTTACATCTCCTTAAATTAAACTTTTTTTTTAACAGTGAAGGTACTGTGGCCCTCTTTCAAATTGTGCTTATTGACCTGCGATTTTTTTCTTAAAAAGTTATCAGATTCGTGAAGAATAGACACGTATCTTTAGTTTTAACGGCATGTCGGAGCTGCAGCAATCGAGTTTTGCTTTTTTTATTTTATCGATATCTTTTTAAATTCTTAAATTAAACAAATATAATGACTTGTCCGCACTAAAGTTATATTAATACAATAATTTTTGTTAAAATAAAAAATCATTTGGACTTGTTATTTTTTTATGAGCTTGGATTGGAAATTAGATATCAAACTCGACAAACCTAACCTTAAAATACGATGTATTGAAAGTTTTTATTATAACTTTGTATGTATAATATTTTGGTGGTTTTCTTGAGTTGTCCGCACTAGAGTTTAATCTTATAAACTTTTTCTTTATAGCAAAAAAACAGGAGTGGCAGTCGTGGGGACTGGCCGACAGAAGCTATGCTTCCAGTATATATATAGAAACTAGGAAGTTAAAAAATTATAGGTTATTTTTTAATGAAAACTGATTATTTTTCATTCAATGTATTATGTATTTAAAAATATATTAATAATATAGTTTATTAATATCAATTATTAAAAAATTAAGAAAGAAATGTTTATACGCAGCTTATAAAGTTTCATTGATATAAAAAAACGAAGCAGTAAAACTTTCTAGTTTCTCAAATAAAATATATAGAAATGTACAATACCAAAATTTACGAAAAATTTTTCGTAAAAAAATAATTTTTCAAATAGAAACATAGAATAAAAAATTAAAAAAGAAATTAAAATAAAGATAAAATACCAATTTTGTTTTGTGCTGTAAAATTTTTCTGTCATTTTTTTCTATTTTTTTTACCGTATCAAATAGTTTTTAAATTTGTGGAATTTTTTTAACTTTTTTCAATTATTTATAACTATTTAAGAAATAAAGATATGTAAGAAGACTAGGGAAAAAATAGTATATTACACACCAAGGGAGGTAAAGTACTGGCGAGTCCATAGCACATATAATTGCCACCTCGAGCCGAAGGCGAGGGTGGCAAATATGTGCTATGAGCTCGCCATTTTACCTCCCGTGGAGTGTATACTATTTTTCGCCATACCCAGGCCGAAACTATGACTTTTGTTTTTCGGCGCCGGGACGAAAGTCGTAGTTTCGGGCAGGGTATGGCGAAAAAAATATTTTTTTTATTAGAATTATATTTTTTTAACTGAGCAAATAATATATATATATATATATATATATATATATATATATATATATATATATATTTATACAGTAAGATTACGAGGAAAGTACCTATACGAAATCAGTAGGTGCAAGTGAGAGGGTATAGGGAAACCTTGTTAACATAAAAACATATTTAGAAAAAGAGAAACAGTACCCGCTTTGTGTTTACCTATAACGTTCTAGTATATATAGATACTTTCCTCAAAATTTTACTGTGTATATATATATATATACACACACACACACTACAAGCATCAATCGTAGTACATTCAACGCTCTCATCCACTTGTGTATATACACGCATATTCTTAAGCGGAATGGGAGAGAGGGAAAGAAAGAAAGAGAAAAAAGAATTTAAGTGTTTGTATGTTGATAGAATTATGGCACCCTGTGCCATATTCGTACATTCACGCTGGGTGACATTTGGGACTGTCGATTTTTATACATTTAGTGCCCCTGCCGTAACGTCGCGTAAGAAGCATAGCTTCAAAAACTCGATTAAACGCATCGTTTATTCATAAGTTAGGATTGGAAATATTATTAGAAGGCGGACAGCTTCGTCATGCTCTTAAATATCTCTGATACTTTTTATTTTAGAGAAAAATTCTAATGAGAAAATAGTATATTTTTCCCCTAGGGAAAAAAAGTAAAGAATGTCCGAAATCGTATGTAAATTGTCACCCGAGCCGAAGGCGAGGGAGGCAAACATACGATTTAAGGCATTCTTTTTTTTCCCGTGGCGAAAATGCGATTTTTTTCAACACCGGGCCGAAAATACAACTTTTTTTTTGGCGCTATGTAAAAAAGTAGTAGTTTCGGGCCAGGTGTTGAAATAAATGTATTTCGTTACAATATGCCTACAAAATTTAACATAATCCAATTAAAAAATTTTTTTTTAATTTTCTACACTGTAAAAAATTTTGTGCAATTCGTGAAATTTTATTTTGTACAAATATTTTTGTATTAAAATTTTACAAACATGTTTGTAAAATCAACACAAAAAATTTTGTAATTTAAAAATATATGTGTATTTTTTGTAGAATTAACACATGGAGTTTGTAAATTTTACAAACATGTGTGTACTTATTAATTTTAACACAAAAAAAATGTATTTCATCTCTAACACTTATGTGTGTTAAAATTACAAATTTTTTTTCATTGTGTATTATAGTTAATTGCTGTGTTTATGTAGACATAAAGTAAACTGGGATAAAACAACATAGCAGAATAAAAGGGAATAGTCCAATTTCTTGGCTGCTACTGATGTCATCTATATGATAGCCTTGGAATTGAAAATACCTCTATTATCATTTTGTATATGATTGGTACATCATCAATAGCCTCGTGTTGACTTTAACGAAGGTCGAAAATTTTTAAACTATTGCAGATCGATGTTACCGTAGTAATTATCCTACGTGTAATCTTTCCCTAACGTATATATTCAGTAACTACATAATGCTATAAATTTATAATTATTAGTTCTCCATACTTCAGTTGTTTAATTTTACTTGTGATTATTAGAAATTAATGATTAGATTATTTGTAACCTCAGGGCAAAACGGAATACTTTATATATTTCATGTTTTTTTAATGTAATGATGAAAGCTGTGGCCCTTAAAAATATTTTTAATGAAAAGTTTGAATTAAAAGGTATTCTGATCTGTATTAAATAATAAGATCAACCCTAGCAAACATAGTAAAAGAGATAAAAAATCTGATCTTTCACTAGGTAGAGGGATTAAAAAAGATGTAAATGATATTCATTTAAGGTATCAGACCTGAGTTTAAGCCTGAAGAAAAATCAAATTTAAATGTAGTCATAATTTTTTTCCCTAATAATATTAATGAATGAAACTTCTTTTTACCTCAAATATATATTAAATACAAGACTTCGACCCAAGAATAATTTTAAAAAATCTCATCCGAAGTTTAGAAAAAAAAAATTATGACTACATTGAAATTTGATTTTTTTTCAGGCTTAAACAAAGTCCTGATACCTTAACTAATATAGAAAATAGGTCTTTACCGCACGCGCGAGGATCGCCGCTCAAGCAGTTAACGGCAGGCCGGAGTAGATCCTGATACCGACCGAGTAACAATTGAATTGTTTGTTATTTACTCAAGTATTAATCGGTGTATCTTCAAATTAAAGGTTGAGCGCAATAGATATTATTATTATGAACATCTATGCACAAGAAAAAAAAATTCTACCGCTTTGTTTTTGAGAAAAGTAAGGAACACCGAAGTAAAAGTTTATGTTTATAATATTTTTGCGTTCCTTACTTTTCTCAAAAACAAATCGGTAGATTTTTTTCTTCTTGTGCATAAATATTTGTAATAATAATATCTATTGCGCTTAACCTTCAATTTGCAGATACGCCGATTAATACTTGAGTAAATAACAAAAATTTCAATTAGACAAGGACAGCGAATCCGGCCTGCTCTTAAAACCTATTTTTTGCACGTGTTATGTACCGTTTTCGCTCACAAGGTTCGAAAAGTTCGATCATAATTTAAGAAAATAATAGTCTAGAAGTAATCGGGAAAGAATTTTTCAATTTAAAATGTTTATAAGAAAAGATAAAAATACACGTTATGTTATAATAAGTATAATAAAAAAATAATGATATAATAATAATAATAATAATATAATAATAATATCTGTGGTCGAAAGGCAAAATAACATAAGTTATATGCTTATACAAAGGACTTATGTTGTTTTGCTTTTTGACCACAGATATAATAATGATATAATAGACTCAAACATTATAAGATTATTTTCATAAACAAAGAAAGAGTAAAATAATATTATAACCAAAGTAAGAATATTACAACAAAGGAAAATAATATTCTATAATATTATAGCAAAGAAAAATAATTTTCTAAAATATTATTATACTAAAGGTAAATAATAATTTATTAAAGAAAAATAAAATAGTAAATTAATATTTTAACGAAGGAAAAAAATGTTACAACAAATAAAATAAATTTGTCAAATGATTAAAAGAAATAAAAACCCGTGCTTTATGAAAAAGAGAATTTTAAGTTTTCGTGCAAGCATTGTAAGTAAGGAAATTTTTTAAACAAAGGAAAAAATGTAGAAAAGTAGGGATATAAAAAGCAAGTACTCAACTAAGGGTGAAATCAGATGGAGCGGAAAATAGACGACGGAACGTCACAAAACATTCATTCCGTCGCCTTGTTTTCCGTCAAATTTTTTCCCTATATTCACATGGCGCGGAATGTAGCTGAAAAATTCTTAAAAATAGCATACAAATGTATCCGCAAATTTTAAATTAACATCAAAAATGTTAAAAAAGTTGGAAATAATCACCTATTGTTATTGTAATGAGATTCTTTTTTTATAAAAATAAAATATAGTTTGTTATTATAACCAAATATTTCAATTAACATCATTATTTTTTAATTACAAAATTGCTAATCAACGTCACAGAACTTCTATTCCGCTCCATGTGAATATAGGGAAACAAATTTGACGGGATAATAGAAGCGTCACAGACTTTTTGAAATTGTTTAAGCAAATAGTTAACCAAAATAGAATTTAAAAGTTTGATTGAAATTAAAAGTACAGCTATGGAAAGCAAATTAAAAATATTACGTGAGGTTATTGAAGCACTAATAATTTTTTTAAACAAAATAAAAATTGATGTTGTCTATTACGTCGTCTTTACTCCGTTGGCGGAATACAAAGATGCGGAATTGAGGTTCTGTGACGTTCCGTCGCCTATTTTCCGCTCCATCTGATTTCACCCTAAATATCTTTGAAATGATAATTTTATTCGGTCAGTTAGTGATGGTCTACGTTCGTATTAGGAAGCATATAAAGAATTTATATTCAAATCAGCTCCGTTAAAAATTACTATAGCGTGCGGTAATTGGGCATTTCCCGACCGGAAATTCAAATTAATAAATGGATTTTCCGCAAGTTTTGTAAATATTTATGTTCTTAATTCTGCATGCGGTATACAGGCATTTCCGGTACGAAAATGAGGCACCAAAAACGAACTTTCCAAACACCGAGATAAAATACTACATTTCGTAACGGGTATGAAAAGGCTTTATTTACGAAACGAGTTTCGTAAAAAAGCCTTTTCATACCAGTTGCGAAGTGTATTTATCACCATGAGAGCCATAAAAAAGCGATGAAATTGCGATTTTCAGGTAGAATAGCGAAAAATGTATTAAGTCCCATATGGAAAAAATTTTTGGATATAATTGTAAATAACTGTTAAGAGCAGGACGTATATCTCTGTCCTTTTCTAATTAAAGAATTAATTTTTTTGCAAAAACTAATAATTGTAGCAAAAAATAAGGAGATAGCCCCATCTCGTATAATAAAAAGCAAGATTTTCTTTAATGAGGAAAAATTATTTTTATCGATTCATTTTGAAGAAAACCTTGAAAAACTCAAAAAATAGAGGTTAGGATGGACAATTCAGTTTTTCAAGGTTTTCTTAAAAACGAAGCGATAAAAATAATTTTTCCTCATAAAAGAGAATCTTGCTTTTTATTATACGAGATGGGGCTTTCTTCTTATTTTTTGCTACAATTATTAATTTTTGTGAAAAAATCAATTCTTTGATTAGAAAAGGACAGATGTACTCGACCTCCTCTTAATAACTGTAAATAAATGTAAATAACTGTAAATAACTGTAGAAAAGTGTTAAAAAATGTGGGAATTGAGACATAAATAACAGTTATTTACAATTATTTACAATTATTTACTGTTATTTACACTTATTTACAGTTATTAACTGTTATTTACACTTATTAACTGTTATTTACACTTATTTGCAGTTGTTTATATTTATTTACAGTTATTTACATTTATTCACTTTTTTCACAATTATTTACAGTTATTTACGATTATTTATAGTTTTTTACAATTATTTGCAGTTATTTACATTTTCGAAAATTATCACAAATTTATTCAATAATTTTATATATAGGCGAAAATTTTTAAAAATGTGAATAACTGTAAATAATTGTAAAAAACTATGGAACATTGTAAATAGTTGTAAATAATTATAAATAACTGTAAATAACTGTAAAAAACTGTAAATAACTGTAAATAACTATAAATAATTATAAATAATTATTAATAACATTAAATTATCCACTAATTCAAAAATTTTTGAAAATGTAAATAACTGTAAATAATTATGAATAACTGTAAATAATTATGAATAATTGTAAATAATTATAAAAAACTGTAAATAATTGTAAATAATTGTAAATAACTGTAAATAACAGTTAATAACAGTTAATAACTGTAAATAACTGTAAATAATAGTAATTAATAACAAATAATAGTAAATAACTGTAAATAACTATTATTTATGTCTCAATTCCTACATTTTTTAACAGTTATTTACAATTATTTACTATTATTTACAGTTTTTCACATAAATTATTTCCATATGGGGTTTTGGAATAAAACTTTAATTTCCATTTGTTAATAAAAGTTTCTTGATGAAATAACATTTTAAAATCTTTTTATTATAATGGAGAAAAATGTTTTATTAAATTTCAGTATACTATATTGGAAAGAAGGGATAAATCTGCAGAATGAAAAGAATCACTATTCTGAATAGCAAAATTTATTATAACTGCAGTAATTTTTGCTATAGTTTTGATAAAATTTATTATAAATATAGAAAATTTTTTTGATACCGCAAGTTTGTCCCTCCTTCTCTGTACAGTATAACAAAATTTAATACGTCATTTTTTTCATGTATATTTACAGTATAAAATACCGCTTAAGAGGAGGTCACGTATCTCTGTCCTTTTCTAATCAAAGAATTGAGTTTTTTACAGAAACTAATAACTCTAGCAAAAAATGAAAAGAAAGCCGCATCTCGTAATAAAAAAAAAGCAATATTATCTTTGATAAAAAAGAATTAATTTTATTGCTTCGTTTTCAAGAAAACCTTGAAAACCTTAAATCATAGAGGTTAGGGTGGACAATTTGGTTTTTCAAGGTTTTCTTGAGAACGAAGCAATAAAATTAATTTTTTCTTATCAAAGAAAATATTCCTTTTTTTGGTACAAGATGCGGCTCTCTCTTCATTTTTTGATAAAGCTATTAGTTTTTGTAAAAAATAGTACATTATTAAACGGGTGTGTAAGAGCTTCATTTACGAAACGAGAAGTTTACAGTACTGTAACGAGTTTCGTAAAAAAGCTCTTACACATCCGTTTCATAATATATTTTCTCGCTTGAGAGCCGAAAAAGAGAAAAGAAGTTGCGATTTTGAGGTTAGAATGCGAGAAATTATTTTTTTTTTTAGAAAAGGATAGAGATACATGACCTCCTCTTAAAATTTATTTTAAAATGAATATCCCTACTGAAAAATATATATGAGATCTCATATGAGATCTCATTTATATTTTACATTTTCAACCCCACTAAAAAATATATATGAGATCTCATATGAGATCTCACATGCGATCTCAAATGAGATCCCACATGAGATCTCATATGCAATCTCATATCAGATCTCATATGAGATCCCGTATGAGATTTCTTATACAGGGCCGGTCTAACACTACCTGAGGGGCGATTCAACCTATGCTACATATGTATGTATCACGGTGATATGTATGTACGTTCGAACGTAAGTTGGTAGCACTGCTAAGACAAGTCGTCGCGCGCAAAAATTGTATCTACATGGAAACGGAGACTTGAGGTCTTGACGGTTCGACAGACGATTCAATGCGCGCGACGACTTGTCTTAGCAGTGCTACCAACTTACGTTCGAACGTACATACATATCACCGTGATACATACATATGTAGCATAGGTTGAATCGCCCCTCTGGGGCCCGGGGCTACAAAATCATGGGGGCCCATCATGATCATGAAATAAGGGTGCTATTTCATTATAAATTAGGAAAAATGGGCATTTCTTCATAAAGAATTTTATAATTTTTTATATGTATATATAATAATTTTTTGAATTCCTATTAATAATTTACAAAAAAATTATTGCTTACATAAATAAAAGTACATACAAAATTATAAAAGATATAAAAAAAAGTACGAAGTTATTAGATTAATACTTTAAATTTTTTATACTTTATGATTTAGGATGTGTAAAATACATTTCAATGATTATTGAAAGTGTAGAATTATAAATATAGTATTTATTGTTACTTTATTAATTTTATAAAATAATTATGAAATATAATATTCTTATTTTTATAAAAAAATAATAAAAAAAGAATTCAAAGAATTATAAAATAATTAAAAGAATTGATAACTTTGAATATAAAAATAAATATTTTAATTTAATATTAAAATTATTTTCTAAACAAAAAAGTTTCCATATTTTTAATAAATGTGATGATAAGTAGATTACAATTATAAAATATCAAATTCATTATACCGATATCTTAATAAGTGAAGAAATACATGTAAAGCTAGGACACTTAACATTGAAAAAATTCGAGTTTTTCTAGTATTATTAAAAAATCCTATTATTGTGTAATATTAATAATAATAATAATAATAATAATAATAATAATAATAATAATAATAATAATAATAATAATAATAATAATAATAATAATAATAATAATAATAATAATAATAATAATAATAATAATAATAATAATAATAATAATAATAATAATAATAATAATAATAATAATAATAATAATAATAATAATAATAATTCAGCTTAGAAATAATTTTGATGATGTTTATAAAAAATAATAAGAAAACAATACTTTGATTAAGATTAAATATTTATCATAATTAAGAAGGGTCCGAACTATCTGTCTTTGTCTAATAGCGTTTTTCATCATTTATGTAAACACTATCCGGTATAACAAGAAAAAAATAGCAGCCCCCGCTAGATATTAGTATAATAAGTAAATTTTGTAATAACAACCAAATTTTTTCACTGTGTAGTTTTTGAATAATTAGAGACCTACCAAAAAAAGATAGTTTATATTCTAGATTGCTAGTAGGTCTCTAATTAGTCAAAAACTATGTGGTAAAAAATTTGGTTTTTATTACAAAATTTACTTATTATACTAATATCTAGCGGGGGCTGCTATTTTTTTCTTGTTATACCGGATAGTGTTTACATAAATGATGAAAAACGCTATTAGACAAAGACAGATAGTTCGGCCCCTTCTTAAATTTTTTATTTCACAAAGAATAAAAAGATTATTTTTTTTTAAATATCAAAATTGTTTCAGCGGGGCCCCTGAATCAGTGGGGCCTGGGGCTTCAGCCCCCCCTAGCCCCCCCGTTAGTCCGGGCCTGCTCATATATATTTTCTATTTTCAACCCTACTAAGAAATATGAATGAGATCTCATATGAGATCTCACATGCGATCTCATATGAGTTCTCGCATGAGATCTCATATATACTTTATATTTTCAACCCCGACTGAAAAATCTATATGAGATCTCATATGAGATCTCATATGCGATCTCATATGAGATCTCATATAGATATTTCAGTAGGGGTTGAAAATATAAAGTATATATGAGAACTCATACGAGATCTCATATGAGATCTCATATGAGATTGTAATGTGTGATCTCATGCGAGAACTCATATGAGATCGCATGTGAGATCTCATATGAGATCTCATATATATTTCTTTGTAGGGTTAAAAATAGAAAATATATATGAGATCTCATACGGGATCTCATATGAGATCTGATATGAGATTGCATATGAGATCGCATGTGAGATCGCATTTGAGATCGCATGTGAGATCTCATTTGAGATCGCATGTGAGATCTCATATGAGATCTCGTATATATTTTTTAGTAGGGTTGAAAATGTAAAATATAAATGAGATCTCATATGAGATCTCATATGAGATCTCATATGAGTTCTCGTGCCAAAATCTCATATGAGATCGCATGTGAGATCTCATATGAGATCTCATATATATTTTTCAGTAGGGATTTCGTTTAACCCCAACTTTTTATTATTATTAATTATTATAGAACACTTTTATTAAACTCGACTGCATCTAAATTTCCTCAAATTTTGTATTTGAAAATTAAGGTACTTTCAATAGACATGGGAAGCTGAAATTTGAACAGTGTGTGTATCTTGGATAATTCTGCAATTTTTTTTTCTTCAAATTATTAATATGTAAACATATTGTATATAAACAATATTATATTGCCAGCGCTATTTGCGATTCTCTCAGTATAAAGCCTAATGTAGGTATTAAGGAGATACTACACCTGTACTCATAAATCTGGACCAGCGATGGGGTTCGATTATTTTTTTGTATCACTGTGCTATGTTCAGAGTGTACCAGATCAAGAAGTCGATGATATAGCTAAGTTCGAATAGCGCAATATTCAAATTTGAAATAACTAGATCAAAACTAGTGATGAATTGCGAGGTAACCTGTAAACTCGCAAGTGGATTTAAATGTACACAAATATAATAAGATTCAGAAGAAGCAAGAATCATCTAAAGTTAATTGGTATGTTTAGTGTAAAAAATTTAAATTTAAGTTAAGTTTATTTTAAAATTATTAAAATAAAAATTAATTATTTTAATCATAGAAAAAACTATTATGAATTAAGAGCAATACTTGGATGAGTAAGGTAATAATAAACAATAATCTTAAAAAGAAGAGCTTTTTAGTTCATAAAATTAGAATTTCAAAAATTAAAATATTTACTTATTATAATTCTAGTGCTATCATGTGAAAATCTGATAAATACTTAAAACGCAGTGACATAATTGATTTTTGATTTCTCTAAGAGAAGAAGAGGCTAATAAGCTTATATTATAAATTATTTTAAGCAGGTATATTATTATATTATAATCTCTTTATTATTCCTTAACCTAATTTTCATTTGTTGTTGTGTCAGCGTGACTGATAAAAAATACATACAAAATACTTAAAAATATCAACAAAATAAAAGCTTTTTTTTCTTTATAATCCTAAATGACAAGACTTGACATTTATTAATATGGTTTTTTCACACTGGCACAGTGTCTAAAATAACTTGTTTCTTAAATATCAAACACTAAATTTTAACTAAAACAATTAGTATAGAATTACTAAGATAATGAATAATAAGCTTTCATACGTGAACTGAAGCAAGTATATTTGGTTGAAATTTAGTTTTTAAAATATTTTATGATTCTTTGCTAAACATCTAATTTAATATTCATGAGAATATTAAAAAATCATTTTTGTCTCTAGAAATCAAAGACGCTATTGTTTTTCTTTTGTTGCCTTAAATTCTAGGAGTACTATTGGATTTGGAAATTTGCTTGCCAGCGCCACCGCGTGGCCCTTTGGTAAGCTGTGAGAGAAGGATTATATTGCGTACCCTATTCAATCTTGTGTATTTGTAAAATTTTTTTATGAAGTAAATAAATAAAAATGTAATTATTTGATTATGTTAAATATAACTTTATGACATATCGTTTTAAGGTAAATATATGTCCAGTGCATAATTTATTCGAAATGATTCACAAAAGATGATTGTTTTGGTGTTCATTTTGCGATAGGTTATAGCTTCAGATACTGTTTTAGAATAGTTAAAAATGTAAACATTGTTAGCTAGAAAGAGCCGTCAAAATTTTTATAAACTTGACTGTTTCATTTATGTACACTATAACATGCGCGATTTTTTCTACAAAAATTCTCCATGTTTCCTTTTTCCTATGCAAACTAATTTTTTTATCTTTTTTTATACTATTTAATTAAAAAATTACAAAATACTATACAATTTTCGTATGCAACCAATGTAATTCTCGAGCAGTATCCTTCTCTCACAGCTTATCAATTGGCCACGGGATGGCGCTGACAAGCAAATTTCCAAACCCAATTATGTAAAAGAAAAGATGTGGATCACATTTATTAGAGATAACTGTAATTCCAATGTACAGGCATTGAGTATTGTTTTAAAATTAATTTCTTTTACTAAAATTTTTATTAAAGTTAGAATTTTTTTAATTCCATTTTGAATACTTTTTCAGTCAATCAGTATAAGATAAACTTACACTAGTAGAATTTCCATAACTTACTAAAATTTTAAACATTATCTAAAATTAATTTTTATATTATAGGAAAAATTATTGAACTTGGAAAAATAGCTGAATGGCCAAAATAATAATAAGGAAAAAAGAATAACAAGAAAATTGTAATAAATGAACAGGGTTGCAAATATTTAAATCATTTTGAGCTTTAGATAAATTTTAATTCACAAATCCTTTTTGAATTCGTAAATAAAGTTTATTCAATTAACAATTCCTTTTCGATTGATAATTGAACATATTCCAATTAACAAATTAAAATCTAATCGTAAATTGAAAAGGCTTTAATTAAAAAATCAAAAGGAATTCTTAATTAAATAAATTTCAATTCAAAAATCAAATTCTAATCGTGAATTAAAAGGGCTTTAATTAAAATTTCAAAAGGAATCCTTAATTAAACAAATTTCAATTGAGAAATCAAAATGTAATCGTGAATCGAAAGGGCTTTAATTACAAATTCAAAAGGAATCCTTAATTAAAGTACATTACTCCATAAGTGAGCAAAATAGGTCATTCCCTCACGATTCGATTTTGTCACCTTCGCTTCGCTCGGGAGACAAAAAAGACGAGTGAGGAATGACCTTCGCTCACGAGTGGTGTATACTATTTTTCCCAATAAGGAGAGCGGAATCCGATTTTGGTGTCTATTTTGAGTGAGCAAAATATCACATTCCTTCACCAAGTGGGGGAATGCAATATTTTGCGTGAGCAAAATATTACATTTTCCACTTGGTGAGGCAATATGGTATTTTGCTCACTCAAAACAGACACCATAATCGGTTTTTGCTCACCGCGTTAGGAAAAATAAATTTCAATTGAGAAATCAAAATCTAATCATGAATCGAAAAGGCTTAAATTACAAATTCAAAAGGAATTCTTAATTAAATAAATTTCAATCAATCGTGAATTAAAAGGGCTTCAATTACAAATTCAAAAGGAATCCTTAATTAAATAAATTTAAATTAGGAAAATAATGTAATCGTGAATGAGAAGGGCTTTAATTAAAAATTCAAATGGAATTCTTAACCTTTAGAGGACCGGTATTTGAGATTTGTGATCGCTCTAAGAAAGTGGTCCAAAAAGGTATCTGATATCACTAATTGACTTTGGGGTAAAGGTCGATCAGGGGTCACGCCACTATAGTGGTTTTCCGGTCCTCTAAAGGTTAATTAAATATATTTTAATTAACAAACAAAAATGTAATTGTGAATTGAAAGAGTGTCAGTTATGATTATGATTTGTGAATTTGAGGGCTTTAATAAAAAATTCCACAATTCCTTATTAATTGAATGTACTAAGGAATTTTCATCATATATATATATATAGAAAAACATATGTGGAGGCGCACATACATACGCACCTGCGCTCATATATATGCAGCATTTCATGTCGACCGTGTGGGTACAGACACGCACATATATAGACAAGTTAATATATATATATATATATAGAATAACCTTAAATTTTTTCAAAATTTTTTGTGCATTTTAATTTTTTTGATATTGTTGCGGTATTCTTATACACATGTATACCATACTCTTATAAGACTATCGCAACAATATCAAAAAAATTAAAATACACAAAAAATTTTGAGAAAATTTAAGGTTATTCTACACTCAAAAATGCACTTTTTTAATTTGCCATTTTTCTATATCTCCTCTCATTAAGTAGATATCGGAAAAATAAAAATGACCCTTTTTTGAACAAAAATCGCTAAATCTCGGTCAATTTTGAACCTAGAAAAAAAAAAGATAAATTTCAAGTCAAGCAAAATAACTTTAAAACTAGCCATGTTAAATTTTTCTACCATCATTTTCCGAAAAATGATTCCAATTTAAACACAAGCGAATAAAAAATTTTTTTTTTCTATTTTGAAGTCGTAATATTTCCCAGACAAGTACTCAAAATTAAATTGCCAATACACCATTAAAAAGTCCTTACAAATACTTTTAAAATAAGTGGTCGTAGAGTTCTGTACGACCCTTATTTGTTGAGATACAAAATTTTTTAATTAGTACTTTTTTTCTCAAGGGTGCCCTGGTAGAAATTTGAACATTAAAAATGGTGTAAACAACAATTTATGACCATTTTCAATAGTAATATTTTGTCATGTCAATATTGGCGAATAAATGGCAATTTTTTGCTGAATCTGCAGAGCTCAAATTTTTTGGTATATTGGTTAGCATCTTATAGGCAAAAAATGCTAATATAAAAATGTTGTTAAAAATTTTTGTATTTAGCCAAAAAAATACGCATTTTAAGTAAACGGAGAGAAAAAATCAATAACAGCTATCTAAAAATTAGGTAAACTGTGGACAACTTTTTTTGACTAGTTATATAACTTTTTAGTAATGAGTCCTTAATTTTTCAGATCATAGGTAAAATCATAACCTCACTTTTGCCACGTGGCGAGAAAATATAGATTAGTATTTATTCACATTCCTTCGTCAATGTTTATTTTTATTGGAATTTATAAAAATAAAAATAATATTAAATTTTATTAAAATAAAAATATGAAACGCAGTACGAAACGAGTATAAAAATATCGTTTTTTAAAATAATAAATGGAAAATTTTATTAATCGTTTAAAAATAACCTCTAACAATCCGATCACAACTCAAAATATACGCGCGAATATATTAACAAAAGTGATTCTATTAATGATTAATGATAACTTTCAAGAAAAAACCTTAAATGATTCTTAATAGTAATCAATTAGAGCACAATTTGATAGACTCTACTGTTAACTATCTATATTCAAATAATAATGGATCAGACTCAACATTTTATTAGCATTTTTAGCACTATGAAGGTTGAAAAAAACGTTTCATATTAGTTCAAATAATGGCCATAAAACATTCCCATTTTCTGCTCTTCACTTTAAAGAAATGGCCATAAAATGGTAGAAAAAGCGTTTCATTTTCTACCAGGGTGCCTCTTTTTTATACCTGTAAATTTTATAATTAGTACTTTTTTTCTCAAGGGTGGCTCTTTTTTTATTGGACCCACTGTATATATATATATATATATATATATATATATATATATATATATATATATATATATATATATATATATATATATATATATACATATGACGTTTTATGTCAATTTCCCCCATGTATATTAATATATCTTTGGGACAGTTTATGTTATCTCGCATACATACACGCACATACGCCCAGGTTTGGATATATGTCTTGTCAACTCCCACGCACGCACACGCATAGGCTTATATACATATGGGATGTTTAATGTCAACTCGCTCGCATATACATAGGTTTATATGTATATATGGAAAATTTGTTGTCAAGTTACCAATATACTCAGTTGTATATATACATATATATATATATATATATATATATATATATATATATATATATAGTCTTAAGCGTTTTCCAGTCCTGAGTACTCTCCTGCTTCCTTATCCCCTTATTAAATAATACCGTAAATCTGATCGTAAATGGCAACTTATATGTATTTATAGAAAACTGTTCCCCCTTCCCCCCTTCGTGATCAGCCATTGGACCTTGGTATCCTCCCCCTAATCATATTTCTGACCTATTTGTATATTGTCTTATTATAGCCATCTCGTATTGTGATTCATTTTTTATATGATTGGATTTGTTTTATAATTTCTAATACTAGAGGAGATATATTAAATGAAATTCTCTATTACCGCGTTCACAGAACAAAATTTTATAATAATACATCATTCTTATATTATAAAAATATTTCTATAATAGTATTGGAATAATAACAATGATAATTAGGTATTATTGATAATCTTTCATATTTCTATTATGTATATATATATATATATATATATATATATATATATATATATATACAGTGCCACTCACGAAAATTTGGCCACCTAAGAAAAAATCGGAAAAAATTCAAAGTTTTATATCTTTGCGAAAAATGATCGAATCTTAAAAATTTCAACTGGGTGTTTTAAAGTTTACACGAAAAACCATAAAAAAACGTGAGTTTCGATATAAAAAAGTTGAAATATCAACCTTTTATCCATAAAAAATGAAGCTATTTAAAATTTTTTTATTTAATTATTATATTATTAACGAAGTTTATCTCAAAATGATAAAGTGATGATAATTTTTTGATTATGTTAATTATGGATTTTGGTTTTTTATAAATATTAAGTGATATAATTGTTACATTTTTGAAAAAATTTATGTTAAAATGATAAAATGAATAGTATTGTGATAAAATTAACTTTGAATTTATAGCTTGTATAGATATTATTTATAAAAAAATCAAATGTCTTTATATTTATTGTTAAAATATGAATAAATCCCTATTAAACGGTACTAAAATATTGTTATTATTATGTTTTCTATTTTTTCACTTTTTTATTATTTTGTATTATTTTGTTCTCTTTTCCTATAATTATAAATAGACGTCTTATTGATACACCACAATTAATAGAGTTAAAAATATAAAAAAAATTTTAACATGGGGAAAATGAGAAAAATAAAATTTTTTTTGTTTGTATTTAAACTTTAAGATCGGATTATTTACTAAAATACACAACTTTTTTCTCTCTGGAGTTTTTTTAATGCACCCTTTTCGAGATATCAGCTGTTGAAACAAAAAGGATTTTTTTAACGTAAATGAGTATAACTCTTTTAAAAATAGATTCACAGTAGCTTTTAACCTCTTATTTTGAAGTAGAGTATTGTAGTTTTTATCTCTATTTTGAATTTTTAATCTCCGAAATTTTTGACAAAATGGGACAAATTTAAAAATGGATGAAAAAAAATGAAAAAAATAGCTTAATTTTTTATGGATGATTTTTTATTGATAAACACAGTTGGAATTATTAAGATTCGATTATTTTTCGGAATTTTTTCTCAGGTGGCCAAATTTTCGGGAGCGGCAGTGTATGCAGCTCATTTTGAGAGATATGGCATCATCAATTTTTCATATTGATGTATCTGTGGTCGATGTCTTACGGTACTTGGATGTTTCTAGATACCTTGATGTCACCTGTAGTATCATTACTTATTTTTTATCAAATTCATATTTGTTCTTGTGGACGCCTATCTTCCTGGAAATCTGAACGTCAGTCAGGGGAATAAATTATGCAATTTTTTATATCGTCTATTAATTATAAAGAAATTTTCATGAAATCTGAGATATTGGTTATTTCTGCTAATCTTAAGAAGCGGTCGGGACTATTTGCCGCATGTGGGCGCTGCAGTCAGGTGAGAGAAAAATGTAAAATAATTTTTACTCAGCGATTTACAATTTACTGAAACAATAATATACCTCTAGTGTTGTCAATAACTCTAGCTATATATATGTAAAATAATTATTGATGCTAATCTTGTTTGAAAAGTTTAAAATATTGTTGTAAAGCGAAAAATGCAGCGCGAGATAGAGCCGGCGTGAGCATATGTATTCCTCATTCTTTAGTATTACTTTCTCTTTCACACTAAAGAAAAATACACATGTTTACATCGGCTCTATTACGCGCAGCATTGTTCGCTTTACAAAAATATTTTAGACTTTCCAAGTAAGATAAGCATTGATAATTATTCTACATGTATATGGCGAGAGTTATTGACAACATTAGAAGTATATTATTGTCTTAATAAATTGTAAATCCGTGTATAAAAGATATTTTAAATTCTTCTCTCACGTATATATAGCACATAAATTTTGGATTGTTTTATCTTTATTCTAATTATATTATGAGAGATAAGCAAGTGTACATCGAAAGAAAGAGGCCTTGGGAAGTAGTAAAAATTTTTTTTCAGTCAATAGAAACTGCGGATATGCTAATATTGTTAGTATAAGAAAAACATTATAAAACACTGCAATCTTCTTTATTTTTCGATTTTAATGTATCTGGGCTCATTTTGTTCCTTATGCAAATTAAGGAGGGGTTACTGTAGGTAATTTGGCAGTAACATTTATGGTTGACGCATAAATTAAATTGTTTTCTTAAATTTTTAAAATTTTAAATGAACAATTAGATTTATGCGTCAACTATAAATGTTATTACCAAATTACCAACGGTAACCCCTCCCGAAATTTTGAAAGGAACAAAAGGAGCTCAGATATATTAAAATCGGACAAAAAATAAAGAAGATTGCTGTGTTTTATGATGTTTTTCTTCAACCAAAGACCACTGGAAGAAATTCCTTTCAAGTTCAAGGTACGCATTTTTGGAACTCCCTGCCTGCTTATATAAAAAATCTTCCATCGCTCGGCAGGTTTAAGTCGGCTTTGAGGACGTACTTACTCGACCTCGAGTGAAATTAATTTTAAGTATTTTAATTTTTGTGTTAATTTATTTTGTTTTGTCCTATATATAGATTTAAGGTGTAAATGTATTTGTTAGCGTGAATGATGGATGAATGTATGCGGAAAGTATGAGTGGTTCTGTTTTTATTAGAAGTCATGACATCTTCGGTATTGTTTTTAAATGTAATTATTATTTTATTTTTTAATTATTTACTATTACTTTGTTATTGTATTATTCGATTTTATTTTTATAGTATTGTCCAATTTTATTTTTATTGATGTCATGACAGTGATTCCTCTTTTAAATTATGTATTTTAATTCAATGACTGATAGATATTTAAGACTGTTTTTTATTGTAATTTATGTTTTCTGCGTGTATTTAGAATAGTCTGTGATATCACTTTCACATGGTGACTTACTGATACAGTATTATATATTAATTTTAATAATTGACTGTGATATCTTATCTTATTATGTGCAATACTTTTTATAGAATTATTACTTACTATTTCATGTATTACACGCCTTTTTGTACTCTTTTTACAAAATAAATAAATATCTATCTATATCTATCTATCTAACCAAAAATATTAGCATATCCGCAGTTTCCATTAAGGCGACTTCGGATTTTAGGTTAGGTTTTATTTTTGAGTTTACAAATTACTCTTTCAATATGTAAAATTTTTCAAATGTTTTAGAAACTGAAAGAGTAATTTGTAAACTACAAAATGAAATCCAACCGAACTTCCGTAGTCGCCTTAACTCGAAAAAAAATTTTACCACTTCCCAAGACCTCTTTCTTTCGATATACACTTGCTTATGCCTTATAAAATAATTAAAATAAAGATAAAATAATTGTTAATTTATGTGCTATATATACGTGGAGAAACAACCTTAGAATCTAAATCTAAAAGAATCTCAAAGTTTTATTTGACGTAGTCTCTGTAAATGCCTGTAAACTTTATAAATGGTATGGAAAATTTTAAAAGTCATTCCTATAGACGGCTTTCAGGTAGCCAAGATCACCTGGATGTTATGAGATGTCATCTCGGAAAACGTACATGTTATTAAGAAATAATGCGCTAAATTTCAAAAGATATTCTTGTAGACAATGTTTATCTTACTCGGAACATCCATGTTTGGCTAGATAACATTTGCAACAACTTCAGAGTAGTTATTAAACTATAAGTAGAATTTCAAAAGTTTTTGCTGTAGATGATGTTTAAGTAGTCATTAACACCTAGGTATCCAAAGACGGCGATCGTGGGTACCACAGCATGGTAAAGAACTATTTTTTAACGAGTGTCTGCATCGAAAAGGTAAAGTATGTATCTATGTATGTATGTATATATATATATATAGTTAAATATGTGTTTGTATGTGTGAGCGTGTGCATGCGCGTATGAGTTGAAATCAAATGTTCCATATAAAGTTGAATAAACCTGTGTGTGTACGTGCGATTTGACATGAAATGTCCCTTATATATATATATATATATATATATATATATATATATATATATATATATATATATATCGAAATGAGTATTTGTGTATGAACGTGTCTGTGCGTGCATGGGAATCGACATGAAATGTCATATATATATTTATGTCCTCGTAGGCCGTATTCGTGTCAGTATGTAAAGAGCATGCTAAATTTGTATTGGCATCGCATATGTCTCAGACACGCTCCTCGACTCTTTACTAGATTTATATGTTCTCCTGAGACATATTGAGACTTAATATGTCTAAGGAGAAATCAATATGGCATCACCAATCCTACTACACTAAGAAAAAAACATAGTTGACTTTATTTCGTTTTCTAGTAACTACAACCAAATTATTCTAGTAATCAATATATAGTCGGGTTAACCTTTTACATTA
Source organism: Anastatus disparis (assembly GCA_017163975.1). Classification (NCBI taxonomy): domain Eukaryota; kingdom Metazoa; phylum Arthropoda; class Insecta; order Hymenoptera; family Eupelmidae; genus Anastatus; species Anastatus disparis. The sequence goes on along the minus strand of JAFFSR010000301.1, from coordinate 2,459,004 downwards.
GTAGCATTTATCAGAAGTAACATGGTAGGAATTACTAGTCTTTATAAGTATTTAAACTATCTTTTTCAAACTATACTAACCAAAGTGTTAAGACTTTTAAGTCTTTTTGAGTCTCGTTGGTTCTTGTTATTTTATCTATTTATCTTATAAACTCTAATAATATGCAAATTAATAGTATTATTTATTGTGCAGTTTTAGGGTTAGAATTTATTCATCGTGTGCTACTAAATGCCTACCAGAGAATCTAGTTTTATTTACTATGTTGCTGTAGTAAAGGAGAGAAACAGCACATTGGTAAATCTTATCATTCTAAATGTAATAAAGCCAACTATTTTTTTTTCTCAGTCTATGTTTCGTTCAATATGTCAAAGTGCAATCATATTGAACGAAGGTTAGTGAAAAAAAAACTCGCGCTTCGACAGCAGCTATACTCATTACAAAAAGTCAATCTAAGAAACAAAAAAAATATCAATAAAACTAAAATTTAATTTTAGAAGTATTGAAAAAAATATTAATATTTTCAACTAATAAGTTATAGTTTCTCATACGGCCTACTTCGGACATAAAATCATCTATATCCTTTGGTCGTTTATTCAGGTGGAATCTGAATCTCGGAAAATGATTGCCGTTTGAGCAAAAATCTACCTCAGGCGCGCTTTGCGCGCCCTTGGCAATTTCCTCGGCATTTTCAGCTCAAGCACCAAATATTGTTCTCGATTAATATTCCACTTGAATACGGCCAAAGGACATATATAACTAATATGTATATGTTTATATCGTGCTTGCGAGTTAACATAAAAAGTTCCATATATATATATATATATATATATATATATATATATATATATATATATATAATCCTGTGTGTGCGTGCGTGCGTATTGGCATGAAATGTCCCATATATATAAACCTATATGTGCGTGCGTTCCAATTGACGTGAAAAATTCCATGTTTATTAAAGTATGTGTGCATGCATGCGAATTGACATGAAATGTCGCATATATATAAACCTCTGTGTGCTTGCGTTTTAATTGACATGAAAAATCCCATGAATATTAACGTATGTGTACATGCATGCGGAACGACATGGAACGTCCTTTATATATATTTTAAGATTCTATTAGGTTTGAATTTAAATTAAAGTCAATAAAATCATTTCATTTGAGTATAAATTGACTTAACATACAATATCGAAACTCAGAGAAGCTTATGTGAACCTTTATTCGGGTTCTACCGAGCAAAGGAATTTATAATTTAATAAAGCCTTGTAAACAAACAGCGTAGAGAAGAGAATTTATAATACACTGAATTCCTTTATTATTTCGCGTGATATTTATAATGACTTTAGTAACCGCGAACAGAATAACATTTCACCGATAAAAGCACACACAAACTTCGTTGGGTTTAACTCGAGAACATTCGTTTCGCGCTACTAACGTTGAATTTAAGAAACATAGGGGTACCTCTTGCTTCTATAACTCTCTTTTTCGAGACTTCGAATTTATATTAATAATCACTGAACATTAGGTATTCGTTATTTAACATTCGTGAAATATATTTTCGTTTTACAACCCGTATTCCTTATCGAACACACATCAACCAAATATAATTTTAATGATTTGTTTTCGACATAAGGTAATTTCTTTGTATTTTGGCCGTAGCCAGATGTATTTGTATTAACGGTAAGGTTGCTTAATGCCAAGATTAGGACATTAAACGAACCTTAGTTAACTTTAATTTATGAGGAAAAGTATCGTTTCTTTCATTTATGGAAATAACGAAACTTATGTCCCTTTCGCGCTAATGTAATTTAAAGGAAGAAAAAAGATTTTAATTGGTTTAAATAAGGAATACCATCGATCTACGAATAAATATACACATAAATTACGTGGTGAAGCTACTTACAAATTTTATTTGTCGTTTATTCTAACACGGGCACAACCACGTGTCTTAAATTTATAATATATTAAATTTTAGTTTGTAATGTGTTTGTTTTAAATTTAGTGTGAGACTTGTATGTGCTGAGCTAATCCTTATGTAGCTGGTACGCCATGACCGACTACTTCGGGATCACTTGCTCGTGTAGGAAGGAAACTAAGAAACGGAAAGGTGCTGGTTGATAACTAGGGCCTCTTGATGCCTTTTAAAATTCCTCGAATTATTTTATGACTTTTGATTTTAACAGACTTGCAAATATTTAAAGGATATTTCTCCTATACAAACATTTGCAAGTACAAAATTAAATTCAACTATTACTTGATTTTAATCTTAAGACTTTATTAAATGCACTTTTTATTCCCTATTTCGCGAACAACAAAGAAGCACAATATTAAAATTGGATAAACGAGTATGTAGACCAAACATGCGTCGATCTACTTCGCCGTATTTTATTCAATTTTAAAAATAATACAATTTCTAACTCAGATTTTAGTTTTAAAACTTTATTTAACCGAAGACAGGCAGAAGAGTAACTCTTTTCTCTACATTTCTCTTCTTCTCGTAGGCTCGCATTCGAGCCGCCGGCGCTCGATTCGCCGCTATTCCTAACCCACACAGCATCAACACACTCCCACTTCTCATACTTATACGTAGTGTCAATGCTGTAACAAATATCAATTCTATATTATGTCGAATCTCGCTTTAACCGTGTGCGCTCTTTATAATTAATTAAACATGTGTATGTTCTTACGATGGGCGTAGCCATACGCGAGTATAAGAGCGCGTTCGGTACTTTTAGGCTACCCCACCTCGCACTTATAATAATTATGCACATAGTATATGAATGTGTAACCTCACATTATCTTAGTAAACGTCCCTATTGAAAATAATGACGTCTTTTAAATATATCCCTACTGAAAAATATATATGAGATCTCATATGAGATCTCACATGCGATCTCAAATGAGATCTCATTTATATTTCTTAATAGGGTTGAACATAGAAAATATATATGAGATCTCATACGGGATCTCATATGAGATCTGATATGAGATCTCATATATATTTTTTAGTAGGGTTGAAAATGTAAAATATAAATAAGATCTCATATAAGATCCCATGTGAGATCTCATATGAGATCTCATATATATTTTTCAGTAGGAATATATATATATATATATATATATAAACCTGTGTGTGCGTGCGTGCGCATTTGCATGAAATATCCCATGTATATGAACCTAGCGTTCGTTCTAATTGACGTGAAATGTCTCATAGTTGTATGTATGTATGTATATGTATATATATACATATATCAACTTGACTATATGTGTGCGTGTAGGTCGACATGAAATGTCACATATATATGAGCCCAGGTGCGTATGTATGTACGCGTCCACATATGTTTTTCTATATATATATTTATGTACTCGTAGACCGTATTCGTGTCAGTACGTAAAGAGCATGCTAAATTTGTATTGGCATCGCATATGTCTCAGACGCACTCCTCGACTCTTTACAAGCTTTATATGTTCTCCTAGAACATAATGAAATTCAATATGTATCAGGAGAAATCAATATGGCATCACCGATCCTACTATTTTTCGTTCAATATGTCAAAGAGCAATCATATTGAACGTAGGTTAGTGAAAAAAAAATGACTCGCGCTTCGACAGCAGCTATACTCATTACAAAATGTCAATCTAAGAAACAAAAGAAAAAATCGATAGAATTAAAATTCAATTTTAAAAGTATTAGAAAAATTTTAATATATTCAACTAATAAGTTATAGTTCCTCATACGGCCTACTTCGGACATAAAATCACCTATGTCCTTTGGCCGTTTATTCAGGTAGAATCTGAATCTTAAACAATGTTTGTCGCTTGAGCGGAAATCTACCTCGGGCGCGCGAAGCGCGCCCTTGGTAATTTCAGCTCAAGTGACAAACATTGTTCTCGATTCATAGTCCCCCTGAATACGGCCAAAGGACATATATAACTAATATATATATATATATATATATATATATATATATATATATATATATATATATATATATATATATATATACTAAAAATTCCTTAGTACATTTAATTAAATAGGAATTGTGAAATTTTTAATTAAAGCCCTCGAATTCACAAATCATAATCATAACTGACGCTCTTTCAATTCACAATTACATTTTTGTTTGTTAATTAAGAATTCCACTAAATCTTTAATTAAAGCCCTTTTCATTCACGATTACATTTTATTTTCTTAATTGAAATTTATTTAATTAAGGATTCCTTTTGAACTTGTAATTAAAGCCCTTTCAATTCACGATTACATATGGATTTTTAATTGAAATTTATTTAATCAAGAATTCCTTTTGAATTTGTAATTAAAGCCCTTTCGATTCACGATTACATTTTGATTTCTTAATTGAAATTTATTTAATTAAGAGGCGGTCGGAACCAAATCGGTGACTTGCGGTATATATCAAGTCAGCATTTTTTGCTTTACGATAATATTTTGTATATTTTTATGGCTTAAACTATTTTAAATTATTCTTTATATACATGACTAGAGGAAATGACTATATTTTTACCATATTAATAAATGAATAAATTATTATAAGCATTTATTACAAATATCAAACTGACTTGACATATACCGCATGCAAAAAACTGTCGTGTCGATTGTTCGGTGGCATTTTTCGCTTTATAGCAATATTTTGTATATTTTTGTGTCTTTAACTATTTTAAATTATTCTTTATATACATGACTAGAGGAAATGACTATATTTTTACCATATTAATAAATGAATAAATTATTATAAGCATTTATTACAAGCACTGAATTAAGTCACCGATTTGGTTCCGACCGCCTCTTAAGGATTTCTTTTGAATTTTCAATTAAAGCCCTTTTAATTCACGATTAGAATTTGATTTCTGAATTGAAATTTATTTAATTAAGAATCCCTTTTGATTTTTTTATTAAAGCCTTTTCAAATCTCGATTAGATTTTGATTTGTTAATTAATAAATGTTTAATTATCAATTTGAAAGAAATTGTTAATCAAATAAAACTTTAATTACAAATTCAAAAATGATTTGTAATTCAAATAATTTATAATTACTTTTTTCGCAACCCTGCTTTTGACTGAATAATAATATGATTATGAATGATGTATATAATATGAATGATGTATATAATATGAATGATGTATATAATATGAATGATGTATATAATGGCATTAAATTATTGAATAATATTATAATTGATATAAAAAGTATTGTTGAAGAATGCTTAAACAAAAACAGAAATATGTAAATTTCTATTTGAAATTAAGAAATTTCTACTTATCCTCCTAATGATTTTAGCTTATGGTGTTGCATAGATTAGCTAAGAATAATTGAATGAAGAGTAAAATTCTTTCAGAATAAGCTTCTTAATCATTGATTAGTATTTGCAATAGCAAATTATATTATATGTTACTATTTAATTGTTTGTACACACGTCAAAAAGCATCTAAGTATGTTTAATCGAAAGTCAGCTGTAAGTAGTATTCTGCAGTTTGTTACATGCAATGTTTTATCGAAAAGATAGATAAAATAATATAAAATGCAAATGATAAAATGTCACTGTAAGTGATTTGCAAATAATAAAAAAAAAATATACTTGATAATTGCTAATGTTTAGTTTTTAAGTAATATATAATTAGTCGAGGCGAAATAGGCGGATAAGCAAAAAAAAATTTTCGAAGGGAAAATTTTTACGGGATGACCTTTGTGAAGGGTTCTAGAATAAGGATCTGCAGTTTACCTGGCGAAAAAGTGGTCCTAATTTGTTTGAATCGATTTTATTTAAATAAATTCAAAAAATTGTTCATTTTGATTCGGACAAAGCTTTTTTTTTAGATTAATTGAGTGATTCTAAACAAAAAAGTATTTTTATGGTTTTTTTCTTTTAAGTTGACGGTTTTCGAGTTATTCACAAATAAAGATGTTAAAAATCACTAAGATGCCCATTTTTAAAGTTCTGGAACGATACTAAAATTTGAATTTTTTTAGGTTGGCAAAGTTTTAAAGTAAAATTTAGATACTCTTTAATAGAATCCCGAAGAGTAATTTCAAATTACTTTATTGTAAGTGTTATTTTTCAATTGTTAATCAAGCGCGTATACGCACTATCTTCGAGTCCAAGCGCATACAGCTGAACATGTTGTCTGCTAAAGTTCATTTCTTAACTCGCGCGGCAAAGGCTTCATATCCTAAGGAGCTAGTAAAGCAATGTAAATACCAAAAAAAGTGTAATACCAAAGCATGTTTATGTAAAATGTGTACCGTTATGTGGTTGTGATTTAGATCTGTTTAAAAATATTTATAAATAAAAGTTTGAGTAGTTGGTCTGTGGCTCATTCGGTAGAGCGTTGGATTCGTAATCTCGAGGTTCTGAGTTCGAATCCCGCTCTTGGCAGCCGATTGATACAAGCACCGCTGTACGTTACATGTGCTTTGTTCACAAACACACTTACGAGCTCCATCGCTGATTAGCATAGCAAAAATAGCATAGCATAAATATAGCGACGTTAAAAAAAAAAAGTTTGAGTAAAACAGATATATTTGCAAAATTCTAATATTTTCTTTATTAAATATTCATATATTTTTTAATGTGTATATTATATGTAGTAAATTATAAAAATTCAATTAACTAACAAATTTTTAACTAAAGTATATTTTGAACCATAAGTTCCTTATAAATTATCTTCCGAAACGTAGAACCACTTAAGAATCAGCGATGCGCTCTGCGCGAGTTAAGACATAAACTTTAGCAAACGACTGACTCAGCTGTATGCGCTTAGACTCGGAGATATTGCGTATACGCGCTTGATTAACAATTAAAAAATAACACTTAAAAATAAAGTAATTTGAAATTACTCTTCAGGATTCTATTAAAGATCTAAATTTTACTTCAGAACTTTGCTAACCTCAAAAAATTCAAATTTTAGTATCGTTTTAGAGCTTCGAAAATGGGCATTTTAGTGATTTTTAACATCTTTATTTGTTAATAACTCGAAAACCGTCGATGTTAGAAAAAAACCATAGAAATACTTTTTTGTTTAGAATCACTCAATTAATCTAAAAAAACTTTGTTCAAATTAAAATGAACAACTTTCTGAATTTGCTTAAATAAAATCGATTTAAACTAATTGGAACCACTTTTTCGCTAGATAAACTGCAGATCCTTATTCTAGGACCTTTTACGAAGGTCATCCCGTAAAAATTTTCCCTTCGAAAATTTTTTTTGCTCACCCGTCAATTTTGCCTCGACTAAATAAAGAATCTGAACTTTCTTATAAAAATGATAATTAGAAATTTAGACATTTTTATAAATCGTAAATAAATTAAAGTTTGACGGCTTAAAAATCTTTGAAGTAAGTGAAATGTGGAATTTTGGTTTAATTATTATAAACAAATATTATTATTCACTCAAATTTATTTTGTGAAACTAATTATTCAGCTAATGTGCAATATTTCATGTATATATCAATTCCAGATGTTCGCGCAATTTTGTAGAAAAAGTTGACGGTATCAAAACACTAAATGTGAGAATAATTTCTTTTAAATCTATGTCATTCATTAAAATGTATCATTTAAGTGGTACTATTTTCTATTTTTGAAATGTGACATTAATTAAAATTAAAATCTTTATTTTAATTTTCTGAAGTATAAAATTGGTTTTAAATAATATTTCATTATAATTTTTAACGTTTTTGCATTTATGTTATAGCGATGGTAATTGGTCATGGAGGTTTTCACGGTATTGGTGAACAAAGCGAGTAATAACATTTTTCGCTTTTAGGTACCATTTTCTTGTATTATGTAGGTATTACAAAATTTAAATGCTTTGCAGTACTAAATATTTCATATTTTTTACTAATTTTAATTTCACAATGTGAAAGTAAAATAGTATACTTCTAAACATATTATTAAATTTAAAAAAAATATAATTTCAAGCAAATATTATGATTGTAAAAACCTTTAAAATCATTTATATTCAAAATTTACTTTTTTTTAATAAGTAATTAATTCACTTGATTATTGAAATTTAATTTCTAGTATTTAAGCATAATTTTATCAATTACGATGGCATAAAATAAGTATAGGGTCACTGTACCAGATTCGGTCGGTATCCGAGATACGGTCAGGTAGTTTTATTTGACTTTATAAGAAAATATAACATTAAATATCACGTAAGAAAAAAGTTTGTAAATAAATTTGACATCAATGCTTTAAGAAAAATCATAATACTATTTAATATTTGTTATCTACATTTAATATCACCTTGTTTAAAAATTTACTTTCAAATCTGCATGAAAAATAACACATTTCTTATAAAGAAGTGTAAAAGTGGATGCAAGATTAAGGTGTCATAATTTCATTAAATATGCAATATGGGTGTTGTAATAAATTTTTTTTAAAAATATAATAATTATATTTTCAATATTTATAAATTAATTGAACAATTTAATTATTTATTATTAAAAATTTATTATTGACAGTAATTGGTAAGCTTATTATAAATTTGTCCAATTAATAGCGTTCGAAATTTGCGTAAAAAAAATGTGCAACGCATGCGCCTTTAACCTCGAGTCAGTTCAGTTCAAATCAGCTGTTACAGGAGATTCGTCGAGTCGGCATATTTTTTATTCTTTTTCGAATTAATGTAAGTACATTTTTCATGTAAATGTCAGTAAATATATTATTTATTTAATCATTTTAGGAATGTAGAAAAAACGACGATAATGAAAGAAAAACAAAAAAGGTTTTTATATTCGAAAGAAAATATAAGGTTAGCTCTAGAAGCGATTTCGACAGGAATGTCTATAAGTCAAGCTAGTCGTCAATATAATGTGCCAATAACTACTATAAGTGCAAAAAAAAATCAAAAATATAAAAAAGACAAGCCTGGACCTCCAAGCATATTATCTACACATGAAGAATCTGAGATTGCTAAGTGGTTAATGCAAAACAGTAAAGCAGGATTTCCTTTGACGAAAAATGATTTATTCAGCACTGTGCAAATGTATTTGAAACTTGCAAAAAGAGACAATCCTTTTCCAAACGATTTACCTGGTCGTCATTGGTATGAGGCATTTTTGCGAAGAAATCCTCAAATTGTTGTATATATAGCAGAAAATTTAGCATTTAATAGAGCAAAAGTGACAGCAACAGGACTCAAAGCATGGTTTAATGAAATTGAAGTAAGCTTAAGAAAACAAAATTTATTCAATATAGAACCTTCTAGAATATTTAATGCTGATGAATCAGCTTTTCCATTAAACCCTAGTGCTGGTCGTGTACTTGTGGAAAAAGGAAAGAAAGATGTATATATTGTAAAAGGCAATAATGAGAAAGAAAATTTATCTACACTTATAACAGCTAATGCTGCTGGTGACGTTGCTCCAGTTTTAGTTATTTTTAAGTACCAAAGAATTCCAGGATCTGTTACAGTAAAGGCACCGAATGATTTTGTTATTGCTTACTCTGAGAATGGATGGATGAATAGCAAAATTTTTTTCGAATATATTACAAACAGATTTTATCCATGGTTAGTGAAAAACAAAATAACATTTCCAGTATTATTATTTGTAGATGGACATTCTTCGCACATTACATTATCTTTAAGTCAGTTTTGTAAAGATAAGAAAATTGAACTCATCGCTTTACATCCAAATTCTACACATATTCTACAACCCCTTGATGTTGGTTTGTTTCGTCCTATGAAACTAGAATATGCAAAAGTAGTTCAAAAATACCGTTTGGAAAATAAGAAATTGAGTGTAGAAAAATTTGATTTTGCAGTACTTATTAAAACTACATTGGAAAATTTAGATCTTCAAAAAATTCTTAAAAAAGCATTTCATTCTTGTGGACTTTATCCATTTGATGCATTAGCAATTAACTATAATAAAGTTATATCTGAAAGTAATAATCAATCTAACCAAAATTAAATATTAACAAAAGAAGAGTTGGACTTTTTACACAACTTGGAAAAATTAATTGAGCCTAATATTCTACATGAATTTAAAAATCAAGAAACTGTAAATATTCAACATGAAAGTCTTTTTAAAGTATGGCTCAACCCACATAGCATGAGATATTTCAAAAAAAGATTACATGAAATATTTCAGTAAAATATTGAATTAGTGTTGAACAAATATTTCTTCGAAATATTACAGTTTAAGAATATGAAATAATTCATTGAAATATTTCTGTAATATTGCTGCAACATTTCATGTTTTATTCCAAAAAAATTACTGAATCCAACACTGAAATATTTGAGAAATATTACTGAATTATTTCTTGAAATGTTTCACATTAATATTTTACCAATCTTTCAAGAAACATTGCATGAAATATTCCTGTAATATTGAAGGAATATTTCATGTTTTATTCCTAACAATTTTTGAATCCAACACTGAAATATTTGAGAAATATTACTAAATTATTTCTTGAAATGTTTCATATTAATATTTCACCAATCTTTTAAGAAACATTGCATGAAATATTCCTGTAATATTAAAGGAATATTTCATGTTTTATTCCAAACAATTTTTCAATCCAACACTGAAATATTTGAGAAAGGTTACTAGATTATTTCTTGAAATGTTTCAGATCAATATTTCGCCAATCTTTCAAGAAACATTGCATGAAATATTCCTGTAATATTTAAGGAATATTTCATGTTTTATTCCAAACTATTTTTGAATCCAACACTGAAATATTTGAGAAATATTACTAAATTATTTCTTGAAATGTTTCAAATCAATATTTCGCAAATCTTTCAAGAAACATTTCATGAAATATTTCTGTAATATTGAAGGAACATTTCATGTTTTATTTAAAAAAATTTTTGAATCCAACACTGAAATATTTGAGAAAGGTTACTAGATTATTTCTTGAAATGTTTACGATCAATATTTCGCCAATCTTTCAAGAAACATTGCATGAAATATTCCTGTAATATTGAAGGAATATTTCATGTTTTATTCCAAACAATTTTTGAATCCAACACTGAAATATTTGAGAAAGGTTACTAGATTATTTCTTGAAATGTTTCAGATCAATATTTCGCCAATCTTTCAAGAAACATTGTATGAAATATTCCTGTAATATTGAAGGAATATTTCATGTTTTATTGCAAACTATTTTTGAATCCAACACTGAAATATTTGAGAAAGGTTACTAGATTATTTCTTGAAATGTTTACGATCAATATTTCACCAATCTTTCAAGAAACATTGCATGAAATATTCCTCTAATATTGAAGGAATATTTCATGTTTTATTCCAAACAATTTTTGAATCCAACACTGAAATATTTGAGAAAGGTTACTAGATTATTTCTTGAAATGTTTACGATCAATATTTCGCCAATCTTTCAAGAAACATTGTATGAAATATTCCTGTAATATTGAAGGAATATTTCATGTTTTATTGCAAACTATTTTTGAATCCAACACTGAAATATTTGAGAAAAATTACTAGATTATTTATTGAAATGTTTCACATTAATATTTCACCAATCTTTCAAGAAACATTGCATGAAATATTCCTGTGATATTGAAGGAATATTTCATGTTTTATTTCAAACTATTTTTGAATCCAACACTGAAATACTTGAGAAAGGTTACTAGATTATTTCTTGAAATGTTTCAGATCAATATTTCGCCAATCTTTCAAGAAACATTGTATGAAATATTCCTGTAATATTGAAGGAATATTTCATGTTTTATTCCAAACTATTTTTAGATCTAACACCGAAATATTCGAGAAATATTACTAAATTATTTCTTGAAATGTTTCAGATCAATATTTCGCCAATCTTTCAAGAAACATTGTATGAAATATTCCTGTAATATTGAAGGAATATTTCATGTTTTATTGCAAACTATTTTTGAATCCAACACTGAAATATTTGAGAAAAATTACTAGATTATTTATTGAAATGTTTCACATTAATATTTCACCAATCTTTCAAGAAACATTGCATGAAATATTCCTGTAATATTGAAGGAATATTTCATGTTTTATTTCAAACTATTTTTGAATCCAACACTGAAATACTTGAGAAAGGTTACTAGATTATTTCTTGAAATGTTTCAGATCAATATTTCGCCAATCTTTCAAGAAGCATTGTATGAAATATTCCTGTAATATTGAAGGAATATTTCATGTTTTATTCCAAACTATTTTTAGATCTAACACCGAAATATTCGAGAAATATTACTAAATTATTTCTTGAAATGTTTCAAATCAATATTTCGCAAATCTTTCAAGAAACATTTCATGAAATATTTCTGTAATATTGAAGGAACATTTCATGTTTTATTTCGAAAAATTTTTGAATCTAACACTAAAATATTCAAAAAATATTGTTACATTATTTCTTGAAATGTTTCAAATCAATATTTCACAAATCTTTCAAGAAACATTTCATGAAATATTCCTGTAATATTAAAGGAACATTTCATGTTTTATTTCAAAAAATTTTTGAATCTGACACTGAAATATTCAAGAAATATTGTTACATTATTTCTTGAAATGTTTTAAATCAATATTTCGCAAATCTTTCAAGAAACATTTCATGAAATATTTCTGTTATATTTAAAAAACATTTCATGAAGTATTTAAAAAAATGTATGAACATAACACTGAAATATCGAAGAAATATTGCTGCACTATTTCTTAAAATATTTCAAATCAATAATGCGCAAATTTTTCAAGAAATATTTCATGAAATATTTCTGTTATATTTAAAAAACGTTTCATGAAGTATTTAAAAAAATGTATGAACATAACACTGAAATATCGAAGAAATATTGCTGCACTATTTCTTAAAATATTTCAAATCAATAATGCGCAAATTTTTCAAGAAATATTTCATGAAATATTTCTGTCAAATTCCAGAAATATTTCATGGAGTATTCCGAAAAATTTATGAATATAACAGTGAAATATTGGAGAAATATTGTTTAAATATTTGTAGTTCTCTCGCGTTTGTAGCAATTCTTCCATCTTGCCAGCAGGTGGCTACTTGATTATATTTTCATGTGATCGTAAATGTGGTTGGCAAACTCTCAAGTGGTGGGACGCTCTCTCGTTTAGTATATAAGACCGAAAATTCTTGATACAAATAAATAAGCGCTTAAATTATAAATAACAAATAAATGTATAAGTATCTAATATGGTTTGAGATGCAACTCTTACAAAATCAAAAATAATATCTGATAGAATTTTTCATCAATATTACAAATCAGTATTTCATGAAAGATTCCAAAAATATTTCCGAAAGGGTTAATAATCCTCTATGAATACTTTAGTTAAACTGATGGGCAATCTTTCAACAATATAACATATCAATATTACATGAAAGATTTCTGAAATATTTCCGAAACATTTTTTGAGAGATTCATAATTTTTATGAATCCTTCAATAACATATTTTAGCAATCTTTTAACAATGTTACAAAGCAATATTTCATGAAAGATTTTAGAAATATTTCAGAAACATTTCTTGAAAGATTCATAATCTTTTATGAATCCTTTAATAAAATATTTCTGCAATCTTTCAACAATGTTACAAAGCAATATTTCATGAAAGATTTTAGAAATATTTCAGAAACCTTTCTTGAAAGATTCATAATCTTTTATGAATCCTTTAATAAAATATTTCTGCAATCTTTCAACAATCTTACAAATCAACATTTCATGAAAGATTTCAGAAATATTTCAGAAACATTTCTTGAAAGATTCATAATCTCACATGAATCTTGCGGTCAAATATTGCTACAATCTTTCAACAATATTACAAATTAATATTTTACAAAATAATGAAAGAATGTTACAGAAACATTACATGAAATATTTCAAATCAATCTTCTAGAAGGACATATCAATATTTCAGAAATATTTCTTATCAATATTTCTGTTTTATTCCGAATCTTTCAATGAAATATTTCAGAAATATTTCAGAAATATTTCATGCTATGTGGGAAGGCATCAAAAAAATAAGTTTCAACTTTAGATCATGAAAATGAGATAACTGATATAGTTCAGGTGAGTTTATATAAATATTTGTACATTATATTTACTATAATTGTAATAAAAAAAATAACAATTTTTATTATTTTAGATAAATAATATGTGTAAATCAATGGCTGTAGTTATTGATCCAAATGCCAAAGAATCTATCGATACATCACAGCTTCCTGAAATGATTTCAATACAGAATAAAATGAATGAAAATGAAACTTGTGTAAGTATCAAAGATGACTTGGAAGACAACAGTATTTCAATAGGAATTGATATTGTTCATGAACCAATAGAACCTCTTAAAAAAATTTGTGATGATTCTGCAATAATGAATATAGAAATTGATAAATCATTATTAAATTTAAGTAAACCTTTAGATCAAATTTTGAATAAATCAAAAATAATTGACAAAGTTCATTGTAATAGTAGTTACATTGCAACTAATGAATATTCTACTGTTGAAAGAAAAGCATTTGAAGAGATAACCAATTCTTAATCAAATAATAATTTGAAAAAAGAACCAGAATTGTCACAAGTTTTTAAAAGTTAAGTTTTTTGGGAAGACGATAACCCACCGAAGAAAATTGTACAAAGAAAAAAAGAAAAACTCCCAGCAACAATAACTTTAAATGAATTTATTGATTATTATTTATCGAATAAAGAAGATTTGAAACGTAAAAAAGAAGAAGAGAAAGAGATTAAAAAAAAGATTAGACTTGAAAAACTGGCAATAAAAAAAGAAAAAGATGAAGAAAAAAAGATCAGACGATAAAAACTTGCAATAAAAAAAGAAAAAGATGAAAAAAAAAGATCAAACGAGAAAAACTTGCAATAAAAAAAGAAAAGGATAAAGAAAATGAAAATAAGATTATAAGACGCCGCGGACCAAAAAGAGTAATAGAAAAAGAAAAGAAAAACTAGTTTGTTTATTTATTTACTATAAAAATAGAAAAAAATATAAGATTTTGTTGTGATGATTAGAATTTAATTCTATTTAATTTTGAATGTTCTGTGATTATTATAAAATAAGAACAAAATATTATAAGATTCCGTTGTGATGATTAGAATTTAATACTATTTAATTTTGAATGTTCTGTGATTATTATAAAAATAGAAAAAAATATTATAAGATTTCGTTGTGATGATTAGAATTTAATATTACTTTATTTTGAATGTTCTGTGATAAACAAAAATGTATTATTTATTTTCATTTGATTAAAATAATTAATAGTTTAATAGCTTTATTTAGAGAAACATACATTAATTTTGTATGTCACATTATCAAAAATATATTATTTATTTTAATTTAATTAGAATATTAGATCCTTAAGGGGATGTAAAATATTGACATTACAGTTTTCCAAGTTATTGGTTCTTAATCCAAAATTTTTAAAAATATCTCTATATAAAAGTCTTCCATTTCTACTAATAAAGAGCCTAATATAGAGATATTTCTGAAAATTTTTGAATAAAGATAAAAATTTTGGAAAACTGCAATGTCGGTAACTATGTAGAAATCATATACCCTATTACATCCCCTTAAGAACATTATGTAAAGAAATGAATGTTATTTAATTTTAAACGTTCTATGATAAAAAAAATGTATTATTAATTTTTATTTAATTTCAATTTTTATTTGTAAACTGATAACAAACTCCTTAATAAATAGTCTCAGACGGCATAGGAATTCAAAATGTATTTAGAAAGTATTCATCATTCGAATTCATAATGAATATTTCTAAATGAATTAAAAAAGAATTAAAAATGTATTCGCTGAATTCATAATTAATTCATCATGATTTATGTTAAAGTTCGATAAGTGTTCTTAAATAATTCTTGATGTATTCATAAATGAAACATAATGTGTCACTCAATTTGAATATATACTTATATATATATTATATATATATTAATTCAAAATGTATACAATGTTATTAATAATGTATTAATAAAGTATACATTATGTATTCATTTTCAATTCAATTTTTATTCATTTCTGATTTATTTCTTATTTATATCATTTGGGCTTTTTTTTGTTCAAGTCCATTAGTTCTGAAAAAAAAACTTTTTTAATTATAATTAAAAATAATTATAATTTACATTCTTGAAAGCTTCTTTTAAATCATTTTTTAAATACTTTTTTTATCTAATTTGAATTGGACGCTTAAGTTTATGGCGAACATAGCACAACGTGAGGTCAAATGCGAATCGACGACCGCATCGAGTGAACATCTATGTTTTCAATTTTTCGCTTTTTAAGCAATTAAGACAATTTAAAAGTATATATTGCAGGAAAATTACAAGTATATCAAGAAAAGATTTCCTTTTCATTTATATCTTATTAATAAAAAATTCATTCATTTATTTTTAATTCATATTTTATTCATTTTTCATTCATTTTTTATTCATATGTTATTAATTTATCATTCATAAAGTATTCATTTTTAATACAATTTTAATTCATTTTGAATTCATAGCTGATTATATGAATACTTTATGGATTTATTAAGAATTCAATCAGTATGACATGATTTGAATTCATTGAAGTTTAAAATGAATTCATTTTGCTTATATTATGAATTCATAAAATTTCACAGAATACATTATGAGTTCATTTTTAATTGATATTGCCGTCTGGGAGTTGATTTAATCTTGACTTTATATTTCATGTTCCTTCGAAATTTGTATTGTTAAATATTAAAATACTAATTTCAAATTTTGCTAAAAAAATAATTAATAAATTTTGTATGTTTTCAATGAATGTATTTAAATGTTATTATTAATATTAATTATGTAATAATTATATTATGAAATCAACAATATATTGTAGATAGTAATTAGCAGACAGCATTCATCATCTGCTTGTAATTCGTACAATTAGTTGACCGTAATTAGTCTAAATCATTCTTTTGAGTGACAGTATCATGTACATTTACACTCATTTCAAATTTAATAAATATAAAATTATTTTCAATGTTTTAGGAATCAACATTTTTTCCTCAACTTAGCAAAGCATTAAATAAGTGTTTGAAGTAATAAAAATTGAATTTTACTTTATGATAACTTTTATATCGACGAGTTAATTTTAGAATTTCGTTAACCTGCTTGTATCTGGTACAGTGACCCTATACATGAATAACTTAGAAAAAATATATTTTATGAAAGTAAAAATATTCGCTTATATTATTTTACTTGCTTAGTATATTTCTTTGTTGCAAGTTTTAAATAATGCAGAATTTTATTCTACGATAAGATTTATTCTGAGGATGTGAAAATCTCACAAATAACATTAAAAGCTGTTTATTTATTTTACACATAGTTTTTACGAAATAAGAGTTTGTTTAACTTTGTCTTATAAACGGAATTCTAAGATATAATATTTAAATCATCAAGAACAAGAAGAAATTCGTTAAAGAAAATCTTTAATCCTCTCTTTTCGAACTCATTCTGACTGCCGTTTTTTAACGCGTTGGACGCCAAAGGACTGATTTTTAAAACTTGAAATTTTTATTAACAACCAAAGTGGATTTGTAAACTTTAACTTATTTTTTAAAAATTAAATAGAGTTAAAAATCATCAATTTACAGTGCAGTTTGTACGAATATATTGCCAACGTGTTATATGAATAATAAAGTATTTAGTTTTTAATCAGTATTTATTACTTTGTGGCAAAAATAGTTATTATTTTAACATATGGTACTAGCGTACATACACGCTGTAAAATTTTATTTTTTTTATTTTATTTTTAAAATGATTCGTTTACAATGGGTTAGAAAAACACCCGGACGGACACTTACCCGTTTAAACCATTTATATTATTGGAATTCTTTAGAATCTCATTATTTCTAACATTTGTGTAGTAAAATTAAATGCAGTTAAATATAATGAATTATCAATAAGTTATATCATTTACAGCTCATAACTTTTACATTAATCTAACACAATCATAAAAAATAATATCAAAGTTACGAAAATTATTTTATTTGAGAGCAACAAAATTTATTTTGTTTAGCTGAAAATTTATAATCTATTGACAAGGATAGAATTTGAATTTTTCATTCATAATTTATTGCCAATTGTCTATGAAAAAATGTATGCCTCAGACAGTATTCACTGTTTCATCGTAAAAAATTGACAATGAATGTGAATGAAAAGTTAATATTGAAATTCTATTCTTGTCAATAGATTCTAAATTTTAAGCTGAACAGATAAAAAATAGTTGCTACCAAATAAAATCATTTTTTAAGAGGAGGTCACGTATCTCTGTCCTTTTCTAATTAAAGAATTGAGTTTTTTACAGAAACTAATAACCTTAGCAAAAAGTAAAAAGAAAGCCGCATCTCGTATCGAAAAAAGCAATATTTTCTTTGATAAGAAAAAATTAATTTTAATGTTTCGTTGTCAAGAAAACCTTGAAAAACCAAATTGTCCACCCTAACCTCTACGATTCAAGTTTTTCGAGGTTTTCTTGAAAACGAAGCAATAAAATAAATTTTTTCTTATCGAAGAAAATATTATTTATTTTAACTAATCCGTGCAACGCCATAAACTCAAACCACTAAGAGATAGGTAGAAATTTATTAATTTTAAATGGAAGTTTACTTATAAACAATGCTTTTTATATTAATTATAATATTACATAATATATCTATATAAATAAGCGAATAAATATTAATATATAATTATAAATGATTATACATAATGCTTGATGACTTTTTAACAAGTTCAAATTTAAAAATTAAATAGCACCGTAAATTAGTTAAATTGACTTATTTAGTCTCGAAGAAACGAAACTTATACTATAGACCATCCAGGTATTAATTTAACAAAATTAACGCACCATTCATTGATTTGATACCATTATATACATCATATATATATTACAGCTTTCTTGTTATTGTTTATTCCTTATTATTATTTTGGCCACTCAGATATTTCTCCAAATTCAATAATTTTTCCTATAATATAAAAATTAATTTTAGTTTTAGAATTAATTATAGCATTATTTTGTATCAGCATGAATATAATGTTTAAAATTTTATTAAGTTACGGAAATTCCACTAGTGTAAATTTATCTTATACTGACTGACTGAAAAAGAAGTACCCTTAAGATACATAAACTACAAGTTAAAGTTTTCAAAATAAAATTTAAAAAATTCTAACTTTAATAAAAATTTTAATAAAGAAAATAAATTTTAAAACAATACTAAGTACCTGTACATTAAAATTACAGCAATAATGTCTTAAGGTAAAGAGCCATAAATGTGATCTGCTTCTTTTCTTTTACATAATAGTACTCCTAGAATTCAAGGCAACAAAAGAAAAACAATAGCGTCTTTGCTTTCTAGAAACAAAAATGATTTTTTATTATTCTCATGAATATTAAATTAGATGTTTAGCAAAGAGTCATAAAATATTTTAAAAACTAAATCTCAACAAAATATACTTGCTTAAGTTCACGTATGAAAGCTTATTATTTATTATCTTAGTAAACGTTCCTATTGAAAATAATGACGTCTTTTGAAGACGTCTTCAAAAAACGTCTTTGGACGTGTCTGGATTTGGAACAAAAAAAGACGTCTTTTAAAGACGGCTTTTTTATCAAGATTTTAAAAATAATACCTACTAAAATGTTTAAAAAAAGAACGTACCTAAGCTAAAGTGTTTATACTTCAAGTACGTAATTAAAGTAAGTATACTGATTTTTAACTGAATAAATCCGCAAAATTATAACTTTATATACCTGCATCTCTAAAATTTGGATAAGGGATTGCAAAGTTAAGAAAAACGGCACCTCATAGTTAAAAATGTAACTACTGAAAAAATTATTCGAATCGACTATTAATTCTGTCTTTGACTGTTAGGTGGCGTTTTTCTTAATACGTGAACTCCTACGAAAATTTTAGTAACGCGGGTATATAAGGTTATAACATTTCCAGTTTGTTCGCTCAAGCTTTTCGGTCTGCAGAGAGCTGATGCTTATTTTGTTTCTATATCTTTCTTTAGGAAGATACCCTATTAATAATAATAACGGCTTTTCAAGATGTCTTTTGTTGTATGGGGATTTGTAAATACACATCCAATGACATCTTTCAAAGACGTCTTTATATACACTTTAGCATAAGTACGTTCTTTTTTAAAACATTTTAGTAGGTATTATTTTTAAAATCTTAATAAAAAAGACGTCTTTAAAAGACGTCTTTTAAAGACGTCTTTTTTTGTTCCAAATCCAGACACGTCCAAAGACGTCTTTTGAAGACGTATATCAAAGACGTCTATAAAAGACGTCATTATTTTCAATAGGGGTATACTAATTGTTTTAGTTAAAATTTAGTGATTGATATTTAAGAAATAAGTTATTTTAGACATTGTACCAGTATGAAAAAAGGATATCAATAAATGTCAAGTCTTGTCATTTAGGATCATAAAGAAAAAAAAAGCTTTTATTTTGTTGATATTTTTAAGTATTTTGTATGTATTTTTTATCAGTCACGCTGACACAACAACAAACGTAAATTAGGTTAAGGAATACTAAAGAGATTATAATATAATAATATACCTGCTTAAATTAATTTATAATATAAGCTTATTAGCTTCTTCTTTTCTTAAAGAAATCAAAAATCAATTATGTCACTGCGTTTTGAGTATTTTTCAGATTTTCACATGATAGCACTAGAATTATAATAAGTAAATATTTTAATTTTTGAAATTCTAATTTTATGAACTCAAAAGCTCTTCTTTTTAAGATTATTGTTTATTATTACCTTACTCATCCAAGTGTTGCTCTTAATTCATAATAGTTTTTTCTATGATCAAAATAATTACATTTTATTTTAATAATTCTAAAATAAACTTAACTTAAATTTAAATTTTTTACACTTAACATACCAATTAACTTTAGATGATTCTTGCTTCTTCTGAATCTTATTATATTTGTGTACATTTAAATCCACTTGCGAGTTTACAGGTTACCTCGCAATTTATCACTAGTTTTGATCTAGTTATTTCGAATTGCGCTATTCGAACTTAGCTATATCATCGACTTCTTGATACGGTACACTCTGAACGTAACATAGTGGTACAAAAAAATAATCGAACCCCAACACTGATCTAGACTATCTTTAAGAGACGGTCGGAACCATTTGCCGTTTGGGGACGCTGCAGGTGAGAGAAGAATATCAAATATTTTTTATACTCGGATTAACAATTTATCGAGACAATAATATACCTCTAATGTTGTCAATAACTCTTGCCATATATATGTAGAATAAATTATCGATGCTAATCTTAAAATTCCGCTAAGCGAAAAATGCTGCGCGTAATGAAGCCGATTTAAACATGTGTATTTTTCTTCAGTGCGACAGAGAAAGTAATTCTGAAGAATGATGAATTCATATGCTCTTGCCGGCTCTATCTCGCACTGCATTTTTCGCTTTACAATAATATTTTAGACTTTTCAAACAAAGTTAGCATAAATAATTATTCTACATATATATGGCTAGAGTTATTGACAACATTAGTGGTATATTATTGTTTCAGTAAATTGTAAATTGCTGAGTAAAAATTATTTCACATTTTTCTCTCACCTGACCGCGGCGCCCCCATACGGCAAATAGTCCCGACCGCCCCTTAATATTTTATTTCAAAATTTTAAGGAAAGAAATGCATTAGCTTGTAGGCAGTACCACGAAGATCATTTAGTTAAATTTTTAAATAAATTCATTTATTAGTTTTTCAGAATTTTATATATTTTGTACAAAATCTAGAAATTTTAATATATAATATTCAAACCCAAAATTCTAAAAAAACAAACGAATGAATTTATTTGAAAATTTAACTGAATAATCTTTATGATGAACATTACATACTAAAGCATTTCTTTTCTTCAAGTTTTGCAATAAAATGAAAAGATAGACCAAACGCATGAGTACAGATGTAGAGTTCGTTCTATATCCCCTTGATAAGAAAATGTATATTTATATGTGTAAATGTGCAAGCGTGCGCTCTGCATAAATCTGCTTACATACATTCATACGCTTAAGTATACAAACGTAAATGTTACTTTCGTAAACATTTCATTATACTTATATTTAAATTTACAATAACCCACACAACATAAAAAATATCATTGGAATATTCCGAAATATTCCGATGGAATATTTCATTGAAATATGTATGGAAGCTTTATGGAAGGAAACAGAAATAATTCTAGAATATTGCAAAACAAACTTTCTACGAAGGACCCCTGAAAACCTCCGTAAACCTTCCAAGAAAGATTCCGTTGAAAGATTGATGAATCATTGCACCGAAAGATTTTATGGAAACTTGAATGAAAGACTGCGTTTACCTTTCAGTGGAATATTGGGAATCGTCATTGAAACATTGCAGTGGCAGGCTACTAAAAGCTTCCGTAAACCTTCCAAGGAAGATTCCGTTGAAAGATTGATGAATCATTGCACCAAAATATTTCATGGAAGCTTTAATGGAAGACTCCGTTTACCTTACAGCGAATCATTGGAAATTCCTATTTAAACATTTTAGTGGAAGCTTTCGTGAACCTTCCAAGAAAGATTCCGTTGGAAGATTGATGAATCATTGCACCGAAAAATTTCAGGGAAGCTTTATAGAAGACTCCGTTTTACTTTTGGGGAAATTTTGGGAATTTTTCCTGGAATATTCCGATTTAAGGCTCTTGGAAGATTACGTAAACTTTCCAAGCAAGATTTTGTTGGGGGATTGATAAATCATTGCAACGAAAGATTTCGTGGAAACTTAAATGGAAGACTCCGTCTACTTACTAGCAAAATATTGGAAGTTGTCATTAAAACATTCCAGTTAAAGGCTCCTGAAAGCTTCCGTAAACCTTCCAAGGAAGATTCCGTTGGAAGATTGATAAATCGTTGCATCGAAAGACTTCATGGAAGCTTGAATGGAAGACTTTGTTTACCTTTCAGCGAAATATTAGAAATCGTTATTGAAATATTTTAGTGGAAGGCTCCTGAAAGCTTCCGTAAAGCTTTCAAGAAAAATTTTGTTCGAAGATTGATGAATCATTGCACTGAAAGATTTCATGAAAATTTGAATGAAAGACTTTGCTCACCGCCCAGCGGAATATTGGAAATTGTCATTCAAACATTGCAGTTGAAGGCTCCCGGAAGCTTCCATAAACCTTCCAAGGAAGGTTACGTCGGAAAATAGATGAAACATTGCAATAAAAGATTTCATGGAAACTTGAATGAGAGACTTCGTTTACCTTTTAGCGAAATATTGGAAATTGTCAATGAAACATTCTAGTTGAAGGCTCCTGACAGCTTTCGTAAACCTTCCAAGGAAGATTCCGTTGAAAGATTGATGAATCATTGCATCGAAATATTTCATGGAAGCTTGAATGGAAGACTCCGTTTAACTTTTAGCAAAATATTGGAAATTGTCATTGAAACATTGCAGTGGAAGGCTCCTGTAAGCTTCCGTAAAGCTCCCAAGAAAGATTTCGTCGAAAGATTGATGAATCATTGCACCGAAAGATTTTATGGAAACTTGAATGAAAGACTGCGTTTACCTTTCAGTGGAATATTGGGAATCTTCATTGAAACATTGCAGTGGCAGGCTACTAAAAGCTTCCGTAAACCTTCCAAGGAAGATTCCGTTGAAAGATTGATGAATCATTACACCAAAATATTTCATGGAAGCTTGAATGGAAGACTCCGTTTAACTTTTAGCAAAATATTGGAAATTGTCATTGAAACATTGCAGTGGAAGGCTCCTGTAAGCTTCCGTAAAGCTCCCAAGAAAGATTTCGTCGAAAGATTGATGAATCATTGCACCGAAAGATTTTATGGAAACTTGAATGAAAGACTGCGTTTACCTTTCAGTGGAATATTGGGAATCTTCATTGAAACATTGCAGTGGCAGGCTACTAAAAGCTTCCGTAAACCTTCCAAGGAAGATTCCGTTGAAAGATTGATGAATCATTACACCAAAATATTTCATGGAAGCTTGAATGGAAGACTCCGTTTACCTTACAGCGAATCATTGGAAATTCCTATTTAAACATTTTAGTGGAAGCTTTCGTGAACCTTCCAAGAAAGATTCCATTGGAAGTTTGATGAATCATTGCACCGAAAAATTTCATGAAAGCTTTATAGAAGACTCCGTTTTACTTTTAGGAAAATTTTGGGAATTTTTACTGGAATATTCCGAATTGCGGCTCTTGGAAGATTACGTAAACCTTCCAAGGAAGATTTTGTTGGGGGATAGATAAATCATTGCAACGAAAGATTTCGCGGAAACTTGAATGGAAGACTCCGTCTACTTACTAGCAAAATATTGGAAGTTGTCATTAAAACATTCCAGTTAAAGGCTCCTGAAAGCTCCCGTAAACCTTCCAAGGAAGATTCCGTTGGAAGATTGATAAATCGTTGCATCGAAAGACTTCATGGAAGCTTGAATGGAAGACTTTGTTTACCTTTTAGCGAATTATCAAAGATTTTCACTGAAATATTCCGATCCGAGTATCCTTGAAGCTTCCGTATACCTTGCAAGGAAGATTCTGTTGGAAGATCGATGAATTATTGCAGGGACAGACCCAAGGAAGCTCTAAGGAAGAGTGCATCTACCTTGCGGCTAAATATCGGATTTTTTTGACTGAAACATTCGGGCCGAATGCTTTAGGAAGCTCTCGTAAACATTTCATGGAAGATTCCATCTGTAGACTAATGAATCAGGAATTATTATTTTGAATCGATGTGAAACGGACACTGCACTAGCTCTTATAAATATAGCTAATTCTCGTTTGCAAGTTAATAAAAAACAATGTTAATGACGCTATAGCTACACCATAAATACATTTTTATAAAATTGAGATAATCGCTATAAAAATTAGGTAATTTTTTCAACAAAAATGACTTTATTGCAATAAAAAAAATACAAGTCCTTTTCCATTCAAATTTTTTATTATATCAAATGACGATATTTTCCCAATATATTACTTGACACACCAAAAGGCGTTTTAAATAACGTCATTTAGTTTGTTAGGGATTAGGATAAAAGATCACGTCGTTTAGTATGTTAGGGATTAGGACAAAAAATGACCTCGTTTAGTATGTTAAATGTTAACGAAAAATTACGTCATTTTTTAATAACAATGACGTCCTTTTTTATATAACTTCTCACATAGCATAAAATATTTTTGAAATATTTCTGAAATATTTCATTGAAAGATTCGGAATAAAACAGAAATATTGATATGAAATGTTTCTGAAATATTGATATGTCCGCCTAGAAGATTGATTTGAAATTTTTCATGTAATGTTTCTGTAACATTCTTTAATGATTTTGTGAAATATTAATTCGTAATATTGTTGAAAGATTGCAGCAACATTTGATCAAAAGATTCATAGAAAATTATGAATCTTTCAAGAAATGTTTCTGAAATATTTCTAAAATCTTTCGTTAAATATTGATTCGTAATATTGTTGAAAGATTGCAGAAATATTTCTCTAAAGGATTTATAAAAGATTATGAATCTTTTAAGAAATGTTTCTGAAAAATTCCTATAATCTTAAATGAAATATTCATTTGTAATATTGGTGAGAGATTCTAACAGATATTATTTTTGATTTTGTGAGAGTTGCATCTAAAACCATATTAGATACTTATACATTTATTTGTTATTCAGAATTTAAGCGCTTATTTATTTGTATCAAGAATTCTTGGTCTTATATACTAAACGAGAGAACGTCCCACCACTTGCGAGAGTTTGTCAACCGCATTTACAATCACATGAAAATATAATCAAGTAGCCACCTTCTGGCAAGATGGAAGAATTGCTACGCATGCAAAATAACTACAAATATTTAGACAATATTTTTCCAATATTTCACTGTTATATTCATAAATTTTTTGGAATACTTCATGAAATATTTTTCAAATATAATAGGAATATTTCATGACATGTTTCTTGAAAGATTTGAGAAATATTAATTTGAAACATTTCAAGAAATAATGTAACAACTTACTTGAATATTTCAGTGGCAGATTTAAAAATTTTTTGAAATAAAACACGAAATGTTCTAGCAATATTACAGAAATATTTCAATGAATTCTTTAATATTCATAAACTAAAATATTTCAAAGAAATATTAGTTCATCACTCATTTAATATTTCACTAAAATATTTCATGAATAATTTAAGGAAGCTTTCAGTAAGCTTCCAATGAAGTATTTAATGAAAAATTTACAGAAGCTTCCAGTAAGCTTTCACTGAAATATTTCATGAAGAATTTTCGGAAGCTTCCAGTACGTTTTCACTGAAATATTTCATGAAAAATTTACGGAAGCTTCCGGTAACCTTATAATGAAGTATTTCATGAAAAACTCACGGAGGCTTCCAGTAAGCTTCCACTGAAATATTTCATGAACGACTTGCGGAAGACTCCTGATCGAGGACATATCCATCTTCCGGGAACTTTTCACTGGAATCTTCTTGGAAGCTTCTAATGTTTTCTCTGCAATGAATTAAATCTTCCACGTTTTCTTCTAGGAAGCTTCCGGTAATATTTTACTGAAATATTCAACGAAAAACTTACCGAAGCTTCCTGGAAGCTTCCATTAAAATATTTCAGGAATGATGTACAGAAGCTTCGTGTAAGCTTCCACTGAAATATTCCATGAAAGATTTACGGAGGCTTCCAGTAAGTTTTCACTGAAATGTTTCATGAATAATTTAAGGAAGCTGTCGGTAAGCTTCCATTGAAATATTCCATGAATAATTTACGGAAGCTTCAAGTAAGCTTCCACTGCAATATTTCATGAAGGACTAACGGAGGCTTCCAGTGAGCTTACACTGAAATATTCCATGAA
The DNA here is from genome assembly GCA_017163975.1 of Anastatus disparis. NCBI lineage: Eukaryota > Metazoa > Arthropoda > Insecta > Hymenoptera > Eupelmidae > Anastatus > Anastatus disparis. Next base: position 2,432,128 of record JAFFSR010000301.1, on the reverse strand, counting down.
AGACTTACGGAAGACTCCTGATCGAGGACATATCCATTTTCCGGGAAGTTTCCACTGGAAACTTACATGCTGTGTGGGAATTTAAACAAAATTTATAGTAAATAAAAATTGGAATAAAAAAAATGCTGCTAAGTGCTTTGGCGCAATCCTTTCTCATGGAGCTCAGTAAGTTTGAGTTATTTGATTTCACTAATTAAAATATGATTTTGTTGAATTTAGAATCGTCTCAAGTCACTTTTAGCATAGTGACATCCCCTTCTCTTTACTCTGTATGTTACCAAGAGAATAAAATATCGGGCACAGCGCCAGTCAGTTGCATAAGAGTCAGTTAATCAATCGGATATCATACACGAGGGCGCATAAGCAATAGTTCTTTATAATAGACATAGAATAAAAACTTGACAGTGTTTATGTGCTCGTTTATATAAGTAAATCTTGCGAAACCATTCAAATTGTTGTTATTGTATTAAACCTCGGAAATCAGAGATGGCACCTCTAAATAGCGCTCATTGATTTGTAGTAACAAAAGAAACAAAGTTTACTATTTTAAGAATAATTATTGAAATAGTCATTTGAGCAAAATTGAAAATAATGACTATTTTTTTCAAACTTAAAGTCTTACCAAAGGTATCCATAGTAACACTATAAATAACTTTAAAACAGACAATTTTATCGAGCACATCTTCCTTCTCTTCTTTTTGTGAAAGCTTAATTGCAAAACAATATTTTTTGTGAGTTTCAGACAAAGAAAAATAGTCTTTTTTCTTCATAGCAAAATTTGTAGATTTTACATGAACAGATAACACTTCATGTTTGAAAAAAATAGTCATTATTTCCAATTTTGCTTCAATGACTATTTTAATAAACTAGCTACATTCATGCGCGCGAAGCGCGCAACAAATTTATACTCCAGGGTCAACTATGGATATAATAACATCTATAAACATGATAAGTAATTTTAATAAACGAAATTATTTTAGTAGCAATTTTATTGTTTTTAAAAAAATGATGAGTGGTCATCTATCAAAAATTAATTTTAAATAAAAACTAAAATTATGAACCTTAAAATCAAACAGTACAAAGTGCCTTTAATATGTCATCAAAAAATAAAAAAATTAAATTAAAAGAAATTTTTAATATAATTTTTTACATACATAATTTTCAATATTTATATTAGTTTTTTGGCATGTAGGATATAAGATCAAACTCTAGATACCGCAGCATACAACTGACCATGATCAAAAACTTCTCTTCATCAATCAATAATTATATTATTCTTTTAAACAGCTAACAACAGCTAAAATTTTTTTTAAGCAACTGAATAAACTAATAGCAGTATCTGTTTCAATTTTTCTTTATTTACAACATATAAGTGATTTGAAGCATAATAGAGACAAATCTGCGTTGGTTACACACTGTAAAAATTCTAGCCATAGCTTTGATACAAACATAGGAACCTCAAACATATTAGACATTGAATGCAACTATCAAAAAAGATTGCTATCAGAAATGATACATATTAAAAAATATGAAAATTGCAATAATACACGACACTCAAAAATTAAACAACGTATATAATAAATACATAGTTGAATAATTAAAAAGAAATTAATTTTTTTGATAAAACGGTTTCAAGAATAAATTATTTACAATAAAACGCAATAATTGTTAAATTAGATTAAATATAATTAAATCAAATTCATTCATGTGAGTCAAAATCTTGAATCAAATACCAAGTACATAAAAGAAAACACTTGCTAGTCACTTTGTACATACGTAACTCACCTAAATTACCTATGTTAAAGATTTGTATAACCAAAGAAGATAGACGCTTATAGAAGGATTCTTCTGGGTTACATTTTTCGTCCGAAAGCCTGGGTAACACTTCAACATTGTTTGTATATCTATACATATGAAAAATGTGCTATATATATGATTTACATAGATATAAAAATACATGGGATTTGATGGCGTCCCCAAGTAGCTGGGTAACAGAACCAACTCATTTTTGGCAGAAATTTCCCATGTACGCTTCTATCAGCGTCTATATTCGTTGAAATAACTTATACTTCATAATGTCACGTAGATCATGACGACGCATATTAGATTGCGTAAATTTTTATTATTAATAGAAATATCTATTATTATACATTTTTATAAAACAAAAATAGTTATGTAATACCACATGTTTAATACTTGTAAGTTTCATTTTTTATTTTTATTGTTACGCCTAAAATGTATTGTTTTAGGTGAGTTTTTTTAATGTATTGTTGATGAATTTAGAAATTTTTAATCATTAAGAAACTGTTATCAGTTGTTATTAAATTTTATGTTTTAGCACCTGAAGTGGCCTCTCTAAAAAATAGAGGAGAAAAGTCGTTTTTTCTCTTATAGAAATAAAGAAAAATTGAAACAACTGCTGCTATTAGTTTATTCACAGTTAGAAATATCAAAGACAAAGTCTGTTAAAACCAGTTAATAGACAAAAATGTGTGTTACTTTAACAAACAAAATGTCTTTAAAGGATTTAACAAACAAATGTCTGTTAAAATTTTACTTATAAATTACAGACATTGTCTGTCAATGTACTAAAACTTTTTTTGGTCTTGTTTTCCGTACACATACATACACGTTTTATATATAGTTTTATTTTTTTAAATTCACGTTTAAGGAGTCTCATGTGCTAGCTATAGTTTGCTATAGTTTGTTGTTCATAATAATCAAAAGTTTAAAAAATTCTTCAATATTTTGAAAAACATTAATTTATACCTGGAAAAAAATCTCTGCAAATTTTTAGTTAGACTTATCGACTGATTTTATTATTTATGCTCACTTAAAGTTTATCTTTTTACTACTATGAGATACAAAACACGCGGACTTCGAGTGAGCACATATAAAAAAATTAGTTGATAAGACTACTTGAAAATTTGCAGAAATTTTTTTCTAGGTATAAATTAATTTTTATCAAAATTTTGAAGAGTTCTTTAAACTTTTAATTTTATGAACAACAAACTATAGCTGACATATGAGACTCCTTAAATTAATAAATGTACAAGAACTCAAGAAATATTAGAAAGAACGTTTTTTATTATATCTTATACAATATTATATTCGTTTATAATATGATATTCGTTGTCTAATGAATAGCTTTCGTGACATTTACAATGATATAATTTTAATAATTATTAACAATTTTTATAAACAAATTATAATAATACGTTTTAAAAAAAAAAAAAATTATGATATTTTTTAGGTCATTTTGAGTAAAAAAGGTTCTCATGAACATATTGCTAAAATGAACTGAATCGGCAAAAAAAAATCGCAGTTTGAAAAAACGCGATTTTTCAAAACTTTGACAGCCTATAGCTCAGCTTCTACTGATTTCATTTTAACTCACAATAGCTTAAATTGTTGGTTAAAATATAAACTTAAAGATTACAGTAGTTAGCGACCGTATTTATAAAAAATCGCGTTTTTCAAACTTTGCAATTTGTTTTCTGCCGATTCAGTGCATTTTAGCAATATGTTCATTAGAACCTTTTTTACTCAAAATGAACTAAAAAAATATGATAAAATTTTTTTTTTAAGTGCATTTTTATAATTTGTTTATGAAAATTGTTAATAATTATTAAATGCGCCATTTTCAGACATTTTACCCAAAAAATTCGGATTCAGCAGGTCAAAAATACATAAAAAACCTAGGTAGAATTGAGGACCTCGATCGACCAAGACTTATGTAGTTTGCCCCTGGACTATCTATTTTAGTCGTTTGTTACGGACATTTTCAGAATCAACTGACATAAAGTCTGTTAAATCGTCACATCCTTGTTTGTTACTTCAACAGACAATTTAGTAACAGAAAATAAAAGTTAACAGACTACACAATTGTTTTTAACCGTGTTCAGTTCCTTAAAACAATAATTATATTATCAAACGTTTGTCCACGTAATTTACTAATCGTCATAGCAAAAGATAATTCACATGAAAATTACGTTCTTTTAAATGTAAAAGGAATATTCATTTTCACAATACAATCTACTACGGTTTGGAAAAATATTATCTTATACCACCCGTCAAAATTTTACATTTTAATAAATGATTAGAAAATTCTAAAATTTGCAATCTCGCACTATTGCATGAACCTTTATTAATACTTATATTTCTTATAAGCATTACAATAAATTTTTCTCTCAAATGTAATTTACTGGAAGGATTAAAAGAATTTAAATATTCTAGCCCTGGTAGAAAATTAAGGATAAGATATGCTCAGATAACTAACTGTTGGCTATATCTCGTCGCTACGCAGTCGCGATAAGTGACCGATAAATACACGATAATATATTAAAGATTACAGAGTTGATATAAAATATAATCACTAAAATAATTAAAATTTTTTTCTTCTGATTTGAAATAAATTATAAATATTATAATATTCATTATTACAATTCATATGAGTTGTAAATAATTTTGCAATTAATATCGTTTATAGAAAGCGAATCTGTATATATACATGCTGCCCGCGATGGCGCCTGTTTGTACAATCGTAAAATATATCCTATAGTTGTGAATACTGAATGTTAGCTGCGCGCGCATCACTCGACGCTTCGTCTTCTATAAGCATCTATCTTCATCACTATATGTGCAGGTTAGATTGACTTGACTTAACTTTAAAATTATTAAAGATGCATATACTGTTATTGTAATAGTGTCAACATTTTCTGTTCTTTATTGTATAACTTAAATTTATTTGCGAACATATACAGTATGATTATGAATAAAATATCCATGTAAAATCAGTGAGTGCGAAGTGCGAGTGAGCGAGTGCATATGTAAACTTAGTGTGAGAGAATACACTGTAAAAGAAAATGGCGAGAAATCACGTCGTTGGTCGACGATTTCAATGCGACCATGCACCGTCGATGTTATTTAACATTGTTGAAGCGCAAAATCTGATTTAATCTAAAAATCTTGTGTTCAGTTTACGTGAAATCACGCAAAGCACGTTAAAATGTCGCCGTTGAACGAAGTTAAATAACCTCGACGGTGCATGGTCGCATTGAAATCGTCGACCAACAACGTGATTTTCTGCTATTTTTTTTACAGTGTAAGACTGTCCGTTTAGGAACTGAAAAGGAAACAAGGAGTGAACAGCCTTTCTCTTCCTCACTAACTGTGTTCCCATATGCGTGCTCACTCACACTTTGTAATATGCTGTTTATGAATATAGTATAATTCAACATTGACCATATTCTCCCGATACCATAGCGATAATTCGTTAAGAGTAATGGAGGTTTATCGCGATATCTAAAAGCATATGATCGCGACTGCCCATAAAATACGGGATGATATACTGAAAATATGCTCAACTTTCTACCAGGGAGAAGAAACATTTCATCTGATTCATTATTGATTTTCATCACTATCAATTTCCGAGTTTTAAAATAATGTATGAAAATAATATAAATTTTGCAATAAAGAATCAAAAAGTTTTTCACAAAAAAAAACATTTTATTTTTTACTTGCATTAAATTTTGTTTCAACTCATTCATATAAAATTGTTTTCACTAATTATTATATGCGTTACATCTTTAGTTTGGATAGCATTAAATTAAATTAAATATTGCAGTAAATTAAATTTTTAAATACTATTATTGGTAATAAGAGTTTAAAAATCCCTCATTATTTAAAATTACAAAAGCATCTTTTTCATCTTTATATATTTAATGACTATTAAATAAATGACTTTACTTAGCTACTTCATAACCGCATTATAGGTAATAATAAATATATCTATTACATTTATTTGAACTTAAGCATTTACAAAAACGCTGCCAAGTGCTTTGGTGTAATGCTTTCTCATAGAGCTCATTGTGTTAGAGTATTTTGATTTCATTTTACTTTCTCAAAGAAAAATTATTGTATCGGTGAAAAAATTTTTTCTATTTTTTCGTTAATTTGTACATATTTAGACTCCGGGAGTCAAAAAAAGTGGTTTCAAATAAAAATTTTTTCATAATTTTCAAAATGCTCTAAAATTAAAACTGCGCTAAGAAAATTAGTTTTTAAAATTTTTCTGACAATTCTTCTGACAATAGCGGATAACTTGCATGCGAATTTTGGGGCAAATCTATAGAGTAATTTACGTAAAATAAAAGAAAAATGAATTTTTTTTTTCAAATTTTACAAAATTATCTAAAATTAAAACCACGCTAAGAAAATCAGTTTGGGTGGGGCTCGAACATTAGAATGTTATTTATTTAATGAATATTTATTTAGAGTGCCACAATTACGAATAGCATATTCCATAATTTAGAATGAAGTAATAATGAATTTTCATGATTTCAAAAAGCAGTAGTGATAATCTCAAATTATTCGATTAAAATATTTAGAGTTCTTTCGAAATCTTGATATAATTTATTCTAAATTTAGACGTACATTTATTTTGCTACTTCTTATTTCGATAAAGTGAATATTCTAAAATGCTTTACTCGCATTAGTTATTTTCGTTACTTCAGTCGCTGAAAATACGAAAATTCTAAAATGAATAAATGAACAGTCTTGATATGCACATAATTTATATGAACTTCTAAATAAATGTTAATTAAATAAATAACATTCTAATGTTCGAGCCCCACCCATCAGTTTTCAGAAGTTTTTCTTTTGGTAGTCGCAAATAATTTCCAAGCAAATTTTAGAGCAAATCCATCGAGTACTTAAAGTAAAATACAAAAAAAAATTAAAAATTAGAATTGAAAAAAAATGTTTTAAATTGTTCTAAAATTAAAACTATGCCAAGAAAACCAGTTTTCAATAGCTTCCGTACCAGTTAGACAAAAAAATAAATTGTATGCAAAATTTGAAGTCGAGTACTTTTCGAGATCTAATTGGCGTAATGAGTACATACACACACACATACATACAGACATTTTCTGCCCTACAAAAAAAAAATCAGGTGAGAGATCATTACATGAGATTTTGGCATGATAAATCACCTAAGAAATCAGGTGATTTCTCGCCTGATTTTTTTTAACAGGGTGGAAACCACTTTTTTCCACGAGTCTGGATATGTACAAATTAAGAGGCGGTCGGGTCTATTCGCCGCTACATATAGGGTGGCGCTGCGGTCAGGTGAGAGAAATCTATTAAATATTTTTTATACAGCTATTTACAATTTTCTGAGACGACAATATACTTTTAATGTTGTCATTTCCTCCAGCCATCTATATGTAGAATAATTATTAATACTTATCTTGTTTGAAAAGTCTAAAATATTGTTATAAAGCGAAAAATGCGATGCAACGTAGGACCGATGTAAACATGCGTGCACCTTCCCTTAGTGCGACAGAGAGAGCAATACTAAAGAATGATGTATGCTAATGTTTACGTCGGCTCTACCTCGCGCCGCATTTTTCGCTTTATAACAATATTTTAGACTTTTCAAACAAAATTAATATTAATAATTATTCTACATATATATGGCTAGAGGAAATGACAAGATTAAAAGTATATTATTGTTTCAGTAAATTTTAAATTGCTATATAAAAAATATTTTATATTTTTCTCTCACCTGACCGCAGCGCCACCAAGCGGCAAATGGTTCCGACCGCCTCTTAATAAAAAAATAGAACAAATTTTTTTATTGATACAATGTTTTCTTTATGAGAAAGTAGAAGTGTATTAAAATATATTTATAACTCATAAATCTTAAGACATGATACACATACAACATTATTTCATTTTAAATAGTGTTATTAAATAAACAAAATCAAGTTTTTAACTAATCAAAAGGATTTTAAGCATCAGATAAGGGTTTATAAAACTATTCATGGATCAAACTTTTTTATTTAATGTATATTTAAGCTAAAAAGAAGTTTTATTAGTTAATATTATAATAACAAAAAATTATCAATTACATTTAAATCTGATTTTTTTTCAGACTGAAACTCAGGTCTGATAGCTCAAATAACTACAGTTGAGTAGAAAGTGCATAGGCGCCCAAGTTATTTCAGCTTATGTCTGTATATTATAAAATAACCCATATGTATAAGTAAACTAATCAGTTAAATATATTATATTAAATATTAATTCATTTTATATTATAAAATATAACACACCTATATTAGTAAATATTCAAATTTTTATTGAAAATATAGTCATATGGCTTGTTTGTCAACTGTAATGCAAATTTTATATATACAAATATATAAAAAGGATGCTTACTATAGTTATAATTTTATCAGCATGTTAATTATTTTTAAGCTTTATTCATTAAAACATAAATTGTTTTTCCATTTTTTAATTTCATGTATTAATATTTAGTTAAATAGTAATGTATATAATAAAATAACTCACTCGTATAAGCAAACTATTCAGTTAAATACATTATATTAAATATTAATTCATCGTATATCATAAAATAGCACACTTATATAAAATGAATAAGTAAATTATTCAAATTTTCATTAAAAATAGACATATAGCTTGTTCGTCAACTGTAATACAAATTTTATATGTTAATCTATAACAAAGCTGCCTATCGTAGTCATACTTTTATCAGTGTGCAAATTATTTTCAAACTACATTTACTGAAAACACACATTTTATACTTCTATTTATTTATGTATTAATATTTAATATAATAAGTTTAACTAAATAGTATTGTATATTATGAAATAGCACACTCGTATAAGTAGATTATTTAAATTTTCATTAAAAATAGACATAAAGTTTGTTCGTCAAATGTGTCATCCATTGTTATCAGTAAATTTTGATCTTGATTCATTCTAACCTTATTTTTTTTATTAAAATGTGCATAAATTTATCTTTAAAACATTAGTTAAATATTTTACTTTTTTTTGGTACTTTGATGATTTTTAATCTGAGTAATAGAAATATAGAATAATAAAACTTTCATAACCTCAAACCTTCATAACCTCAAACCTTCATTAATTGCTGTTACTATACTTATTTTTAAATGAAAAACAATTAAAAATATATACATATTGTACCTGCATTAAGCAATACTTATGCAATAAAGGAATAAATTACTTATCTGAATTGTTATATTATTTGATGTCTTTACAATTTTACTGGAATTTTTAAATAAAAGGTAGTCACCTTGTTTGTGCTCATAGTTATATATTTTATCATTAAACTATACATTGGTTATATACATAAATAATATTGCTTGGTTTAAAATAAAATATTCTTATTCTATTTTAATTGAGTTACTTCTATTATATTTAAAAAACAATGCCTAGAAATAAATTTTTATTTATTTAAAAAATCTAAACCCTTTAAAATTTAATTTTTGGCGCCTATTCTATATCGACCAATCAGGATTCGATCTTTAGATGTTTCAACATGGCGGCTCATCATTTTTTTAAGAAGGATATTCTCAAAATAGTAGACTTTATTTTTTTCGTTACTTTAAATGAATAAACGCTATTTAGAAAGATTTGCCATTTCTGATTTCCAAGGTTTAATACAATAACAACAATTTTAATGGTTTCGCAAGACTCACTCATATATAAATTTGTTGTTGTAATAATAAATATGAGTATATTTGTATTGCAGTTAAGAATAAATTTAATCATTTATAAACGCCTTTTCTGTAAATATATTCTCAATAGGTTACGGCCCCAGCACGCTACCGCTGCGTTACTGGTTGACAGAAAAGGGTTTTTATTTGTGCACAAATAAATTGATGAATATTTTAGTTTGTTTTTGTGAAAGTAAAAAACATGTTCGAGTGTTATTTTCTCATGAGTTCTTGCAAAGGTGAAAAGTATGTTTGAGTGCTGTTTTCTTATGAGTGTGTCTGTTTTGTTGTGACATGGAAAATTTAAATGCTTCAGGACAAGAAATCGAAAAATCAATTTGTACATTTGGTTGGATTTTCTTCCCTCAACTGTAACGGCGTTTGATGAGTTTGAATCGAGATTTCGGGTGTTTGGCACGAAAGGTAAGAAAATTTATATATCATATCGCGAGCTTTGCATATTATTAATTAAAACAGAAATGCGATGTTATGTCATCAAGCTTGAAAGATAATTATGACAAGCTTAAAAAAAAAGAATTTCATGTATACATGCGGCAATGTACTAGGCCAGTCAATAGACCGAAAAAAGTCTTATTTTGCCAAAATTAGTAACTGGTAACGACCTATGCGATCATTTAAAAGGTAGTCCGTGGATGTTTACTTATATGTTTTGGACTAGCAACTATGATTTATTAATTAGTTATTAACAAATTAGGGCAAAAAAACGCGTTTTTTTTGTTTTTTGCTAATAAAACGAAAACTATTTAACAAATTATCATAGTGTCAATGGGAAAGTTGTAGAAAATTGAATTATCAACAAAACGAGAGGTCAAACGATCCGATCAGTTCATTAAAACCAAAAAAAAATTAGGAAAAACCGGAAAATTTTTCATTTTTTTTAGAAAATTTATAACTGTTGTTTATTAATATTAAGAGCTGAAATTTGGCACAGAAGTAGATAATTATACCTTCTTTCAACATGCCAAAGGCAAATACTATCGGATAATTAGTTTCTGTGCAATTCCAATTTTTTTTTTCGGTATTCCTCCCTTCTTTATATTACCGATTAAGAACGTCGTACATACATTTTTAAAAGGGTTTTGAAAACTAGAAACAATATACTATTAAACGTATATTCTAAGTTTTCATTAAAATTGTGTAAAAAGGGTGAAATATGCACTCGAACATCGACGCAAACGGTCGAGCGCGCGGTACACAGCAAAAAGTGGGGATGGAGAAGAAACGATATATATAGATGTACCGGCGCGCGGCGTGAAACGTTCAATTTTCAACTGGCTTGTTTTTGGCGAATAATGCACTTATATTAAAGTGTTTTATTTATTAATTAGGGTATTTTTAACCGACGAATCAGATTTCATATTCTGATTTCACGAATAATGAATTCTAAAGGTATTTTACAGTTTCTCTTCCATCCCCACTTTTTGTTGTGTACCGCGCGCTCGACCTTTTGCATTGATGTTCGAGTGCATATTTCACCCTTTTTACACAATTTTAATGAAAACTTAGAATATACGTTTAATAGTATATTGTTTCTAGTTTTCAAAACCCTTTTAAAAATGTATGTACGACGTTCTCAATCGGTAATATAAAGAAGGGAAGAATATCGAAAAAAAAAATTGGAATTGCACAGAAACTAATTATTCGATAGTATCTGCCTTTGGCATGTTGAAAGTAGATATAATTATCTACTTTTGTACCAAATTTCAGCTCTTAATATTTATAAACAACAAAGTTATAAATTTTTTTAAAAAATGAAAATATTTCCGGTTTTTCCTAATTTTCTTCGGTCCTAATGAACCGATCGAATCGTTTGACCTCTCGTTTTGTTGATAATTCAATTCTCTATAACTTTCCCATCGACACCATAATAATTTGTCAAATAGTTTTCGTTTTATTAGCAAAAAACAAAAAAAAACGCGTTTTTTGCACTAATTTGTTAATAGCTAATTAATAAATCATAGTTGCTAGTCAAAAACATATAAGTAAACATATACGGACTACCTTTTAAATCATCGCATAGGTCGTTTCCAGTTACTAATTTTGGCAGAACAAAACCTTATTTTGACTGGCTTATACGGTTAGTCGGAATTTCGAAGAAATTTTGCGTTTGGGCTAGTGATAGGCGATATCACCTTTAGTTATCGATATTTGATATCGATATTTATCGATCATCAAAATATCAATACCTAAAAAATATCATTTATCGATAAATATTGATTAAAATTTTTTAACATTATATGTACAAAAGGCAAACTTGAATTATAAAAATTCATTACGAATCTCATAAATCTGTTTATTTATTAAAGTCGAAAAATATCAGTTAGTAAAAGAAAAATTCTCGAAATACTTTGTATTATTAAAAGTCTCAAAATATAAATGGAAAATAACAATATTTTCAGATATTTTATTTATTAATATTAAAAATGAATTTATATATGTACATGACGCGGTTGTAATAAATATAATAAATATGAAAAACTATAAATAACGATTCATTAACTCAAGTACTAATCTTCTAGAGATAGAGATGTTAAAAATAATAGTTCTTGGAAATGTTTCGATGTTAAGCGCGATCTTTTTTCTGTTAAAATTAAAGCAGATTGAATAAAAAGTCTTTCTGATGGTACAGATGTGGTTACGACAGTGAGATATTATAGACCGATTTTTGTTAATGCTGAATTAGGCAGTTTTTTCCAAAACTGCATAGGATTACCATCCATCTTTCTTACAGATTCGCTCAAATAATATCTCAATTACTATACTATGCAATATATCATTTATGGATTTCCTGTATAGATATACTGACTGTAATAGTAACATGTATTTTTCTAACTGCGTAAACAAATGTGCCCATAGGGTGGCGCTTACGGCATTCAGCATCATAATAATTCGCAAAACTCTTCGAGCATATACTACTGGAAGAAGCCTCTAGGTAAGCTACGTACTATCTCTCTCTCTCTCTCTCTCTCTTGTCTCATTCGATTGGCTTCTTCCGTTTCTCGCGAACAGAGGTAGTCAATCAAATGTGACAAGAGAGAGATAGCACGTCCCTCAATAGCAGCCTTCTTTCTCTAAGCCTCGTCACGCTTTTAATAGCTGGTAAGCTTCCTCTAGTAGTATATACTTGAAGGCAAAACTATACCTCCAAATTTTTGTTAAAATTATTTTCAACAAAAAAATTATCGATATTTCATTACAAAAATATCAATATGTTAAAATATCGATAAAAAATATCGATATTTTAAGGGACAAATATCGATATCAGCAATTATCGATATTTATCGCCCATCACTAGTTTGGGCATGAACTCCGAGAAATAAGCTAAACGTTTTCTTAACGTTGAAAGCAAGTTTGAACGTTCGCTAATCATCTAACGTCATGAGAATGGCAGTAAGAGTTGATGCCATGTTTGATTTCTAACCTTAACTGAAGTGTGTGCTCAAGCCCGATCTTACACATGACATAGCGTTTCGAGTTACTTAATGTAATTTTGAGTACACAAATATATATATATATATATATGGGACGTTTCACGTCAACTCACCCAACAAAAAAATAGAATTCGTTGAAAATCTGTGAAAATGTTCTATTTGATACCCAAAATATACAAAAAAAATTTTAGAGGTCCAGGTCAAAGATGTCAGGATTTAAACGTGATGGAATTTTTCGAATTTTCCAAATTTTTTGCTAAATAAATATTTTAATGAATTTTTTCCTCAAAAACTATCAATTTTTCGTTAAAACTTAATAGAATACTTTTTCTTGGAAATTAGATGTAGAATTCACTTGAATTTTCGTAAATTATAATAGACTGATTTTTATGCTTACTTGATCGATTTAAACATACTATTTAGTATATCTAAAAATCGAGCAGGTTAAATTGGCTTTTTAAAGTCTTATTTTTTTCGTTTTTTTATGAGGAAAAAGTATACGAAGCCTCCAGTTGGGCAGCCTTCTCAAAGTTACTTAATTGTGCAAATATGTCTATAAAAATCGTTATTTTGGATCAATGATGAGATTCGTGATTTTTTTTCTAAAAAAGTATTGATTTTTGGGACACATGTATAAAAATGTTTTTTATTGGAAATTGTATGTAAAATGTATGTAAATTTTTGTGAACCATTATTTGCTAAACATCACAAATTACAAATGAAATTTTGAAATTTTCAAATTTATTTTCTGTTAAATTTTTAGTATATATGGTTCATAATGTCCTAAATTACAATTTGTAAAAATATGTTTATATTCTACACATGATTTCCAATAAAAAACATTTTCATACATGTGTCCCAAAAATCAATACTTTTTCAAAAAAAAAATCACGAATCTCATCATTGATCCAAAATAACGATTTTTATAGACATATTTGCACAATTAAGTAACTTTGAGAAGGTTGCCCAACTAGAGGCTTCGTATATTTTTTCCTCATAAAAAAACAAAAAAAATAAGACTTAAAAAAGCCAATTTAACCTGCTCGATTTTTAGATATACTAAATAGTATGTTTAAATCGATCAAGTAAGCATAAAAATCAGTATATTATAATTTGCAAAAATTCAGGTGAATTCTACATTTAATTTCCAAAAAAAAGTATTCTATTAAGTTTTAACGAAAAATTGATAGTTTTTGAGGAAAAAATTCATTAAAATATTTATTTAGCAAAAAATTTGGAAAATTTGCAAAATTCCATCACGTTATAATCCTGACCCCTTTGACCTGGACCTCTAAAACTTTTTTTGTATATTTTGGGTATCAAATAGAACATTTTTACAGATTTTCGACGAATTCTATTTTTTTGTTAGGTGAGTTGACGTGAAACGTCCCATATATATATATACACACATAAGTATAGTTACACATATGCACATGAATATGCACAAAACGCTCGCGAGACAAACTAAAAAGTGCTATGTGTATGTCCAATTCAAATAATACACATAAATATGTATGCATACAAGCAAATAGTATTTTTTGATACAAGAGTCCTATGAGAGTCATTTTCTGGCACAACGAGGTTAAGCGCTCAAGCATAGCGATAGCGCTTACGCCGTGCCTGGAAGCACTACGCCGCCTTTAGTCACAACAAGACGGCAACCGCAAGAGTCGGCTCTGCCAGGTCCACTGGGAAAATTAGTGTTACTTTAAGTCTTTATTACTTAAGTTATTTTAATATAAAAAAAATATTAGTGAGTAGATTAGAGCCCTACTTCCCTAATAAATAGAAATAAAAAAACACTAAGGTATAAGATTAAAATTTAATTACAAAATTTTGAATTAAAATAAAATCAGTGAATAGTTATAACGAGTGAAAACTTGAGATCTAAGGTGAATCAAGGTGACGTTCGAGGTAATAATCTAAAATATTGACCGAACGTTCAAGCGATTAAAGGAGGAAACCCAACTTTATCCTGCCACAGACATTTTCACCGTGTAGTTTAAGGAGTCCGAGTATAGAAAACATCAGGACGATCGAGTCGGAAACAAATTCTACTCTTTCTCTCCTAATTAGTGAGTTCACTTATATTAATGAAATTTACGAACCAAACTAACAACAGTTAAAACATATAAATAGTAAATTAGAATAATAAAATTATACTGCTATTCTTTGCTAATATTCAGAAATTTATATAAAATCATTCAATTATTTTTCTTAACTCTACAATAATTATTGTAAGATTAATATCTAGAATGAAGAATAATAAAAATCTTTTAATGAATAAATATCAATCATAATAATATGTTTGTGTGTTATTTAATTTAATTAAATAAATAATCTTACATATATACATACATATATACATATAAACACATATATGATACATATATATATATATATATATATATATATATATATATATATATATATATATATATATATACTAGGGGTACCTCCTGCTCGCACTGCTCACAACCCCCAGTTGTGCTATAAATATAATTATATATTAATCATTTTTAAATTTTTAAATCATTTTTTTTTAGTTTCGTTGATAATTTAGTATATTATTTGATATATCGTAATGATTTTGAGTTTTATAAGATTTATTAGGATTATTTTGTTATAATTCCTTTTTTATATCTTTTTTCTCATTTTAAACATTTTATGAGATATATCAAAAATTCATACTAAAATTTATAAATTTATTATGATATTGTAAATGAAATTATTACATGATCATTATATCATATTTTATTTAAAATTTAGTTATTTATATAACAAATAAATAAATAAAATAATTTTAAATTATTTTATACTTACTTATATTACATTAACCTGTATAAAAGTTATGAATATGTTTTTTTTATTTATTGTTGTTAGTAGTTAAATTATTTATTTATTAAAATTTCGATTTATAAATTTTAAATAATCATAACTTTTAAATATTCTAGTTAATTTTTAAATATTTTATTTTTTTTTTATTTTTAATAATATTGATAATGTTTAAATTTATTATTATATATTGAAATATTTATGATTTATTTTAATTTTTCATATTTTATTAATAATGTTAGCTAATCTTAATAAATATTTAGAATAAATTTCAACTATTATTATCTAGACTTTCTAAATAATATTCATATTCTTCTTAGAAATTTAAATGTTCTTCAATTTGATCATGTAAATTTTCCATCAAAATGGATTTCATTCAATCATTTGTTGATCATTAACATTGTCAATTTCAACATTATTAATTGGATTCCATTCCATTTTTTTTTTTTATTTATATATTATTAAAAATTTTTAATATTTATAATTAATATAAATATAACCTGAAAAAAATAAAGTTTAATTAATAAAATAATTTTTAAAAAATTTATTTAAATAACATTAAATTTTTGTTAAATTATAATAAAATTATTTTTTTAATATTTCTTTCCAAACTATGTTAGGTACAATATCTCTGTTTTTCGATTCATTTTGAATATATATTTTATTTACATTTTTACAACGTGAAAGAGTTATTTGTGCTTCTATGTTATATTTGAATAATTTAGTTATTTTTAATCGCGTTTCATTACATAATCCATTTTTTATACTTAAATTTCGAATTAACATAATTATGGTATTTACTTTTAATTTCAGTTCGTGTGGAGGTAATCCTTCTCTTATGTTATTTAACATTTCTATTGAATAATTCAAATGAATATTATCATCCGTTTGATCTACACCTCTGTAAAACAAATATAAATAGTTATTAATCTTGAAAGTTATATAAATTTAAACATAAATATTAATATCAATTAATTTTAAAAATTGTATAAATCAATACTATTAAAGGTTTATAATGTAAGGTGGTGTGGAAATCTGAATCCTCAACACTATATGCTTATTTTTATTTTAATACAATAAAATATTTATAATATGAACAAATTATTAAAAATCATTATGTTTTCAACAAATGAATTAATTATAGTGTTGAGGAATTGTAATAGAATTAATTTAAATTTATATTTATTAATTTTAGATAAACTATGTAAAAAATGGTGATAAGATATCTGATGAGGCACATGTTTTTCATTTTAAATATTATAAATTGTAATTTTATTCAACTACTTTCGAGTTTTCAACAAAAAAAAAATTAAAATTTTTATATGTTTATGTAATATTATACATAAATAAAATATAATAAAAAAATATAAAACTATATTATGCAGTATTTGATGGTTCTAAAAGGTTGTGGGGGGAATTGTGGGGGGGGGATTGTGGGGGCAAGAGGGGGGTTAGTGGGGTCTATGGGGGGGGATGTGGGGGGACGTGGGGGGGGGGTAATAATCGATAACATAAAATAACGTAAATTTACGTTATTTAATTAATAAAAATCATGTGGGGGGCTGTGGGGGGGCGTGGGGGGATGTGGGGGGGGCACCGACTGAATTTTGGTTCATATAACTATATAATATAGGGAGATATATATATCACCAAATTCATAACAAATGAGACAAATAACAACGGCCAGTGACGTAGGTAACACTCAGTAGTCGAACTATATGTGACACAGCTGTAGTGTGCACATGGCGTAACTTCACACGAACGCGTATAACCGAACGAACGGCCAGTGAAGTAGGTTACACTCAGCAGTCGAACTATATGTGACACTGCTGTAGTGTGCGTACGGCGTAACTACGTGTGAACGAGTGTAACAGAGCGAACGCGAACAAACTACAACATATAACCATTCTTATTAATTTATTAAACGGATGATTAAATTAAATTTGACTTAATTTAATTAAACATAAAAATATAAAAATTCAAATTATAAAAATTTATATAAATGCGTGTATGTATATGGATATATATGTATATATATTTGTTTGATAATTAAAGTGACAAAGTAAGTACTCGGACGGTTGACTGGTTTCCAACGAAATAAAAATAAATTTTTGTTGTGAAGAACTCAATGCCCGAATCAAGCTCGGTCATAACATACTCATAAGTGCAGAAATTCCAAATAAAGATATTTATCCACAATTACTTAAAATTGTTAAACAATTCATGGTCCATGGTCTATGCGGAGAACAAAACAGAAGTTCTCCTTGTATGCAAGAAAATAAAAATAAATGTTCGAAAAACTTTCCTGAAAATTATAGTAAAAAAATATCATTTATATGCGGAGAGATGATGGTAAAAAAATTAATTTGTTACAATCGTAAGAATAACAATAGAGTAGCTGATAACAGATTTATCGTTCCATATAATCCTTATTTACTACTCAAATTTAACTGTCACATTAATGTAGAAGTATGTTAAACTATACAATGTATCAAATATTTGTTCAAATATTGTTACAACCCACACAGCATTAAAGAATTTTGAAATAATTTCATGAAATATTACAAATAATAATACGTTGAAAGCATTTAAAAAGAACTTAAAAGATAACTATATTCTTTTGAAAAGAATTTATGAAATAATACACAGGAAGATTACAAAGTCTTTACAAAAATAATACCAACAAGGTTACGAAAGTTAAGACATGAAATATTACACGAATCCTTACTGAAAGGACTTTGAGAGGACTTCTTGAAAGGAAACAAGAAAGAACTCAGAAATCTTACGAAGGTTCTAATCATAAAATACTTTAGAAAGATTTTAAGAATGATCTAAGGTATTCTTTCAACGAATCATTTCAAGATTCATTCAAAAAGCATTCATGAAATAATTCATGCAATATTTTGGTAAAGTCTCAAGAAATCATACATGAAATAATTTTAAAATCTTTTTGAAATATTTCATGA
This sequence comes from Anastatus disparis, assembly GCA_017163975.1. NCBI lineage: Eukaryota > Metazoa > Arthropoda > Insecta > Hymenoptera > Eupelmidae > Anastatus > Anastatus disparis. Next base: position 2,413,334 of record JAFFSR010000301.1, on the reverse strand, counting down.
AATAACTTATCATGGCGAAAAAGTTATTACATAAATCCTTACTGAAAGTACTTTGAAAAGACTTCTTGAAAGAAAACAAGAAAGAACTCAGAAATCTTACTAAGGTTCTTATCATAAAATAATTTAGAAAGATTTTCGGAATGATCTAAGGTATTCTTTCAGCGAATCATTTCAAGATTCATTCAAAAAGCTTTCATGAAATAATTCATGCAATATTTTGGTAAAGTCCCAAGGAATCATACATGAAATAATTTAAAAATTTTTTTGAATTAATTCATGAAATAACTTATGATGAGAATAAAAGTTATTACATGAATCCTTACTGAAAGGACTTTGAAAAGACTTCTTGAAAGAAAACAAGAAAGTACTCAGAACTCTTTCGAAGGTTCCAGTCGTAAAATAATTCAGAAAGATTTTCGGAATGATCCAAGGTATTTTTTCACTGAATCATTTCGAGATTCTTTCAAAAAGCATTCACGTAATAATTCATGCAATATTTTGGTAAAGTCTTAAGAAATCATACATGAAATAATTTTGAAATCTTTTTGAAATAATTCATGAAAGAATTTATCATGACGAGAATAAAAGTTATTACATGAATCCTTACTGAATGGACTTTGAAAGGACTTTTTGAAAGAAAACGTGAAATATAACAGAATCATTTAGAAATATTTTCGGGGTTAGTTTATAATTTATCCGCTTGATGGTGGTATCTCTTACTCTCGCAAGCGGTAAGAGTGCTTCCCGTTTCATATACACGGTGGGCCATTTTAATCTATGCACCTGAAAAACTCAGTAAGTTCGCATCCTATCAAAAAATGACCTCTATAAAAGTTGTAGGATACAAAGGAGGTTAAACAATAGTGACCTTGAATTTGACCTTCAAGCTGACCTTTAAGGTCAAATCAAGGTCAACTTGAGTTTTTTAAATGGAAACCCCTATTTTTATGTACGCTCTAAAAATAATGCATCCTTACATTATTGACACATCCCTGTTAAAAAAGTTCGTACTGATTCAGTATTGATTTCACATTGAAATCAGGACTTGGCTAACATTGAATCAGTGTAGAATTAACATAAAATTTACACAAAATCAGTACTGCGCATGTCCTGAAAATGGTTCCATAACGCAACACAAATAAGGTACAAAATTCGAGCCTAATCAATATTGAATCAGTGTGAAATCAGTACTGAATTCGGGAAAGAATATTCGTATACGAAATGAGAGAATCAACTCAGTACGAAATCAGTACGTAATCAGTACACAATTTCAAAAAAATTCGTACGAATTGTTTTCGAAATAAGTGACTCTTCAGTTCTCAATCAATGCCAAATCAGTACTGAATTCGGGAAAGAATATTCGTATATGAAATAAGAGTCAGGACGGAATCATGACTACGTCCTGATTTTGTATAGAGTCGATTTTGTGATTTCGTATAAGAATATTCTTTTTCGAATTCAGTACTGATTTAACACTGATTAGGAACTGAAAAGTCACGTATTTCGAAAACAATTCGTACGAATTTTGTTAAAATGGTGTACTGATTACGTACTGACTTTGTACTGAAATGATTCTCTTATTTCGTATACGAATATTTTTTCCCGAATTCAGTACTGATTTGGCATTGATTAAGAATTGAAAAGTCACGTATTTCTTAAACAATTTGTACGAATTTTGTTGAAATGGTGTACTGATTACGTACTGATTTCGTACTGAGTTGATTCTCTCATTTCATATATGAATATTCTTTCCGGAATTCAGTACTGATTTCACACTGATTCAATATCGATTAGGCTCGAATTTTGTACCTTATTTGTGTTGCGTTATGGAACCATTTTCAGGACATGCGCAGTACTGATTTTGTGTAAATTTTATGTTAATTTTAGACTGATTCAATGTTAGCCAAGTCTTGATTTCAATGTGAAATCAATACTGAATCAGTACGAACTTTTTTAACAGGGATCTGTGATTTTTAATTTAAGTGGAAACAGATATCGTAAGACCAAATTAAAAGTTCTTGCCCTTGCGTTTTTAAATGAACGAATTCAAGAAAGAAAGAAAGGCCATTATTTGGTGGAAGATTCTCAAGCATCCACGAAATTAGTAAAATTGAAATCAACTAGTAGTATTCATTTTGGTGATTCAGTACTTATTAGCCAATCTCTTATAGAGTCGTACAAATTTATAAAAAATGAAAAGAAATTTTATCAAACATTATTAAGAAACATTCTTTACATTAGGTTCTTCAATTTTTAATCATACATATAAAAATAGCTGATGCAAAAACTGCAGCAATATTTGCACCCACAGATGTTATAATGTACGATTACTGCAAAATTTTAAAAAACTCTTCTCTAAATATTATGGAGGACAAATATTTTGAGAAAAGTGACAACGTATGACTTGTCATTATAGAAACTAATAAAGAAACTGTGATTCGATGTTCAGAAGTGTCAATGGAACATGCATTGAATTTCCGTCATATTAAATTAGATGAAAAAGAATTGTCAGATGTAAATATACACAAGAGTTTAAGTACTGTTGATAAATGAGATAAGAAACTCTGGAAACACGCAGCATTACATGGATTAATTTGTATCATTTTCAGCGGTGAAAAAAATTCTTCAAATGGTGCTTGCTTTTTAAATATAAAGAAAAGTATTGATAATATAGGAAAAAAAATTATCATTACATTGAAATTTAATTTTTTTAAACTGAGGCTTAATATCTTAAAAAATTATTTAATTAAAAAAGTATAGAGAAATTTATTTTCTGTTAAATGTAAACATTGAAATAAAACATGAAATCTGGTTCCTTGTGTGTGAGACTCTAGATCTCTTAGTACAAAGGGTATCAAAAAATATTAAAGCTGTAAAATATAAAACTTCTCCAAAGCATCCTTTAAGTTATTTATATTTTTCTTTGTGACAAAATCAAAAGAAAGGACTGACTAAAAGAGTCACCTTTGTTCAAGTTACAAATCTTGATGAAATTGTGAGATATGGTTCATCTCACCTAAAAACATGATCTTTGGAGCTATAGAGTTTAACACTTCGAATATCCGAAGTTATTACATTCGCTATATCTTAAATTATGGCCTTTTTATGAAAAACTTAACTTTTTTATTGAAGTGAAACAATTGATCTCATATTGATTATATTGGTAATTAGTCATATTTACTAGGCAACTAAAACATAATTATTTTAATAAATTATTAGCTTCTTTTAAAGTCGAATGTTATTTGTTAACTTACCGAAACTATGAAAATCATTAATACGACTATAACACGAAAACAATTTTTTAATTATTCTCATGCTACACTCGCATAGATGATTTTCATACTCTAGGTAACTTGAGAAATTAAATTTAGCTTTAAAAGGAGCTAATAATTTATTAATTATGTTTTAGTAGCATATTTAATGTCTAATTAACAGTATTATGAGATCAGTGATTCGACTTCAATAAAAAATTAACTTTTTCATAAGAAGGGCAAAATTTAAGATCTAGTGAATATAATATCTTTAGGTTTTTACAATGTTAGGTTCTACAGCTGCAAGTATCATGCTTTTTAGGTGAGATAAAGTATGTCTCACAATTTTATCAAGATTTATGACCCGAACAAGGATGGCTCTCCTATATTTTATAAAAAATTATGTTTTTTTCAAGTAATAAGAATCAAACTGCTGTATCGAAAACTATTTTGTATTTTAACCTTGCCTTATCAGAATTTAAAAATTTTCTTATTACATAAATGTCAAAAATAATATTACATTAAATAAATACTTCAAAAATTTGAAAATTTTTATGCTTGAGCTATATTGCATTTAAAATAATAGATTAAAATTGCTTTATTCGTTCAGTCTTTTTTTTTGTAATATATAAAATCTGTTCTATAATAATGTTGCAAAAAACACTGTAAATAAGGTTCACAAATTATAATTTCCATTTTGTACGTAATCTTATTTTATTTATTTAAGCAAATAATTATACAATTGTTTAAAAGTAATTAATAAGTTATACTATTCTTTGAAAGTATTGTTGTTTATTACAAACATAAATTATTAAATTACTAAAAGTAAAATTAAATCAATGGATTTATTATTAAATTCATATTAAATCTTTAGAATATTTTTTCTAAATATTTTATTTTTTTTACTACATACATCATATTTTTTTTTTTTTTAATTTCAGCTCTTGTAAGTACTGAAATAAATTGAGTAATTATTATAAAGTTTACACCTTTTACTTGATTTATCTATAGTTTTTGTTTAAGAAAGTTTTAAAATCAATCAAGCAATCGCCGAGTACTTCTGTATTCAATTCTTTCTTTTTAATAATATAAATACTATTTTGTCTTTATTATTACTTTTAAAAAAGTATATTTTAGGCGAGTTTAGATATTGAATAGTATAGTATTCTCTAGAACATTTTTTCTAAATATTTTATTTTTTACTACATACATCATATATTGTTTTTAATTTTAGCTCTTGAAAGTACTGAAATGAACTGACTAGGAGAGTATCAGACCTCCGGATCACGGATTTTGCTCAAACTTTAGGATAAGTTTTCAGATGTCAAAATATGAAAGGAAACAAAATTTTAGATCCCAACGCTCAATATTTCCCTAGTTACAGGCAATTAGAGAAAATCACTAAAAAAGTTACTAGATTTTCAAACGCATATAGTTCCTTAGCATTAATAGCTAGAAGCTTGAAACTTTTTTTAAATGAAAGCTGAGCTCAAATCATTTGAAATAGTAGTTATAGCATGTCAAAATATTATTTTTTCCTAAGGTTATAGCGTGATAAACATTGAGCCTGATTTTACTTTTTAAAACATTAATTAATAACAAAAGCTGAAATCAGGCTCAATGTTTATCACGCTATAACCTTAGGAAAAAATAATATTTTGACATGCTATAACTACTATTTCAAATGATTTGAGCTCAGCTTTCATTTAAAAAAAGTTTCAAGCTTCTAGCTATTAATGCTAAGGAACTATATGCGTTTGAAAATCTAGTAACTTTTTTAGTGATTTTCTCTAATTGCCTGTAACTAGGGAAATATTGAGCGTTGGGATCTAAAATTCTGTTTCCTTTCATATTTTGACATCTGAAAACTTATCCCAAAGTTTGAGAAAAATCCGTGATCCGGAGGTCTGATACTCTCCTAGTGAGTAATTATCATAAAGTTTATATCTTTTAATGATTCATCTATGGTTTCTGCTTAAGAGCAAACTGGATTCGCTGACCTTGTCTAATTGAGATTTTTGTTATTTACTCAAGTATTAATCGGTGTATCAGCAAATCGAAGGTTAAGCGCAATAGATATTATCATTACAAATATGTATGTGAAAGAAAAAAAAATCTATCGTTTTGTTTTTGAGAAAAGTAAGGAACGTGAAAATATTATAAACATAAACTTTTACTTCGGCGTTCCTTACTTTTCTCAAAAACAAAGCGGTAGAATTTTTTTTTTCTTGTGCATAGATGTTTATAATGATAATATCTATTGCGCTCAACCATTAATTTGAAAATACACCGATTAATACTTGAGTAAATAACAAAAAACTCAATTCTTACTCGGTCGGTATCAGATTCTACTTCAGCCTGCTCTTAAGAAAGTTTTAAAATCAATCAAGCAATCGTCGAGTGCTTCTGTATTCAATTCATTCTTTTTAATAATATAAAATTCATAAAATGTTCAATTGATATGCTCTTTGATAGACGAATGTTCGGAAAAACTTTGCTAAATAATTTATGAAAAAAAGTGATTATTGAGATAAGATAGCGATGATAGTACACATCAAAATTTTTAAAAATTATGTATCAGAATAACTTATTATTTCATTTTTGAGTGAATATTACTACTTAAACATTGATGAACTATACTTGATCTTAGGGATATCAGAGGGGTATTACAACATAACAGAAAGTAATAAGAAAACAGAGAATGAAGACAGGAGAAAGAAGATAGAGAATGAAAATAGAGAAAGAAGACAAAGAATGAAGACAGAGAATGAAGACAGAGAAAGAAGACAGAGAATGAAGACAGATAGAATGGAAACAGAAGAAAAGGAGACAGAAGAAAGAGAAGACAGAAAAAATGAAGGCAGAGAAAATAAAGGCAGAAAAGACAAAGCCCAAAAGGAAGACAGTTTAAGAAACAGAAGAAAGCATAAGACAGCTATAGAAGAGTCAGCTAATAAGACAGAATAAGTCAGCTAATAAGACAGAAGAAAAATACGAGATTCAGACAGCAAACTGAATCGAATTGGAAGAACTCGGTTCTGTAAAGAAAACAGTGAAAGAAGTTGAGAGAAAAGAAGTTAAAAGTTACTTCATGATGTAGGACAGAAGTTGATAGACAGCTCAATTGCAGTATTTATCAAAGAAGAGCAAGCGATGGTAGCATAGTTTGAAAATTCAATGATGAATGAATTAAAACTCATATATAAAGAAAAAATAACGACTGATGTAAATGAAATGCAAAAGGCAGAAAAATTGACAGGTGAAGTCTGAACATGTGATGTAAGAGATAGAGAAACGAACGATGAGACAGGAAGGAGAAAATCAATCGGTAATTCAACTAACAATTTTAATATAGATATTTCTGAATCAGAAAAATCCCAAAGCCCGACTATTTTAGATAATAACAGTGATCAAATGAATGAATTAGAAATATCACGGTTAATTGAATCAATAGCAGACAAAAGATTTAATAAAACGATGAATGATTTAAAAACACATCATCAAAAGGTACAAGCAGTAAAGAAAGCATTAAAAGGCAGACAACAGATAAAATGACAGACTGTGAGGATGAAAGGAAATCGCCTCAGCAGCTTAAAACAAAAATTACGAGATTTAGACAACAAGCTAAACCGAGAATTGGAGGGACTTGGTTCCGTTAAGAAAACTATGAAAGAAGTCAAAGGAAACGATCAGATATGCCATGGAGAAGCACAGAAGTATACGGACGTTGTATTGGCAGCATTTATCAAAGAAAGGGAAAATATGGCAGCCTACTTTGATAAAACAATGGATAAACTTGAAACAAAGTATGAGGAGATACAACTAGTAAAGGAAACATTCGAGATACAGCTAACAGATAAGACGTCAGACTCTGAAGCTAAATAGAGAAATCACTTTAAAGACAGAAAAAACGACAGTTGACACAAAAGTGAGAAAATTAATGGATAATGTAAGCAATGATTTTCTATATAAATATTATTAAGTCAAAATAGTTTGAAAAAAAAACTCGACTATTTTAAACAGCGACGGTGAACGTATAAACAGATCAGAAAATTATGTTAAATTGAAAAATTGATAAAATAGTCAATAAAAATGACAGTAAAATTAATGATGTTTCCAAACAGCTGACAGAAAAATTAAAACAAGGATGACTAATAAAGACGGGTCGGTAAAACGCGACAAGTTAAGAACACTAATAAAATATGAAAATTTCTGAAATTATTTTTACGTTTGAATAAAGGTTGTTGGATTCATTGTATATTATAGGTAGTTCTATTCAAATAGATAATGATTTGTGTGAGACAGTAAAAATAAATTATCGATTTAAAGTTTGTGATATTTTAATAAAAAGAATAGATAAAAATGATCAAGGCTGAGCAATTGAAATTAAAATTCCTGTAAAACTATTAAATAGAATTTAAGAAATTAAATTGAATGAAGTCAACGCAACTTCATCCTACATTAAAAGACAGTTGTATGACATACAATATAATTTAACCAAAGAAAAGACAACGATGTTAATAGAAAGATTAAGAAAATAGTAAGAAATTTTAATAATTCACCTAATGTGAAATACTTGTCTGAAGAAGACAAAGATGCACTTTACAATGCAGTTGTAAATAAAGCATCTAAAGTAAGAAAAGACTTTATGACTGAGTGTGTGACAGAAAAATAATTGACATTTTATAAACAAAAATTATTTATTATGCAGGTGGAAAGCCAAACGACGGAAAAACCAAGCACGACAGTCAAGGCACCTAATACTGGTGCAGTTAAGAAAGTGAGATGCTACAACTATATCCATGGCTACACAGATGAGTATGACGACTTGAAGCACTTAGCCTATAACTGCATATAAAGAGATACAGGAATGACGAAGTATCTCTACAGTTGTAGTTTACATAAAACCATGTTGCTGCAACGTATCCAATATAACTGAGGTTGCAAGACAGAATAACGGAGAAGAATACGAAATAAAATTATGTAAGACCAACGAAAATAAAAGTTGAACAGGTCGAATTGGCCTTTGGCGTCAACAGATTGACATGAAAGACTGTGGTAAAGGAAAAAATAAGACAAGCGATATTCGAAAATAAAGAAAGATGCACAAATATTAATACAACTGAAAATAAATAAAGACAAAAATACAAATCTTGAATCGGTGGGAGAAGGAAGTGTAAATGGTAATACTACTGAAAATAAAATCATAATATTAGATAAAGTTATTGGTGAAGAAAATCTGAATGTAAAATTAATAATCAGACAGAAAACAATAATTGAAGACAGAGACAGACTACAGCTTATTCAACATCAAGAGAAAAGATAAAAAGACAGTTTAATTGAAAAATCTGAATAAAAAAAATTTATTAGAAATAAAAATTTACTAAAATTTGAAAATATAACTTTTGACAGAAAATTACACAATTTAAACGAGACTGAAATTAGTGAAGAACGTCATTGTTAATCTAAAATTCCTAAAATATCAGGTAATAAGGACAAATAATTATGCCATATTGTGTTACGTCTGAATAGACCACGCATCAGTTAAATATTTAAAGAAATGGCAGTTGAAAATTGGTGGAAATTAGAACTCTATGAAAATAGAGATGCAAGATTTAACAAAAATCAGTCAACAAAGACGGTTATAAAAGAACAAATAAGAAACTAGAAAATTTTGAAGGAAGAAAGGTAGGCAGATACATGCTTTGCAGATTTCAATAAAGAGGTCAAGAAAATTGACTCAGAAATACAAAGAACGGAGGGAGAGAAAATAAAATGACAAGTAGGACAACCGAGAACAGAACCTAAACAGAAATAGAAAAACCCACAAGAAATAAAAGGACAGAAAATAAAAAAACTAATTAGACGACCGAGAAAAAGTCAATACCAATGCAATAAACCAGACAGATAAAGAAATTTATACATTATTGACAGAAATAAATGATTATCAAAGCAAATACATGGATGCCATGAAAGCCATGAAAAGGAAAACAGCAATAGACTAAAGCAATTAATGAAATGCTAGAATCTACGAATAAAATCAATGTTTGAAGACTGATAGTTACATTTAACGTCAGCTGAAATGGAAAAGGATCTAATAAGATTAATTGCAAACAGATATTTAAAAGAAAGACAGAAGCTAACAGCCGAGAAAGATACAAAGACAGTAATATTTACGATTCACCAGAAATCTGTGCACTAGTGTCACCACTACCTATGATAAAGTCAACAATATTAGCGACGGTAAACAAATTGTGTTTGAAAATATTTCAAATGGACATTAAGACAGCTTTATTAAATAGTTACTTAAATAGTGAGGTATAAATATAAATACATGAGAGAAAGAAATTAAGAAAACAAAAAAAAATTTCTAACAGGAAAAAGCTTTATACAGCTTAAGGGTAAGCACAATATGTTAAAACGAAAGATGTGAAATGACAGTAGAAAAGTATGGGCTGCATCTATTTAAAATGAATCATGTTTATTTATTAAGTATTATCAAGACAGTCTCCTGATTCTGATTATTTATGTAGATAATATCGTATTAGTATGCAACAGCAAATAAATGTTAGAAAATAATGAGATCCAGCCTAAAACAAAAATTTGAAATGACTAATATGGAGAGTCAAAAAAATTTTTAGGCTTAGAAATTAAAAGAGACAGACAGAAGGGACTAATAAGTCTAAAGTATGAGAATTATATGAACAAAATGTTGACAAAATTTCACTATGATCAAGTACATTCTTAAGGAACACCTATAACGTGGTAACAAACCACGTGGCTAAACGAAAGAGAAGATAGCAAAATAGACTGAAGAGATAAATGAGAGATCAATGAAAGAAAATTAATGTAATTTACCATTATAGAGAAGTAGTGGACACACTGATGTATTTTGAAAAAGCAAGCAGGCGAGACGTCAGTTATGCTGTAAATGTCTTGAGCATTAAATGCGACAGAAATAAATGTCATGAAGAGATATTAAATATATCTGTGTGGCAAATGGTTGAATGTGTTTTCACATAATTAAAAGGAACCAAACATCTTGACGGTGAGTTTAAGGAATAAAATAACAGCTTATAGAAACTGATATCATTGCATTTAATGTTAAAAGAATTATTGCAACGAGAGCTGTTGCCAATGATATTTCGGTACAATAATAAAGAAGCTGAATTGAATGTAACAATAGGTAGTGAAAATTAGCTAAGATACATGACAGGAATCAAAGAAGTTTAAATAAAAGAATCTGTAACAATAATAAAGAAGCTGAATTAAATGTAACAATAGGTAGTGAAAATTAGCTAAGACACATGACAGGAATCAAAGAAGTTTAATTAAAAGAATCTGTAACACGAGGATTGACAAATGTCAGCTGGATCTTTCCTAAAATTCAAATAGCCTATATGCTTGAGAAACTATTGTTGTTTGAATTGTAAGAACGACTGTGAAAATTATCGCTGAACGACTGATAAGACTTACTATATTTTTATTGCATTTATATTTTTGCTAATCATTTAAATTTGTGTGTATTTTTGATCTCAAGGGAAACAATATCAAAAGGATGTCACGATCTATCAAAGAATAAAGCTGATCTAATATTAATCAATGTATTTGTATTAACGATTTGAGCGTGAGAGGGAGTGTTTAATATATGTACGCTCAACCCGGTATATTCAGTAAGGTAGCGTCATCTATAACAGCGTGATACGGCTGGCGACTCTCCGAGGTCAGTCCATGGATATCGCTCGAAAAGAAAGGAGCTTAGAAATTGATTAATAGATTAAACTTTTGTATAATTATAATAAAGGTTATTAAATTGAATTCTTCTGATAAAAGTATACGCTTTTGAATTATTTATTACAATATTTAAAAAATATTATTGAAGAAAATGTACAAATTAGTGGATATTGTTCAAGTGATTATAATTTACCAGATATATCAACTCATATAGATGATTTATGCACATCTATCGATACAACAGAATTTTCTATAAAATATGACATATCAAATGATTTACAAATTAAAGTGAATACATTAAAAGATCAACAAAAAGTTATTCACGATAGCATTTTAGAATGTTTAAGAAAAAAGGAAAACAATTGTATTTTCATCGATGGGCCATGAAGTGGAAAAAGTTATTTACTTAATGTTTTAATAGATTATTTAAATTTTTCAAGTATATCATTTCTATGCGTTGCTTGAACAGGAATTGCTGCTAGTTTATTGGAAAATGGAAAAACAGTACGCACTACATTCAAATTGCAACTGAATATCCCAGAGTCTAGAACATGTAACGTGAAACCTAACTGAATAGGAGGTAAAAGATTAAAAGAAGTACAAACAATAATATGGGATAAAATATCCATGACATCAAAATATGCTTTTGAAGTAGTTGACCGTTTGTTTCAAGATTTACATGATGTTAAAGAAATATCTGGAGGTAAATATTACTTACATCAAGAGATTTCAGATAAACATTACCAGTTGTATAACATGGCAGTTGCACTGAAGTTATTGAAAATTCTATCAAGAACAGTTATTTGTCGCCGAAATTCAATCGTATGACATTAAATAAAAACTTCAGGGTATCCAACGATGACAACAATTTTAAAGAATGATTATTGAATATAGGCGAAGGTAAATATTAAAACGTTTATAAAGAAGAAATTGAATTAGTTGGAATACCTTATAATATAATAATTCAAGAAAATAAATTTAAATGATAAAATTATATTATCGCCTACGAATAATGACGTAATGAATATTAATAATAAAATACTCGATATTATGGAAAGACAAACTATTAAATACTTAAGTATAGATTCTGCAGAAGATGATAATGGTGAAAATTTAGATGGTATGTTACTAATAGAATTTTTTAATTTAATTACACCTGATGCACTCCCACTACATATAAAAATTAAAATTAAAAGTTGGAGCTATCATTATCCTTTTAAGAAATTTAAATTTCAACGGAAAATCTTTTTAATGGAACACGACTATCGATAAAAATGCTAGTGAAATATTCAATTTACGCTGAAATTTTAAATGGAAAAATGCAGGAAAATTAGTTTTGATACCACGAATTATCACTATCCAAAGAAGAAATGCCATTTAATATATGTCGTAAACAGTTTCCTGTATGATTAGGTTTTGCTACGACAATCAACAAATCCCAAGGACAATCCTATAATCATGTTGGTGTGTACCAGCGATGCCGAAAGTGGCAGAGTCAGAGAGGGAAATTTAAAAATGTGTAAAGAAAAAGTATTAAAATAAATAGTTTTCGAAATTTGATAATTAATAAATAATTCTAAAAAACAAAGTCACTATAGCAAAATAATTTTTTTTTTTTTTACATTTTTTTGAATTTAACAAAATAGTAACTTTGTTTTTTAGAATTATTTATTAATTATCAAATTTTGAAAACTATTTATTTTAATACTTTTTTTTTATACATTTTTTAATTTCCCTCTCTGACTCTGCCACTTTCGGCATCGTTAGTGTGTACTTACCAACACTAGTATTTAGTCATGGTCAATTATACTCTATCAAGAGTTGAAAATAAGAAAAATTTAAAAGTTTCATTGCTGGAAAATGCAAAAATAAAACCTAATAAATTAAAAAATAAAGACAAAATTCATACTAAAAATATTGTGTATAAAGAAACATTATAAATGAAATAAGAAAAAATACGAACAATGTCTTATTCAGTAGACCATCTTAATAAAAAATTATTGTTCAAGCGTATACTACACTTTTTATATTTTCTCTAATTATTTAGAAAATAATATTGATTTATTACTGAATTTCTACTCTGTAAAAATTTATCAATAGTACATTGTTTTGGAAAAAATGGTTTCTTTCATTACATAAAATTTTGAAAACTGTTTTGTCATATTTAAGGAAAGGAAAATATTACTTTCATATCATAAATAACTTAAATTGCATTTTGAACTTTATTTTTGTACATCTGGTAATTCTCATTTTAAAGATTTTTAGTTTTGACAAAATAAAGATATAAATCCTTCAAATTTTTTGTACACTAATGTAAGTTTTCTTCAGCCAACTAAGTCTTATTGTTAGATGTGAACCCGTATAAAAAAAGGAGTACAGAAATGTTCTCGCGTTTCGAGCGCACACATATGGTCGACACGCGGACTAAGTAAAAGATGACCTACGGTCAAATCGTGTCTAAATTGTCGACGACGATTTTGAAAGGTCCTGCCTTCTTATTATATTCATAAAAACTTTTCAGCCAATAAGAAAATATTTTAACTATTTTTTATAATAAGAGGTTGGCTTAAGAAAGCAACTCTTTTCCAAGAGTTTTCACTCTTGTGATAAGTTTAGTCAGTCATTACCGACACTCCAAACTGTCAACATAATATTTCAGCACTTACACTAAAACTTTGTATTTACACTTATTTTATTTTATTCAATATATTATATTTTTTACCAGTTGATTTTATCTTTTAATAAATACCTTGTAATAAACATTTTTTCTATATTATTTAAAAAATCCTAATAATATTTACGATGTATAATATTATTAAAAATATAACAAAAACAATTAAATCACGTTAAGTCAGGGTTTAATAATATTTTTCATGGTCCTTCGAGCTTGATAAAATCAGTGTGTGATTAAATAAAATTAAACAAAAAGACAAAAACTTTTCTGTGACATTTTTCATTGTGCAAGTGTTACGAAAAATAAGAAAAATTACAAGGTGTCATACATAAATATCTAAAGTGCTTTGTGACTCATTTAATAGCAGCAAAGAAAAGAATATATATTGCTGCATAAGAGCATAGGAAAATTTTGGTTGCTCTTTTAATTGATTCTTATCAACTACCACGTCAGGCCCAACATCAATCAATAAAGAAGGACGATCGTTGAGTCTAGCAGCCAAATTCAAGGGTTGAGGATATAAAAAATTAAAGGAGAGAATTCATATTCACGACAGCATAAAAAATAAGGTAAGCTCGTTGTTTATAAGAATCGCCATTTCCCTCGTATTTCCCAATCCTAAATAAAAATTACGAATGAGACGCGCATTAAAGAATTAAAACAAAAACGTGGTGTTATTAGAAAGCAAATTACGCATTTTCGAAGTTTTGTCGATAAAAATACAGCGAATGAAGAACCGGTTTCATTTGAAGATTACAATAGACGTATAACAAAATTAAATGATGCATTTAAAAATTTTGATGCCATATGCGACGAACTTGAATTACTAGATGAAGCAAATGTCGAACAGTTAGCTACCGAACGCTTTGGAATTCAAGAAAATTATTACGAAGTGCTCGCCGCTACCGATAAATTAAAACCGGTACAAAGTTACGTGCAACAAAATGAAATTGAAGTTATTCCGTCGCTACTATCGACAAATAGTACGGTTGATAATGATTCCAGTCGTACTAGTCATAATAATAAAAGACGCGTGAGACTTCCTGAAACTGCGCTCCCAACCTTCAGCGGAAAATATGAAGATTGGCTCTCGTTCAAAGATACATTTTCGGCGTTAATAGATGCGGACAAAGATCTTTCTGATGTTTAAAAGCTCCAATATTTAAAAAGAGCAGTAACAAGTGAGGCTAAACAAAAAATAAAAAATCTTGCAACTACAGCTGAAAATTATCAACGCGCGTGGAATATTTTACAAAAGGCGTATGCCAATGAACGACTTATTATATGTTAACATATAAATTTGCTTTTGTCGTTGCCTATTCAACAACGCGAATCAGCTGAAGGCCTTCGCAAGCTAGCAGACGATACACTGCATCACATAGAATCTCTGTCCGCACTCGGTGTAAATGTAACCGAAGAAATTCTCGTACAAAATATAGAAAATAAATTGCATAAATGCACCGCGGATAAGTGGGAAGAAAATATTGAACACGGAACGTTCCCGAAACTCGAAAAATTGATAGATTTTTTGTATAAAGCTGCCGCACGTTTATCCAAAAGAGAAACAGAAATAATAGATAAAACGCCAGAACCCCAACAAAAAAATAATATTGGTGGTTCAATAAATAAAAAGAAAAATAAAGGCGCATCTAGACAAACTTTTCTAACGTCTTCAGGTTTTAAATGTCCTGCATGTAAAGAGACACATCAATTATACCGTTGTAAAAAATTCAAAGACGCATCGATTTAAAAAAGAATAGAGATAGCTAAACAAGCTTCGGTATGCTTATTATGTCTTTGAGAACATGCAGGCAAAGAATGCAAATTTTTGAAGTGTATGGTCTGTGATAAGGTTGAAAATTACTTATTACATGATCATAACGCTTCGGAAAGAAAAGAATGACTCGAATGCCCTATAGGAATACAAGCACGTTGTATAGCGTCAACAGCCCAAGCGCCAATGAATCAAATATTAACCACAGCGCAAATTAATATCATTGATCAAAATAATAAATCAATCAAATGCCGCGCATTATTAGATACGTGCTCTACAATTAATTTAATTAGCGAAGGGTTAGCGAACAAACTTGTGCTTCCAAAGAAAAAATGTAGCATTCCTATGGGCGCGCTCAATAATATGTCAACGATGACAAAAAATATAGTCACCGCAACCGTACAATCGTCGCAAAATAATTATGCGAGAAAATTTGAATTTTTAACAATATCAAATATCTCCAATGCCGTTCCCAGCGAAGCGATTTCACGCGAAAACATAACAATACCCTCAAACATAAAACTTGCGGATCCAGAATTTTATAAGCCTGCCCCAGTTGATATTTTATTAGGATCAGGCCCAACTCTTTCGCTTTTTTGTGTGGGACAATATAAAATCGCGGGAAAAAACACAGAATTATATCTACAAAAAACTCGCTTAGGATGGATAATAGGCGGAAATATTAATGAAAAGAGAGAAAGGGAAGCGATCTGTAATTATACAGATTTACAGTTCGATCTTGAAAAATTTTGGCAGATCGAAGAAGGTCCTGCTCAAGTGCATCGATCGTCTGAAGAAATTCAATGCGAGGACCATTTTATACAACATACTACACGAGATAAAACAGGTAGATATGTAGTCGCGCTTCCATTTAAAAATAATAATGTGAGCCTAGGTGAATCGCGCTCGCAAGCTCTTGAAAGGTTAAACTTTCTTTTTAGAAGATTTAAAAGAAATCCAGATTTGTTCGAAAAATATAATACTGTAATCGAAGAGTATAAAAATCTTGGACATATGTCTGAAATTACTGGCGTGTCAAATCAAGGGTTTTACTTACCTCATCATGCAGTTATAAAAGAGTCAAGCGCAACTACTAAATTACGCGTAGTATTCGATGCATCTGCGAAAACTAGTAATGGCCTCTCGCTAAACGATATATTATTAGTCGGACCTACAATACAGGACGATATTTTTACTCATCTTCTTCGATTCCGTACGTACAAGTACGTCTTATCAGCATATATTGAGAAAATGTATCGGCAAGTGCTGATACGTGAAAAGGATAGACAGTACCAACGCATTCTCTGGAAGGAAGATGAAGAAATAAAAACTTACCAACTAAATACAGTAACGTTTGGCTTGGGACCAGCCCCTTATTTGGCAATACGGAGCTTAATAAAATTAGCTGAGGATGAAGGAAAGAAATATAAAATTGCTGCCGCAATCTTAAAAAGAGATTTGTATGTCGACAACTTACTCACAGGTGCCGAAACAATTAAACAAGCACTTATAATAAGAGACGAAATGACAAATCTTTTAAAATTAGGTGGCTTTCCTTTACGTCAATGGGCAGCAAACGATGCGCGAATATTGCATGGATTAAATGAAAATGATTTAGACACTCACTTACACCTAGATTCAAATCAAACATTGGAAACTCTCGGAATTTCGTGGAGCGCAAAACCAGACAATATAACGTATACAGTTAATTTTGATAATAATAAAATAGCGAGATCCAAAAGAGCCATTCTTTCAGAAATAGCAAAAATTTTTGACCCATTTGGTTTATTAGGACCAATAATCTTGTATGCAAAGAGTATAATGCAAGATTTATGGAAAGAAGGGCTACATTGGGACGAATCAGTACCAATGAGCGTATACACACGATGGAACGAGTTTTGTACTCAGCTTCCATTAATAAACAATATAACATTTCCAAGAAAATCAATAGCTTAAAAAAAAAATGCAGTACAATTGCATGGCTTCTGCGATGCGAGCAATAAGGGTTACGGTGCGTGTGTCTACTTGCGTTCTACTTCAGAAGGCAAGGTAATTACAATTTTACTTGGCGCAAAATCTCGAGTAGCACCATTAAAAGAAAAGACCATACCCCGCCTCGAACTTTGTGCTGCATAATTATTAACAAATTTATATAAACAGATAATAAAAGCAATAGATGTTTCTTTCGAAAAGATAATTTTTTGGCCAGATTCTTCAATAACATTACATTGGATAAAAACTTCACCTCATCTGCTAAAAACATTCGTGGCTAACCGCGTCTCTGAAATTCAGAATGTGTCAGAGCCGCACAAGTGGAGACATGTGCGTTCAGAAGATAATCCCGCCGATGCACTGTCAAGAGGTCAGTTACCTGCTGATTTCTTAAACAATAAACTGTGGTTCAATGGACCTCAATGGCTTACTCTCAAAGAGAAAGAATGGCCACAAACGATGATACCTGGATTAAACGAAGACCTTCCAGAAATGCGCAAAAATATTTGTTTATTATCAAGTATGAACAAGAATAATGAAAATCCTTCATCAAATACAACCTTTGAAATTTATGAGAAGTTTTCATCATTTATAAAATTGAAAAGATTTGTAGCTTATGTCTCTTATCTCAAGCGCTCAAAAATGTATAACAAGAGCTTGCAAGCTCAAGATTTGATAGATGCAGAAAGAAATTTCATAAGGCATATTCGAAAGGTTCATTTTGAAAAAGAATTAAAGTGCCTTTTGCTAAAGAAAGAACTAAAAAAGGAAAGTAGGTTACTTTCTTTAAATCCATTTCTTGATAAGGATGGACTACTGAGAGTTGGCGGTCGATTAAAAAATACAAATTTAAATTACGACCAACAACATCCAGTATTGTTACCGCGTTCAAATCACGTAACAAGTTTAATCATTCAAGAAATACACATAAAAAATCATCACACTGGCGTACAAACTACATTGTGTCTATTACGTCAAAAATATTGGCTACTAGATGGAAAAGATGAAATAAAGAAAGTCTTGAGGAGCTGCATTCGATGCTTTCGCGCAAATCCTCCTACCACAGAATATTTGATGGGTGATTTGCCGAAGGTTAGACTCACACAAGACAGAGTATTCAGCAATGTAGGTATTGATTATTGCGGCCCTTTTTATATCAAAGAAAAGAAATACAGAAATCAAAAGCAGATCAAAGTATATGTTTCTGTCTTTGTCTGTCTCGTCACCAAGGCTGTGCATTTAGAGTTAGTATCAGACTTGACCACAGAAGGCTTTCTCGCAGCTTTAAAAAGGTTCACAGCTAGACGAGGAAAACCAAAAAATATTTATTCGGATAACGGGAAAAATTTCGTAGGCGCAAAAAACGAACTGCAAGTGCTTTACGCTCTATTAAATACGGAGAACCACCACGAAAAAATAGATTTTGCGGCAATCAAGAAATAAAATGGCATTTCACTCCACCTTTATCTCCACACTTCGGTGGGTTATGGGAATCTACCGTTAAATTATTTAAACAATATATGAAACGCGTCGTTACTAATTTATTATTTACGTTTGAAGAACTCAATTCTTTTGTAATAGAAGTAGAAGCGATATTAAATTCACGCCCTCTTACTGCTATTTCTACAGATCCTAATGACCTTCCTGTCCTTACCCCAGCTCATTTCCTTATTGGCGATTCTTTTGCGAGCTTACCTGACACAGATTTCAGCGATGTACCAACCAATCGCTTGTCACAGTGGCAACATATAACAAAGGTTCGCCAACACTTCTGGAAACGTTGGCACAAAGAGTATATTAATGAATTAAACATTCGTCACAAGTGGACAACAGGACAACATTTTATTCAAAAAAACTCAATAGTTTTATTAAAAGATGATAATTTACCACCAATGATATGGGCACTAGGAAGAGTTATAGAAATTCATCCAGGAACCGACGGCATTATAAGAACTGTGACAGTAAAAACTGCTACAAGTGTGTTCAAACGCAGTGTTAAAACATTGGCACTTTTGCCTATTAAAGACAATTATTTTAAAGACAATAAGAATAATAATAAATAATTTTAGAAAAGAAAAACTCATATATATCTATATTCTATGTATAATAATATAGTTGATCGTATCCTCTCAACGGGGGGAGTGTGTTCAAGCGTATACTACACTTTTTATATTTTCTCTAATTATTTAGAAAATAATATTGATTTATTACTGAATACATGGTTGAACATCTAAAAGACAATGAGAGAGCTTGCTTGGGTTCACGCTCTTTTATATTATTTCATAAACCTTCTATGAGGTTCTATTTCTTATTGAAGAATTATATTTTAGGAAATAGAATGTTCCATAACATTTATTTTATATACTTACAAAAAAAAACATTTAATTAAGATAAATATATTAGTAACAGAAACATTCTATTTCCTTTACATTTCAATTGACTATTTTTTATAGTTAATTTTATTATTTATTAATTAAAAAAGCTAATTTTTTAATTAATATCTTTAAACTTTAAATAGAGTAATCATTTTATACATATTATATAAATAGAATGTTCTATTTATATATACACAATTATTTTAGAAAGTTACATTTTATTATTAACAATTAAATATTGATAATACTTCTAATTAAAAGGAATAGAACATTCTATTCCTATAATCATTTTACTATATCTATATATATATATATACATTTTGAGTTATCTTATCGACCTCGGTAGGTAACTATGAAGTCCTACTTATATCTTTAATGTAATTTAAATTTATTATTACAGAAAATCATTCTATGTTATGAATGATGACGAATTATTTATAAAATATTTATATCAAATTTAATAATTATACCCAAAATCGATATGAGTCGTTACAATACCTTGTAATAAACATTTTTTCTATATTATTTAAAAAATCCTAATAATATTTACGATATATAATATTATTAAAAATATAACAAAAACAATTAAATTACGTTAAGTCAGGGTTTAATAATATTTTCCAATTATATAAATGCAAAACAATCATTATAACAAATATCTACAAAACAATGATTTGATGACTATATTTAAAGATTGTTGAAAAAGTTAAAACACTGAAGAAAACCAAATCGATGTTTTTATTTAATGGCGCTCTGGTCAGGTGAAAGCAATGCGAATAATAAGCGTTGAATGTTTACAATAATATATTTCTTTATTCAAACGATAAAATATAATTATTTACTACAGTTATATATACATATATATATATATATATATATATATATA
Organism: Anastatus disparis; assembly: GCA_017163975.1. Classification (NCBI taxonomy): domain Eukaryota; kingdom Metazoa; phylum Arthropoda; class Insecta; order Hymenoptera; family Eupelmidae; genus Anastatus; species Anastatus disparis. Next base: position 2,392,648 of record JAFFSR010000301.1, on the reverse strand, counting down.
TATATATATAATATCTTACAAACGGATGCAAAATTTTAGAAAAAATGTGCGTTGATAAAAAAATGAACAATAAAAACTTTATGTTACAAAATTAAGTTTAATATCGAAAATGGAAACTAATTAAATGCTATGAATGTTTATTCGTAGTTTAATGTGAGCCCTATGGAATAAAAATAAATCAAACATAAGAAAAAAGTTATTAATAGTATATAACATTAGAAGAATCTTAGATTGGAGACATCTAACTCCAAAAAATGGATTATTTTTTAATTTTTTTATATTTATTTTTTTGGAAAAGTTATTAATTTGATTTAATTGATTGCTAACATCATCAAAATTCCTATTGAAATAACAAATTTGTTTACCTTCTATATAATTTTAAATAAAAAATCGTTCCATTTTAATTACTTTATATACTTATAGAAGTTATGAACTGTTTAATTTATTAATTGTTGTCTCTACCTCTATTTCAACATACGGACATGTGCTGTGATAATCGGCTGCATACAGGGATGCGCTGTAATAATCAACTGCATATGGGGATACCTTGTAATAATCGACTACATATAGAGATAGGCTGTAATAAACTGTATATAAAGATATGCTACATATTAAGTCATGCTTTTCAAATTAATTTTTTATAAAAAAATTCAAAACGCCCAAATATATTGCATTAGAAATAAAAATAAACGAGTGAGCGTTTGAAGCGGAGCCTGTATTTTAAAATTTAAAGGAACGCTTTACTATAGAATCCCTTTGTAGAAGTATAGAAGCTTGGGTGAAATGCTATTATAGTGTATGTATGTTGTATATATAATGACAAATATAAATAAATAAATATATATATATATATATATACAGTACGCTTAAAAGTTCGATAGCACTATGTAAAAAAAATAATCTGGAAAGAATTCACTGTAGGCGGAATCGCCAAGACAATCAGCTCTGCGATAATGCCTAGTTTAGATCAAGACTGCTATCTAGGAGGCAATTTCATACGAGCATTTGGAGCCTTTTTCGATCCTTGTAAAAATAAGCTTTCTTTTAAAGGTACTATTGTGAAGGTTATTCAGAAGTTGCTGCTCTTAAACAACTATATGTTGCAAAATTAGAAGAAGTTGCTCTAGTTGATGTTTCAGCAGCTGATCAAGCTCATGTAAAAAGCTTTGTTACTGGTAGAGCAAAGAAACCTTTAGTATAAAGGATTTAGTTGGGAAGATAAATAAAATACTTTATTTAGCTGCTCAAGACACAGGACATAACCGTGCGCCAAAATTTGTTGGTCCATATGTCGTTACAGTTAAACTTGGATTTAATACACTCCCCTACATATATGTTTTTGCCATCGCTAGATGAAAATTTGATAACACAAAAAATTTTATAACTCCATAACCAATAGTCGTAGAGTGAAAATTCCAACGCGGTTTTAAAGTTTAGATGGAGACCTTCAAAAACCCGTTTCTTTTATCTTTAAGACCCACAAATTAACCCCTTAAAAAATATTATAAAAGAATGAAAAAATCGAAAAAATTTTGAAACATTTCAAATTTTAATAATTTTGGGTGCAATTGTTGTAGAGTCAAAAAGAAAAGTTGGTTTGAAAGAGTATTTATTCAGTTTTGAAATGAGATGTGTAACATATAATTTGGTCAATCTAAACCAATGAGAGACTGATTTTTGTAAAAAAAAGGCTTTTTTGTAAATGCGTATATTTAAAAATTACGGCATATAGTACGCGTCCAAATGAGATGCTAAAGCCGAAGCTGCCGCGGGGCCCCAAAAACATAAAAAATTTTTAGTGCGAACAATTTTCGGCTAAATAATCTATAAATATGTATGATTGTATTAATGATTTCCCAGATTTTTTTCAAAATTTTTTTGTTGTGAAATTTAAATTTTTTAGTATATTTGAAGTTTTTAATCGTTTTTATAACTCTATTATATAGCATTACAGCCCTACAGACCTACTGCGCATCTTCACATGCTGCTTTAACTTTCTGCACATGCTCAAAAACAGTTGAATTTGATTGAAGTTAAGTATAACTGTTATCCAGTTTCAAACTTCACTCAAAAACTAATGAAAATTTAATATTTTTTTATAGAACAGAATTTTTTGCACGTATTTAAATCTATTGGGGCCTACTCTTATTTTCGTATAAAGATATTTAATAATAACGAAAATTTAGACTAGACAAGAACAGAACTAAACAGCCGCCTCTTTGGGGCCTTTGCAGGCTAAAAGAATTAGCGCGAGAAAATAAAGTAGGTAAAGGGTCACGACTGAACTTTAAGTATATGTAAATTTTAGCTCTTAATCCTGTTGTGAGATTGCGCCACAATCCAGCCACGAATATCCAGTAACGAAACATAGCCTAATTCAGTGTAAATAAAACACCAAAAATAAATACTCCACCAGAAAAATAACGTACATTTGAGTAGATTTTTTATGGCAAAATCTTATATAGAGTCAAAAGAAAGCTAATATTATAAGCAAGTGGAATAATGAAGCAGCATCCTTTTTAAACGGTGAGACTTGATTTTCATATATAGCTGGATCGAAGTGAATTTCAGATGGATTTCTGAGTGGATCCCCAGGCCAATGAAAAGAGGAAAATTTAAAGTCTGCCAAGAATATCGTCATAGAATATTGATTGTAATACAAAAAACAAATAAAGAGAGAATTGAAGGGGGTTCACGCATGCGCAGAATGTTGAAGCAACATGTGGGGATGCGCAGTCAATTTTTAGAGGCTGTGGTGCAGTTCAGTCACTCCTTTTTTCAGGGGGTGCAAATATTTATAGTAGGTCCCTACTGATTATAAGCTGCGAAGACGATCTGCAGGGCTTGTGGGTATGCGCAGTAGGTCTATACAGGTTATAAGCATGTGCAGTCGGTTCGTAGGAATGGTGGGCACGTGCAGTCGGATCGTCAATATTGTGAACAAGCTTTACCATCGTTAATATTGTAAACGAGCTTCTTTGCCGTATTGGCCTTTGATACAAATTTCACAAAGTCTAGTACAAAAAAAAAAAAACGGAAAAACTCCGCAAAATTGTGTTTTTTCAAGTTTTCAGGAGCTATACGGTTCGCTAAGGTGTAATTCAACTTATTTATGTATCATAAGGCATTTAACTTACTAAAATCTTGGCATATTAACATGTTTTTGAGGTCGTGGTTGAAAAAACTATAGGAGAAACGTAAAAATCCCATGTTTTGATCGGAAAATGTTGGTCGCGACCTTGGCGTTTGAGAGTACGAAAAAATATACACAAAAAAAGCTATTGAGATTTTAGCTGAATTTTACCTATATAGTTATGAAAAGATCAAAAACATTAAATATTCCTTGAAATGTGACTATTCGAATGAAAATTATAAGTATAATCGAGTAAGTGATTCCAAGCGAGGTAAATTTGGCTAGTTTGGTAAGTGATAGGCTATAGATATTCTAGCACACCCGGATTCTAGCACAGTCCAAGGTGTGTTAGAACCCGTACGGATTCTAGCACACCCCTTTCCTCCTCCAAGTGTTTTAGAATCCGAATGTGATCTAGGATGCCTATAGCGTTTTCTACTTTTTCTACTTTTTTTTTTTCTTACAAATGGTTTTGCGAGAGATAGAATAATTTTATGAATTTGACATTGTGCAGTGCACAGACAGTCTTATGAATTGGATCACGGTTTGTACACACAGTATCACATTTAAAAGATGGGTTTGATGGATATCCGTATTCATTAATGTTATAAACGGGGGATTTGAATCTTAGCAACTATTTTTGTTTAAATTCATTCATAACAAAAATTTTTGTAGCATCATGTAAATGTTCACGGAGTAAGTTTGTAATTTGAGAGTAATCTAGTCCATCAGTGTTCCAGGCTATTCTATGATTATGTTTGAGTCGAATGTTTTCTTCTTGCAATTCATCAGAGAGCCTTTTGCATGAAAAGGGTTTTTAGAGTAGATGAACGATGGGATCACCACTGTCGTTGAGAGAAATGATTGCTATTTCTTTTAGAACATATTCAGCACCCATTTGCTTAAGAGGCGGCCGTATCATTCTGTCTTTGTCTAATCTAAATTTTCGTTATTATAAATAAATAAAATATTTTCATAGAAAAGTAAGACAACCACCCAATAGAGCAAAAGACAAGCAAACGATTCTTTTCTATGAAAAAATATGAAATTTTTATTATTTTTCGAGTGAAGTCTGAAACGAAAAAACAGTTCAATCAACTCAATCAAGTTCGATTGTTTTTCCGTTTCAGACTTCACTCGAAAAATAATAAAAATTTCATATTTTTTCATAGAAAAGAATCGTTTGCTTGTCTTTTGCTCTATTAGGCGGTTGTCTTACTTTTCTATGAAAATATTTTATTTATTTATAATAACAAAAATTTAGATTAGACGAGGACAGAATGATACGGCCTCCTCTTAAAACCAATCATGTCTACCGCATATTCCATTTTGAAATATTAATTTTTTTTACGTGAAAGTAAAGATAGTTTAGACAAGCTTCCGAACATCTCCACTAGAAGGATTGTACTGAACGATGCGATCATGTAAGATCATGCAATAAGCTGAAGTATTAGCTGGAAAGTCAGTTTTAGACTCAAATTCTAGAAGTACATCGACAGGAGCGCTCTTTAGAGATTTGTTTTGTCGTGAACAGTCAATAACTATGAGTGGTTCAAAGTTGAAAAATTGAGATTATGTCAACAATGGCTGTGGATCTCTTCCGTAATAGCTTTTCTGAAAATTAGCGTACATATCATAGAGAATAGCAAACTAATTCTTAGATATGTCAAGATTGAGACTGTTTACGGATAATATTGCGAATTCAAGAAAAGTCTCACATTACTAATATTACAGTGAACAAAGCGACTGGCATTTTTAATTTTTCAACCATTCTTTCCCGATTATAATCCAAGAATTTCAAAACATGGTTTCTCCAATTGATTTGAAGTTTTTACCGTCCAGACGTGTTTATTTGTTGTTGGAAGAAGAGGATATTCAAACAACTTCCAAGAACGAAAACTCATAGAAAGAGGATTATCTTTGCCAATGAAATTTAACGGCTGGATTTTTTGTTTATCTGATGCAATAACATATGGCATTAACCACTCTATCTTTGATATTTTTATTTGATAATTTTCAAATATGGTTACAGTGCTGGCTACAGTACCTTTCTGGATTATAAAATTTAAGTCGTTTCTTGATCTTGTGAGAATGAGTTCATGCTTCATATTAACAACGATTTTCTTGTAATCTTCTGCGAAGCCCAAAATCATACTTAGAGGAATAGAAACGTCGAAATTTCTTTCTTCATCCACCAATTTTTTGTTTCCTTCTTCAACTCCAAGCCAGTCTGCATTCTCTGATATAAGAGTCTGATTTGAATTTAATGAAGCGCATCTCTTCATGAGACTACTCAAACCAACATTTTTACTTTTATCTATCTCTACAGCATTAAGTTCATATCGAATTTTATCAAACAGATCACAAATGCCATTGTTAACGAAATTAGTTTTAGTTAGTGCTTGTCCATCTGGTTTTTGTAATCTTCCACATACATGGATATAACTACATGATGGTAAGAGGCATAAATCTTAATGCTGAATAGAAATACGAATTTCATCACTGTTATTAAAGTTTACTGTGGAGTATGGTTGATGAGCGTGAATCACATAATGAGCAATAGACTCATCGAATGTGACACCTGATTAAATGCTTAGAATTTTGTCCATTTTTCTGGAAGCAGCAGAGAATGATACAATTTATCTTTAGTCACATACTTTGAGACCTATGCTTTTGAGAAACTGGATGCTCTTCCGTGTTAACGGTTTGAGTACCTTCAGACAACTGTTATCTGCTTGACATGATGGCTGTCTTATATGTACATTTGAATTGTAAACGATTTCCATTATACAGATTTTATGTGAAGTCTAATTGTGATTTCCTCTCCTCAAAAATTCACTGAATTTCCGTCTTGATCAACGATTCAGATTTAAAGATGATCTATACTTTTAACTTTTAGTAGTATATATATGACATGCAATGGAACTTCTATGATTTTATATCCTGGAGGAACTCTTGGGAAAAACTCATGGATCGTGTGAACTTTTTTTTCGTTGATGTAAGCACCTGTATTAATATTACACTCAACTCTAAGTGCGTTTATTTTCAATATCTTCACAGTTTAATCAGAGCTGTCATGAATGTTTTCATTAAGAACGCGACGAGCCGAACCGAGAAGACGGCCTATTGAATCGCGAGGTCTAAGATTTATCTGATGACTGCAATTAATTTCACTTCTGAAAGTATTGTTGATGGCTTTTAAGGAAAATTCGATTTCTTTAGATTTCAAATCTTTATGCAAAAATTGATTAATAAGATCAATTCCATAACTGCCAGTAGGAATAGTAATAATCTTCTCTCCGATTATATGAAGTTTATTATTCAAATCGTCAACATTGGGAATCGAGTTGAATGTTCAAAGTTCAACTGAACCAAAAACAAAATTCTTATGCTGTGGTAGTTCTATTGAAGTAAAATATTGCGCTTCTAAGACAGAAGATTTGCCTGAAAGACTCAAAGTAAAACTATCTTCCATGACTGTTCGGAAAAGAATGATTCTGCTTGTCTAAAAACTCTTCTTTTATAGTCTTTCACACAAGAATTGAAGACAAAGATGTCCACAGATAAATAAGTTAAAATTCTGGTACCTTTTATAGTTGTATTTCATTTCTTCCACGTTAAAATATAACATGAAATCCATAGGGGGTTTCAGATTACCAAAACTATCAAAATAAATCACTTCAGAATCTCTTTTTCAATAACATACCCAGTAATTGCCTTTGTTTTAAAAATCATCTAAGTTAACTATAGCAGATTCCTTATGCCATGGACCATCAAAAGGTAGATTATTTCTCATCAAAACACCTCGAAAATATGGGATTTGCATCGTACGAGCATACTTCATAGGATCATAGTCAGTCAGTACACGATTTGGCAAAGTAGAATCGAAGTTTTTTTTTTAACTTGACTGTGACCGATATGAGGCTTCATAAATAATCCCATGCCAATTTCATATGGTTTAAGATAGAGACCTTTTTCTAGAGCAATAGCTTCCATAGTTTTATTATGCCTCTTACTTTCTTCATAATTTTTTTGTGCAGCTTTAGCCTCATTTACTGCTTTAGCTATTCCAGCAGTTCCTCCATCGAGAGCTCCAGTTGCACTTAGTGCTGCGAACAATGATATGAGAAAAGGCAGAGCACCACCTATTTTAGATGGAACAGGTAAAATACGTGGAATGATAATTTTTTTCTTACCGCCAACGATCTGAAGAGCTTCACGTGCACCTTTTAATGCGGACTGAATAACTTTGCGAGAATGTTTACTTGGTTTTAATGATTTTCTACTTGCAGTTACGAATTTACTTAATTTTACACCTGTCTTTCCTTTCAATTTCATAGCATTTGCAACAACAAAAGCAGTTGTTTTTTCAGTAAGACTTGCATCTTTGGCTCTAACATGCTGCCAAGTCTTATCAGCGAGCTTCATGGCAGCTACTTTTCGATCAGAATTTTAACCAGAATGAGATATGTCATGTTCTTTGCAAGCTTGACCAAGTGGATTGATACCTGTATCACCTCTTTTTAGACACTTTTTCAGTTTATTTCTAAAACCACAATATTGATATCCAAGAATATGCATTTCAATAAGTAAGTTATTGATAACTTTATCAAGTAACCCTTTACCTTTAGAGTGCTTCTGTGATTTGTGTACGAGTATCTCTCTTCGAATGCTGATTTACAACTGATGATCAAAATATAAAACAAGCGTTTATATTTTAAAAAGGTTAATCTTAGATTTGACTTTGTTACGTAAACATGGATTTTACTAAGCAGAACGTCAAACTTCCCGTCGCCAACTTTGATTTTAAGAAAACGAAAAAAAAAGGTACACGAGGAGTTACTTCCAGATAATACACAAGCAGTATTCTGTGGCCCATCAAACTGTGGAGAAACTAATAAGATTGAAAAGACGCGTAGTCTTTTCCAACGAATTTTTCAGCTAAATTTGTTGGACGTTTTAGAAAGAAAAGGACGTAATCCTTTTTCTTTGAAAATTTATCTGATTATGAATTTGTCTAACTAATCCTATTTTGAATTTACCCTTTTTTGAATGCAAAATGAATTGACACTTAATTTTAACCTTAACCTTTGAAGTTTCTAACTAAATTAAATTTAAATTTACACTGAATTGATTTTATCACAAATTTTACACACAAAGATCTATTATTTTATTAAAGAGAAAATAGATAATTTTTATTGATACAAACGCAACTAACCTTGCGGTTGTAGTCGCTTTGTTTTACTTGACTTTAATTTGAATTTACACTTTATTATTAAGGAAAGGATTCACTCAATAAAACACAGATATAAAAAAAAAAAGCCATGCGGCATAAAAAACCCTTGATTTATTCCCTACAACTTTACACACTATTTGACGCACCGTTCGATTTTTGTTCGCACGCACGCAGAAAGAAAAGAGAAAAGAACAATGCAAATTTATATAGCCACGGCTTAGGTAGAACAAAGCTTCTGATCGCCTTGGAGAAGAAAACTAGGTATTTTCAAGAAGAGAACCGAGTGCTCTCAAAAGGGAATGAAACGCTCCAGGCGATGTCACTCTTGATACTAAATTATTTTTTCCATGGCACTTGAAAAGTCTCCCTGTTCTCTCCCCTCTTTTTGTCTATGAGCTGACTTAAGGGAGGTGAGAACAGGAGACTGTAAAGTGCTTCCGCTCATCATCGTATTTGATTTTTACATGAATTTGTGTTGCGACGCAACATACTGCGGGCGCAAGCTGCAAAATAAAATTTTATGTTAAAAAATTGATTTTGTAGTAATGAAATGAGTTAAACTAGATCGAAGCTTCGATTTCGCAACTAATCTAAACTTAAATTTAAGTAAATCGCTATTTGACAAGTGTTTGACTAGACAAATATGTTTGAGCATAGTTTCCTTTGGAGTGACTACGTCGTTGATCGCAAGTTTTATGAATGAGCGCAGTTTCCTTTGGAGTGACTACGTTGCTGATCGCAAGTTTTACAAATGATTGCAGTTTTCTTTGGAGTGACTGTTTTGCTGATTGCAAGTTTTACAAATGATCGCAGTTTCCTTTGGAGTGACTACGTTGCTGATTGATTTTATTCGCAATATTCGCAAGTTGAATTTGTGTTAATTTTTGTTTTTACAAAAAAAAAATAGATATGTACAGATATGAAATATGAATCAAAGATTCAATATACAGGTAAAGACAAAGTCTTGTGATGTTACGCTGATAACGCCAGTGTTGGTCTTGACAGAAGCCACTCAAGCGATACCGCCGTCCCCGGGAGAGACTTTCAAGACAATACCATTTTGTTTAGATTTGTAATTCAGGTAATTATTCCTGATGCCAGTGGGCCCAAAAATGTTGACGAGCCTTTGCAATGAAATTGCAAGCTGATAGTTTGTTATCTGAAACTAAAAACAAATGTTTTTCTGGTAAGAAATTGAATGGTCTACCTACAAGCAAATGTGCTAATGTTATTACTAAGGGATCATTGAGATCAGCTGAGATTGCATACAATAGTCGCAAATTTAAGAATGCGTCTATTTCTATATGAAAAAAAATCTTTAGTTGTTTATGAGTTAAATTGTTACCTCTTAAAACATTTTTCTCCAGTTATACCTAAGATTTCTAAACTAATCGTTTCTACTAATTCTGGCTATGTATTTCCTGATTGTGCTAACTATTTTGGCCCTAAGAACTAAAATTGATTTTTTAAAGTCTACAGGCAATTGTCGTCTGGACAATGCATCAGCTGGGTTGTCCTCTGATTGAACGTAACGCCAACTAACTTGGTTTTCTACTGCTTGTATTTTAAATCATCAAGGGCTGAATCTCATACTATACCTAATGTTTTTTGAATAGGGTTATTCGTTACTATACAATCTAAATAAGAAATTCTTTTATGAAGCCTATCTAAAATCTCTGTGCGATTGGATGACCATTTGTGTATGGCGAATCCTTCCTTACTTAATAATTCTATAATCTCATTGAATTTTTATTAATTCTTCTAAAGTTTCTGCTCCTGAAATAAAATCATCTATTTAAAACTCACGCAATAACAGTTTGCTAGCTATTGGGAAATTTCCTAACTTGTCACGTGCTACCTATTGAATGGTTGTACTAGCTAAAAACGGAGCTAAAGCTATGCCGAATGTTACAGTATTTGATTGAAACGTTCTAAGTTGGTTTTCCTATCATCTTGGTGAAGTAAAGTCTGCCTACACATTTTGTCTATAAGAGCTGCTACTACGTATGTATGTATACGAAAACTAAGCACCTGTTAGAATATGGTACGTTATAGTGTACGCCCTACCATGAGTGTATCGTTCAATGAAATACCTGTTGATGTTTCAGCTGATGCATCGAAAACTACTCGAAGTTTAGTTTTTCGCTAGACTCTTTTACTACAGCATGATGAGGAAGGCAATGTATTCATTCATTACTTTACTATACTCAAATTTTAAGTCATGATTAACTTCGAGTCGTTTTTCGAGTGCATAGAATCTACGTACTGCTTGTTGTCCTGATTCACCTTAGTCAAATTTACTCTCTCTAAATAAAAGCCTAATCAATATACCTTCCCAAATTATCTTCTTTGGTGTGAGCAATATAATGCTGCTTGCAAGCTATGTTTTCCCTAGATCTAATTGGGTTTTGTTCAAAGTTTCCATGAACCAGAATTGTTCTACTAGTCTAACTAATTTAATTACATTACAGTTAACTTCTTTATCCTAAATTTTATTGTTGATTCCGCCTGCTACTATCCAACCTAAAACTCATTTTTTGTAATGTGATTTAGAGGTTAGTGTGTTCAAGTTTTATTTGATTTATAGATAGATTAGAAAGTGTTACATTTGATGTTAATAAAATATCTATGTGGTTTGGTATGTGAAATCGAGGATTAGTTAAAGGAATGTTCTTAGGTATGTTCAATAAGTCACGAGGAAAAAACTTCATTGGGTACTGTGTCTGTTATGCTCGGTACAATTAAAAAACTAAGTTGATATTTAGATTGATTGTGATTTGATTAAGTAGTTGATTTTACGTAATGTTTTGAAAGAGTACATAACCCATTAATTGCCCCTATATCAATTGAACAATAATGATTATTTAAATTTAAAGAATTTGCAAGAGTTTCTGTAATAAAATTGATTGTGGAACAAGAGTCTAATAATACACAAGCCGCAATGAAGTTTCCTTCTTTATTTTGAATTGTGACTACAGGTGTAGTCATTAAGTTGTATTCTAAAGGAAAAGCTACCGATCAGTATGATTAGCAATTTATTCACGCTTCTGCTGTGTCTGACTGTGTAACTTGTGTGGGTTTATTATTTTTAATCTCGTGAAGCAAAGTGTGATGATGTTTGTGGCATGTTTTACACCCTTCCTTACTTGTGCAAGGTAAAGGGTGTCTACTTAAGCAGTTAAAACAGATTCGTTGTGATTTTGCAAATTGCCATCGCTGTTCTACATTTAATCCTAAGAATTCAGAACATCTGTGCAAACTATGAAATTGCCTACACTTCGGACAACTAACTAACCTATTGCTTGTTGATGCTGAAGTTACTAATACAAAATCTCTACCCCTTTTTGTTCTAAAATCTCCTACACTATCCTTTGAGTTTCTTTTTAAATTTGTCCTATCGTGTTTCTTTGTATTTTCAAGAGATTAAAGCTTAAAAATGCTACTCTGTAAAAATTCGTACATTTCTTTTGTTGTAGGAAGTTGATCTAATTTAAGTATATCCTGCCATTTACTTTTTAATCGTGGTGGTAGATTTCTTTCTGCTGTCCTAACTAACATATTCTCGAATGAATCTTCACCTAACTGTTCTAGAATATGTTGATGCTGACGCATCTTGTCTAACAAAGACGACACGTCATCTATTGTTGCATTCGGTACTATGGGTAAATCTAAGATAGTAGTAGTAGTCTAAGTGTCTATTGCTAATTATTTTTTTATGATCGTAAAAATCTAGAAGGGCTTGCCAAGCCTTTGGATAATTTTCCTCACTAGGCACGAATTCTACTATTTTTAATTTAGCAGGACCTGAAAGAGCTTCTAAGAGTTGTGCATGTTTTACTATATTAGTTGAATCATCGCGAGAGTGTACTAAGGCAATGAAGAGGTTTTTGAAAGCAAGCCAGTCTTCTGATTTGCCATCAAACTTTGGTACCTTTGTTTCAGTTAATTTCGGTAAAGTGTGTTTTCGTGTCAGAGTGATGTTAGAATTGTTTAATGTGGAACTAGCTTGTGGTGGTGGTTCGTTAAATTGACACAATTTCTTAGCTGAAGCTGTCGTAGAATAATAAGCTGCTTCTACTACCTTGAATCCATTTATTACTTCGTCGCCTAACTTTGCCATTGTTGCTTTAACTCTCAATATGTATGTATCTTTGAGCAAGTCTGGTATATGTTCTAAACGTGTTTTTATGTTTTCTGACTCTGCGTCAGGATTTGATATGTATGTTTGTAACGCATTTATTTGTTCTTTAAAAACCTCTAGCTTTGCGCTCACAACATTTGTTGAGATTGGATCACTCATTTTGAATATATAAAAACTTAATAAGAGTTTAATTAATAAATTGTCAAATATACAACTATATGTTGTTTTGATTAAACCTTGCTACCTGCCCGCTTGTTTTAAAAAGAAAATTTTGCTGATCCTTCGCCTTGCGTGCGCTCTTACTGTCACGAAGAGGATTCCGTAACTATTGGTGCGACGAAACCTCCTCATGAATGGCGCGGCTTGGGCAACAGCCATAATTTTTTCGAACTATCTAATGTTTTTTAAAGATGGAGAAATTTGTTTAAACCTTGATTTAAAAGCGACCCTAGCTAAATGAATCACCTCAAACTGTGAAAAATTGAAAGTAAATGTTACAAACAATCGAAGCCAAATGTTTTTGAAATTAAATTTAAATTTAGAAAAACTAATGTGAAAAAATTAACTTAAAATCAATTTTGAAATCAAATAAGTATAATGAATTTAATTAAAAATAAATGTAAATGCAACAATGAATTAATTTATCAAACAAAATTTACGTGAATAATAAATGTGAAGTTGTTCAAAATTTAATGTACCTCTATGAAATTTAAATTTATTTAAAAAATGGATAAATTTATCAACTCGCTTTTCCTCTCGCAAATCGATGAATTTATGTTACACCTAGCTAACGTAATTTCCCTTGAGCCAGGAGGCCGTCACTGCATAACTTAATCTTTCATGAAAATTTCTTAAAAATAGTTTGAAGTTGCTACGTCCTACTTTCGTAAAATCGTAAAGAACAACTTTCTATCTCATTGAGAGCACGTGATCTCAATCTGAGAAATGTTCGCTTTGTAAGACAAAGAACCTTTTGTGCTTTATAAGAATAAAAATTCTAAATTTTATTTTGTTGTTAACCTTTCAAAGAAAAAAAAGAATTTTTTATAAACTAAATTTTATGATGCTAAAATCTTAAATTTATAAAAAGAACAAGTTTTTTGAAAAATAAATTTCTAACTTAAATGCAATTTTCAAAAGGTAAAAATTTTAAATGTAATTTTCAAAAGGCAAAAAATTTCTAAATTGTATGAGATTTATTCAACAAACAAAATTTTAATTTACTGTTTAATTATAATAGAATTTGAATTTGTATAAGATTTTCTAATGCTAAACTTTGGTTTGAACAATGTAACTTTCTGAAAGTTATATTTTAGACTGAGATGAATTTTTCTTTGAAAATGCTAAATGAAATATTAAAATATAAATTTCAATTTTAATTTTTATTTGTGCGCTGATATTTCTTAGAAACTAAATTTTTTCTAACCAAACTGATAATAAAATTCCCACTTAAATGTAAAGTCTTTCAAAATAAAACTTCAAATTAAAAATAAAATTTTTAAATTAAATGTTAAGTTTTACGTTAAGTTATCTTAAATTTTAATAAACAAAAATAAATTAAAAGAAACGTTTTCTACTTTTAGAAACAATAAAAGTTTTGAAATAAACTAATTTATGAATTTCAGGTTTGAATAAATGAAATTTTTAATTTGATATTAATTTTAAAATTATTTTGAAGTTGAAAAAATATTATGTTATTACCTTGTATATTGTATAAAGTACTTATCTTATTTTCTTAGAAGTCCCTAAGTTGAAGCTCTCCTTTGTCGGGGATGGCGTTGCTCACTGGCTTGTGGCTTGTATATCTATAGCTATGCTCGCTGGCCGGCGCCTGTTTTGACTTTCTGAGAATTCGCTTTGTTCGTCGAACGCTTTAGCGGTTATGACTTTTTCGTAAACCAGGGTATCGTGATTTCTGACTTCACAGGATTGCACCATGAAAAGACACGTAGTCTTTTCCAACGAATTTTTCAGCTAAATTTGTTGGACGTTTTAGAAAGAAAAGGACGTAATCCTTTTCCTTTGAAAATTTATCTGATTATGAATTTGTCTAACTAATCCTATTTTGAATTTACCCTTTTTTGAATGCAAAATGAATTGACACTTAATTTTAACCTTAACCTTTGAAGTTTCTAACTAAATTAAATTTAAATTTACACTGAATTGATTTTATCACAAATTTTACACACAAAGATCTATTATTTTATTAAAGAGAAAATAGATAATTTTTATTGATACAAACGCAACTAACCTTGCGGTTGTAGTCGCTTTGTTTTACTTGACTTTAATTTGAATTTACACTTTATTATTAAGGAAAGGATTCACTCAATAAAACACAGATATAAAAAAAAAAGCCATGCGGCATAAAAAACCCTTGATTTATTCCCTACAACTTTACACACTATTTGACGCACCGTTCGATTTTTGTTCGCACGCACGCAAAAAGAAAAGAGAAAAGAACAATGCAAATTTATATAGCCGCGGCTTAGGTAGAACAAAGCGTCTGATCGCTTTGGAGAAGAAAACTAGGTGTTTTCAAGAAGAGAACCGAGTGCTCTCGAAAGGGAATGAAACGCTCCAGGCGATGTCACTCTTGATACTAAATTATTTTTTCCGCGGCACTTGAAAGTCTCTCTGTTCTCTCCCCCTTTTTGTCTATAAGCTGACTTAAGGGAGGTGAGAACAGGCGACTGTAAAGTGCTGCCGCTTATCATCGTATTTGATTTTTACATGAATTTGTGTTGCGACGCAACAAAGGTTATTGGCTCTAATTATACACCCTAATGGTCTTAGATTTGAAAATTTGTATGTATACTCTAAATCCTTATATCAACCAAAATACCAATTTCTTTAAAAAGTTTTAGAACCAATTGAAGGTATATCATATCATGGTTTAGTGAACATGAATCTGTAGTGTCTCCAGATGAAACCCTACCTAATTCAATTATGATTTTTGATGATATGGCTTGTGAGAAGCAGGACACCGTCAGATCTTTTTTCTGAATGGGGAGACAAAAAAGTGTAGATAGCTTTCATCCATGTAAGTCATATGCTCATATACCGAAACATCTCATCGGGGACAATATTAATTTGATGGTAACTAATCGTCAAGATGATGTTAATCTTAAACATATCTATAAAGACCATGTGAATACTGACTTAACTTCATATGAATTCTGAAATCTTTGTACTGAATGCTGGAAGAATGACAAGTATGGATTTGTTATTATTGACAAAGATTGAGCAATGAAGGATGGTAGATATAGAAAAGGATTTGACTGTCTGCCATTAGAAAGGAAGTATAAATCCTAATCTTTGCAGTTCGATTGTAGACTGCATCTTGTCAGCATGCCTGACTTTAAGAGAGAAAAAAATGTTCTTAGCGAGCTCTTGCGAGCACGTTAGGTTATTTAAAAAAATACTCTTTGTTAAAAAAGAAGAGAGATGATTTTGGAAAGGTTATTAGTGATACTTTAAAACCAGTTATTACACCACTTGAAAAGCTTGTCGATTCGACAACTGAGAGTGTGTCACATTCTAATCACATTTCGTCTATAGACAGTAACAGAAAATGGGCAAAAAAAAGATTGAGATTCGATGAATCAAGTTATATTGTAAACAATATTAATGACTCGGGTTCTGCGTTTGATAATGATGCTTCTAATGGCGATGATTTTCCTTCGATGAATAGCACAATGATGAATTCAGCATTCAATTCTGCAAATTTATCATTCAAATCTATACATTCACCATTTGTATCTGCGCATAAAGAAAATGAACTGACAGACTTTTTATCAATGTTAAATGGAAGCCGCAGCAAAATCGATAACATGTATGAAGTGAGAAAAGTCAGTGGAGTATACGTGATAGGTGATTCACAAATTTGATTTAATGATAAAATAATGAAAGTAAAAGATTTAAGTTTTCCTAAAAGCAGTGGTCTAATGAAATTACTTTTCAAAAAAGAACCAGATGATAATCTTTTAAGTACAACAGATTGCAAGAACTATCGCATTATCCTGGAAGCAACAAATGCCCATAGAAAAAGACATAGCAAAAGTGAGAATATACGCTCTCCAAAGAGTAAAAAATATTTAAAAATCATAGCACCAATATTCCGCAGTGATCGCAGTAGAATGTCTACCAGCGGAGGGGTCTCATACCTAAATATAAAATAGCAAAAAAGAATACTTTCATAGATCTAGTCCACTGGGATGATCTAAATGAGCTTGTCGAGAGACTGCGATTATTAATAGCTGAACGATCTGCTGGAAACAATAATCACAACGATGAAATCCAATAAATTATAGAGGAACTATGTGAAGCCGGACATATATATTAACGTACACAATTTGCAAATCAATAGTAGTAACATGAGTGTCAATGTGTTTGGAAGAAAACTTAAGGGCTCGCAAGTGAATCTTGGTTCTCGAGGTATTCGATCCAATTTCACATCAGATGGTAATTTTGATTTAGAAAACAAGCGGCTTTGCAATATTGGAGAGGCTAATCATCCAAATGATGCGATTAGTTCGAATTTACTAAATAATATCCTACAGAAAGAAGTTGATTTCTTATCTTCTAAAATTATAGAAGTTGCTAATGCTATACAAGAATATGAGAACAAAGTTAAAATATATAAAACAGAAATAGACGAAAAATTAACTTATCTCTATGATATGATTCAACGAAATTTTACAAGTATTTAATATATAATTAAAGAAATGAATAGACAATCGGATATTGCTAAAGCTGAAGTTTAAGATGGAACGTCAAAGAGTAGTTGAAGAGCAACACAAGCCAGCACGTCGAAGGTACAAGCGAAGAAAATATGACATACGTGGATTAGATGAGATTTGTCAAGCTGACTTTGTGGAAATGATACCTTATTTTCAGGAGAACAAAGATTTTCGCTACTAACTAACTGTCATAGATATATTTCCAAAGTATGCATGGGCTGTACTAGTCAAATTGAAGAGTGGTAATAATATCACACTAGCTATGAAGTTAATATTAAAACAAGGAAGGGTGCCATCGAATTTACAAACTGATCAAGGAAAAGAATTCTACAATCCAAACTTTCAGAATCCTATGAAAAAGTACAAAATAAATCACTACTTTTCACATAGTAATCTTCATGGAAGCGTATGTGAGCGCTTTAATAGAACTTTGAAAAATGCAATGTGGTTAGAATTCAGCAAACCAAGAAGTTATAAATGGTTGGATATCCTGCCTGAGTTAGTGAAAGCATACAATTTAAGAAAACATCGGACAATAGGAATCGAGCCTGAAAACGTTACGAATATAAATGAAAGAGAAATCATGAAAAATTTGCCAACTGAAAAGAGACCTGTGAAAAAACCAAAATTTAAAGTGGGAGATAAATTGCGCATAAGTAAAATAAAACAAGTTTTTGAAAAAGGTTTTACACTAAATTGGTCAACTGAAATTTTCACAATAACAAGAGTTGTAAAAACCAATCCCATAACTTACCACGTCAAAGATTATTATGATGAACCAGTCTCCGGCTGATTTGATGAAACAGAAATTCAAAAGACTATGTATCCAGAAATTTATTTAGTAGCAAAAGTTTTTGATAAAAGTGGTAAACGTGTATATGTTAAGTGGTTAGGTCTAAGTAAGCATAATAGTTGGATGGATAAAAATGAGATTGTTTGAAAAAATTAAAATGTATTTTACAATATAATAGTGTAATAAATAAAAAATTTTATTGTATTTTGTTTATATTATTTAGATATATTTCAGTAGAATATTGTAATATATTTTATTATGGTGATTCAATATAATGATAACTATAGGTGGTGGTAATAAATAAAAAAAACAAATGTATGATGTTAACATATTTTCATTTATTTATGTATTATTATGTACAAGTTACAATAAATAGTTTTGAAAATCATTTCGTAGATATTTTTTTTATATCTGATCAAATTTGAAAGAAGTTCCTCCCAAATACATTGCAAACAAATGTAGTTTGTTTGCTTCATCGCAGAATTTGTAAAAAAATTCTTCATCTTTTAGAATTGCTGATAAAATCTTCTTTGGTAGGTATACTTGAAAACTTTTCTCGAATCCTGCTACAATCTTGACACTATATCGTGTCTTTACCTTCTTAAGTGCTGTACCATGTACTGGTGATCTTTTTCCAAGTCTGTAACTTCTTTCCTTGGCAAGAAGTCGCTTCCAGCAATCTTATTAAGTGTTGATAAATCCATTCTAAAATCAAAAAGAAAAAGTAAAAATTAAAATTTCTGTTGAAGATATTCTATTAGGAAAAAAAATTTTTTTGTTAGTAAAAATGTACTGTAAATTTACATATAATTAGTTAGTAGACTCTTGGTTTTTTTGTACGAGATTGATCGTCCTTAAGCTTTTTAATTACTTGAATGTGCTCCTCATCGTGCTCCGTTCCTTGATAAAGCCCCTTCCCCACCTCGATTTCTGCCCTTACCATCGCCACTTGTAATAAATCTCTTCTCTCACCTTCTTCAGAACTTATCCCCTCTATTGATAGATCCCAGTTATGCATGAACTCCTCTAATACGTCATACTCAATAATGATTTGCTCACCTTGGTTGCCATGAAGTGTCACCCTCACTCGCGGTGCATTATTTTCATTGGATGGTTCATCGCCTCTCTCAATTTCCCCCTCTCTCTCATGCTCTGTAGCATTCATCTCTACTTGCGTTACTCCATTTCTATTGGATTTATCCCTCTTCTCGATTTCCCCCTCTCTTCTATGCTCTGTAACATCCATCCCCACTCGCGTTACTCTATTTTCATTGGATACTTCGTCTCCCCTCTTTTTTTCCACCTCCTGCTCTTTTTCAGCAGCCATTTCTCTTGCATATTTCCTCTCTACTTTAAGTGCAGCTTGCGCTATCTGTATCTCTTCAATTCTAAAATGGCCCCATGGTAAAGTGTTTGTACTATCAGGCAATAAAAATCTCTTATCATCGTGTGGACTTATAAGGAAAGTGCATTGCATTTGGGTCTTGGATTTTCTTCTAGCTTTGGGATCTTTTTTCTTACTTAAAATCATGAAAAAAGCCGCGTCCATTCGGTCCAACGCTCGATTTTTTCCAAATTATGAGCAGTTTTGTCTATTTTGTTGAAAAAATTGCATCTGCTTTATAATTTTACAGTTTTTGAACTACTTATTCTAGGACGTTTTTACTGATTGCATATTAAAGTTGAGATTAAAACCTTTCGATTGAAAAAAAACGTGTCTAAAAAGCTCAAGTTGTTAAAAAGTTATGAGCGAATAAAAATAGCGCAAATATTTAGCTCAAAAAATTCATAGAAAATAAATGCAACATTTTAGTCAGAAATTTATTTCAATTTTCATTTCTTTATAACTTTTTAACAACTTGAGTTTTTTGGACACGTTTTTTTTTAATCGAAAGGTTTTAATTTCAACTTTCATATGCAATCAGTGAAAACCTTCTAGAATAAGTAGTTCGAAAACTGTAAAATTATAAAGCAGATGCAATTTTTTCAAGAAAACAGACAAAACTGCTCATAACTCGGAAAAAATCGAGCGTTGGACCGAATGGACGCGACTTTTTGCATGATTTTATGTAAGAAAAAAGATTCCGAAACTAGAAGAAAATCCAAGACCCAAATGCAATGCACTCTCCTTGTTAGTGCAATTTTTCTTTGCTTTTCAGTATGCACTGTGTGTAATTTTGATTGAACATTGCACTGTTCACGGTGTAGAATTACAAGATCCTGAAGAGAGCTTCGATAATCCTCGAAAGTGATTGTTATCTTCACGCTGTTGCATTTGATACCTTTAGCTTTTTTAACTGTGTCTTCTCCATCAACCAAAATACTGTACATTTTACTCCGCAAACGTATGAATTCAGACATAATCTTGCCACAGCATTCATCTTTCATTAATCCAGGAACTTTCTTATTGACACGTGGAATATTAAACTGATTATTTTCAGCATAATCAGAAGTATCAACTTTGTGAATGTCTTCCTTCATTGTTTGTTACATATCAATATATTCAACATCATATATTAAACTATCCGTATCAGTTTACATTTCTGTCCTAGTCGCTGTTTCATATATAAGTAATTAAACTCATATAGCAGTGTTTTTGATGAATCAAGGATGGTAAAACCAAAGTATATAGGTTTTCTTATTGTAATGCTCGTTCTCTTCAGCTGGATAGCTACCAAATTTTCATAAAAAATCGCATAACTGTTAAAATTTGGTTGAGTTATGCGTGTTTCTGCTCCATATCTGCCTGTGAATTTATTTATCAATCGCACATCAACACGTGACTGCTTTCGTTTGATGCACTTTCCATATACAGAGTTAATAAGCAATTTATAGAAGAGTTTTTCAAACTCATTCTTCGCTTACTTTCTCTTCTCAGTGTTTAATTCAACATAAGGTTTGAGCAAAACCTTCTGTTCAAAGCTTAAAATTCTATGTACTTTCTTTAATCCAAGCCCATTATCTAACGCTTATTTAAGCGTCCGATAATGAATGACATACCTTACCTTATTGTCCAAAGTAGTAAGTAATTTTTTGTGCTTCGAGCCTGGTAGTGGACGATGTTCTGCGCAAAAAGGCAAATCCCGATGTTCATCATGAATTTCTACAAGATATCCTAAATCCACTTCAGCAATATAGCCTATATCCAAATCTGGCAGTGTATTAAAGAAATTTGGTATTGTTTCATAATCAATACATTTGAATTTTCCAATCGGTAAATGTTGTATCATCGCCCAACCATAAAGATTATTAATATCAAAATATAGAAGGGTCTTCTTTTTCTGATTTTCGTCATATGAAGAATCCATGTATGGATTTTTGCCTTTGCATACCGGTTACAGCACTGGCTTATTCCTCCACTGATACCTCCTTCGATAAACATTAGCATGTCAATATCTATCAAAAGTTCCAACTCTACCTACGTCATTTTAAGAGCTGCTGAAAACGTTAAACCTGGAGTTGTGTAAAAATGAGTAGGACATAAATCGTATGCTTTTAGAGAGGTCTCTCGGAAACTTTCGAAGACGTCAGCCAATAGCAAAACATCTGTTTTAAAGTATGAATCCGAGTACTCTCCTAAAGTTTTTATATTAAATTCATTCCAGATTTGAACAGCATGCTCATAATCTTCTTCAGCTATATGAGAATCCGTTTGTTTGTTGTAGAATTCATTTTTTTCGGGCAGCTTTGTGGATGTGAATTTATCTAATCCATCCACAAAATCATATGGGAATATACCTTTCCGTCTAAGAAGATTAATCTTTGCATCTGTAAATCCATCTGTTAGAAATTCTTTTACTGCTATTGGCACGTTTTCTAGATATGATGCAAGCTTCTCCAATGATGATAATAGAAAACGCCAACAATCTATTATTCTAAAATTGATGTCACTATTATCCATATATTTTGTAAAAGAAATGTATTTTTCTTTATGATGAGGTATTAGAGTCATTGGTCCCTTCATTAATGTAGAAGTGCCGATTTCTTTCAGAATAAAATAGGTGTCATAATTGAGATTATGAAAAATAAAAGGAATGAATCTTGAAACCTTATAATTCAAATTACATGAATTATGAGCTGCACCTCTGAAACTAAAA
Organism: Anastatus disparis; assembly: GCA_017163975.1. Classification (NCBI taxonomy): domain Eukaryota; kingdom Metazoa; phylum Arthropoda; class Insecta; order Hymenoptera; family Eupelmidae; genus Anastatus; species Anastatus disparis. The sequence continues at coordinate 2,370,509 of JAFFSR010000301.1, read as the reverse complement.
AGAAGAAAGACGTAAAACAACCAATTGAATTTTCTTCATTCAATTATAACCAATTAGATAACTTACCGTCCTGTGAGATGAAAATGGTCTCGTACTGCAAGTTCTTCGGCACGGATTGGTTTTCTATATATATGAAAATTAGTTGACCTCTGGAAAGACAATTCTTCTAAATCTGTAAGTTTCATTAGTTTTTCTATAGTTCATCAATTTTCTCACCGATTAATTTCAATTCTCTAACAAACCATTCTTCAGGTGTCTCTTCACATTCGTTAATCCTTCTGTATAATTTATAATAAGATAATTCATCATCAAAACTGCATTTCATGTAGTATCCAATACTGTATGCTTTCTGAAGTTGAAAAGCGTTCTCACTATCAGTAGGTTTCAATAAACATTCAAAATCTGCATAAATAACAAACGGAACTTTTTCACTCTTGCTATAATCTTCAAATTTGAGAATATTATTCTTTGAGTCAGGTAGATTTATTCTACATTTATTTAAATTACTACAATTATTTTCATGAATTATGAATCTTTTTTCACTATAAAAAATTTGTAAACTTTTCTCACAATGGTAAGATTTTATATGGCTTTTAGACACTTGAGAACCAAGAAGTCGAGATAAGTTTTTAATCCAAACATAATGATATTGAGGCATGCCTCCATCATCAGCATCATTATTTTCTTCATACTCATCTACGTAGAAATCTTGAATAATGAGCAAATTGACATGTTGTATCTTTTTTTCAGATGTAATATGACACGGCGATATTTCAAACTTCGGACCATACTTTTTGAACATGTATAAATTTATTGAAATATTATTATTTAATTTTTTCGAATTTCGGAATATTTTTAATTTTTACTTGAAATTCAATTTTATCAAACCTCAGCTTATTATTATGCGGAAGATAATGATCCACTCTTTGAGGATTACGGTTACTAGGATATAATGCGGAAAGTACAGCATATTTGAAACACTGATTGTCATTATTGCGAACATTAACATACGCTTTCTTATTTTCTATAAACTTTAGAAGAGGAATGTAAGAACTTCCTTTCAAAGGAGGATATTTTTTCATATTTATACACAAACTTATTATACTCTTCTAAGTCCATCCTCAATCTTTTACCTGAAATTCTTCTATTTGCGTAAGAATAGGCTCTTTGATATTATTTCTAAACCATTCCTCTAAATCTGTTGACATGTATATTGTAGCACTTTTACTTGAAAAATATTTAGTATCATTTAATTCCTCAGTATTTTTCTACACAGAAAATTCAGAAATGAAATCAGAATTTATTTTTAACGCATTATATTCTTCTAAGCACGCCTGAACCTTAACTTTGGAAAATTTTTGTGCATCACTCAAAAAACTCAGAATGTCCACATGTTTAATATTCACCACTACGCCAGTTCTAATTCGATTTTGAAAAGCTGACTCTACGTCTCGCCACTCGACTCTAGCTTCTGTTTCTTCAGATTGTAGATTACCTCCTTGATGAAGATGTTGTTCCAACTGAACTTGCATGCACGAAAGATGTGTTATACAAGTTTGACATTTCTGTTTCTCTCCTCTTGTGAGGTTAGGTTGAGCGATTTTTTTGTTTAATTTGATAAAAGCAGAATTATATCAAACCAATAATGAATATCATTATTGCTCAATTCGTTTATACTTTGTAAAGTATCACGAAGTAATTTAACAAGACCTTCAAAAAAATCGACTGAAGTCATCTTTACTTTTTTTTATAACTGAAATAGTACTAGAGCAACAGTTTCAAATCACACAATGTTAAAGGATAAATCTCCCTTTCTATATACGAAATGTAATCATTTAAGAAATAGCTTCGCTTTTTATAGGTGAAGACAATGTAAGAAAGGATATAAATTTTAAGGTTCATTTAATAATAAAAAGAAAAGTTTGTGAAAATGTGAGAAAGGATACAAATTTAAAGATTCATCCAATAGTAAAAAAGAAAAGTTAATGAAAATTTAAGAAGGGATACAATTTTCGAAATTTGACCAATAGTAAAAAAAAAAATTCAATTAGAATTTAAGAAGGGATACAAATTTTAAGACTCTACCAATAGTAAAAAAAAAATTAAAGAAGGGATACAAATTTTGAGATTCACCAATAGTAAAAAAGAAAATTTAATGAGAATTTAGGAAGGGATATAAATTTTAAGATTCTACCAATAGTAAAAAGAAAATTTAAGAAGGGATACAAATTTCGAGATTTGACTAATAGTAAAGAGAAAAGATTAGAAAAAAAAGAAGGGATAAATTTTTTAGGAAGGGATAAATTTTTCTTCTGAACCATCGGAAAGCTGTGAGAATTTTTCTATTTAGTCTCTCAAATTACTTTTGTTTGAAAGAAATTGAGAGTTTTAAGATGGCTGTGACCGATGGCTAAGAACCTGTGACTATGATACAATGATTAAAAATGCAATATTAGAATTTCCTGAAGAAAACGTTTATATTTACGACATACAAGGATTTCAAGGAATGTCTGGGAATTATTTTATTTTTAAAGAAGTCAGTTTTCTTAATTTTAGAAAAACTGCTTTCCCAACTGCGTATCTTTTTAATCCTTTGATGACATGGAGAGAATTGAGTCAAGAAGAAAAAAGCACAACGCAATGGCTGGAAAAATATCACCACGGAATACCATGGAACTCTGAAGATATACCTTACCATCGTCTTCAAAAATTTTTTGAAATTTGTTCGAAAGGAGTCAAAAAAGAATTTGTCAAGGGTGAGCAGAAGGCGCAATGGTTAGCTGATCTTTTACCAAATGTGTAAGTAATATATTTATGTTTCAACTTCCATACTTTTCGTACTGTTTTGATACTTTTTCAAACTTGTTTGATACTTTTTCAAACTTGTTTGATACTTTTTCAAACTTGCTTGATACTTTCTCATACTTGTTTGATACTTTTTTATACTTTCCCATACTTTTTTCATACTTTTTATACTTTTTATTTCAAAATCATTTTCATACTTTATCATACTGTTTTTTTTAACCATGTTATAATACTTAATGATATTTTAGTTCTCATGTTGTATATACTTTAATTTACATTACCTTTTTATTTTTTAGAGCAATCAGCAACATTGAAGACTTCGGATGTCCATCATTAGAAAAAATAATGAGTTGTAGACGATACACATGTTTTAACCACGACCGCGAACATGGTTACATGATTACCTAGATGCTAAATTTGCCAAAGATGAAGTAGACAAAATTTCTAATGATGATGCATGTATAAAGTTTTCTTGGGAATAAATTAAATCGAATAAAAAAACAGAATTTTGGTTTTTTTTTACACTTCTTATGATCCTCATTGAAAAAATTAATCATATGTTCAATTTTAAACAGTTAAAAAAAATTCGAAAAATAAATTATCATTAAATATAAATAAGACAAAGATATATAAATATTCAAATCAATAATAAATTGTTCCACACATAAACTTATATTTATTTTATTGTACTAACTGAATTTTTTATGTAATATTTATACTTTATTTTATTTTATTTCTTCGTCAGTTTTTTATTATTTTATTAATTTGTGATATTAATTACAGTGACTTATGCAATAATATGCAAGTATTGCTTTATGTATCTACTTATCTTAATTTATATATCTATTTATTTATCTATATTTTTAAAAGAGAAGGAAAACAAAATTAACTTCATTGTTTTTTTATTTTTATTTCTTATTATTTTTTTGTTTTATTAAATCTTATAATCATACGTATTACAATTAATGAATAGTGATAGAAAAATTATAAATATATATTTATGTTATTGCAAATTAATCCAAGTTTCCTCCTTAATTATCCGTGGTCGGCCTGTTGGAGGTGGTGGACGTGAATTTTGAGGATCCTGGACTGAGCTTGTTGGAGGTGGTGTTCTCGAATTTTGAGGACCCTGGACTGAGCCTGTTGGAGGTGGTGTTTGGGAATTTTGAGGATCCTGGACTATTGACTTTCTAATTTTATTTTTTCAGCTAGTTCTCGTCCCATTTTCCTCATCCATTCTTGTGCTGAAGAGAATGGCTTTGTTTTTTTTGGATCCTGAACAGAAAAATTTGAAAAAAAAATCATTAAAAAAATTAAATTTAATATAATAATAGAATAAATATTTTATTTTTAAAAATAACTATTATCCTGATGATTAAGTAGATATTTCTGATCTTCTACTGACTGACGATGGCTCCGTTTTATTCGCCGGAAAGGTAGACCTATTTGAACTTGAAGAGGTGGACGGAATTGCTTCTGAAGATGTGAACGGAGTTGCCTTCTTGTTTGCTGCTTCATCTGTAAGAAAGAAAATTAAATTTATTTCTATATTATAAAAAAGAAAAGAAGAATAAACTGAAAGGTACCTTTTATTTTTTGTTTATTGGGAATTGGGCAATTATTCTTGCTCGATCTTTTTTCTCCCTTCATTTTGCTTGCTCTCGAAACCGCACTTGAACTAGAGCTCGAGCTCGAACTGCTTGAACTACTTGAGTCCGAACTGCTCAAACTAGATGCAGCTCTTCTTCTTGGCGAATGGTCAACTCTTCGTATCGGACTTATTCCTCGGTATAACTGCTGTAAAGCAGCAATTGGGGGAATAGGTAGTACTAAAAAAAAACTTAGAGTTCATAAATATTTTAAAAAATTTTAATATTATTTTTATTTTGAATACTTACGTGCATAGCTTCCATTGCCCACGAAAGATGCTTTAACATCATAAGCACTATGGGCCCATTGCTCATGAGCCACCTTATGTATTCTTGCACCTTTTTGATGCTTTGAATTTTTTGCTGATTATTTTCCATTTTACCACGCTTTTTCTCAACTTTTTTTTCTTGTTAAAGAAAATTAAAAAAAAAATGATCCTCCAATTATTTTTTTTGAGTTAAGAAAATGTTAAAGATGATCTTTGAACTAACGAAATGTAGCTTGGAACGAGGTATTTATACAGAAAATTAAGATACTTATTTTACTATGTTTTTAATGAAAATCCTACGATTAGTGAAAATTTTCTTTTCAAAAATTTGTCACCTCCCTTAGAGAAAATTTAGTTCATCCTTCATTAGTTTTGTACACGCCTAAGATTTTAATTTTTATCATCATGCAACTGACCCTTGCAATAAATACCGTTTTTTCTTCAAAAACATACATAGACCTGTGACTAACAAATTTCAAAAAAGTGGGAGCATTTTAAGAGGGAAGTCATGTATATAATTCCTGAAATAAGCAATCCTTCTTTTAAAATAATTGATCCCTTTAATAAATATCTTTTTCTTAAGAATACTTTTAAACACCTGTGATAGATCAAGCTTTCCTAATTTTTTCCTTAGTAAATTCAAAGAAAAAATAAATGCACCTGTAAGATAACTTTTTTTCCACACACACTTGTTACGAAAAAAATGGTTTTTAAAGAAAAAGAATTCTCTTTTTTACAAAGGAGATTCTCGTAAATCTTATTTTAAGTATCCATCCCTTTTTTCAAACAGGAAAAAAAAATACGTTAAACCCTTTAAATAAATAACTCTTATCTCAAAAAAAATTTCGTTCGTCGAATTTCCGACCACCTGCAAAAAGCTATTTTTCCTTAAGGAAACTGACACACACCTGAGACAAAAAAAATATTATTTTAAAAGAAAAAGATTTCCTTTTTTACAGAGGTGGGTCTCGTATATCTTCTTCAAGCATTCATTCCTTTTTTTTTAAACATGAAAAAAGAATACGACTGATCCTTTCAATAAATATCTCTTTATCTCAAAAAACAAGAGAACAGGTAGCTAACCCTTTCAATAAATCTTCTTCAAAAAAGATTCTTTAAAAGAAAAAGACGGGGCATTACAAAGTGACTTAAATATATTAGAAGGCAAATTTATAGTTTGCTCATTTATTATACCCTATAGGTTACATGATCCATTATTTTCATGCACCTATGACACAAAAGAGAACACACACTTAGTGTGCTGCATTGAGATAAAGGCCATCCATTTCCTTCTCTTCTAAAAGCAGGTAAATTTTCATGCAACGTTAAAGCAAACGCACAGTGGGCAGCACAGCGAAAAAGGTCTGCCCTTTCCCTCTCTTCTGAAAGTGGGAAAATTTTCCTGCACCCTTCAAAATAGAACATATTGTGGGCGGCGCTCTATCCTTTTTTTTAAAAATAAGAAGGGACAGCCCTTTCTCTTTATCCCAAAATAAGTATCCAATACATTTTTTAAGGAAGGGAAGACTCATAGGTATTTTAAATGGACCGGATTGTAAAATACTTAGTGGAGAGAGAAAAAGTGTTTTATCCTTTTTTATTTTTTAAACAGGGGGAGAAATTCATATGTATTTTAAATGACACGGATTCTAATGCACTTGGAGGAGGAGAGGGGGTGTGCTACAATCTGGGTATGCCAGAATGCCTATAGGCTATCTACTTTGGTATTATTACGCATCTTAAGTATATTTTTTCAATAATAATTTTTTCTCTTCTTTTTTTATTTATCGTTCATAGAGTGTTTAGTTTATACTCATTAGTAATTATTTTATTTTTCAAATTATTATTCACCGAATACTTAGTACTTGGTTTTTTATAGTTTTCGTTTGCATTTTTTGAATTATTATTTGCGGAGTGGATAGTTTTTATTTATTATTGATTTTCAAAAGAATAAATTGAATGCGACGGATTTATGTCTCCGATGCTATAAAATAGTATACGATACTCGTGACCTCAGTAAAACTTCATTTGACGGTACTACGCTATCACCCTCGCTTCGCTTGGATGCTAACTCTGGTCGTGTCATCAAGTTCCACGTAGGTCATATGTATCGTAAAGTACTATTTCTCAATGTAAATGCTTGTATGATCATTTTATAAAAAATTCTGATAACTTTTTAAAAAATTATGAACATTTTCCTGATAAAAAGAAGCTATGAATCTTCAGCATTTTTTTGCAGGAGTAATTTTTTAATTTTAACGCAATTGTTACTCGATTTGATCTGAGCAGATCGAACAGGGAATTGAAATTTAGACGTTCGAAGTGTAGTATTATTACTTCCAATATTTTCAGTTTTTGATCGTTCTAATTATTCATGCTGGTCACTATTCTATTTCGATGATATTTCATCTTTTTAAAAGAAAAAATCTAATGTATATAAATAATTTGAAAAAGAAAATTATGTTAATAAAAAAAAATTAATCCCATTAAATGAGTTGTAGTTGATCAAGACTTAATACAATCTATTAATCATTAATAAATTAAATAATTCATAAAATAGTAATTCTGAAATAATACACTGACAGAAATGATTTCTAGCGGGGAAACGAATAGCCCACTTGATTAAGGTTCCTCTACGCAAAGAGAAATTTATTAAATGTTAATAGAATTATGCATTCTTACAAACAATGCCGTTCTTGTTGCTGGAATAAAAATCGCTTCCCATTAGGAGATATCCACTAATCTGGTGAGGGAATCTGACTGATTATATTATCACTTATATAACGCAACCTTATTACACGCCATTTCTTTACGTCCTTCTTTAGTATGTCAAGATATATTATTAAATGCTTCAAATAGAAATTTGTTTGAAAGTAAAAAAAATCCACTTGGAAATAGAATAATTAAAACCTATGTCAAAAATAGGTTGTCAAGCATTTTTCTAATAGACACAAGAACACCCAAAAACAACTGAATTTCATTCTTTCCTCAAGTGGAAATATGCTACCGAGGATAACTAGAATACTTTCTACTACTTCTGCCAGCTAGTGGTTTCCACGTGCCTCAAGAAATCATTGCTGCCAGTGTGGGCTGTATAAAAAAATAAATTACTACATGGAACTTAAATTATCATGAAATTTATTTTGGCCATAAGTAATAATTATAGAACAATAAAAAAAACCCAATCTGAAAATGACGATTATCAAATGGATTATGACTTTAGTCTATCAAACACAGATGCTCAGGAGAAGAAGTCGACAAAATTATGCATTATATTATTTTTCATGGTGATCCATTTAAAGAAGGTAACAAACCATTAAAAAGTATAATCACACAAGATTTAGCTACTTTAAAATGTTGTGAGCCTCTCTTAAATATTTTTGAATAAAGCATCATTCTCAAATATTCCTGCCAGCAAAAATGAATAGATAAGTCAATGAGAATATCCGATACAATTCCAAGGGTTAGATTACGAAAATCAAAATTATTTCAGAGGCAACTGAACAAAAATCAAATCATACGAGTATAAAACAAAATGAAGTTGCATATAAAATAATTGATACAGCCAAAGGGAGAAATTTTGATTTACAAAAATTATTTGCTGAACATGTCTTCTCTAGATGATTTCACATTAATCGTCAATGTAATGCTTCACTGTTGTAAATTAAAATGGAAAGATATGTACAAATTGCAGATATTACTAATGCATTTTGTCATGGTTATTCTTACTTTGTGTAGAAGGTTATTAATCGAATAGATTTTGTGATTAATTAATTTACAAAAAAACTCTATGAAGTTTAAAGAACTACTAGAAAGATACCATGCGAAAGCTATTAATCTTAAAGTGATTCATGAAGAGGTGCCTTTCTCAAAGCAAGAAAATTTATTTTGGAGATTAAGCCATAATGACACTCTAGAATATATTTTTAGAAAATTTCATGAAATGTGGCCAAATCTAAAAGCTATATATAGTGCAATAAGCAAACTTTTTAGTCGATCAAAGATCTCTTCCAAAGTTGAAAACCTAGGCATTTTACAAAGATTTTATATAGAAGAGGCTGATCCAAGGACAGTATTGCATGTGTTTCAAGCTTGTCTATCTGGAGTACAAAAAATATTAGTTTTATCGTCATATATGAATGTTGTCATACTATTATTGTGTTACTGAACTTTTTAAGAAAAATGATAAGTAGTAATACTTATTTTGATTTTATCATGTATTGTACAATTCTTAATTTTTAAAATTAATTTCATTTTTTTCAATAGCTCTGGATTTAAGTGGGTACATGTACGAAAAAAAGATTTTTACCGATACATATTTTATCTAAAAAATATGGCCATCAACTTTGCTCTGTACTTCCTGCTTTGAACCATCTTACAGGATCAAATAATACGTGCAAAATAGAAACCAAACACAGTGCTCTGGAAGCCGAGCCTGAAAAGTACCTTACTACATTTGCATGTAATATATACCAAATTTAAAATTAAAACATAAATAGTATATTATGACCCATGACCAGTGAAGTAACAAAGGTCTCAGATCTCATGTAATTGTCGGCCAAGATAATGCCAAAAGTTGACTAACACTTGATCCGAGATTTTCTTTTTTACTGGCCATGGGTTGTATACTATTTTTCTGCTCAACGGCACCGGAAAGCGGTGACTTTGTTTTGAGCAGCGGCCAGGACTTTGCTGCTTTCCGGCTGGAGGGGAAAGAAATTATTTTTTATATTTAATTTAATTTAAGATTTTTGAATATTTATTCAAATTAAGAGACACTATAACTCAACATTTAATATAAATGCATATAATTATAGTCCATTTTCTTAATTATATTTTTTAATTTCTGGTTTTAATTTAATAATTGGCTTTCATAAGATATTATTAGGATAAATAAGACTTGAAATCAATTCTCAATTCATTGAGAAATTAACATTGTTTTAACCATCTTTATTTTTTTCAAAAAACTTGTAAAAAATATTTTTTTCCTATGATCGATCATATTACAAAATCTGACAAGAATAGTGTCTGGTAACCTCGAAAACTCAATTGAGCGAACCAAAAAACATTAAACATTTAAGTTACCGAGGGGACCTTCAAAATTTTACTCAACCCTTCTAGACTCTCGGACTAATTAGGCATAATTGAAATAGAATTTGGCCGATTTTCGCAAATGAAACTTCTCAATGGAGCTCTTGAAGTGAGAAATCCAAATATTTAATAATGAATCTTTAATTTTATATTGCAAAATATTTTTAAATTTTGGTTACCTATTATGACATTATAGATTGACCATGTCATGCATAACAGCAATAAGAACTTCTTAAAATTGTGTATGGCGTAAATAAGTGGTGAGAGGGCTTGCCTAGAGATCTCGAGGCCCAGGATTCAATTCCTTGTGCTGCACCATTTTTTCTTCTTCGTATTTATTATTCCTCAAAAAGTCTCATGTTTAAATGGCGCATGATTAAAAAACTCACAAAAATGATCCTTGTGAGTAATTCTCTTCTATTAGCAATAAGTATTAGCATTAAGAATCAGCAGAGCGAGCCAAGCCAGAGTAGCAGAATTAGCGAAACAGAACTAGACGAATAAGCGTAGCAGAAGTATCTGAAGAAGGAGTAGCATTTAAGTTATAGTATTAAGAAGAGCTGAACAGAAGAAATAGCATTTAAGTTATAGTATTAAGAAGAGCTGAACAGAAGAAGTAGAAGTTGTGGTTAATGGACACGCTAATTGTGACAATCATCCAGCATCCACATCAAGTAAAGTCAAGTTCGTTCCAGTGCCATTCAACGTTTTAAGCGGGGGTGGGGGATTGTGACAAGATAGATTCACCATGTCAATACATAACAGAAATAAGAATTTCTAAAAATTGTTTGCGGCGTAACTAACAAGGAGAGCACCCCACCTCCGGGAAACGGATTTGGCTGAAACTGCAGGATATGATTTTTTTATGAAAAAAAATGAGTTTGTATTTTTTGTTTTCGTCAAATAGGCCCCTTAGACATAGATATAGATATTTTTTCGAAAGTATAGTGAATAAGAGCCTTAATAAGAACTTGAATGACCAAAGAACTAAGACTCTTGCAAGAAAATGATTAGGAAATAAAATAAAGCGAAAATTAAATGCTTTAATTTTAGCTCTATTGCATTAATGAAGCCTTTGTGGTTCAAAAGTTACAGCTGATTAAAATATGCTAATGAAATGACGTAAAAAGTTCCAATAGAATAACCACAATATTTTTATTTTTATAATTTTTTTCATTAATGATTGAATCATTGTTATATATTTTCGACATTATTAAATAACATATTAATGTTTCGTTATAATTTTTTGATAATGTGTCAAAATCAGTTGATGTCACTTTTTCATATGTTTTGGATTCGTAAACATCAATCTTTGATTTTTTCGTATTGCTGTTAGTATAACTCAAAATTTTTTAATGGTTGAGAAAATATCAAAATCAGTTATGAGCTTCGAGTATATACTACTGGAGAAAGTCTCCCAGCTATTAAAAGCGTGACGAGGCAAAGAGAGAGAAGGCTGCTATGAAGATAGATACTATCTCTCTTTCACCTCATTTGATTGGCTACTTCTGTTCGCGAGAAACAGAAACAGACAATCTAATAAGACAAGAGAGAGATAGCGCGTACATGTATAGCAGCCTTCTCTCTATTTGCCTTATAAAGCATGCTGTCATTTGGAGGCTTGTTCCACTAGTATATGCTCGAAGGCTATGAGCATATTCACGCTCACATCATACGAGCAACCTAAGTTGCTTAACCTGGATATATTCATTCATAATCCATACGTCCCTGGATTTGTATGGAAAGTTTCTATACGTCACTGGGGACATATAGACGCATTTGAATATAGTTAAGAGACGAGCCAAGACATATGTGATGTGCCTACAAATTTAATTTAGTCTATTTAGTCTAGGCGCCCAGAGCGTTTCGTATGAAGTTAGAGGTCCCACCAAGCAAGTAGGTGATTTAAATGTATTTTGAGCTGCTGAATCCGAATTTGCAACTTGCTTTTCGCGCAAGTGGTCGAGTAATTTGTTATAAACAAATTAATTGTTTAAATGGCTATAGTTTATGAACTACAATAAATGCAGTAATTTTCTCTGCAAAACTTGTTCTTTAATAAAAAAACAAAAAAAATAGTTTCTATTGCATGTCGATTCGATAATTAGAACCAGAGATATGGCAAATATATTGCAAAAAACATAGAGACGTAGCGCAAGCGCAGAACGCCCTAGTAAAAAACCTTATAACTCGACTACTAATTGATATTTTTTGAAGTTCAACATTTATTTAAAAAATGTCAGAGCTTTAATGATAAATTGTGATATATTACTTTCAAATGTTAATAAATAAGCTAAAATGATTTGAAGCAGAAGAAATTTTCAATTTTTCAGAATTTCGTTTGTTTATAACGAAATAATATAGGTTAGCGAACAAAATATTTCTATATTTTTTATATAGAATGATAGAAAATTTTATCTAGTGTAAGAATCTGTCCGGTTTTTTTAATTTAAGTAGAACCAAAAATATCGCAAATTTCAGCTGTAGCGCCAACTCCTTGCAATACGACATATGTGTGCAATATGGCGATCGCTTTCCTTATTAATAAAAATTCTTTTATTATAAGGTAAGTAATTTTATTCTTCTGTAATAAAATTAATTTTAACTCTGTATTAGGATATTAAATAAAAATTTAATAAAAAAGGATTCAGCTGAAAATAGATGACTAATAAATCGGGAAGTTTAACAAATCTTTTTAATAAAATAGATTGTTGTTCTTTTTACAATTGCAAAAAAAAATAAATGTAAAAATACTCCATAAGTTGAGTAAATTGTTTACTATTGTAGTAAGAAAATCAATGATTATTTAAAACACTAAATCTACTTCATCTAAATGTATTATACATCAATACTATAATGACAAAGTATATAAAATAAAGTCAAAAGTAATTTTATTAGAAAAGAATGAGATTACTTACCTTATAATAAAACAATTTTTAATAAGGAAAGCGATCGACATATTGCACACATATGTCGTATTGCAAGGAGTTGGCGCTACAGCTGAAATTTGCGATATTTCTGGTTCTACTTAAATTAAAAAAACTGGACAGATTCTTAAACTAGATAAAATTTTCTATCATTCTTGAACTTCTATCTCTTGAACTTCAAAAAATATCAATTAATAGTCGAGTTATAAGGTTTTTTACCAGGGCGTTTCGCGTTTGCGCTACATCTCTATGTTTTTTTGCATATATTTGCCATATCTCTGGTTCTAATTATCGAATAGACATGCAACAGAAACGATTTTTTTTGTTTTTTTATTAAAGAACAAGTTTTTGCAGAGAAAATTACTGCATTTATTGTAGTTCATAAACTATAACCATTTAAACAATTAATTTGGTTACAACAAATTACTCGACCACTTGCGCGAAAAGCAAGTTGCAAATTTGGATTTAGCGGCTCAAAATACATACAAATCACCTACTTGCTTGGTGGGACCTCTAACTTCATACGAAACCCTCTGGGCGCCTAGACTAATTAGTTCCCAGCATGTATCTCTCTAAATTATAAAAAAATTTCGCCACCACCCTTGCCGTGTATAAGAATTTCTGGGGTACATAATTCAGCTAAAATTTAGCGAAGAGTTACTAAAAGTTAGCTTAAAGTTAGTTAACTCTTAGGTAAAAGTTAGCTAAAAGTTAGCTAAATGTTAGTTCAAAATAGCTAAAAATTAGATAAAAGTTAACTAAGAGTTAGCTAGACTAATAATACAGCCCCGCGGGAAAAAAAGTTGTCTGTGCGAAAGACAAGTCCATGATACCTATAAGTTTTCAAGATCACTGAATCTGATTCCGAGGTCCGCTAGATCCAGTTAGTTCTGGTTCAAGGTCAGATCAAGGTCAAATTCAGAGAGTGCATTGCAAATAAAATTTACTAGTATATTTACATGTTTTCGAGGTCGCTGAATTCAAATCCGAGGTCCGTTTGGCCCGGTCAGGTCAGGGTCAAGGTCAGGTCAAAGTCAAAATCATAAAATGCATTACAGACAAAGCGAAAAAAGTATCTTAACATGTTTTTGAGGTCTGTCTAACCCGGTTAGCTCTGGTTCAAGGTCAGATAAAGGTCAAATTCAGAGAATACATTGCAAACAAAGTTAAAGATATATTTACACGATTCTTTTATCCATACTCTAGTAAAACATCTTTCTAATTTAATTTTTTTTTTGTTATACTGCATTTGTTTATCACGAAACGATCTCAGGAGTGGTTTCCTTTTGCGTTTAACGCCTTTTTTCTGTTTCTCTCTTCAAGTTCCAACATAAATCTACTATCATATTGACATTCTATCGTCCTTGATACCGTCTTTCCATCTTTTTAATGTCTTGATGGAATCTCTTTTCTTGATCTTCACTGTAAGCACCTAAATTGATTGGGAAGTAGATAATGTGAGAGTCAAGAAAATGTAATTTTAAGTTTATATTGCACCCTAATGTTTATCCATTTCGGCTACTATTTCTTTATAGTTTTAACTTTTCTTATCACGCAGAAAATTTGTTACAATTCTTTTAAAACTATTCCATGCAGCTTTTTCTTTATCATTCACGTGTTTAATAAAACTGTCATCTCTGAGTATTTTTCTAATTTGTTGTCCATCGAAAACGCCTTCTTTTAGTTTTGCTTCAGATAATTTTGGGAATTGTTATTTTAAGTATTTGTAACATTTTCCTTCCTTTTCCTTATTAAGGGCTTTAACAAACTGCTTCAGTAGGCCTAATTCAATATGTGAGGGTGGGAGCAGCATTTTTTTAGAGTCCACCCGAGCTTTGCGGATTACATTTATCGAATTAACCTGAAGCAAATTCCTTTAAGTCCATACTTTCCCAGTGTAATGATTCTTACGATCACGATTATCCCCTTTTTATATAAAAAACTAGGATACTTAGTAAATCCAGATTGTTGCCCTAAAATGACTGTCAAAATTTTGAAATCTCCGAAAACTAACCACTTATGGTCTGCATATTTTACTTTATTTAAAACTAACTGAATATCTTAATAGCCCTCTTTAAGTTCTGTCGAATGTATTACAGGTATCAGTGCGTGGATGTTCGTATGATAAAGTAGCACTGCCTTCAGGCTTTGCATTGAAGAATCCAAAAAAAGTCTTCACTCTCCGTCTTTGTAAACACCAGGTGTTAACTCATCTATAAGCCCATCTACATCGTTACAATATACTAATAAGGGTTCTTCTGACATCATAAAAAATCGCCTGAATGCCTTTTCTCTATTATGAAAACTGTCTACTCTCACGTCTTTCTTCAAACAATTTTTATCTTTCATATATGATGTTAAATATTCTGCTTTATCTTTTGGCAGACCTAGATCTCTCACGAGATCATTCAATTTCTCCTTTAAAATTTGTTTTGGAATTTCATCTTTTACATTATAAGAAGTATATTCTTCGTAGTCATGAGATAATAATGCATTATCGCTTTCTTAACATTTCTGTTCATCGGTGACTACAAAGTCACTTTCTTCAACTTCTTCATTGTCAGCAGAGCCAGAAATGGCCAAACTCTCTATGGATGATATTATACTCATGATATCATCATTATCTTCTTCTTTTATTCGTCCTTCTTCTTCTTTTTCTTCTTCTTCTTCTACAAATCGATCTACTGGTCTTGTAACTGACGATACTTCAACATAGATTAAACTCTCTTTTTTTTCTATTGTAACCTTTTAAAGTATTCTGATATAATAAACAGGCGAAACGTTACATTAATAAAATAATTACTATAATAGCAATAGGTGGACGGCACCCTTAATGCGGTCGCGCGAAATGCGACTGAAGGCCTGCGAATCTCTAATAGGTAAAGAAGTCCGACTTTCTAATGCGCGGCGGATGCACATGGGTGGAGAAGTCTTACCTTGCTTTATTCTGACGACGGCAGTGGGTGGGAAGCACCCTTACAGCTAACTTAAATGTACGTGGGTAACGCGACGACAAATGGTGGACGGCACCCTTAATCAACTTAAGACTATGGTAATAATGGGTGGGAAGCACCCTTAACATTATTATGAATTTATCTTACACAAAATGTCTTATTCGTAGGTCGACGCGATCAGTGCGACGTCCTCATGCTATTACAGTTCGGTGTGAAGCAACCTTAAAACTAATACAATCTTACATTAAGTTAAACTAATCTATTATTTACAATGCGGTCGGTACAGCGAGATGAAGTGCAGTTGCAGCTTAAACCGCATTTGATTTAAGCGGGCGTGCTCACTATGCTAAAATCAAAGATGCGTTTCCATTCGCATTTAAAGTCTATATAAGCGAGCCCACTATATATAGGCTTTAGTGCGAGAGAAAGTGAGCGAGCATTCTTAGCCAGAGTAAAGACTCTGGGCAAGATAGCTGCTAATATTGTTTCTCCTCTCTCTAGGCCAGTGTGCTTACTAGGCGAAGAGAGAGAGAGAGAGAGAGAGAGAGAGAGAGAGCTTAGTCTGCAAAGCTTGTCTCTTCGTTGAGCCTTGGCTCATTATATGCTCTGGAGCTCGCTATTCCCGTTGCGGGAGCAACGTGGCGTAGCAGCTGAGCCTAGTACTACCGTACTTGGTAGTAGGCTTCGTTCATGCTGGAATTTTGAATGCGCGATATAATATAATTGTCGCCATATATCATCTATTTAAATTATAAAACATTTGCAAGTATGTACGTGAACTATATTCGGAACAAATGAACCGCCGTCATATTCAGACTTGATTGGGTTTTAGCTTTAATTCGTAATAAAAAAGTTTAATTAAATAATTAAACAACGATCATCATCAAACTTGTTTAAAATTTTTAAAATCTATTAAATAACAACAATTATTATTATTACTGTGGAATTACAATTTTTTAGAAAAACAAATCTAAGTAAAATAAACTATATATTGTAACGTTTTTATTTCCTGCGAGTGGGAAATATTACGTCTTTACCTCCTGTTGCCAGACGCTTCAGTGAGTGACCAGGGCTCGAGGCAGGAGGTCGGACAGGACAGGCGGTGGAAAGATAAAGGACAGCAAACGGGTTGACACGTTTGTTTATACTAGGGAATACCTGGGCTTTATTGTACTCTAAACTCATATCTTACAACGACGTATAACAATAATAATGAGAAGTAAAAAACTAACCTAATGTATGTACGCGTCATACAGAGAAATAAATATTGAAATTTTCTGTAAGCCACTTGACGGCTTATGCGCCTCTTGTTGGCGACGGAAATAAATGAAATCAAAAATAATTCAAACTTATATTGAAATAAACTTTAACTTTAATAATAAGTCAAACTAGACTAACGGCGGTTAACGGTCTGGACGGTTTTAATGAACAAACAAAATTTATAATAGTTATAATATCAATAAACTAATATAGTAACGGTGGGTGGACGATACCCTTAATGCGGTAACACGGAATACGGCTAAAGGCCTATGATTCTCTAATGCGCGACGGATGCACATGGATAGAGTAATCCTGGCTTGCCTTTTCCTGGCGGCGGCAATGGGTGGGAAGCACCCTTAATACTAATTAAATACTACGGTTATAATGGGTGGAAAAACACCTCTAACATTACTATGAATTTATATTAGACAGAATGTCTTACGTACTGGTCGGCGCAGCGGCTCGACGGTATATAACGGTTTGGTGTAAATCAACCTTAACATCAAATACGAATTAAATTGATAAAGTTACTACTTTACCAACAGCCGGTACGGCGGCTCGGCGGTACAGACTAAAACAATCTCACATTAAATTAAACTAATCTATTTACAGCGCGGTCGGTGCGGTGGTACGGCGGTACAACGGTACGGCGGTACGGAAGTGCATTTGCAACTTAACTCTGTTGCACTCGATTTAAGCGAGCGAGCGCACTACACCAAAATCTACCGCATCTCAGTTCGCATCTAAAGGCTACATAAGCGAGCGCACTCTATATAGGCTTTAGTGCGAGAGAGAGAGAGAGAGAGAGAGAGAGAGAGAGAGAGAGCATTCTTAACCAGAATGAAACTCTGGGTAAGATCAATGCTACTGTTGTCTCCCCTCTCTCTAGGCCAGCGAGCTCACTCGGCGAAGAGAGAGAGGGAGAGTTTAGTCTGCAAAGCTTCTCCTCTTTATTGAGCCTTAGCTCTTATATCTTCACGAGCTCGCTGTTCCTCTTGCGGGAGCAGCAAAAACTGACGGCACCTGGCGGTTGAGCCTGTTACTATCGTGTCTCGCGGGAGATTTGAATATCCTGTCTGCACGATTATGAATAATCGTTGCACACCGCCCTTACGTCGGAGAGTGAACGACATGAACGTCGTGATACCGTAAAGTATACCACGCGAAAAATTCAGGAATTAATTAATTAAAAATACTATCATACCTTGCTGGTTGACGATTGTACATACACTGACCGGCGTTGCTACCATGCTGTCACTCATTCCCACTGACCTTTGGTTTGTCACTTTTATCCTTCAATACCTGGCTTCCGTTGGCCTCACAGATTTGACTCGTCAGCCCCTGGTGGCCTTTGAACGGTTGTCTGCCTGGGGTGTTATATACACTGAGGGTGATGTGGGTGATGGAGCAATGGATGTCTGTCTGGTCGGTTTGGTGATCTCCTTCTTTCTTCTTTTTGTCGGTGTATCTCAACAAATTTTTATTTTCTAAACTTAGTAACTTTTTATAATGCGAAAGGGCGGGTGGGACATCCGGAAAGTTATCCCCGACGGCGCGAACCTACGCTTACATTTTAGCTACATTTATTCTAATCTAAACTGATCTAACAATATGAGTAATATGCACAACGTGTTGGGCAGGATACAGGAAACACAGGAAATTATAAGCGGTTTGATAAAACTGAAAAGAAATGAAAGGTTATTCTTTTTATTGGTTCTGGTTAAATGAGAAAAACAAAATGTTGTAAAGTTTGATGTACGGTTGCCATGTGACTTATGTACAAATGGCGAACAAGTAAAAAAAAATTATCACAGATTGCTGGTTAAATTTCAAAGTTTATGCGCCATGCAACGTATTGTTACAAAAGGCGAACGAGTTTTTAAAATAAAAATAAACAAAACGATGTCAATTGGTTTACTGGGTGTTTTTGAGCTCTAGTGTCATGTAGCGTTTCATTACAATGGTGGACGATTACATAGATGTTAATCAAGTTTTTGTTTAACCGGAAATTCGTATGTTCGGTCGTCATGCAACTTTAGTTGCGAGTTATTGACGGAGCGGTAATTAAGCCGTGTTAAGAGAAATATTACGGAGGTAAGGAGAGAACTCCTTCTGGTTTTCCGAGTATCTGGTTACTCGCGGGTTTTTCGGTCGGTTCGGTGCGGATTACAATCGGCTTCAACTTGGTAAAATACCTGTTACGGATAGCAGACTGTACAGGTGCTTCAACGAGGTACAAATATATACCCGTTGTGGTAAGCAAACGGTAAGAAAAAAGGAAATTTTTCTTCGGTCGTCATGTGACGTTTTGAATTTTTAATAACGGACGGACAGGATAACCGACAAATTCGGTGGCTGTAAATGATCAACGCGGTTTATAACGTTTGATTCAAAACTGACAGTCAAAGGAAAGCGGTTCCTGCTTAAACGGTTATGTAACGTATTGTTACAAGTGGCGGCAGGCGAATTATCACAGTTTTTGCGGAGTCCATATGTAATGGCGGCCAATGACGGTAGAAAAAGAAAGAGGAAAAAAAAATAAGAAATTTCGGTCGGTAAGGCGGATATCTGTTCTGACGGCATGCAACTTTATTACGACTGGCGAGCGAGTTTTTTCTTCTTAAAAAAAAAGGATATCAACGTTAATCAACTAACTGGAAGTCTATTTGTTCGGACGCCATGTAATGTAACATGTTGAACGGAAGAGAAAAAGAAAAAAAAATTTTTCGGCCGGTAAGACGGGTAGAGTTTATATGTACGAGTGCCATGTAACGTTTTGTTACAAGTGGCGAATGAGATAAACATTAAGTGTTAAATGGTTTTTTTATTTCCGGTATTGCGGAGACCTACTGTTTCGGGCGCCATGTAATATTTTTATTACAACTGGTGGACGGACAGGTTAAAGAGAGAAGAGGAAAAAAAAAAATTCGGCGTCCCTGCTCGGGCGCTATGTAACGTTTTTACAAGTGACGAACGAGCAGGGTAGACTGAATGGTAAAGGTTTAGATTCGAAAGAGAACGGCAACTATCCCTGTTCGGGGCACCATGTAACATTTTGTTACAAATGGCGGCACGAACAAGGTAGAGAAAAAAAAGGAAAGAGAGGAAAAAAAAAAATTTTTCGATTGCAGGAGTCCCTGTTTGGGCGGCCATGTAGCGTTTTTATTTCCCGCGGGTGGGAAATATTACGTCTTTACCTCCTGTTGCCAGACGCTTCAGTAAGTGACCAGGGTTCGAGGCAGAAGGTCGGACAGGACGGGCGGTGGAAAGATAAAGGATAGTAAACGGGTTGACACGTTTGTTTATACTAGGGAGTACCTGGGCTTTATTGTACTCTAAACTCATATCTTACAACGACGTATAACAATAATAATGAGAAGTAAAAAACTAACCTAATGTATGTACGCGTCATACAGAGAAATAAATATTGAAATTTTCTGTAAGCCACTTGACGGCTTATGCGCCTCTTGTTGGCGACGGAAATAAATGAAATCAAAAATAATTCAAACTTATATTGAAATAAACTTTAACTTTAATAATAAGTCAAACTAGACTAACGGCGGTTAACGGTCTGGACAGTTTTAATGAACAAACAAAATTTATAATAGTTATAATATCAATAAACTAATATAGTAACGGTGGGTGGACGATACCCTTAATGCGGTAACACGGAATACGGCTAAAGGCCTATGATTCTCTAATGCGCGACAGATGCACATGGATAGAGTAATCCTGGCTTGCCTTTTCCCAGCGGCGGCAATGGGTGGGAAGCACCCTTAATACTAATTTAATACTACAGTTATAATGGGTGGAAAAACACCTCTAACATTACTATGAATTTATATTAGACAGAATGTCTTACGTACTGGTCGGCGCGGCGGCTCGACGGTATATAACGGTTTGGTGTAAATCAACCTTAACATCAAATACGAATTAAATTGATAAAGTTACTACTTTACCAACAGCCGGTACGGCGGCTCGGCGGTACAGACTAAAACAATCTCACATTAAATTAAACTAATCTATTTACAGCGCGGTCGGTGCGGTGGTACGGCGGTACAACGGTACGGCGGTACAGAAGTGCATTTGCAACTCAACTCTGTTGCACTCGATTTAAGCGAGCGAGCGCACTACGCCAAAATCGACCGCATCTCAGTTCGCATCTAAAGGCTATATAAGCGAGCGCACTCTATATAGGCTTTAGTGCGAGAGAGAGAGAGAGCATTCTTAGCCAGAATGAAACTCTGGGTAAGATCAATGCTACTGTTGTCTCCCCTCTCTCTAGGCCAGCGAGCTCACTCGGCGAAGAGAGAGAGGGAGAGCTTAGTCTGCAAAGCTTCTCCTCTTTATTGAGCCTTAGCTCTTATATCTTCACGAGCTCGCTGTTCCTCTTGCGGGAGCAGCAAAAACTGACGGCACCTGGCGGTTGAGCCTGTTACTATCGTGTCTCGCGGGAGATTTGAATATCCTGTCTGCACGATTATGAATAATCGTTGCAATATGACATCTAAAACTTAAAAACTATTAAGAAGGGGCCGAACTATCTGTCTTTGTCTGATAGCGTTTTTCATCATTTATGTAAACACTATCCGGTATAATAAGAAAAAAATAGCAGCCCCCGCTAGATATTAGTATAATTAGTAAATTTTGTAATAACAACCAAATTTTTCACCGCATAGTTTTTGACTAATTAGAGACCTACTAGCAATCTAGAATATAACCTATCTTCTTTTGGTAGGTCTCTAATTATTCAAAAACTACGCAGTGAAAAAATTTGGTTATCATTACAAAATTTACTTATTATACTAATATCTAGCGGGGGCTGCTATTTTTTTGTTGATATACCGGATAGTGTTTACATAAATGATGAAAAACGCTATTAGACAAAGACAGATAGTTCGGCCCCTTCTTAATAACTAATTTTAATCTTAAAATCTAATTATCTTAAATAACCGGGGAGCAGATGAGCATGTATCATTTCACGTCAGAATTTGTTTGAAGCAGTTTTGGTCTAGTGTGTAGCGTACGCGCCTTTCTTTTTGGGTGCGTGGGTTCAACTTTTGGTCAGGACCTTTTTTTTTAATTTTACTATTGTTTTAATATTTTTTATTCCTTTTTTATTTATTCTTTTCATATTTCCTATTTCTTTAATAATATTTTAATTCAATTTTATAAGTATATGATCTTTTTTGAAGTGAAACTTCTTTACCGACGGTATAAACTTCCCATCCCTCCTGAAAATGATCGCGGAACTTATGATGCAATATTTTGCGTCACTTTTTGTGTCACTTTTTGCGTCACTTTTTATATCACTTTTCGTATCGCTTTATCAAGCCAAAAGTGACGCAACTTTTTGCGCAACTAATTGCGCAACTTTTCCAAAACTATTCTATTAAATAAATTATAAATATTTTTTTCAATTTTAGTTCACATAATTTAAAAAATGTTGAAATACAAAATTAAAAATATTTAGAGCATGATTTAATTGTGTACGTTTAAAGAATTAATTTGGAAAAAATCTCTGAAATAAATTGAAAATTCTTTATCTAAATTATTAGAGGAGTGTTAATAGTCCAATAATCAATGAAGCAAAAAAATGGCTATTTTAGACATTAATCAGGAGCTTAATGAAACGTATATAGAGTTGTTAAGGGCTATGAAAAAATATACCCTTTATAAAATGTAACCCAAAAAAACGGTAGAAAATGCTCCAGGAGGCTGCAAAGTTTGCTAAAACAGCTTTTTTAATTCTCTGAAGCAACCTATGCATTTTAGGAAAAAAGTAATTAATAAAAGTATTAGAAAATAGAAAAACCTACAATTTAGGTACTGCCGCGATTATTTTCGTGAATAAGTTATTGAAAAAAAAACAAAGAAACCATCAAAAATGGCCATTTCTTGGATATCAATTATTTATTGCCAAAATTATTTTTTAAATATTTTCGAACTTTCAAAAGAAAGCTTTCATGCATACGAACAGAAAAAGAGATTGTAACAGCAAATTGGTTAATTTGTTGCTGAGATATTCCCTATTGTTTATCCCAACACGCATAATGTTTATTATTATAATTTTTTTTTGGCTGAACATGATGAGTTGCATAAGGGTTTAAACTCTTCATGAAGGTTCAAATATTCATATTTCAAAAAAGAGAGTGTTTTTTTTTATAAATCAATAAAGCTGGGGCTTTATTTATAACTTTTACGAATTTGCTTTTCGAATATTCTTATAGCTGTGTTCGAAACGAGGATTTGAAATAAAAAAGAACTCCCTAAGGCCAATAAGCCGAGATAAGATTTTTTTTACAAAAAAAACACAGCTACTTTGTTTATAACAATTAAGAAACGAATCAAGCGTCATTTTTTAGTTGAAGACCTATATTAAATCTATGATTAGATTTTTAAAAATGCGACTCTTTATTATTAAAATTATTATATCATATTTATACTTTAATACATATTCACATATATTAGGATTTACGTATAATTATAAAGACGCGTTTACATTTTTAGGGCAGGCGCTGTGGGTACATACTCAAAATCGCCAACGTTCGACTTATATAGTAAGTGTGGTATCATCTCACCACTTAGGGACAAAACGCCCATTTAACGCGTATCCCCCTGTAGGCATAACTGCGAATCGAAGGTGACGGACTTGTATGATATAATGTCGGTAGTTCAATTCCCGACTGGACATAATTTTTTTTTTATAAATTATGTTGCACATGTATATATTTCACTATTTTGTTTAATTTAAATATTTTTTATGTATACAGATAAATCTATATGTACATGTACCTACGTATTATTCACACGCAAACATTTTCATGCTATCTGAAGTCAAAAAATTCATTTTATATAGATTTTAAAATAAATTTATTTAAAAAAACTTGAATAAATAATACAATACTCTTTCTTAAAACTTTATTCAATTAAAGACTTTTCTTTAAAAAACCCATATGGAAATAATTTATGTGAAAAACTGTAAATAATAGTAAATAATTGTAAATAACTGTTAAAAAATGTAGGAATTGAGACATAAATAATA
Organism: Anastatus disparis; assembly: GCA_017163975.1. NCBI lineage: Eukaryota > Metazoa > Arthropoda > Insecta > Hymenoptera > Eupelmidae > Anastatus > Anastatus disparis. The sequence goes on along the minus strand of JAFFSR010000301.1, from coordinate 2,346,509 downwards.
GTTATTTACAGTTATTTACTATTATTTATTATTAATTACTATTATTTACAGTTATTTACAGTTATTAACTGTTATTAACTGTTATTTACAGTTATTTACAATTATTTACAATTATTTACAGTTTTTTATAATAATTTACAATTATTCATAATTATTTACAGTTATTCATAATTATTTACAGTTATTTACATTTTCAAAAATTTTTGAATTAGTGAATAATTTAATGTTATTAATAATTATTTACAATTATTTATAGTTATTTACAGTTATTTACAGTTTTTTACAGTTATTTACAGTTATTTATAATTATTTACAACTATTTACAATTTTCCATAATTTTTTACAATTATTTACACTTATTCACATTTTTAAAAATTTTCGCCTATATATAAAATTATTGAATAAATTCGTGATACTTTTCGAAAATGTAAGTAACTGCAAATAATTGTAAAAAACTATAAATAATCGTAAATAACTGTAAATAATTGTGAAAAAAAGTGAATAAATGTAAATAACTGTAAATAAATATAAATAACTGCAAATAAGTGTAAATAACAGTTAATAAGTGTAAATAAAAGTTAATAACTGTAAATAAGTGTAAATAACAGTAAATAATTCTAAATAATTGTAAATAACTATTATTTATGTCTCAATTCCCACATTTTTTAACACTTTTCTACAGTTATTTACAGTTATTTACATTTATTTACATTTATTTACAGTTATTAACAGTTATTTACAATTATATCCAAAAATTTTTTCCATATGGGAAGCAACAAAATGTTTTGTGTGCTTATTTACTAACTTAAATTAATATTCAAAGAAATTTTCTATCCAAAGTTATACAATCATAGAAACTTTTAATCATTTAATTTGTAATCCGTTTTATTCGTATTCATATAATAATCCGATATTAATTTTTAATATTAAAACCCATATGGAAATAATTTATGTGAAAAACTGTAAATAATAGTAAATAATTGTAAATAACTGTTAAAAAATGTAGGAATTGAGACATAAATATTAGTTATTTACAGTTATTTACTATTATTTATTATTAATTACTATTATTTACAGTTATTAACTGTTATTAACTGTTATTAACTATTATTTACAGTTATTTATAATTATTTACAATTGTTTACAGTTTTTTATAATTATTTACAATTATTCATAATTATTTACAGCTATTCATAATTATTTACAGTTATTTACATTTTCAAAAATTTTTGAATTAGTGAATAATTTAATGTTATTAATAATTATTTACAATTATTTATAGTTATTTACAGTTATTTACAGTTTTTTACAGTTATTTACAGTTATTTATAATTATTTACAACTATTTACAATTTTCCATAGTTTTTTACAATTATTTACAGTTATTCACATTTTTAAAAATTTTCGCCTATATATAAAATTATTGAATAAATTCGTGATAATTTTCGAAAATGTAAATAACTGCAAATAATTGTAAAAAACTATAAATAATCGTAAATAACTGTAAATAATTGCGAAAAAAGTGAATAAATGTAAATAACTGTAAATAAATATAAATAACTGGAAATAAGTGTAAATAACAGTTAATAAGTGTAAATAACAGTTAATAACTGTAAATAAGTGTAAATAACAGTAAATAATTCTAAATAATTGTAAATAACTGTTATTTATGTCTCAATTCCCACATTTTTTAACACTTTTCTACAGTTATTTACAGTTATTTACATTTATTTACATTTATTTACAGTTATTAATAGTTATTTACAATTATATCCAAAAATTTTTTCCATATGGGAAAGAATATCTTTATACATTAATTTAACAAAAAAGACTATATTTTTAATTTATAAAATGAATGGGGGATTATTATATACATACGGAAAAAGCAAATTACAAATTGAATGAATTAATTTTTATAATTATGTAACTTTGGGTAAAAATTTTTTATTACTATTCATTTTTAGTTAGTAAAAGAACACAAAATATGCTTTTTGAGGAAAAATCTTTTATTTGATAAAAGTCATGTATTCAAAACATTGTAAAGATATTTAGACTTTGTAATTAATTTATTTGATTTATAAAATTCTATTAAATTAACGACTTTCTCTTTAAAAAAAACATTTGTTTGTGTTCTTTTTTATTAAATAAAATCAATAATAATAATAATTCTTTATCGAAAGTTCTATATAATTATAAAAAATTTTTAATCATTCAAAATGTTATATGTTTTACTTCATATTTAAATAATCTACCATAAATTTTGTAAATTAAAAAGAATATGAGACATTAATTTAATAGAAAAAAAGACAATATTTTTTATCTATGAAATTAAATTAATGTAAGGCAGACACTACACCTGTACTCATAAATATCGCCTAAATTTTCATTTTATTGTAAAATTTTAGAAAAAAAAATGCATTAGCTTATAGTATGTACCATGAAGATTATTCTATGAATTTTTTAAATAAATTCATTCATCAGTTAGTTAAAATGTTCAAGTCCAATAATATGTATAAAAATTATTTGATTTTGTACCAGGAATACAAAATTCCTATAAACAAAGGAATAGATTTATTTAAAAATTCAACTGAATAATTTTCATGATATTTACTACAAACTAATGTATTTTTTTCTGAAACTTTGCAATAACTTTCCGTGAACATTAATATATCCTTCCTGTAATATTCTGTGAAAGGCTGCAAAAAGTTTGAATAGAATTTTCCGCAAAATGTTACTGCAAGCTTCCTGCAAAATGTAAAGTTATCTTCCAAATAACATTCGGATATAACTTTTCGGAAGCTTACTGGAAGCTATCTTGTAATATTCCATTTGGCCCTCATGGAATATTACATGTAAGCTTCCCTGAATCTTCCGTAAGGCTTACATAAAAGATTCCAATGAAATTATCCTGAAACTTTTATTTAGCTTCCGAAAAGCTTACAGGAAATCTTCCTGATAAGTTACTGGTAACCTTTCGTAAACAATAAAATATTTTTCCTATAACATTCCACGGAAGGCTGCAGAAAGTTTGAATGGGATCTTGCACAAAATATTACCGGAAGCTTCCCGCAAGATATAATGTAATCTTCCGAATAACGTTTCTATAATATTGCATGTAATCTTTCAGAAAGCTTACTGGAAGCTATTTTGTAATGTTTCATTTAGCCCTCATGAAATATTACATGTTAGCTTCTCTGAACCTTCCGTAGAGCTTATATGAAAGATTCCAATGGAAGCTTCCCGAAACTTTCATTTAGCTTCCGAAAAGCTTACAGGAAATCTTCCTGATAAGTTACTGGTAACCTTTCGTAAACAATAAAATATTTTTCCTATAACATTCCACGGAAGGCTGCAGGAAGTTTGAATGAAATCTTGCACAAAATATTACCGGAAGCTTCCTGCAAGATATAATGTAATCTTCCGAATAACGTTTCTGTAATATTGCATGTAATCTTTCAGAAAGCTTACTGGAAGCTATTTTGTAATGTTTCATTTCGCCCTCATGAAATATTACATGTTAGCTTCTCTGAACCTTCCGTAAAGCTTACATGAAAGATTCTAATGGAAGCTTCCCGAGACTTTCATTTAGCTTTCGAGAAGCTTACAGGGAATCTTTCTGACAAGTTACTGGTAACCTTCTGAAGTTTTTCGACAAACGAAAAAAGTTAAATAGCAAGAAAAAGTAAAAGAAGTTAAGGGAATACTCATTTTGAAGGTTTTTGCTAACACTAATAATATACTCATAAATTAAACAGTGAAACAAATAATGAAAGAGTATAATTATTGGAAGAGGACATAGTTTCAATATTCTATAATTGAAAAAAAAAATAAAATTTTAAAAAATCAAAAAAAAAATAACACAAAATTGCACATTTCGACCCACTTTATAACTTAGTTTTATATATATAAACATATTAAAATTTGAAGGAAATAAATATAGTTCCTGAGAAAATCACGTTGTAGAAAAATTGTTTTTTTGATATTTCATTAATAGCTCGACAGCATTAATTTGAATCTATAAAATAACAACGCGATGTAAAAGTAGACTCAATTCCTTACATTTAAAGAAAATTCGTCTTGATAAGTCAAAAATTGACGAAGATAGAGCATTATAAATATGCAGATTTATTTTCATTTTGGCACCTTTTATTTTAACACTTAACACAAAATAGGCTATAGCGACGTACAAAAAATTTAAGCCAGATTTTGGGGTCTCCACATCTTCTCTTGAGTATTAGAACACATTCACATAGTTTTCAGCCAAAAAAAATTCCATCCGTGACAGCCTATATGAATCTGAATGGAATCAGCCAAATGTCGTTTGTACTTGCAATTAAGAAAAATTCGGCTCAACACAAGTCTGCAATGCAGGTGTTTCTCACGTGGGTGTTTGTCACTCTTAATTTCCTTGGAAAAAAATAACACTCATGCAGGAAACACTTGCAAAATAACTATTTTTAACTGTAAGTTGAAAAAAATAATATTTCTAAAGGATGTACAAAGTCAAAGTTACAAAACACAAAAAATATATTTTATAAATAAGCATATTTTTTATATTCTATTTTTTATAACAATTGATATCTTCGAAGTTATCTATAAAATGACATTTAGAATTCAATTAAATGTTTGAAATCGAATGTTTTTATGGATATCTTGAAAACACTAGTTATATAAAAAAGTATATTAGGTAAAGATGCATTTTTTCTACAATTTTTATTCCATAAACTTTTATAAAAAGTTAAATGCTTTCGTGTAGCAGTCGTGCTTTAAAAATGAGATTTTACTTTAATGATATCATTAGAGAAAATTCTATTTTTAACACGGCGTTCGGAAAATTCGTTTTTTGGTGCCTGATTTCCATACCGAAAATGCCTGTTTACCGCACGAAAAATTAAGCGTCCAGAAAATTTAAAAAGCGTGTAGAAAATTCATTTCTTGATTAATAAAATAATTTTCCGCGCGCTTTTTAGATTTTCGCGCGTTTAATTTTCCGTGCAGTAAGCAGGTATTCTTGATATAGAATTGAGACATCAAAAATCGAAAACGCTTTTTGATGCGAACGTAAACCATCACAGACTGCCCGTATGAAAATATCATTTCAAATATATTGAGTTAAACAACTGCTTCTTATATCCCCACTCTTCTATACATTTTCTTTGTTTAAATAATCTCCTTACAATGCTTACGCGCAAACATTAGATTCTCGTTTTTATAAAATTAAACATATAATAAATTTATTCTATTTGTTATAATATTATTTTTCTTTTTTTAAATTTTAATTCATTATTTTATTTTTTTTAAATTATTATTTACCTTAACTGTAATAAAATTAAGAAACTTTCTTTACTTTTGTTATAATGTTCTTTCTTTGATTAGAATCATTATACTATTTTATTTTTCTTTGTTTATAAAATAACATTTATTGGTTGTAATATTATTTTTTTATTCGGGAGTCAAATAAAATGAAACAATACGCTTCCTGATGCGAACATAAACTATCACTGACTGCTTGTTAAAACTATATTTGAAATACTGAAAAAACATCAAAATCGGTCCATTATTTACGGAGATACGGTTAATTTTTACGAATTTTATTGGAAGGGGGTCCTTCGTTAACTCTCCTTACGCGCAAAGATAAGCATCCCCACCACGACTCCGACTTTGACGTTATTATTTGTATATATTATTATTTTAGTTTTAATAATAAAGAGTCGCATTTTTAAAAATCTAATCATAGATTTTTAAAATATAGGTCTTCAACTAAAAAATGACGCTTGATTCGTTTCTTAATTGTTATAAACACAGTGGCTGTGATTTAAAATAAAAAATTTTTAAAAAACATTTTTAAAACACGCTTTTATAACGTAGAAAATACACTAAAAAGTATTAAATTAATTAATTTACTTCCTTGAAATTACTTTCATACCGTTCATTGCAATAATTAAAAGAAAATTTTACAACAAAAATTTAAAAAGAAAAGTGTGGGCGCTAATTTTAGTAAATCTAATTCAGCGCCCACACTTTTATTTTTGAATTTTCGTTGTAAAATTTGTTTCTAATTATCGCAATGAACTGTATAAAAGTAATTTCAAAGAAGTAAATTAATTTATTTAATACTTTTTAGTGTATTTTCTCCGTTATGAAAGCGTGTTTTATAAATATTTTTTTAAAATTTTTTATTATCTACTTTTTAGTTAAAATTGAATTTTCTATGAGTAATTTTTTTTTCAAAAGTTTGTACTTAATTGTATCTTCTATACATTACCATATCCCCTATATATTCCCCTACCCCCTATATATTCCCCTATCCCTTTTGATCTCCTACCCTCTATATTTCCAGCTGTACATTCGCCTACCCACTATGCAAGCCCCTATCCCCTATGCATTTTCTACAACTATCAACTTAAGAGCAGGCCAGATTCGCTGTCCTTGTCTAATTGGCATTTTTGTTATTTACTCAAATTTTAATCGGTGTATCTTCAAATTGAAGGTCGAGCGCAATAGATATTATTATTATGAACATCTATGCACAAGAAAAAAAATATCTACCGGTTTGTTTTTGAGAAAAGTAAGTAACGCCAAAGTAAAAGTTTATGTTTATAATATTTTCGCGTTACTTACTTTTCTCAAAAACAAAGCAGTAGATATTTATTTTCTTGTGCATAGATGTTTATAATAATAATATCTATTGCGCTCGACCTTTAATTTGAAGATACCGTGAAGGACGTAATTTCTGATCACTTAGGAGGTATTTCTGATCACATATTTACATGTAAAAAAGTAAAAGTATATTTCTTTTTCACACAAACGAAGCATTTCTTACGCTCAATCTATTTTTTCTCATAAATTAAAAAAAAGTTTTTCCTACTAAAATCTTATAGATTATGATTTATAATAAATAATGATCAGAAATTACGCCCTGATCAGGAACTACGTCCTTTACGGTACACCGATTAAAACTTGAGTAAATAACAAACAACTCAATTGTTACTCGGTCGGTATCAGGTTCTACTCCGGCCTACCGTTAACAACATTCCATCAACTCGCCTCCACCCAAAGATGGCCTTTCCACTTAAACTTCCTCGGAGATGACTTTGCACACCCGTCATCGCCGACCTGACAACGGATTATTACATTGTCATCAGAGACCAAGTTCTGTGTAAAATTTCAGAAATTTCCATCGACAAAAAGTGCCTCAAATCGAGCATGCAAGATTTGATTACAGACAGACAGACGTGAAAGCAAGCTTAGTAAAAGCGTGTAAAAAAAAATCTCATCTTGACTCCTATTGGCCTTAGGGAGTTCTTTTTTTTCCTAAATCTTTGTTTTGAACACAGCTATAAGAATATTCAAATAGCAAATTCGTAAAAGTTATAAATAAAGCCCCAGCTTTATTTATTTATAAAAAAATACCCTGTTTTTTAAAGCGCTATAAAAAATATTGCAATTCAATTTTCTCATTTGCTCTTAACGAAATTTGAGAATTTAAACCTTTATGAAGAGTTTAAGCCCTTATGCAACTCATCATGTTCAGCCAAAAAAAAATTATAGCAATAAACATTATGCGTGTTGGGATAAACAATAGGAAATATCTCAGCAATAAATTGATCGACTTGCTGTTACAATCTCTCTTTTTGTTCGTATGCATGAAAGCTTTCTTTTGAAAGTTCAAAAATATTTAAAAAATTATTTTTGCAATCAATAATTGATATCCAAGAAATAGCCATTTTTGACGGTGTTTTGTTTTTTTTCAATAACTAATTTACGAAAATAATCGCGACAGTACTTAAATTGTAGGTTTTTCATTCTCTACTACTTTTATTAATTACTTTTTTTTGCTAAAATGCATAGGTTGCTTCAGAGAATTAAAAAAGCTATTTTCGCCAACTTTGCAGCCTCCTGGAGCATTTTCTACCGTTTTTTTTGGTTACATTTTATATAGGGCATATTTTTATAGCTCTTAAGGGGAATCCTCATACCGACATAGAGTTCTACCTTATCTACATTTAAATTATGAATTTTAATAAAAATTTAACTATTCATGACTGAAATTCGTAGAAGAGGCACATTCTTGACATTCTAAAGAATTTATTGCAACGTTAAAAGACAGAATAGAAGTAAAAATGAAGACAAAAACTGCATAATACGATTATTCATAACTACATTGAAAAGTTAATCGTATTAAGCAGTTTTCGTCTTTATTTTTACCCTAATATTAACTTTTAACGTTGCAATAAATTCTTTGGCATGTTAAGAATGTGCCTCTTCTATGAATTTTAGTCAAAAATAGTTAAATTTTTATTAAAATGCATAATTCAAATATAGATAAGGTAGATCTCTGTGCCGGTATGAAGACACCCCTTAACAACTCTATATAGATTTCATTAGGCCCCTAATAAGTGTCCTCAAAATGTCTCTATTGATTAGACTATAATGAAATAAAAACATTATTGAAAATTAAAAAGTTCAATTTTTTATGATAGAATGTGTATGTATGTATGCGTGTATGTGTGTATTTGTATACATGTGCATGTATATATTGACGGTGGCTACGAAACCAATCACAGCTGTGTAATTGACAACGAAAATAAACACATTACTAAAAGTGTGGCGAAAAAAACCTATCTTCAAAAGTGCGGACAAAGACATCTTTAAAAGTGCAGCCAAAAAAAACACCTCTTGAAAACACGGTAAAAATTTTCAAGAGCTGTTTTTTTTCGCCACACTCTTGAAGATGTGTTTTTTTCGTCGAACATTTGGGGATGTGTTTTTTTTCGTAGTCAATTACTCAGCTGTGATTGTTTTCGTAGCCACCATCAGCGTTGTTACAGAAAAAGTTTCGACACGGCACCCCCCACTTTTTTCCTTTAGCTATAGTAGAGTGCCAAAGTAATCTAGGGAGTTTTAGTAACTTTTATATTCTGCGCCTTCTGCTACAGTAGCCGATTTTTATACGCTACATATGCTAGTTTAGGTTAGATGATATTTTTATCAGAATAAAAATATCAGTATTTACTCAGAGTATTTATCTCTTTAGAGTAAACATTAATTAAAGAATATAGATGATACTAAATTTTAATATAGTGAAATTGAAAATATTTATATTAAAACATGCGATGCCAATAGTGGTAGCGTCAGAGAGGGAAATTCAAAAATACCCAAAATCGGTTAAAAAAAAAGTATTAAAAAAAATATTTTTTATGATTTGATAATTAATAATAAATTAAAAGAAAAAAAGTTACTATAATAAAATTAATTTATTGCACTTATTTATGATTTTATAAATAATTTGAAAATTGTGCATTGATATAGGATTTCTTTTGTATTTTACGTTATTTCAATTCGAAAAACATGAAATACTAACGGATATCGTTATAAATAAATTATATTATAATTATAAAGTACAATAAACAAATAGATATTGTTTTAAATATGAAATTAGATAATTTAATTTGAAATAATGTTGTGTTTTATCGACCCTTACCACGAGCGAGACTCATCTTAAGCAAGAAATTTATGCGTAATACTCAAACAATAGACACAAAAGGTTGGATAAATCAATCGTAAATATTTAAAAGATTACATCCAGCTTTTTTATATCGATTAATTGTTGCATTATTTTATGTAATTTGCTTTTTCATGAGAATAAAAATTAAAATAATTTAACATAGCGCTTATTCAGTATTATAATTTATGTTATCATTACTGAAATTATTTTTAAAATTGAACATCAAATTAGTTAAGATTAATTATAAGTCATGCGAAAAATATCAATAATTTAAGGAAATGAATATTTAATAGAACACGAATGTTAATGATAAAAATATTATTCACTCCAGACGCAGAAAACACAAGAACTTTCAATTTTTAATAAAAATGTATTAATAAAATTGAATTTCTTTGCTACCAAGCTCAACCAGTGACCAATTATTTGTTATAACAAATTTAATTATTTATAACCCTGTTGGAAATTATAAATCAAGGAACTAAGAATGATTTTAGAAATGAAATTATTTCTAATCAACATGGAAATATGGTAAATACTGAGACGTGAGATATTGTATTTACAAGATTTTTTTAGACAGTTGCGTATTTTCATATTTCTTAAGTTCTATCTAACCGAATGAGGTTTTATAGGGCTTATTTTTTAGCTTAAGACTTATATAATCAAATGGCAATAGTTAAGTTTATGAAAAATTAGCCCAGCTTTAATTGCGATTCTGTAATGTTTAAAATTCGTCTGAAACGAAAATCAAGAGTCGGGTTCCTTGAGATTTCTCATACTAAAATGTTAGATAATCACTGAAAAATGCCATACATTTATAGTTTTTTATTTTAAAATAAAGCACACTTTTGATTTTTACGATATCAATTTTCTAACTTGAATTATTCTATTTACAAGATTTTTTTTAGACAGTTGCCTGTTTTCATATTTCTCGAGTCCTATCCAACCGAATGAGGTTTTATAGGGCTTATTCTTTAGCTTAAGACTTATATAATCAAATCGCAATAGTTGAGTTTACCAAAAATTAGCCCATCTATAATTGCAATTCTGTAATGTTCAAAATTCGTATGGAACCAAAATTAATAGTCGGTTCCCCTTGAGATTTCTCATACTAAAGTGTTTAATAATCACTGAAAAATGCCATAAATTTATAGTTTTTTACTATAGAATATAGCAGAATTTTTGATTTTTACGATATGAATCTTCTAACCTGAAATATTCTATTTACAAGATTATTTTTAGACAGCTGCGTGTTTTGATATTTCTTAAGTTCTATCTAACCGAATGAGGTTTTATAGGGCTTATTTTTTAGCTTAAGACTTATATAATTAAATCGCAATAGTTAAGTTTACAAAAAATTAGCCCATCTATAATTGCAATTCTGTAATGTTCAAAATTCGTATGGAACCAAAATTAATAGTCGGTTTCACTTGAGATTTCTCATACTAAAATGTTAAATAATCACTGTAAAATGCCATAAATTAATAGTTATTTACTATAGAATATAGCAGAATTTTCGATTTTTACGATATGAATCTTCTAACCTGAAATATTCTACTAACAAGATTTTTTTAGACGGTTGCGTGTTTTCATATTTCTTAAGTTCCATCTAACTGAATGAGGTTTTATAGGGCTTATTTTTTAGCTTAAGACTTATAAAATAAAATCGCAATAGTTATGTTTACGAAAAATTAGCCCATCTATAATTCCGATTCCGTAATGTTCAAAATTCCTATGAAACCAAAATGAAGAGTCAGTTTCCCTTGAGATTTCTCATACTAAAATGTTAAATAATCACTGTAAAATGCCATAAATTTATAGTTTTTTACTATAGAATATAGCAGAATTTTCGATTTTAACGATATGAATCTTCTAACCTGAAATATTCTATTTACAAGACTTTTATTTTATAGTTGTGTGTTTTTATATTTCTCGAGTTCTATCTAACCGAATGAGGTTTTATAGCGCTTTTTTTTTAGCTTAAGACTCATATAATCAAATCGAAGTAGTTAAGTTTACGAAAAAAAAGCCCAGCTTTAATTGCGATCCTGTAATGTTCAAAATTCGTATAAAACGAAACTCAAGAGTCGGTTTTCCATAAGATTTTACATACTAAAACGTTAGATAATCACTAGAAACTACCATAAATTTATACTTTTTACTTCAAAATAAAGAACGAATATCGATTTTCACGATCTCAATTTTCTAACGTCAGATATTGTATTTACAAGATTTTCTTTAGACGGCAGCATGTTTTTACGTTTCTCGAGTTATATCTAACCAAATGAGGTTTTATAGGACTTGTTATTTTGCCTAATATTTATATTATTTAATCGCAATAGTCCTCGTAAAATCAACCAATCCCTGATTGCGATAGTATGATATTCAAAATTCTTATAGAACCAAGATAAATAGTCGCTTTTCCATAAAATTGCTATGAATTTATGGTATTATTCAGTGATAATTCAACGTTTTGGTATGAACAATCCTATGGAAAACCGAATTTCGCTTTTGGTTTAATAAGAATTTTGGAAATAACAGAATCGCAACTATAGATGGGCTGAATACTCGTGAATTAAAGAATAGCGATTTGATTATATGAGCCATAAGCTAAAATATAAGCCCTATAAAATCTCATTCGGTTACATAGAACTCGAGAAATATAAAAACACGCAACTATAAAGTCTTGTAAATAGAATATTTCAGGTTAGAATATTAATATCGTAAAAATCGAATATTCTGCTTCATTCTTTAGTAAAAAACTATAAATTTATAACATTGCTCAGTGATTATTTAACATTTTAGTATGGGAAATCTCAAGGGAACTGACTCATGATTTTGGTTGCAAACGCATTTTGAACATTACACAATCGCAATTATAGATTGGCTTATTTTTCGTAAACTTAACCATTGCAATTTGATTAAATACGTCTTAGGCTAAAAAATAAGCCTTCTAAAACCTCATTTGGTAAGATACAACTCAAGAAATATTTAAACACGCAACTGTCCAAAGAAAATCTTGTGAAAACAATATCTGACAATAGGAAATTAATATCGTTAAAATTGCAAATTGTACTTTATTTTGAAGTAAAAATCTATAAATTTATGATAGTATTCAGTGATAACTTAACGTTTTGGTATGAACAATCTTATGGGAAACCGACTCTTATCTTTGGATTCATACGAATTTTGAACATTACAGAATCGCAATTATAGATTGGCTTACTTTTCGTGAACTTAATCATTGCGATTTAATTCTATAAGTCTTAAGCTAAAAAATAAGCCCTGTAGAACCTCTTTCAATTGGATAGAACTCGAGAAATATAAAAACACGCAACTGTCTAAAAAAAATCTTGCAAATATAATAATTAAAGTTAGAAAATTGATATCGTAAAAATCAAAAATTGTGCTTAATTTTGAAGTAAAAAACTATAAATTTATGGCATTTTTCAGTGATTATTTAACATTTTGGTCTGAGAAATCTCAAGGGAAACCGACTCTTCATTTTGGTTTCATACGAATTTTGAACATTATAGAATCGCAATTATAGATGAGGCAATTTTTCGTAAACTGAATTATTGCGATTTCATTATATAAGTCCTAAGCTGAAAAATAAGCCATATAAAACCTTATTCGGTTAGATAGAACTAAAGAAATATAAAAACACGCAACTGTCTAAAAAAGATCTTGTAAATAAAATATTTCAGGTTAGAAGATTAATATCGTAAAAATCGAAACTTCTGCTCTATTCTATAGTACAAAACTATAAATTTGTGGCATTTTTCAGTGATTATCTAACATTTTAGTATAAGAAATCTCAAGTGAAACCGACTCTTAATTTTGGTTTCATACGAATTTTGAACATTACTGAATCGCAATTATAGATGGGCTAATTTTTCGTAGATTTTACTATTGCGACTTGATTATATAAGTCTTGAGCTAAAAAAAAAGCCCTGTAAAACCTCATTCGGTTAAATAGAACTCGAGAAATATGAAAACACGCAACTGTCTAAAAAAAATCTTGTAAATAGAATAATTCAAGTTAGAAAATTGATATCGTAAAAATAAAATATCGTGCTTTATTTTGAAGTGAAAAACTATGAATTTATGGCATTTTTCAGTAATTATTTAACATTTTAGTATGAGCAATCTCAAGGGAAACCGACTCTTCATTTTGGTTACATACGAATTTTGAACATTACAGAATCGCAATTATAGATGGGCTAATTTTTTCGTAAACCTAAGTATTGCGATTCTATTTTATAAGTCTTAAGCTAAAAAATAAGCCGTGTAAAACCTCATTTGGTTAGATAGAAATCGAGAAATATGGAAACACGCAACTATAAAGTAAAAGTCTTGTAAATAGAATATTTCAGGTTAGAAGATTAATATCGTAAAAAACGAAAATCCTGCTATATTCTATAGTAGAAAACTATAAATTTATGGCATTTTTCAGTGATTATTTAACATTTTAGTATAAGGAATCTCAAGGGAAACCGACTCTTCATTTTGGTTTCATACGAATTTTGAGCATTACAGAATAGCAATTGTAGATGGGCTAATTTTTTCGTAAACTTAACTATTGCGATTTTATTTTATAAGTCTTAAGCTAAAAAATAAGCCCTGTAAAACCTCATTCGGTAAGATAGAAATCGAGAAATATGAAAACACGCAACTATAAAATAAAAGTCTTATAAATAGAATATTTCAGGTTAGAAGATTAATATCGTCAAAATCGAAACTTCTGCTCTATTCTATAGTACAAAACTATGAATTTGTGGCATTTTTCAGTGATTATCTAACATTTTAGTATAAGAAATCTCAAGTAAAACCGACTCTTAATTTTGGTTTCATATGAATTTTGAACATTACAGAATTGCAACTATAGATGGGCTCATTTTTTGTAAACTTAACTATTGCGATTTAATTAAATAAGTCTTAAGCTAAAAAATAAGCCCTATAAAACCTCATTCGGTTGGATAGAACTCGAGAAATATGAAAACACCCAACTGTAAAAAAAAAATCTTGTAAATAGAATAATTCAAGTTAGAAAATTGATATCGTAAAAATCAAAAATCGTGCTTAATTTGAAGTAAAAAACTATAAATTCATGGCATTTTTCATTGATTATTTAACATTTTAGTATGAGAAATCTCAAGGGAAACCGACTCTTCATTTTGGTTTCATACGAATTTTGAACATTACAGAATCGCAATTATAGATGGGCTAATTTTTCGTAAACTTAACTATTGCGATTTTATTTTATAAGTCTTAAGCTAAAAAATAAGCCCTGTAAAAACTCATTTAGTTAGATAGGAATCGAGAAATATGAAAACACGCAACTATAAAATAAAAGTCTTGTAAATAGAATATTTCAGGTTAGAAGATTAATATCGTAAAAATCGAAAATCCTGCTATATTCTATAGTAAAAAACTATAAATTTGTGGTATTTTTCAGTGATAATTAATCATTTTAGTATGAGGAATCTCAAGGGAAACCGACTATTAATTTTGGTTTCATACGAATTTTGAGCATTACAGAATCGCAATTATAGATGGGCTAATTTTTCGTAAACTTAACTATTGCGATTTTATTTCATAAGTCTTAAGCTAAAAAATAAGCCCTATAAAACCTCATTCGGTTTGATAGAACATAAGAAATATGAAAACACGCAACTGTCTAAAAAAGATCTTGTAAATAGAATATTTTAGGTTAGAAGATTCATATCGTAAAAATCGAAAATTCTGCTATATTCTATAGTAAAAAACTATAAATTTATGGCATTTTTCAGTGATTATTTAACATTTTAGTATGAGAAATCTCAAGGGAAACCGTCTATTAATTTTGGTTTCATACGAATTTTGAACATTACAGAATTGCAATTATAGATGGGCTAATTTTTCGTAAACTTAACTATTGCGTTTTGATTATTTAAGTCTTAAGCTAAAGAATAAGCCCTATAAAACCTCATTCGGTTGGATAGGACTCGAGAAATATGAAAACAGGCAACTGTCTAAAAAAAATCTTGTAAATAGAATAATTCAAGTTAGAAAATTGATATCGTAAAAATCAAAAATCGTGCTTTATTTTAAAGTAAAAAACTATAAATTTATGGCATTTTTTAGTGATTATCTAACATTCTAGTATGAGAAATCTCAAGGGAACCCGACTCTTGATTTTCGTTTCATACGAATTTTAAACATTGCAGAATCGCTATTAAAGCTGGGCTAATTTTTCGTAAACTCAACTATTGCCATTTGATTATATAAGTCTTAAGCTGAAAAATAAGCCCTATAAAACCTCATTCGGTTAGATAGAACTTAAGAAACATGAAAACACGCAACTGTCTAAAAAAATCTTGTAAATACAATATCTCACGTCTCAGTATTTACCATATTTCCATGTTGATTAGAAATAATTTTATTTTTAAAATCATTCTCAGTTTCTTGATATATAATTCCCAACAGGGTTATAAATAATCAAATTTGTTATAGCAAAAATTTGGTCACTGGTTGAGCTTGGTAGCAAAGAAATTCAATTTTATTAATACATGTTTATTAAAACATTGAAAGTTCTTGTGTTTTCTGCGTCTGGAGTGAATAATATTTTTTATCATTAACATTCGTGTTCTATTAAATATTTATTTCCCCTAAATTATTGATATTTTTCGCATGACTTATAATTAATCTTAACTAATTTGATGTTTAATTTTAAAAATAATTTCAGTAATGATAACATAAATTATAATACTGAATAAGCGCTATGTTAAATTATTTTAATTTTTATTCTCATGAAAAAGCAAATTACATAAAATAATGCAACAATTAATCGATATAAGAAAGCTGGATGTAATCTTTTAAATATTTACGATTGATTTATCCAACCTTTTGTGTCTATTGTTTGGGTATTACGCATAAATTTCTTGCTTAAGATGAGTCTCGCTCGTGGTAAGGGTCGATAAAACACAACATTATTTTAGTTTAAATTATCTAATTTCATATTTAAAACAATATCTATTTGTTTATTGTACTTTATAATTATAATATAATTTATTTATAACGATATCCGTTAGTATTTTATGTTTTTGAATCGAAATAACGTAAAATACAAAAGAAATCTATATCGATGCACAATTTTCAAATTATTTATAAAATCATAAATAAGTGCAATAAATTAATTTTATTATAGTAACTTTTTTTCTTTTAATTTATTATTAATTATCAAATCATAAAAAATATTTCTTTTAATACTTTTTTTTGACTGATTTTGGGTATTTTTGAATTTCCTTCTCTGACGCTACCACTATTGGCATCGCATGTTTTAATATAAATATTTTCAATTCCACTAAATTAAAATTTAGTATCATCTATATTCTTTAATTAATGTTTACTCTAAAGAGATAAATACTCTGAGTAAATACTGATATTTTTATTTTGATAAAAATATCACCTAACCTAAACTAGCATATGTAGCGTATAAAACTCGGCTACCGTAGCAGAAGGCGCAGAATATAAAAGTTACTAAGACTCCCTAGATTGCTTTGGTATTTTACTATAGCTAAAGGAAAAAAGTGGGGGGTGCCGTGTCGAAACTTTTTCTGTAACAACGCTGGCCACCATCGATATATACATGCACATGTATACAAATACACACTTATGCACGCCTACACATATACACATTCTATCATAAAAAATTGAACTTCTTAATTTTCAATAATTAATAATTTTCCAAATTAATTCTTTAAACGTGGACAATTCAATCATGCTCTAAATATTTTTAATTCTGTATTTTCACATCTTTTAAGTTATGTAAAATAAAATAAAAAAATATATATATAATTAATTTAATATTATATTTTTGGAAAAGTTGCGCAATTAGTTGTGCAAAAAGTTGCGTTACTTTTGGCTCGCTAATACGACACGAAAAGTGATATCAAAAAGTGACGCAAAATATTGGATCATAAGTTACGTGATCATTTTCAGAAGGGATAAGAGACGTATAAAAAAAATTATACGGGAGTGAATTGCTTTTATGACGGTATATGCAACGGAACTAATGAAACGGAAGTGTGTATATATATAGGAGGAGTGTCCGCGCTTCTTATATGCAAATCAAGGTACTAAATACGTTTAAAGAAACATTCGCGGGACTGACTTGATGCCAAACGTACAGCTATAGTATATGTATACATGCATACTATATATACAATACAAATATCTAAATCTGATCTGAATAAATAGAGAAATCAATAGCACGCGTTTTTCTTTTTCATTCTTCCTCTATAATGTTTCATGGTGAACCCTTCTATTTCCTACATTTTTTAAATTGTATTTTTGTAAAATAAATATTAACAATAATTTTATACACTATCTTATTTAAAATTTAAAGAAATTAATTACTTAAATAAACGAAATTATTTTAATTTGGTTTTATTTAATTTTATAATTATTTAGTTTGAAAATTATTTTTTTTTAAATAAAAAGTTTTTTGAAATAAATTATTTTTTATACGTAGCAATTAAAAATAATTATAAATAAATAATAGTGATGATTATTTTATAATAATATAGTTTAATTTATTGATAATATATGATTTTATAAAATTTATATAATAAATAAATTAAATTATTCTATTAATTTATTTATGTTATAATTTATTTTATGTTAGTTTATATATACAGAAATACAGTTGGGTCCCATAAAACGGAGCCACCCTTGAGAAAAAAAGTACTAATTATAAAATTTTATATCCCAACAAACAAGGGTTGTACAGAACTCTACGAGTACTCATTTTAAACGTATTCGTAAAGACTTTTTAATAGTATATTGGCAATTTAATTTTGAGTACTTGTCTAGGAAATATTACGACTTCAAAATAAAAAAAAAAATTTTTCCGCCTGTTTTTAAATTTGAATCATTTTTCGGAAAATGATGGTAGAAAAATTTTTAACCGCTAGTTTTAAAGTTATTTTGCTTAACTTGAAATTGATTTTTAGTTTTTTTTCAAGATCAAAAATTGACAGAGATTTAGCGATTTTTGTTCAAAAAAAGGGTCTTTTTTATTTTTCCGATATTTGCTTAATAAGAGGAGATATAGAAAATTGCCAAATAAGAAAAAAGTGTATTCTTGTATGTAGAATAACTTTAAATTTTCTCAAAATTTTTTGTGCATTTAATTTTTTTGATATTGTTGCAATATTCTTATATACATGTATACTACCCTCTTATAAGAGTACCGCAACAATATCAAAAAAATTAAAATGCACAAAAAATTTTTAGAAAATTTAAGGTTATTCTACATACAAAAATACACTTTTTTTGGCATTTTTTTATATCTCCTCTCATTAAGCAGGTGTCGGAAAAATAAAAAAAACCCTTTTTTTTGAAAAAAAATCACTAAATCTGGGTCAATTTTAAACCTAAGAATAAACTAAAAATCAATTTCAAGTTAAGCAAAATACTTTTAAAACTAGAAGTGTAAAATTTTTCTACCATCATTTTCCGAAAAATTGTTCAAATTTAAACGCAGGCAAAAAAAAATTTTTTTTTTTCTATTTTGAAGTCGTGATTTTTCCCAGATAAGTACTCAAAATGAAATTGTTAATATACTATTAAAAAGTACTTACGAATACGTTTAAAATGAGTGGTCGTAGAGTTCTGTACGACCCTTATTTGCTGAAACACAAAATATTTTAATTAGTACTTTTTTCTGAAGGGTGGCTCCGTTTTATTGGACCCCACTGTGTGTATATATATATATATATATATATATATATATATATAGATATATACATACAGTACCGCTCAAAAGTTTGGAAACATTTTTATTGAAACTAGTCGAACTTTAATTAAAAGGTCGTAGCTCCAAAACGGCTCGACCAATTGAAAAAATTAAATGAGATTTTGAAAGATCTCGATAGATACTATCGATATATGTCAGGTGTATTGCCATTTTTTATTAAAGAAAATAATATTTTAACGTATAAAAAAATTTTTTTTCTTTCAATTTTTTTAAAATTAATCATCTGTAACTTTTTGGGAAATTACTGAATCAAAAAAGTACGCGAAGAATTTTAAAGAAGAGCAAATTTCCTAAGTGTTTGATGTTCAGCAACTTTCTCCTACGTTTATTATGTACGGATATATAAACGTTCGAAAAATGAACGTGAACTTTTTTTATAAGGATTTATTTAAGTAAGGTGTATGGCTAATTATACAAGTGCTTTTTTATTGGTTGATTTAGTTTATTTTTTTTATTATTGTATTAATTTAACATTTTAAAAAATACAAACATTTTATACAGTTAACATAAATAATAGTTTCTACAGACTTATAAAATTTTTTTTAAAATTAACAATGTCATGATAAAATTCTTTTCAAAAATTTTGATATTTGAATAGGTTAATTTATACATAATTTTTTTAGTTTAACACGTCAGAAACAATAAACAAATTTCGGACAAAGTAGATATCGTTATTTCACAATTTTTTTCAACAAATAATAATGTTATTATCATATCTTGAAACATAAATTTAATCACACTCTAAAATATAAGCAAATACGATCACGTGGAGATGTCAAATATTATGGTATAGTCGAGAATCTAAAAAAAACTGAAATTGGTCAGGAAATTTCGTGTGTTTGTATACATAAATGTATATATATATATATATATATATGGGACGTTTCACGTCAACTCACCTAACAAAAAAATAGAATTCGTCGAAAATCTGTGAAAATGTTCTATTTGATACCCAAAATATACAAAAAAAATTTTAGAGGTCCAGGTCAAAGGGGTCAGGATTTAAACGCGATGGAACTTTTCGAATTTTCAAAATTTTTTGCTAAATAAATATTTTAATGAATTTTTTCCTCAAAAAATCAGTGGAGTAGTGGCTAAGGCGCGTGACTCGTATTCCCGTTGGCGCGGGATCGATTCCCCGTCTGGTCGCTTTTTCGCTGTCTCTGCCGTGGGCTGACACCACGTTAAATAATACGTCAACTGTATTGTCTTTAATTGTTTACGTAAATTGCTATTGGGCAGAAAATGCCCGTTTATTATTAAAAAAAAAAAAAAAAAAAAAAAACTATCAATTTCTCGTTAAAACTTAATAGAATACTTTTTCTTGGGAATTAGATGCAGAATTCACCTGAATTTTTGCAAATTATAATATACTGATTTTTATGCTTACTTGATCGATTTAAACATACTATTTAGTATATCTAAAAATCGAGCAGGTTAAATTGGCTTTTTAGTCTTATTTTTTTTGTTTTTTTATAAGGAAAAAATATACGAAGCCTCCTGTTGGGCAGCCTTCTTAAAGTTACTTAATTGTGCAAAAATGTATGAAAAAATCGTTGTTTTGGATCAATGATGAGATTCGTGATTCTTTTTCTGAAAAAGTATTGATTTTTGGGACAAATGTATGAAAATGTTTTTTATTGGAAATCATGTGTAGAATATGAACATATTTTTACAAATTGTAACTTAAGACATTATGAACCATATATACTAAAACTTTAACAAAAAATAAATTTTAAAATTTCAAAATTTCATGAGTAAAATTTTTTTTGTATATTTTGGGTATCAAATAGAACATTTTCACAGATTTTCGACGAATTCTATTTTTTTGTTAGGTGAGTTGACGTGAAACGTCCCATATATATATATATATATATATATATATATATATATATATATATATATATATATTTGTGTATGTCTATATATTTTCGAAACATTAACCTCTAGACCACCAGGATTACGTCATATGGCGCGCACCCCTGACTCGCTCATATCCACCCTTGATAGGGTCCTACCTAGTAGGCTTCAGAACACTTTTCTATAGGGAAAATCGACTTTTCATTTCTTCAAAATCCTGGTGGTTTAAGGGTTAACGGTTGAATTTAAAGGTTTACATGTAGATCTGTCCTTGTATAAGTATTTTCTGTCCACGCTCATTTTTCGAACGTTTATAATTCCGCACATACGATACGTGGTAGAAAGCTGCTAGATATCAAACTCTTAGGAAATTTGCTATTCTTTAAAATGCTTTACGTATTTTTTTCATCCAGAAATTTCCCAAAAAGTTACAGATTATTGATTGAAGAAAGAATAAAAAAAAAATTTTCTTAATACATTAGAATATTATATTTTTTAATAAAAAATGGTAATACACCTGACATAAACCGATAGTATTTATCGAGATCTTTCGAAATCTTTTTTAATTTTTTCAATTGGTCAAGCCGTTTTTGAGTTATGACCTTTTAAAGTTCGACTGGTTTTAATAAAAATGTTTCCGAACTTTTGAGCGGTACTGTATAATATATATATATATATATATATATATACATATACACGTGCCGTAAAACGGGGTAAAGCGGTCAGGTGTGGGGTAAAGCGAGCATTTTTTTCATATGCGATTTTCTTATTTCTTATTTACTCTTGGTTATGTATATAATATTTTTTCGTAAATTACTAAAAAAAAGTTTAAAAAAGTACTGTTATACATAAACAAGAGTACATAAAAAATTAGAAAATCGTATATAAAAAAATGCTTGCTTTACCCCACACCTGACCGCTTTGGATCATGTCACACATCTCTTCTCGGGCACTATCACCATCTACAGTATATTATGAGGTAGCAGGATTGCTAATAATGTCACTGCAAGAGTAAGTACCGCAAATCAACAAGTCTGCTCCTGCGGTGTTCCTCTTTAAGAGTATGGAATCAACAATTTAATTTTTTTTAATCAACAATTTCTCTATTAAGATAAGATGGACACTTCTTCCACACCAAGGTAGAGGAAAACCCACGCTAAGTTAAAACTATAAAGAAATAGTAGCCGAAATGGATAAACATTAGGGTGCAATATTAACTTGAAATCACATTTTCTTGACTCGCACATTGACTACTTCCCAATCAATTAAGGTGCTTACAGTGAAGAACAAGGAGAGAGATTCCATCAAGATATCAAAGAGATGGAAAGACGGTATCAAGAACGATGGAATGTCAATATAATGGCAGTTTTATGCTAGAACTTAAGAGGATATCGAAGTTATCCCCTCCTAATAATATTTTAATTCAAAGTTAATTAGTAAACAATGCGTCAAATTATATTCTTTCACTACAGAAAGAAAATTTATAAGATTAATCCTGAATGCGGACAACTCAAGAAATTTATTAAAATAGTACATATAAAAAGTTATGAACAAACTTTCAATGTATAGTATTTTAAGGTTAGATTTATCGAGTTTGATATATAATTTTCATTCAAAGTTCATGAAAAAATAAGAAGTTCAAGTAATTTTTTTTTAAATAAATAATTGAATTAATGTAGATTTAGCGCGGACAAGTAATTATATTTGTCTAAATAGTCGATTTAAAGAGATATCAATCAGATATAAAAAGCAACAGCTTCGACATCCCGTTAAGAGCAGGCCGGATTCGCTGTCCTTGTCTAATTGGCATTTTTGTTATTTACTCAAGTATTAATCGGTGTATCTGCAAATTGAAGGTTAAGCGCAATAGATATTATTATTACAAATATTTATGCACAAGAAAAAAAAAATCTATCGCTTTGTTTTTGAGAAAAGTAAGGAACGCGAAAATATTATAAACATAATCTTTTACTTCGGCGTTCCTTACTTTTCTCAAAAACAAATCGGTAGATTTTTTTTTCTTGTGCATAGATATTCATAATAATAATATCTATTGCGATCAACCTTTATTTTGAAGATACACCGATGAATACTTGAGTAAATAACAAACAACTCAATTGTTACTCGGTCGGTATCAGGTTCTACTCCGGCCTGCTGTTAAAGAGAGAAACAGAAAAAAGAGGCGTGAAACGCAAACGGAAACCACTCCTAAGATCGTTTAGTAATAAACGAGTGCAGTATAACAAACAAAAATTAAATTAGAAAGATGTTTTATTAGAGTATGGATAAAAGAATCATGTAAATATATTTTTCACTTTGTTTGCAGTGCATTCTCTGAATTTGACCTTTATCTGTTTTCCTTATACTTTTTTCACTTTGTCTGTAATGCATTTTATGATTTTGACCTTGACCTCACCTTGACCCTTACCTGACCGGGTCAAACGGACCTCGGATTTGAATTGAGCGACCTTGAAAACATGTAAATGTACTAGTAAATTTTATTTGCAGTACACTCTCTGAATTTGACCTTGATCTGACCTTGAACCAGAACTTACTGGATCTAGCAGACCTCGAAATCAGATTCAGCAATCTCAAAAACTTATAGATATCATGGAGTTGTCTTTCGCACACACAAGTTTTTTTTTTCCGTGGGGCTGTGTAATTCACTTTACTAATTTCTTTTATCCATTCAATTCTTATATTTATTCTTCATGGCAATATAATAAGTAAAACACGAGGGATCACTGGTTATTAGACATTACATCTTAAAATCTAACGATAAAAAAGAAACAATTTTGACAAGCAATCCCTTTAATATATCACGCTCTGTTTCTATTCTTTTACATTTTCCGTTTTATATCTTCTACTTTTACTTTGCTTTTTTTCCACGAATTTCAATAAACATTGCCAATACATACAATAAACACTTTCACATAGATTACCCGGCCATAATTTATTTTGTGCGTATTCTGATAGATCAATGATTACTTCATTTTCATTATTTAATAAACTTAATCTGACTAAAGACTAGTATACTGCCAATTGAAGTTTTTCTCTATTCACAAATTACAATGGATATTTTATCATTATAAATATCATCAAAATCATTATAATATTCTGAAAGTGTTACTTCGCTGCGAAAATTAGTTTTCTATACCTTTTTTCACAGTAGTGAACAACACTTTTCAAATAAAAATAACTTCAAGTTGTTCATTACTTTCTTTATTCTTTATTTTCCTAACCCTTACACTTATTTATCTATTATTTATATATTATTAAGTTGTCAACGATACGTTAAACATGGTTGAATTAAAAAAGTATTCTTACTTTTTTAAAGGTTAGTAATTTTTAGTTATGTATTTTTGTTTTTAATTAATTTTAAAATAGATTGTTTCATTTTATTAATTTTTAATTTTTTTTTCAGGAAATCGTCCTAAATCTTGTCCCAAAATTGTGAATTACTAAAGTGGTAATTGACGAGCGGGTGATGAACACTGAAAAAAAAATAAGCAAATATGACATGGTAGAGCCATGCTAAAACAGCATAGTGTCTGTTATGTCATTTTAATATAATAACTATTTTGAATCTACGAAGATACGTTGTTGTAGCATTAAGTATAGTAATGAGCGAGTTTTCATGAAAATAATAAATAATAAAAACTATTTCGCAAAAATGTTTATATGTGATAGATAATTTCGTGAAACAACATCTTATTCAATGGAATTTATCTGAATTTGTGTCAAAATTTTCTAGTATATTTTTGTACATAACCTCAAAAAATTTTTTTGCAAAATGTATTTTTGTATGGATACATGTACAATAAATATTTAAATAGAAACTTACGATTATTTAATAAAATTTTGTTAACATGATTTATTGACGATAAATCATAAATGTTACCTTTAATAAAAACGACTTGGTTGGCGTACTATGCTGTTTACTAAACATGGTTACTAAAATAACATTGCATGGTTCCTCTGATGATATTACTGAAAAGCACTTGTATATAGCGCCATGTTATTTTAGCATGGGAACCGAGTTGAATTTGCTTATTTTTTTTCAGTGAAGAGCTTGATGAGATAGAAAAGATTGAAGAAGATTATGAAGAAAAAGATTTTTTAGATATGATTGAAAATGAAATGGAAGTTGTTTATAAAGGATCTATTTGCCACACAGAAACATGGGAGGAACCAGGAAGCTTAAATTTTTGTAATATATGCAACCGACGACTGGATTCACCTCCACCTCCCATTATTCAATAAAATCATGTATTTCAATTTAAAAAATTTTAAAAAACTTTTTCATTTTTAAATTAATGTAAAATACCGTGCCGTATTATATGAAAAAGAATATGGGAGCACAGTAGAATATGGGAGCGCGGTGGTGAATGGGAGCGCGATAGAATATGAGAGCGTGGTCGTATAACAGATAGAGCTCTTGCCTTCAACGCGGTGGGCATGCGTTCGAATTCTGGCCAGATACCTCTGACTTTTTCAAAAGAAAATTAGTGTATGTGCCATTTATATCACGACTCTTAAAAAATCCGACTTCATTAGGTATCGGTTGATTATTGGTCACAAAAGTGGCTGATCATCGATCAGTAGTCAAAGTTTTCGGTATGGTGTGTCAGACAGTCTAGCCTGATGTAATGTGTTATACGGGAATTGGGTTGGGTTCCCTCGACATGACCACATGAAAAAGATAACCCCTTAATTGGTAAGGCTTTTATAACGTTTTTTGGTCACGCTGATTCCATTCCCATCATTATTTTCACAATGAAAAATATGTGCATATATGATACATAGCCAGTTTTGGTACGACTTTTTTGTGCATATATGATACATAGCCAGTTAAGAAGTTAACATACATAGGACAATATCGTCATATACTAACTTTTTTCTTTAAAAACAAAACAAAAAAATATGAAAAAGAATCCATAGCTGTATTAGGTTAAACTTATAACTATTATGTTTTTTTTTTTTGCTTTATTTTACCCTGTGGCCCACGGCTAACTATTTTAAAGTTATGCGCGGTCACCTCTACCACCTTTGTGTGGAGGTGCTCCTATCTCTCTATTTTTTCCGATACAACAATATTTTCCCCGCAACTATTTTCATTTTTTAACCCTTTCAGAACCAATGTACATTACAATGTACATTGACATTTTTTGTTTTTTTTGAAATTGTGCAAAAGTGGCTTCAAATTTTGTAAAAAAAATATGTGTATTAGATTGAAGTGGACTATTTCCGATCTCAAACTGAGGGCCTAAGTTATTATATCTTTGATAGAAACTGAGAAAACTTGAAAAGAAAAAAAAAAAAAAAATTTTATCGCAAAAATTGCTTAATAAATGAACACTTATCATCGCTAAATGGTTATCAGAACTTTTCATGATGAAATAATAATTCCGTTCTGAAATGGTTAAACTTACTAAATACTTAAATTAATTAGTTCCCACATCTCCAAGAAATCTTCGGACTACCGCGTTCCTAGAACAGTCGGTAAGTAGATTTCTACGGTAGATTCCTGCATTTGCCCAGGCCTAAGTTTGTGACGTAGGAAAAACTCCCCCAGGAGAAAATCTTCGTCAGGAATATTTACCCATCGCGTTCAGAAGTTCTTTTTCCAATGAAAAAACGTCTGAAAAAAATTTCAGTTGTTTTCACCGGGAATCGAACCCCCGACCACTCGGAGCGAATGTGTAGAGACCGTATAAGGTGTATGCCTTAGCCGGTTACGCCACAGACGCTCTTATTATTTGGTTAAAACTTCAATATATTTTTGTTATATTTTAGGATGGTTTTGCACCACCAAAAGGAATTAAAAGAGATGAACACGAAGATGACAAATACTAACTGAATCGATTTTTACGATTCAAATAAGAAGTGAAGCAAAGCAATAGAGTCAAGTCTCTTTATTGTCAATGTCGACACATGAAACATTACTATGCTAATTCATATGAATCGTTAAATGCTTCCTTTTCTTATCAATTCAATATTTTCTGATTAATCATCAAAATTTATGTTTGCAACATAGATATATTTACATAACAATCTATAAAAGTTTGTATATTTTAAGTTTTGAACAAAAAAGGAATAAATTTCAGAAGAAAAATTGTTGAGCTTGTCTTATCATTCTGTCAGTAGCTTAAAGTAAAAATTGTACTCATAGTAACTTCTTGTGAATGTGATTATAAAAATCTCTTTTTTCATAATTCTAGTATTATTTTTACGTACTGATAGTTCTTTTAAAACATATTTGCTTTTTTACTATTCTTATTTTATTATGTAAAATAAACTTTTTTTTATTTGGTTTAAATATTTTTTTTTCTTTATCAATAGAGGTTAACGACAGTATAAATGATTTATTTAATAAAAAAATATTTAACAACTTTTAACTGTTATGATAATTCTTTTATTATTATTACTTCATAAGACTACGTTTCAGTCATATTTTTGATGACCCTTTTCAAGTAATTTAAATTAAGAAAATTTTGTACTTGAAAAGGGTCATCAAAAATATGACTGAAACGTAGTCTTATGAAGTAATAATAATAAAAGAATTATCATGACAGTTAAAAGTTGTTAAATATTTTTTTATTAAATAAATTTTTTTTTCTTTGTAAATCTTCGTATAGATATATTTAAATAATGCGATTGGATTTGAATGTGAGCATGTGCTAAAAAATGTCTTGAAAACAAATTTAGACATAATTAACTAATTTATGTTTACTTTTTGTAAATTTTTATACATGTTCAGTTTCAAATCAAAAGTTACACATGCTTTTAAGAATTGAAATCAAATTTCATTTTCAACAGCAAGAACGACGTTGCGCAATACTACGACGACAAAAAAGATGGCATATTGCTAGAACGGTATATGTGCTTCGCTTCTCTTTCCTTTTCCATATTTTGATTTTTATATATACGTTGTTCTGTGTGTATATATACATGGGTTAATTAGCGCATTAACCGTAGGATATAAAGTATCTTATTTAAAGCTTTTTATTTGCTATTAAATACGTTTTATGATTCTTTAAGATTAACTTAATAAGAATCTTATTTACAATTATTAATAATTCATGATACGCTAAAGTAAAGATTAATTTCTTTCTATGATTAAATTTATCGTCGAACATGCAACTCGAAAAGAGTAAGAAAAATTAAAGAAAGAAAAAAGAAGCTTTAACAAGTTATACAGAGTAACGAAAGGAAAATTTTTTCAATTACTAAGTTTAAATATTTAGTTTAACTGATTTAATTTAAAAAATGCACATGTATACTTATAATGTATTGATAAAAATACAGATATATATTTTAATAAAAGTTTAGGTTCATAATTTGTATATTTCCATATACTGCTATAACGTTATAACGAGTCTTGAAACTTATTGAAAGCTTCACTGCTTAATTTCCTATGCGCTTAAAAACTTTGTCATTGAAATTTTATCTATTTAAAAGATGAAATAATTTAATATATACCAAATCATAGTATATTGAATTTTAATGATTATTATATTATATAATGTCAAAAATTAAAATACCGAATTCTTATACTGGAAACAGTAGAAAAAAACAACTATTAATTGAAAGGGTGCAGACATTTTATTTTATCAAGAAATAAATTTAAGTATTGATTTTTATATCTTAAAAACTAATTTTTAAATTAATAAAACTTTTAAACTATGTATATGTATATGGTCAATGTCCCAACTACTACTAATTTAAGGTTACGCGTGATGTAAAGTGATAAAAATATATATTTTAATATACGCAAACTCGATGTAAATAGATTTATATGATAAAAATACATATAAACTATCAAATATTTACATTATCAAAACGTTTTGAAACAATGAAAAATTATTTATAACTCATTATTTATCGCAATATAAAACCCCCAACTACACTGAAAGACTTAGAGAGTTACATTCACTCCCTATCGGCGTAAATCCAACTCTCAGTAGGGGAGTAAAGGAGTAGAAGTCAGAGTAACGCTGCCTTGGAGAGTAGGAGATGCTCCCCAACTTTTAAAGTATGATTTACTTAAAATCAACGATGTGAGCTCAATTATTTTAGCTTAGAAAAGTTTACATGACGTAACACTACAAGCAGAATCTTTATTTAAGACTATTAACCTTCTGACAACCGGCATTTTTTCCACTAAAAAAGTATAACTTTTTCCAAATTTTCCATATAAATGTTTCTTAAGTAATAGTATATGTGGGCCGATCATGGGATGACGCCATATGGCGTCATCCCGGCTGTCAGAAGGTTAATTAAATTATGCTACACAAAATTTTGCGTGATTAAAAAATCCTAACCTCAAATTTCAGGGGTTTATATTAAGAATAACAATATATAAACAATCAATATATTGCTTGTTCGTAGGTTAATTTTTACAATTATTTCTCAATATAGTTTTGTAAATACATTAGATACAAATTTCGCTCGCAACCTTACATTTTGCACAATTTTCTAACCTAAAATACTTGTGTTCGCGATGTAAATCATACTTTAAAAGTTGGGGAGTATCTCCTACTCTCCTAGGCAGCGTTACTGTAACTCCTACTCCCCTACTGAGAGTTGGATTTACGCCGATAGGGAGTGAATGCAACTCTCTAAGTCTTTCAGTGTACTACTCACTTGTTTAGCATACGCAATTGGTTGAGGCTACGTCATTGCGAGTAAAACCAACGTTTCAGCTTTGATATATTTTTTTTAATTTCAACTATCTTCTACTGCCTAGCAATGTAGCGCAGTCTACACGGGAATATTTAAATAAATTGAAATAATTTTTTTTTTCACTTTATAATAAATATATATTTTTCGTAATGTAAATAATAGAAAACGGTTAGTAGTTGAGTCGTGAATAGTGATTGGGATATTTACTATATATTACAATCGTAAGGATACAAACACAATCATACATTTATAGACGTAGTCGAAATATGAAAATACATAAGTTGAGTTTTTAAAAAATTATTGATTTAAAATCAACAAAAAAATTATGTAAATTAATGTCGCTTTATTAAAATATATCTTTACATGTACTTTATTTTGGCTATAAAGTAAATAGTAATATTTTTACGTTTTTAATTTCCTTCAATTGTCATTTTTTTATTAATTCAATTTTTTTTTTCAACCAAAATAAAAATAACGTTCAATAATTTCAGTTTTGTTCAATTTTTTTTAATTTTCTATAAAATTGTTTCATTTTTTATAAAATTAAAACGGGGGTTGGCGAGCGAAGCGAGCAGAGGGATATCTCCCTAGTATATATATATATATATATATATATATATATATATATATATATATATATGTGTGTGTGTGTGTGTGTGTGTGTGTGTGTGTGTGTGTGTGTGTATGTGTGTATGTACACATTCAACAAATTAAATAAAAAGTATTAAAAAAGAAAAAGAACTATGCTATTTCTCTCTTTCACTACTGGAGCTCGTATGAACTCTCGCTTGCACTTTCGCATTTTCTATAAATACTTTTCTCTTGACCATACTAGGCCTTAGTTTTGGTTTTGTTTACATATTCAATTTTTACAAGCTTAAAATTTTATAAGTTCTAATTTTTTATCTGAATTTCTAAGCAGCTCACTGTTCCATAAGAAGTTATCACTTAAAAAACGGTGGAAAATGGCGTGAAAGCATTAGCGCAGCTTTCCTTCTTTGTACAACAAAACAATTTTTTTACAATGTTTTTATTTAATTGTTTTTAGCTCACTCGAGCTGACTGTTCGAATGGAATTTCGAAATCAATTTCAAACGACAAGTTCGAGTCAAGTCGAATATTAAACTTGAACTTTCCAATAATTCGTATCTATAGAGTAATTTGAATCCATTGAGTAACTCGAGAAATTTGAGTACTCGGAAAGTTAGAGTTTAATACTCGAATTGAACTCGTCGAGTGATTTATTTGATTTACTTATAGAATTGAACACTCGCACATCCGTAGTTATTATGGATCTTAATTTTCATATCAGAGCTTATGAAATAATTTTACCCTGTAATAGAGCTGGTGAAAAAAATATAATTCAAGATTCAAGGTTTTTATGCAATCGATAAAAGTACATGTTAAAGTAAGAGGGCAACATGTTATTGTTTGTAATTTTTTTTTTTTTTTTTTTTTTTTTTTTTAAGAAAAAGATTAATATATAAAGGATATTGTCCTCTATATGATTAACCTTTTATATACAGTACCGCTCAAAAGTTCGTAAAAATTTTTTTTTTTTTTAACTCAACTTCAAACTGCAATATTTCGGAAACGGCTCGATGAATTTGAAAAATCCGGACGGCGTTTGAAAGATCAGACAAAATACTATCTTTTTGTGTCCTGCCAAATATTTTAAACTCTTTTTTTAACTCTATTTCTAATGATAGAAAAATTTTTTATTTTTACGAATTTTTAAATTTCAATCAATCAAATGTAACTTTTTAAGAAATTGATAAAATTAAAAAATTCGAACGCGACTGAAAAGTAGAGTGAATTTCCTAAATCCTTATGTTTAATGATTTTTTTGTATCTATTTCCTGCGTGTAGCTAAAAATGCGCAAAAATGGAAAGTACAAGAAAATCAGTTTTAGATATGATAATATTTTCCAATATCGCGGGTCTATTTTTGTTTACATTTCAGCATGTGCTCAAATCTGTAGTTCGTGTATACATACGAAGAATCAAATTTGTAAATAACTTTAATTTATTCAAAAAAAGGACACTATCATTTATAATAATTGTGATAAAATTTGTGATAATTTTGTTAAAAGTATACAATACCGTTCATTAGTTCGTAAAAAAATTTTTTTTTAGAAACTCAACTTCAAACTGCGATATTTCGGAAATGACTCGATAAATTTGAAAAATCTGGATGGCGTTTAAAAGATTAGACAAAATATTATCTTTTTGTATCTTGCTAATGTAAACCAAAATTGACTCGCGACATTGGAAAATATTATCATATCTAAAACTGATTTTCTTGTACTTTCCATTTTTGCGCATTTTTAGCTACACGCAGGAAATAGATACAAAAAAATCATTAAACATAAAGATTTAGGAAATTCACTCTACTTTTCAGTCGCGTTCGAATTTTTTAATTTTATCAGTTTCTTAAAAAGTTACATTTGATTGATTGAAATTTAAAAATTCGTAAAAATAAAAAATTTTTCTATCATTAGAAATAGAGTTAAAAAAAGAGTTTAAAATATTTGGCAGGACACAAAAAGATAGTATTTTGTCTGATCTTTCAAACGTCGTCCGGATTTTTTAAATTCATCGAGCCGTTTCCGAAATATCGCAGTTTGAAGTTGAGTTAAAAAAAAAAAAAATTTTTACGAACTTTTGAGCGGTACTGTATGGTGAAGTCGAGGAAGTCCCCCACCCGGCATCTGTTTAACACATTACATCAGGCTAGGACTGTCAGACTCACCATACCAAAAACTTTGACTACTGATGGATGGTCAGCCACTTTTGTAACCAACAATCAACCGATACCCTATGAGGTCGGATTTTTTAAAGAGTCGCGATATAAATGGCACATACACTTATTTTCTTTCGAAAAAAAAGTTAGAGGTACCTGGCCAGGATTCGAACAGGTACCTGGCCAGGATTCGAACGTTATTGTTTGTAATAACCTTTTAGCATATAGTGCTAGAAGCAGCATTTAATATACGAAAAGTGTGGCCAGCGTGAGAAGAGTATTCTATACTCTGAAAAATCAATTTTAACAAAAAGTTTAGGCTCTGCGAATGATGATTCGTAAACAAAAATGAATGCTATATGTCAGCAAAACTATGCACTTCAAAAATGATAAATCGAAAAAAAGTGAAAACTATATATTATCAAAACCAAAACTAGAGTCAAATCAAACCTTCAGTATAAAAAACAAGAACCTTATTTTTTACACCACCGCGCTATTTTAGCTTCTGAGCAATGGGACTTACAAGCTGATATAGAATTAATTTCAAAAATAATTTTTCAATTGATTTCATACCTAATTTGTTTAACAGAAATGAATAATATTCTAAAAGTCGATTATGTCCGAAAAAATCAACTAAGAAATCAAGTGCGAAATTATATGAGAAATCATATGAAAAATTATGTGAGAAATAAAGCCAAAATCTTCTCTGATTTCTAACACGATTTCTTATGCGATTTTTCATTTGATTCCTTACATGATATATCACCTAATTTCTCAGTTGATTTTTTCCAGCAGAGAGCTCTCACAGTGTTATAAATTAATGTTTAAATACTGACCTATCAGATCTGAAAGTTGCAATCCAAACATACGGATAGGGCTTCGTTTATTTCCCTGCTTTATATTCCCTTTACTCAAACATTTTACAGATTAGGAAAACCGTAATTAAAATACTTATATTTTGAAATAAGAACGCTTCCTCACTGCTTTTACAAAGCAAACATTTAGGTAACTGCAGTAATTGTTCATTTAACTAATTATTTAATGGTATCATCTTAGACTTTGTGAGCGCCCAGTTATACTGTAGACTTTTAATCGCTATAATTAGCAAATACAACAGATTTACACGCGATAAATAGCGTAATTAGATAATAATCCATTAATATAGTTTACTAATTAAGGATTAAAGTTAGTATAATCTAAAAGAATCTATAAATTAAAAGCATAAGCGCGAAAAGTATATACGCCCCTGAAACGCACACACACTAAAAGATATACATGTGCATATATCACACATTGAGAGCGCGCTTAGGCCTCAGATTGGCTCAGCGCGCAAGAGAAAAGCAGGACCACGCACGCGAACGCCGGCGGTGCCAAGCTATTAGAGAAGAGGGGACTGGAGTCCAGCGCCTACAAAAGCGGGCCAGCAGAGAGAAAGGCTCTCTCTCGCCTCAGCTCTACCTTCGATTCTATCTTGCTTTTCCAAGCACGATGGACATTGAAGAATCATCAACGACGTTGATGATTCTTCCATGCTCACGTGTATTAAGTATATTCTAGCTTGAATTTATTGTAAGATTTTGTTTAATAAAGAGTTGCGGCGAGCAACACATCACCTTGTCCTATCCTAAAAGGTAAAGCCCCGCATACTGAGGCACTTAGTCTTCAGTATTAACGGGCATTACCTATAACATAAATAATCCTTTATTAACACAATTATACACACATTATACACTGACACACTCGAGCCCGCACCAGACGGCATAGCGACTTGTCTGGTTAACGGCTTTACAATCACAAGGCCGGAATACGGCAAGGATAGGACTCAGATGAGTCGATTCAAGTGCAGCTTACTAACCATAAGCTAGTAGGACGTCACAACTTCTTCTAATTTTTACTGAGTAACGATTTTTTGAAGACAACTAGCGGAGTTTCCAAATTTTCTATCATTAAATAAAAATAAATTTAAAAAAAAGTAATAAAAATATATATTGATTTTATAAACAGAATAAAATGCGATTTTTGTTGCTTCATTAAACGACACTAAAAACTCAAATTCGCTAAAAATTGAGTTGACTAAGTTTATGCCTGGGACGCCAGTATCCTTATCAATAATTTTTCAATTTTGAACTGAACAAAATTAACTTTATTGCTGTCGAATAAAATCATTTTTGAACTTTGGTATTATTTTTTATGATTACATTGAATTTGTGTGAAAGTTATAAGCTTTAAAATGCTATAACTATTTAAAAATTCATTATATTTGAATCAAAAGAAGTTTAAATTAATTATTTTAATATTGTCTAATAAATGACTAAGCTGAAAATTGAACAAACACTTTATATTGAAAAATATAAACGATTGTCGTAAAAACTAACTTTTGCCACAGTATAGTCAATACAACTTTAAATAATCGGCACCTCAACCAAACTAAATTATTGTTAGCAATAAGAGCTCAAATAAACCAAACCTCAGTGCCACCTGAACGTTATTGCCGCACGCAGTGCGAGCAATCGAGCCTATTCTTCACTTGTACTATCTACCACCATCATTCCAATGTCAACTGCAATGTCCGATGAAGCTGCTTTGATATATCTAGTTTAGATTGTTTCAATTGAGTTTTTTTATTATTGGATTGTTACTAGTTTCTTTTTACTTAAACTTGTTTTTGTATTGATAAAAATGTTTATTTTTTTGTACAAATAAAAAGAATTATCTGAGTTTCTAGTGCCAAGATTGAACAAGTTATAGACCCAGATTCGCGCTTCACTGTGCATGTCATGTGTCTTTTTTTGTGTAAGCATGGTGCGAAAAAAAATGTTTTTAAAGAACCCCAATTTTTTTTACGTGAAATAAGTGTTTTTATAAAATATGAGTAAGTTGTGTGATGTTGTAAGTGCGTGTGAAAAAAATTTTTGTATAAATGTAAGA
The DNA here is from genome assembly GCA_017163975.1 of Anastatus disparis. Classification (NCBI taxonomy): domain Eukaryota; kingdom Metazoa; phylum Arthropoda; class Insecta; order Hymenoptera; family Eupelmidae; genus Anastatus; species Anastatus disparis. Next base: position 2,310,986 of record JAFFSR010000301.1, on the reverse strand, counting down.
AGAAGCAAAGTGTAGAAGTTATATTTTTAGAAGTAACAATTTTCGTCATCCACGCAGGTTTTATTCCTCTCTCAGCAAATTAGGCCAGTCAATAGACCGAAAAAGTCTTATTTTGCCAAAATTAGTAACTGGCAATGACCTATGCGATCATTTAAAAGATAGTCCGTAGATGTTTACCTATATGTTTTGGACTAGCAACTATGATTTATTAATTAGTTATTAACAAATTAGTGCAAAAAACGCGTTTTTTTTTGTTTTTTGCTAATAAAACGAAAACTATTTGACGAATTACCATGGTATCCATGAGAAAGTTGTAGAGAATTGAACTATCAACAAAACGAGAGGTCAAACGATCTGATCGGTTCATTAGAACCGAAGAAAATTAGGAAAAATCGGAAAATTTTTCATTTTTTAAAAAAAATTTATAACTCTGTTGTTTATTAATATTGAGAGCTGAAATTTGGCACAGAAGTAGATAATTATATCTTCTTTTAACATGCCAAAGGCAGATACTATCGGATAATTAGTTTCTGTGCAATTGCAATTGCAATTTTTTTTTCGGTATTCCTCCCTTCTTTATGTTACCGATTGAGAACGTCATACATACATTTTTAAAAGGGTTTTGAAAGCTAGAAACAATATACTATAAAACGTACATTCTAATTTTTCATTAGAATTGTGTAAAAAGGATGAAATATGCACTCGAACATCGACGCAAACGGTGGAGTGCGCGGTACACAGCAAAAAGTGGGGATGGAGGAGAAACGATATATACAGACATACCGGAGCGTGGCGTGAAACGTTCAATTTTTTAACTGGCTTGTTTTTGACGATTAATGCACTTATATTAAAGTGTTTTTTTTATTAGGGTATTTTTAACCGACTAATCTGAATTTCCTATTCAGATTTCATGAATAATGAAATCTAAAGATATTTTACAGTTTCTCCTCCAGACACAGTTTTTGTTGTGTACCGCGCACTCCACCGTTTGCGTCGATGTTCGAGTGCATATTTCACCCTTTTTACACAATTCTAATGAAAAATTAGAATGTACGTTTTATAGTATATTGTTTCTAGCTTTCAAAACCCTTTTAAAAATGTATGTATAACGTTCTCAATCGGTAACATAAAGAAGGGAGGAATACCGAAAAAAAAATTGCAATTGCAATTGCACAGAAACTAATTATCCGATAGTATCTGCCTTTGGCATGTTAAAAGAAGATATAATTATCTACTTCTGTGCCAAATTTCAGCTCTTAATATTAATAAACAACAAAGTTATAAATTTTTTTAAAAAAATGAAAAATTTTCCGATTTTTCCTAATTTTCTTCGGTTCTAATGAACCGATCAGATCGTTTGACCTCTCGTTTTGTTGATAATTCAATTCTCTACAACTTTCTCATAGATACCATGATAATTCGTCAAATAGTTTTCGTTTTATTAGCAAAAAACAAAAAAAAACGCGTTTTTTTGCACTAATTTGATAATAACTAATTAATAAATCATAGTTGCTAGTCCAAAATATATAAGTGAACATCTACGGACTATCTTTTAAATGATTGCATAGGTCGTTGCCAGTTACTAATTTTGGCAGAACAAAATCTTATTGTGACTGGCCTCAATATAAAATAAGCGTTTGATAATAAAATTTGTATTAATTTTTAAAGTGAACTTGGCAGTTAATCAAATTTTGTATCATTCAAAGCTATATAGATGTAAAGATTCAAATTCAAAAAAGATGGGAGGGAGGATGTTTGTTGAATAGACAGCGCGTGCTCCATGTATTTTGATGTTTGGTTTTGACCAGCAACCGTCATTTTTTTGGAAGCGACGCGAAGTTCATAGAGCTATTATTTTATATTGATTTTTTTACGTTTTCAAGATGTGAAGATTCGTAAATGTATATATGAATATGTATGTACATGCATGATCAATAGATGTCTTTTATAGAAGTATAACACGAGGGTGTATATAAGTGTGGGTATATGTGGATTAGCTAATGTGTATAGGTGATTCTTTGTCAAATCGACTGTCAAAAAATTCTTTTTCGCTAGAAACTTTCTTACACGTTCTTTTCTATGTTTTGGATAATCCAAAATTTTCTTAGATCATTTCTGGACCTATTTCCAGAGTTATAAAACATCAAAGTTGAATTTTTCCCTGATTTTTGTGATTTTTGACAATTTTTAGGTTCTGATTGCTCAGTTTGATTGCATTTTAGGAAAAAACTGTGCTAAGACTTTTTTCTTGAAAAAAGGCAAATTTTTAGAAAATCGTAGTTTGGATGTGATAACGCAACTTCCTGATGAGTAAGAGTCATTTACAACATTCAAATACAGATATTAAGGTTTCGGTCACTGATCCCAATTCACAAAAAATCATGGGAGTAGCATTTATGTGTACAAATATATCTTAAACATTTCAGAGTACGCGAGGCGGCCGGTCTCTCAAAAAAAGTCATAATGTGTCTTCATGTCATAGAAAATCGGATTACGAGCCAAAACTTCTCTTTTATAATATCGATTTACGCTTATAGCTCATGAATTATTCTTCTTCTACGTAAATGCAGACAAGTTTCATGCATCCATATAACAATTAAATTATATTGTGCTCCATATCAATATGCGCGCGCATGCGTAATACTCTCATCCCAAAAAATTTAGGATCTAAAATTAATTTTTTAGTATTTTGAATTATTTCTTGAACTAATTGAAATTATTGAAACATCAATTGAATTTTAATAAACTTTCAGGGACGAAATAAGCTGTTATTTCTAGTAGATAACTTAAGCCCAAAATTTTGTTAAGTATTTAATTGAACATAACTTTTGAACCATTGAAACTTTTGACTTTCAAAATCTGGCAAATTAAAGCTGGTTTTCTCTACATATATTTTTTTGATGATCTTTCAAAACCTTACAGTTACTGAATTATGAGACTCCAAACTTATATATGAAATTCGATATACATCTCTAAAATTATGATTGTAAGGGTTAAAAGATCCTATGAGATTAAATTATAAGCACCTTTTCTGATTATTCTATACTGAAAAACTATTCCCAAAGTTTTATTCAAATCGGTGACCTGGACTTCATGGACTGCCTTTGTTAGTATATTCTATATGGAAATAATTTCTATAAATAACTGTAAATAAATATAAGTAACTGCAAATAAGTGTATGTAATCGTTGATGATTGTAAATAACTGGAAATAAATGTTAATAATTGTTGATACTATAAAACGGGGTAGAGCAGTCAGGTGTGGGGTAAAGCAAGAATTTTTTCATATATGATTTTCTAATTTTTATGTACTCTTGTTTATTTGTAATAATAATTTTTTGTAAATTATTACCAGAAGTTCAAAAAATTATTATTACACCTACATAAAAGAACATAAAAAATTAGAAAATGATATATTTAAAAATGCTTGCTTTACTCCACGTCTTACCACTTTACCCCCTTTTACGGTGATTGTAAACAGCTGTAAATAATTGTTCTTTATATCTCAATTCACATAGTTCTATTCGCAGCTATTTACGATTATTCACAGTTATTAATTATTTATTGATATTTACAAAAATCATTTCCATGTGGAACATTGTTGAATTTCTTTAGTGTATATGCGAAATAATGATTATTTTAAACATATATGCCCTTAAAAATCCCTCACAAGTTTTCTAGAACTGTTTGACTTCCAAAAATATGATAAGTTTAAAAAATAATTCAATATAGTGGAGAATTAATTTTAGATCTTAAGTTTTTTCGAATAAGACATAATATAATTTAAATGCATAGTGGATGCATGAAATTTGTCTTCATTTACGTAAAAGAAGAATCATTTATGAGCTATAAGCTTATATCGATATTATAAAAATTAAGTTTCAGATCCGATTTTCCATGACATGAAGACACATTATAACTTTTTTTGAGAGAATGGTCGCCTCGTGCACTCTGAAGTTTTTAAAGTACGTTAGTACATACAATTGCTACTTTCATGATTTTTTGTAAATCGGAACCTTAACATCTGTATTTGAATGTTATAAATGACTCTTACTCATCAGGAAGGTGCGTTATTACATCCAAACTACGATTTTCCAAGAATTTGCTTTTTTTCAAGAAAAAAGTCTTACTACAGATTTGTCCTAAAATGCAACCCAACTGATTAAAACCTGAAAAATTTAAAAAATCGCAAAAATAACCAACTTTAATGTTTTATAACTCCGGAAATAAGTCTGGAAACGATCTGAAAAAATTCTGGGTAATCTGAAACAGAAAATAACGTATAAAAAAGTTTTCAGCAAACAAAAATTTTTTGACGAACAGAACTTATGTATATGTATTTATTAATTTTTATCAATATATTTGATATTATGTGAAATTGTTTGTTGAAATCATCTTCTATAAAGTCATAAATTTAAATTCTGTTTCACGTACACTCAATTCTCGCTATAACGAGCTTTGCTATAAGGAGCGTTAGATAGAACGAGTATTTTTGTCTCGCTAAAGCGAGCAAAATGCTTCCCCTTCTTCCCCCACTACTCAATCTATTTTTCTTCATGCCCTGCTCGAAAATTCGTCCTCCCTCCTTACATACACGCAACGAGAGTCGATGTTCCCTCCGTATCGACGCGCATTAAGAAGGGGCCGAACTATCTGTCTTTGTCTAATAGCGTTTTTCATCATTTATGTAAACACTATCCGGTATAACAAGAAAAAAATAGCAGCCCCAGCTAGATATTAGTATAATAAGTAAATTTTGTAATGACAACCAAATTTTTTCACTGCGTAGTTTTTGAATAATTAGAGACCTACCAAAAAAAGAGATTATATTCTAGATTGCTAGTAGGTCTCTAATTAGTCAAAAACTATGCGGTAAAAAATTTGGTTGCCATTACAAAATTTACTAATTATACTAATATCTAGCGGGCGCTGCTATTTTTTTCTTGTTATACCGGATAGTGTTTACATAAATGATGAAAAACGCTATTAGACAAAGACAGAAAGTTCAGCCCCTTCTTAATGTACTATTTAAATAATATATGATTTCGTGTAATGTACTATTTAAATAATATATCTTTTACTATACTAGCTACATTCATGCGCGCGAAGCGCGCAACAACTTTATACTCCAGGGTCAACTATGGATATAATAACATCTATAAACATGATAAGTAATTTTAATAAACGAAATTATTTTAGTAGCAATTTTATTGTTTTTAAGTGGTCATCTATCAAAAATTAATTTTAAATAAAAACTGAAATTATGAACCTTAAAATCAAACAGTACGAAGTGCCTTTAATATGTCATCAAAAAATAAAAAAATTAAATTAAAAGAAATTTTTAATATAATTTTTTACATACATAATTTTCAATATTTATATTAGTTTTTTGGCATGTAGGATATAAGATCAAACTCTAGATATCGCAGCATACAACTGACCATGATCCAAAACTTCTCTTCATCAATCAATAATTATATTATTCTTTTGAGCAGCTAACAACAGCTAAAAATTTTTTTAAGCAACTGAATAAACTAATAGCAGTATCTGTTTCAATTTTTCTTTATTTACAACATATAAGTGATTTGAAACATAATAGAGACAAATCTGCGTTGGTTACACACTGTAAAAATTCTAGCCATAGCTTTATACAAACATAGGAACCTCAAACATATTAGACATTGAATGCAACTATCAAAAAACAGAAATGATACATATTAAAAAATATGAAAATTGCAATAATACACGACACTGGAAAATTAAACAACGTATATAATAAATACATAGTTGAATTATTAAAAAAAAATTAATTTTTTTGATAAAACGGTTTCAAAAATAAATTATTTACAATAAAACGCAATAATTGTTAAATTAGATTAAATATAATCGAATCAAATTCATTCATGTGAGTCAAAATCTTGAATCAAATACCAAGTACATAAAAGAACACATTTGCTAGTCACTTTGTACAAATGTAACTCACCTGAATTACCTATGTTAAAGATTTGTATAACCAAAGAAGATAGACGCTTATAGAAGGATTCTTCTGGGTTACATTTTTCGTCCGAAAGCCTGGGTAACACTTCAACATTGTTTGTATATCTATACATATTTCTAAAATGTGCTATATATATGATATATATAGATATAAAAATACATGGGATTTGATGGCGTCCCCAAGTAGCTGGGTAACAGAACTAACTCATTTTTAGCAAAAATTTCCCATTAAAGAGTACGCTTCTATTAGCGTCTATATTCGTTGGAATAACTTATACTTCATAATGTCACGTAGATCATGACGACGCATATTAGATTGCGAAAATTTTTAATAGAAATATCTATTATTATATATTTTTATAAAACAAAAATAGTTTAACAGTTATGTAATACCACATGTTTAATACTTGTAAGTTTCATTTTTTATTTTTATTGTTAGGCCTAAAATGTATTGTTTTAGGTGATGTTTTTTTAATGTATTGTTGATGAATTTAGAAATTTTTAATTATTAAGAAATTGTTATCAGTTATTATTAAATTTTATGTTTTAGCACCTGAAGTGGCCTCTCTAAAAAATAGAGGAGAAAAGTCGTTTTTTTTCTTATAGAAATAAAGAAAACGCTGCCAAGTGCTTTGGCGGAATGCTTTCTCATAGAGCTCTTTGAGTTTCATTAATTTTTTTATATTTAATCAAATGTGATTTTAATATATAACTAGTGGGCATATATTTGCACTTGACTTATGTAATTCTTATCTAATTCTGGGGTAAAGTGCTGCTGCAAGGTTCTTACGGAAGACTGCTTCAATTCCGCTGCAAGTTTGCGTGTTTATTCTCGTCATATAATTGCGCTCAACTTGTGTCATACTTATGTAATCAATTTAATTTTATGACTAAAAAAAATTATTAATAATTCAACTTAATTCGTTTATTTTCCCAAAGATGGCAACCTTTTTCACTTCTTCTATTAGATTTGCACATTTGAATGAGCTTTTTTTTCACTTATTCAACTACGTAGTTATTAATATCTGTAATTTTTTCTTTTTTAGCACTATCACTATGAATTATTATTTTATCAAGGTAATTCTTCAAACTTACAGTTCATGTTTATCGCAACTTTACAACAAATTGCTTTAAACATTGAAAGAGATTTTTTAACTAAATTTATATAGGTAAATGCCAATAAATGAGCATATTGGCATGATGCTGGTACTCTTTCTGAATCACTAAAATTATAATTCAATAAGGTTAATTTGAATGTTAACCACTACACTTTATCCAATGAAATACAAGTATTATCATCGATAACATTATATCCTATAAATGTTACAAAACCTTTTCTGACTTATTAAAATATAATTAAAAAATTCATTTCTTAATATATAGTTACGTTTTTATGTTAATGATTTATTATCTTGTGGATATCTTTTTATCACGACTAAGCTTAGTAAATCCAAGTTTTCAATTTTAGTGACGGTAATTAAATTAACAAGATGATAATTAGAATAAACTGATAGATTTATTATTACGTTAAGAGGCGGTCGGAACCATTCGCCGCTTGGTGGCGCTGCGGTCAGGTGAGAAAAAAATATAAAATATTTTTTATACAGCAATTTAAAATTTACTGAAACAATAATATACTTTTAATCTTGTCATTTCCTCTAGCCATATATATGTAGAATAATTATTAATACTTATCTTGTTTGAAAAGTCTAAAATATTGTTATAAAGCGAAAAATGCGGCGCGAGGTAGAGCCGACGTAAACATTAGTATACATCATTCTTTAGTATTGCTCTCTCTGTCGTACTAAAGGAAGGTGCACGCATGTTTACATCGATCCTACTTTGCATCGCATTTTTCGCTTTATAACAATATTTTAGACTTTTCAAACAAGATAAGTATTAATAATTATTCTACATATATATGGCTAGAGAAAATGACAACATTAAAAGTATATTGTCGTCTCAGAAAATTGTAAATAACTGTATAAAAAATATTTAATAGATTTCTCTCACCTGACCGCAGCGCCACCCTATATGTAGCGGCGAATAGACCCGACCGCCTCTTAATCGCGAGAGAGAGAAATGTATTATAGATATATTTGAGTGAGCGTTTTTTTTACTTGTTCAACTTCGTAATTATTAATATCTGTAATTTTTTCTTCTTCTTCTTCTAATTTTCTTCTTCTATTTCAAATATTTTTTCCATTTATTAAAAAACAATTTAATTTATCATATTTAATAATGATTATATTTAAATACTTTATTGAATGTGATAATACAAGTCAACATCTAAATCAGTAGTACTATTATAAATTTTCAAGAGTAACTCAGAAATCAAAAGAAGTGATCAAAAAGTTACGCTAATAAAATTATTTTTTTTAAACTTGGTTTATAAAGACAGTAGTAAATAACTTGTATACAAATTTTAGAGCTATTCTATCGAGTACTTTAAGTAAAATGGAAAAAAACTGATATATGAAAATTTTTTAAGAAAATTTTTAAAATTTTCTAAAATGAAAACTACGCTAAAAAGATCGGTTTATAAAAGTTATCCTTCTTTTGGCAGATGCAAATTATTCCCATGGAAATCTCAAAGTATAAATTCATCAATTGACTTACGCAATATACAAAAAAAAAAATTAAAAATCGAAAATTTTTTTAAATTCTTAAAATGGCTCTATAAAAAAAAATACACTATGAATACAAATTTTCAATAGCTTCCCGCCTAGTTATATAAAAACATAGATGGTATACAAAATTTGAAGCAAATCCATCGAGTAATTTTCGAGATCTAACTGGTTAAATAATTAACATTTTCTTTTCAAAATTTCTTTTTCAAAATTTCAAAAATGCTCTAAAATTAAAACTACGCTATGAAAATCAATTTTTGAAAATTTCCCTTCTTTTGGCTGTCGCAAATAATTTCCCTGCAATTTTTAGAACAAATCTATCGAGTACTTTACGTAGAATAAAAAAATATAAGAAAAGAAGAATCGAAATTTTTTTTTTAATCTTTAAAATTCTCTAAAACTGTAACCACGCTAAGAAAATTAGGTTTCAAAAGCTTATTTTTTTCAGACAATAGCGTATTAATTGTATACAAATTTTGGAGAAAATTTATAGTATGGTTAACGCAAAAAAGAAAATAAATGAAAAATAAAAATTTTTTTGAAAATTTTCAAAGTGCTCTAAAATTAAAACTGCGCTGAGAAAATTAGTTTTCCAAAGCTTGTTTTCTTCAGACAGTAGCGAATTAATTGCATACAAATTTGGGAGCAAATCTATCAAATGGTTTTCGTAAAATAGAAAAAAATTAAAAATGAAAATTTTTTAAAAAATTTTAAAAATGCTCTAAAATTAAAAGTGCGCTAAGAAAATTAGTTTACAAAATTTTTTATACTTTTGGCAGTCGAAATTAAGTTCCATACAAATTTTCGAACAAATTCTTCGAGTAGTTTACGTAAAATACAAAAAAAAATGAAAAATCGAAATTTTTTTAAAATTCTTAAAATGATTCTAAAAAAAAAACTACGCTAAGAAAACCAATTCTCAATAGCTTCCGCACCAGTTCATCAAAAAATTGAATTGTATGGAAAATATGAAGTAAATCCATCGAGTAGTTTTTAAGAATTTATTGGCTTAATAAATAGAAACATTTTTTTCTTAAATTTCAAAATGCTTTAAAATTAAAACTAAGCTGAGAAAATCAGTTTTTAAAAATTTATTTTATTCGGGCAATCACAAATAAATTCCATGCAAATTTTGAAGCAAATTCATCGAGTAGTAAACAAAAAAAAAAAAAAAAAAAACGAAAAATCGAATTTTTTTTTTTTTTTTTTTTTTACTTTAAAATGAAAACTACGCTACAAGAACCAATTATCAATAGCTTTCCAGCAAGCTAGTCACAAAACTAAATTCCATGCAAAATTAGAAGCAAATCCATCGAGTGGTTCTCGGGATACAGTTTACTAACTGAATTCATACATCCACACACACACACACACACACACACACACACACACACACACACACACACACACACACACACACACACACACACACACACACACACGCACGCACGCACGCACGCACGCACGCACGCACGCACGCACACACACACACACACACACACACACACACACACACACACACACACAGACATTTTCTGGAAACCACTTTTTTCGATTCACCGAGTTCAAATATGTACAAATTAATGAAAAAATAGAAAAAAATTTTTTTTATCGATATAATGCTTTCTCTATGAGAAAGCAAAAATTGAAACAGCTGCTGCTATTAGTTTATTCACAGTTAGAAATATCAAAGACAAAGTCTGTTAAAAACAAAAATGTGTGTTACTTTAACAGACAAAATGTCTTTTAAGGATTCAACAAACAAATATCTGTTAAAATTTTACTCATAAATTACAGACATTGTCTGTCAATGTACTAAAACTTTTTTTGGTCTTGTTTTCCGTGCACATTCATACATGGTTTATATATAGTTTTATTTTTTTAAATTCACGTTTAAATTAGTAAATGTACAAGAACTCAAGAAATATTAGAAAGAACGTTTTTTATTATATCTTATACAATATTATATTCGTTTATAATATGATATTCATTGTCTAATGAATAGCTTTCGTGACATTCACAATGATATAATTTTAATAATTATTAACAATTTTTATAAACAAATTATAATAATGCGTTTTTTCAAAAAAAAAAAAAAAATTTATAATATTTTTAGGTCATTTTGAGTAAAAAAGGTTCTCATGAACATATTGCTAAAATGAACTGAATCGGCAAAAAAAAATTGCAGTTTGAAAAAACGCGATTTTTTAAAACTTTGACAGCCTATAGCTCAGCTTCTACTGATTTTATTTTAACTCACAATAGCTTAAATTGTTTGTTAAAATATAAACTTAAAGATTACAGTAGTTACCGACCGTATTTATAATGATTACATTACCCATTAAGAGGCGGTCGGGACTATTTGCCGCATGGGGGCGCTGCGGTCAGGTGAGAGAAAAATGTAAAATAATTTTTACTCAGCGATTTACAATTTACTGAAACAATAATATACCCCTAATGTTGTCAACTCTAGCCCTATATATGTAGAATAATTATTGATGCTCACCTTGTTTGAAAAGTCTAAAATATTGTTGTAAAGCGAAAAATGCAGCGCGAGATAGAGCCGGCGTGAGCATATGTATTCATCATTCTTTAGTATTACTTTCTCTGTCGCACTAAAGAAAAATACACATGTTTACATCGACTCTATTACACGCAGAATTTTTCGCTTTACAAAAATATTTTAGACTTTTCCAACAAGGTTAGCATCAATAATTATTCTACATATATATAGCAAGAGTTATCGACAACATTAGAGGTATATTATTGTCTTAATAAATTGTAAACCCGTGTATAAAAAATATTTTATATTCTTCTCTCACTTGTAGCGCCACCAAACGGCAAATGGTTCCGACCGCCTAAAAAAAGTACCGTTTTTTAAAAAAATCGCGTTTTTTCAAACTTTGCGATTTGTTTTCTGCCCATTCAGTGCATTTCAGCGATATGTTCATGAGAACCTTTTTTACTCAAAATGAACTAAAAAAATATGATAAAATTTTTTTTTTAAATGCATTTTTATAATTTGTTTATAAAAATTGTTAATAATTATTAAATGCGCCATTTTCAGACATTCTACCAAAAAAATTCGGATTCAGCAGGTCAAAAATACATAAAAAAAACCTGGGTAGAATTGAGGACCTCGCTCGACCAAGTCTTATGTAGTTTTCCCCTGGACTATCTGTTCTAGTCGTTTTTTACGGACATTTTCCGAATCAACTGACATAAAGTCTGTTAAATCGTCACATCCTTGTTTGTTACTTCAACAGACAATTTAGTAACAGAAAAAAAAGTTACAGACTACACAATTGTTTTTAACCGTGTTCAGTTCCTTAAAACAATAATTATATTATCAAACGTTTGTCCATGTAATTTATTAATTGTCATAGCAAAAAATAATTCACATGAAAATTACGTTCTTTTAAATGTAAAAGGAACATTCATTTTCACAATATAATCTACTACGGTTTGGAAAAATATTATCTTATACCACCCGTCAAAATTTTACATTTTAATAAATGATTAGAAAATTCTAAAATTTGCAATCTCGCACTATTGCATGAACCTTTATTAATACTTATATTTCTTATAAGCATTACAATAAATTTTTCTCTCAAATGTAATTTACTGGAAGGATTAAACGAATTTAAATATTCTAGAAGAAACATTTCATCTGATTTATTAATGATTTTCATCACTATCAATTTCCGAGTTTTAAAATAATGTATGAAAATAATATAAATTTTGCAATAAAAGATCAAAAAGTTTTTCACAAAAAAAACATTTTATTTTTTACTTTTGCATTAAATTTTGTTTCAACTCATTCACATAAAATTGTTTTCACAAATTATTATATGCGTTACATCTTTAGTTTGTATAGCATTAAATTAAATTAAATATTACAGTAAATTAAATTTTTAAATACTATTATTGGTAATAAGAGTTTAAAAATCCTTCATTATTTAAAATTACAAAAGCATCTTTTGCATCTTTATATATTTAATGACTATTAAATAAATGACTTTACTTAGCTACTTCATAACCGCATTATAGGTTATAATAAATATATCTATTACATTTATTTGAACTGCATTTACAAAAACGCTGCCAAGTGCTTTGGTGTAATGCAATTTCATAGAGCTCATTGTGTTAGAGTATTTTGATTTCATTTTGCTTTCTCATAGAAAAATTATTGTATTGGTGAAAAAATTTTTTCTATTTTTTCGTTAATTTGTACATATTTAGACTCAAGGAGTCGAAAAAAGTGGTTTCAAATTAAAATTTTTTCAAAATTTTCAAAATGTTCTAAAATTAAAATTGCGCTAAGAAAATTAGTTTAAAAAAATTTTTTTCTCCTGACAATAGCAGATAACTTGCATGCGAATTTTGGGGCAAATCTATAGAGTAATTTACGTAAAATAAAAGAAAAATGAAATTTTTTTTTCAAATTTTACAAAATTATCTAAAATTAAAACCACGCTAAGAAAATCAGTTTTTAGAAGTTTTTCTTTTGGTAGTCGCAAATAATTTTCAAGCAAATTTTAGAGCAAATCCATCGAGTACTTAAAGTAAAATACAAAAAAAAATTAAAAATTAGAATTGAAAAAAAATGTTTTAAATTGTTCTGAAATTAAAACTATGCCAAGAAAACCAGTTTTCAATAGCTTCCGTACCAGTTAGACAAAAAAATAAATTGTATGCAAAATTTGAAGGAAATTTGTCAAGTACTTTTCGAGATCTAATTGACGTAATGAGTACATACACACACATACATACAGACATTTTCTGCCCTACAAAAAAAAATCAGGTGAGAGATCATTACATGAGATTTTGGCATGATAAATCACCTAAGAAATCAGGTGATTTCTCGCCTGATTTTTTTAACAGGGTGGAAACCACTTTTTTCCACGAGTTTAAATATGTACAGATTAATAAAAAAATAGAACAAATTTTTTATTGATACAATGTTTTCTCTATGAGAAAGTAAAAGTGTATTAAAATATATTTTTAACTCATAAATCTTAAGACATGATACACATACAACATTATTTCATTTTGAATAGTGTTATTAAATAAACAAAATCAAGTTTTTAACTAATCAAAAGGATTTTAAGCATCAGATAAGGGTTTTTAAAACTATTCATGGATCAAACTTTTTTATTTAATGTATATTTAAGCTAAAAAGAAGTTTTATTAGTTAATATTATAATAACAAAAAATTATCAATTACATTTAAATCTGATTTTTTTTCTGGCTGAAACTAAGGTCTGATAGCTCAAATAACTACAGTTGACTAGAAAGTGCATAGGCGCCCAAGTTATTTCAGCTTATGTCTGTATATTATAAAATAACCCATATGTATAAGTAAACTAATCAGTTAAATATATTATATTAAATATTAATTCATTGTATATTATAAAATATAGCACACCTACATTAGTAAATATTCAAATTTTTATTGAAAATATAGTCATATGGCTTGTTTGTCAACTGTAATGCAAATTTTATATACAAATCTATAAAAAAGATGCTTACTATAGTTATAATTTTATCAGCATGTTAATTATTTTTAAGCTTTATTCATTAAAACATAAATTGTTTTTCCATTTTTTAATTTCATGTATTAATATTTAGTTAAATAGTAATGTATATAATAAAATAACTCACTCGTATAAGCAAACTATTCAGTTAAATACATAATATTAAATATTAATTCATCGTATATCATGAAATAGCACACTTATATAAAAGGAATAAGTAAATTATTCAAATTTTCATTAAAAATAGACATATAGCTTGTTCGGCTACTGTAATACAAATTTTATGTTAACCTATAACAAAGCTGCCTATCGTAGTCATACTTTTATCAGTGTGCAAATTATTTTCAAACTACATTTACTGAAAACACACATTTTATGCTTCTATTTATTTATGTATTAATATTTAATATAATAAGTTTAACTAAATAGTATTGTATATTATGAAATAGCACACTCGTATAAGTAAATTCTTTAAATTTTCATTAAAAATAGACATACAGTTTGTTCTTCAATTGTATCATCCATTGTTATCAGTAAATTTTGATCTTCATTTATTCTAACCTCATTTTTTTATTAAAATGTGCACATAAATTTATCTTTAAAACATATTACTCAAATATATTACTTTTTTCTGGTACTTTGATGATTTTTAATCTGAGTAATAGAAATATAGAATAATAAAACTTTCATAACCTCAAACCTTTATTAATTGCTATTACTATACTTATTTTTAAATGAAAAACAATTAAAAATATATACATATTGTACCTGCATTAAGCAATACTTATGCAATAAAGGAATAAATTACTTATCTGAATTGTTATATTATTTAATGTCTTTACAATTTTACTGGAATTTTTAAATAAAAGGTAGTCACCTTGCTTGTGCTCATAGTTATATATTTTATCATTAAACTATACATTGGTTATAATATACATAAATAATATTGCTTGGTTTAAAATAAAATATTCTTATTCTATTTTAATTGAGTTACTTCTATTATATTTAAAAAAACAATGCCTAGAAATTAATTTTTATTTATTTAAAAAATCTAAACCCTTTAAAATTTAATTTTTGGCGCCTATTCTATATCGACCAATCAGGATTCGATCTTTAGATGCTTCAACATGGCGGCTCATCATTTTTTTAAGAAGGGATTTATATTTTTATTATTATATATGTATGTTTATAATTATTTATTTTTATTTATATTATTTTATGTACATTTTAATCACATAACATTAAATTAATGTGCTTTAAAAAAAAATTTCTATTTTCAGATGATTATTAGTAAATTGACCGTATCAACATGAAAAAACAAAACATTATTACAATAAAAAACTAACTAAGAAAAAAAAAAAATTAATTCAACAATTATAAAACAGAATTAAATGCTATTTTCAATCAAGCGTGGTTTGGGCCATACAAAGAACGTTTTCAGAAGAATGAAACTAAAAATAAATAAATCAAATAAACGATCTCATTTCAATGAAAATTAAACGGTTACTCACATACAATCGATATAGTTATTGTTTATATTTGTTCGGTATTGTTTCGCTCATTATTCTAAGCATAGCATTTTTTGACTGGTCGGGACCCCTCTCACGCTCGTAATAACGAGAGAAATTATTCCCGAGTTGCTCGCAATAGCGAGAATTGAGTGTATGAATTAGTGTTGTAGAAGCGGCAAGGAGGTAACTTACGTATAGTATACACGGAAAAAAATATTGGCGTCGCACAGTCCTAAAAAATATCAGTATAAAGTCTATCGACTATTAGTATGGAAATTGTATAATGCACAGCCGAAATAAGTTCTACATATCGTCTGTTTTGAGAATGATAAAATAAAGGACTTAAGTAAACCCACTTGTGTCTTGTGCAAGTCTCATACGATGTACATTAATACCCCCGCCAGTCACAAAACCTATTCCGGCTCATGCAAAGGACTGGGTATTAACGGGATGTCGGAGCTGCAACAATCGAGTTTTGCTTTTCTTATTTTATTAATATCTTTTCCAATTCTTAAGTTAAACAAATATAATAACTTGTCCGCACTTAAGCTATGTTAATACAATAATTTTTGTTAAAATAAAAAATCATTTAGATTTGTTATTTTTTTATGAGCTTGGATTGGAAATTAGATATAAAACTCAATAAACCTAACCTTAAAATACGATAAATTGAAAGTTTGTAGTATAACTTTTTATGTGTAGTATTTTAGTGGATTTCTTGAGCTGTCTGCACTAGAGTTTAATCTTACAAATTTTTTCTTTGTAGTGAAAAAACTCGATTAAACGCATCGTTTATTCGTAAGTTAGGATTGGAAATATTATTAGGAGGCACGCAGCTTCATCATGCTCTTAACAAGCGTACATCCCCCTCCAGTATCATCGCATAATATACTGACTTAGTCTTGCTCACCGGCCAAATTGTGTCCCATGAATGGTTTTCTATTTGTTCCAGACTCGACGCGTTCGGAAATGCTATTACGTAGACGCGCAAGAGTCTCGTCATTAGATCTTTATATATAATTTATTCTCGCATGATAGAAAATTATATTAAATACTTTTAATTTCGTTTTTAATTATTTATGATCAACTCAAGAATGTATAGCGAACGATTAAAAAACAAATACGATATTTTTCTTAAAAATAGAAAAACTGATTATTTAAATGAGGCATTATGTTTCAAATGTTATATTTTCATAAAATAAACTACAATACTTCTTGCCATGTATGTGATTTACACATATCTAATATACATATTATGTAATTTATTACCTAATTAACCATATCTTTTTTGCAATAAATCATTTTTTATATTGTTCTAAAAATATAAGAAAGATTTATTTATAAAATTTAATATAATAATTAAAAAAATTTTTTCATTGGAATAATACAAACCGGATAAAAACTTTTTGAATACATTTCATCTCTACTTTATTTAATTTAGACGGATTCCTTTTCCTTTTTCAACATTAGACCGATCATTCTATACTGTAGTGTTGAATAAAAATTATAAAATATAGATACATCTTTTTCATATTATCTACATTTCCCTAAAATCAATCATGTTCAATTATCCATGAAAATCATTTCAAATTTTGCCGGCACCTAACACTCTATTTGAAAATTTATAAAACTTATTGCACAGTTTTGTTTGTTATATTTTGAACCATAAACTTAAAAACATAGCAAACAAATATGATCAATAGGTTTTATAAATTTCAAAACAGTATTCATCATGTACCGGCCAAAAGAAATATTTATCACTTTGGGCGCGAACAGTAATGTTTTTTAAAATTTCACAACTTTTTCTAGTTCAGTTGCACTCTAATTTAATAACACTATCATTCATTTTTAAGAAAAGAAAACACTCTCGCATTATTTTTTTTCCGAAATCCGTAATGCGAAATGAAAAAAAATTCATTCTTATGGAAATAGTTATTTTTTTAAATCTTTTGTCCTAAAATATCGTATGATACCATAATTAAGAAAGTATGAATAAGAAGAATTTTCATTTTCATTTGTACAATATAAAAGACAGGGACAATATATATCTGTAGGAAATAATATACACAATTTTATTTATATGTATTTTAAAAAACGTTATGTTGATAAAAAAATATAAATTTTTTAAAGTATTTAACGATTGTTTAATTGACTTCAGAACTTTCATGAACCGAAATTGCAAATAAATCAAATTAAAAGTATACACTTGATGATTATCAAGAGGCGCGGTAGCGCCTCGACGGCGAGTTAAGGCACGAATACGAAAACGTCGAGGCGCTCCTCTTATACTTTGAATTAGAGTTTTCAAAATTTTAAAACTGAATCCTATTAAAATAAAACCCAATATTTGAAAAATAGAAATTGATATTTAAAGATTTTTATATTATCTTTCATTTAAAAGAGGTTTTATTACGATCCATTTAATCAATCACGAGAAAACGTAATCTAAAATTTCAAAATACCATATTTGCGTTATAAAAATTTTTCTTCGTGAAATTATTTATACTTATAATTAAAATAATATTTTCGTACAAACGTATTCTATAATTCTAACATAGTATGATTTTTTTATTATCAACTAAACACTTTCTTGTGAATGATGTTTCGTCGACCTGGAGGTCCTCCAACTCACCTACACATCATCTATAGAAAGTGACAAAAACTTATATATTTTCAATGATAATATTAGATGTGTTTCCTCGTGGATGATGTTTCGTGATCCTGAAGGCCATCCTGGCTATCTGAACATCATCTCCAGGAAGTAACAAAAAATTTTAAATTATAATACTAGATTCACTTTCTCAAGAATGATGTTTCGTCGACCTGGGGGTCGTCCAGGTCACCTGGACATCATCTATAGAAAGTGACAAAAATTTATATATTTCCAATGATAATACTAAATGTGTTTCCTCGTGAATGATCTTTCGTGATCCTGGAGGCCATCCTTGCCACCTGGACATCATCTCCAGGAAGTGACAAAAAATTTTTAATTATAATACTAGGTTCACTTTCTCGAGAATGATGTTTCGTCGACCTGGAGATCGTCTAGGTCACCTGGACATCACCTATAGGAAGTGATAACAATTTATATATTTCCAATGATAATACTAGATGTGTTTCCTCGTGGATGATGTTTCGTGATCCTGGAGGCTATCCTGGCCACCTGGACATCATTTCTAGGAAATGATAAAAAATTTTAAATTATAATACTAGATTCACTTTCTCGAGAATGATGTTTCGTCGACCTGGAGGTTGTCTAGGTCACCTGGACATCATCTATAGGAAGTGACAAAAATTTATATATTTCCAATAATAATACTAGAAGTGTTTCCTCGTGAATGATGTTTCGTGATCCTGGAGGCCATCCTTGCCACCTGGACTTCATCTCCAGGAAGTGACAAGAAATTTTTAATTATAATTCTAGATTCACTTTCTCGAGAATGATGTTTCGTCGACCTGGAGGTCGTCTAGGTCACCTGGACATCATCTATAGGAAGTAACAAAAATTTATATATTTTCAATGATAATACTAGATGTGTTTCCTCGTGGATGATGTTTCGTGATCCTGGAGGCCATCCTGGCCACCTGGACATCATCTCCAGGAAGTAACAAGAAATTTTTTAGTTTTAATTATAATACTAGATACACTTTCTGAATGATGTTTCGTCGACATGGAGGTTGTCCAGGTCACCTGGACATCATCTTCAGGAAGTGACAAAAATTTACGTTAATTTGTAATTAATGTATTCAAGCGTCTACTGAAAAATCGTGTTACGATTAATTAAATATAAAAAAATTAATTGAACACAAATGTTTAATTTAATTAAACATTTCATCAAAATTTGTTCACTTTCTAATTTTTTTGTTTTGAATATTTAATTGTCCATAATTTCTTTATAAATTTTAAAAAGATTTTTTGTTATATTCTGTATCTAGTTTTATAGAGTTATACAAAAGTTATATATAATCATTTTCAGATACAAACTATATCCAGCAAGCTATATATAAACTTGACACAATAGTTTCAGGTCGGTATGTCTTTTAGTAATAAAAATGTGAAAAGATATCAGTAAAAGTTCAATTTTCTAAACTTAACATTTTTATACTGACTAGGAGAGTGTCACACCTCCGGATCACGGATTTTGCTCAAACTTCGGGATAAGTTTTCAGATGATAAAATATGAAAAAAGCTAAAGTTATAGTCATAAATACTCAATATTTCCCTAGTTACAGGCAATTAAAGAAAATCACTGAAAAAGTTGCTAGATTTTTAAACGCATATAGTTCTTTAGCGTCGATAGCTACAAGCTTGAAACTTTTTTTAAATTAAAGCTGAGCTCAAATTCTTTCGGAATAGTAGTTACAGCATATCAAAATATTATTTTTTTCCAAAGTTAGAGCGTAATAAGGATTGGACCTAATTCCAGCTTTTATTATTAATTAATGTTTTAAAAAAAAAAATCAGGTCCAATGTTTATCACGCTCTAGCTTTGGAAAAAAATAATATTTTTACATGCTATAACTACTGATTCGAAAGGATTTGAGCTCAGCTTTAATTTAAAAAATGTTTCAAGCTTGTAGCTACTAATGCTAAAGAACTATATGCGTTTAAAAATCTAGTAACTTTTTTAGTGATTTTCTCCAATTGTCTGTAACTAGGGAAATATTGAGTATTTATGACTATAACTTTAGCTTTTTCCATATTTTATCATCTGAAAACTTATCCCGAAGTTTGAGCAAAATCCGTGATCCGGAGGTGTGACACTCTCCTAGTGAGTAATCGTTTCAATTACTTTGATTAATGTTTAAATATAAAAATAATTTCATTTTACTGTATTCAACAATAATATATTGAAACATATTCATGGAAGGTACTTCGATCATTTTTGGTCTGGAAAATATAAATTTTGAGAATTTAATATTATCTTTTTTTTTCACCAACTGTGTAGTTCTTTGTAACTAAAAGAGATGGAGCTCTAAAATTTTGTAGGTGCTTTTAAAGGATATTAATTTAACAAATTAAATATTTAGAAATTATTTAAATTTTATCATTTTTATTAAATTTGCTTACGAACTACAATGTATTTTGTTTTCATCATATGAATAATACTAAATTATGTGCTATTTAATATAACAATTTTTAAAATCTTTTTTTAATGAATATATTAATCTAAATACTTTATATTATTTGGGTGTTTTCCAAAACACTAAATTTAAAATCTTTGTTATATTTATTCCTCATCCTGTCTTTTTATTTTAAAGTACTTTGAAATTCCGTCACGCTTTTAGAATAATATATATTTTTTCAGTACTTTTTCAAACTATTAAATAAATATACAATTTTGGCTAAAGAAAGTTTAGAAATAAATTAAGTAATCGTCGAATATTACTGTATTCAATTCATTCTTTTTAATAAAAAGGAATGAAATTGACATTGATTAATAAGCTCTTATGTTTCAACTTAAATAATATAAAATTCATAAAAACACCATTAAACTATTTTTTTATTTTATAATTTTATCGAATTTCTTGAAATTTTTTGAACATTATAATTGTTATTTTTTGTTTTTAATTATTGTTCAAATTGATAAATACTATTTAATCTTTATTATTGCTTTTAAAAAAGTATATTTCAGGCGAGTTCAGGTATTGAATAGTATAGTATTCTTTAGAACATTTTTTCTAAATATTTTATTTTACCCAATACATAATATTTTTTTATTTCAGTTTTCGAAAGTACTGAAATATCATCATCAAGTTTATACTTTTTATTTGATTAATCTTTAGTTTTTGCTTAAGAAAGTTTTGGAATCAATCAACCAATCGTCGAGTACTTCCGTATTTAATTCATTCTTTGTAATATGAAGTTCATAATATGAATAATATGAAATTCATAAAATATTTACAGTTTTGGCTAAAGAAAGTTTCAAAATCAATCAAGCAATCGTCGAGTACTTCTGTATTCAATTCACTTTTTTTAATTATATAGAATTCATTAAATGCTCAATTTATATTCTTTTTGATAGATGAATGTTTGGAAAAATTTTGCCAAATAATTTCTGAAAAAAGTGATTACTGAGATGAAGATAGCGATGATAATACACATCAAAATAAAAAAATAAAGATATACCAGATCAACATTTTATTTCATTTATGAGTGAATATTAATACATGAACATTAAGGAACTACAGTTGATCTTATATCTATTTTTTACTTTATTCTTTATGAGAGACATATTTAATTAAAAATTTCTAAAAACTTGGCAGAAGGGCCATTAGCTTCTAACAACTTATATTTGAGAATTTGCTGCCATCAGCTTCAAAATTATTCATGCATTTTTAAGATTATGCATTCTCTATTTCATTGCACTATCATTTTATTTTCAAGAGCTTTAAAATATATTAAATTTTACTAAATATCTACAAAATAACTTGCCATGCCCGTAGATTAATATTTTGTTGGTGAAATGCTCAATGTTAATGTGTACTGGTTTATAATTTAATTGCTAGCTAATTCACGTGTGTTAAATAACAGTTTAAAATATGAATTTAAATACACATACATTCAAAGATGAAGAACAAAAATACATCCCATTACAATAAATAAAAATCTATTTTGTACCCGAAAATTATTTTTTTTCATATGTGATGTTATGTAATGCAGAGAATTCAATATTCTTAGTTTTCTTTCACTTATTTTTACTATATAAACTTTAAAATTATCAACTACACCATGAACTATTAATCTACGGGCCTGGCAAGTTATTTTGTAGATATTTAGTGAAGCTGATAGCGCAAATTCTCAAATATAAGTTGTTAGAAGCTAATGGCCCTTCTGCCAAGTTTTTAGAAATTTTTAATTAAATATGTCTCTCATAAAGAATAAAGTAAAAAATAGATATAAGATCAACTATAGTTCGTTAATGTTCATGTATTAATATTCACTCATAAATGAAATAAAATGTTGATCTGGTATATCTTCATTTTTTTATTTCGATGTGTGTTATCATCGCTATCTTCATCTCAGTAATCACTTTTTTCAGAAATTGTTTGGAAAAATTTTTCCAAACATTCATCTATCAAAAAGAATATAAATTGAGCATTTGATGAATTCTATATAATTAAAAAAAGTGAATTGAATACAGAAGTACTCGACGATTGCTTGATTGATTTCGAAACTTTCTTCAGCCAAAACTGTAAATATTTTATGAATTTCATATTATTCATATTATGAACTTCATATTAAAAAGAATGAATTATTTAATTTATTTCAATATTTCTAAGAGCTGAAATAAAAATTAATATGCAAATAAGTTATAATATTTAGAATGCGTTAAAAACAAACAAAAATATTTGATACCCAAACGCCTGAAATATAGTTTTTATAAAAGTTTACTTATTTAATTTAAGAACTTAAATTCAAACCTTATTTTTCGGATAGTTAGATCAATAGTATATACTTTACGATTAGTTCTAGTATTATAATAATTCCTATAAACAATTTTTTTTAAAGATAAATTTTAAGTATTTGAAATATTTTAAACAAAAATGGTCATATATTTATGTATTACAAGTTACTTTTATGTTCATCTAAAAAAAATGAATAAAAGAAAAAATACTTGATGATTAAACAATTAATTCGATTCATTAATTAGATTTTAAAATAATTATTTCTATGTTTAAAAAAAAAATACTTTATACAATAAAACATGAGAATTAAATTTAAGAATCAAAATTATATTCTTAAATACACAAATATTATTTGGATTTTCTTGTTATACATAAGATTTTACAATTCTATTTACTTATGTTTCAAGTAATTTTATTGTTGTAACAGAATGCTTAAGTTCAGTTCAAAATAATTAATCGAATTATATAGCCAAATAATATAATTAAATTAATTCTTGCGCACCAACTTATAAAGAAATCAAATACGGGACTCTCGTACGTCTACGTAGCAGCCCTAGCAAACACGTACAATACGAAACGAATTAAAAACAATGCATGGGACAGAAAGTGGCTGGTGAGTGAGACTAAGTCAGTTCAATAGGCTACGGGACTGGAGGGCGGCATGCGCCTGCTAATACACAGTCCTTCGTATGAGCCTTATTAGCTGCTGCAGGTGATGAGACTTTTAAAGAATATGAGATAAGACTCGCACAATATAATAATGAGTTAATTCGTATCGTACGTTTCGTTGCACTAATTAAAGCGGTTGATATGACTTTTAACGTCTGAACTACTGCTCATGTTTGTTCTAAATCGATGTACTAAAGTAGGCCTTGATTTCGTGGAACTACAAGTCTCCAATATTTCTTTCCGTGTAGCAATAGCAATCGTGCATAGAGATAAGGGGTTCACCAGATAATTGTATAATACAACGCCGAAACAACTACCTCTTCTTTTCACAGTTACGCCAGTATCAACTTTCGTTTTGTTCGTATTTTACGTGCTTATATTTATTATTTAATTTTAAAATTGTTAATATAAATGAGTTACAAATTTATGTCACGTAAGGCTAGAAACTAAGATTATATCAAAAATTGGTTTAGTTATCGTGACCGATAATTCAACTATATGCTTAAATCTGTTCCAGTTGATAAATAAATGATATAATAAATAATAAAAAATAATTTTAAAAACGCAAATTATAAGTTTTTTTGAAATCTGTAAGTATTTTGGTATAGTAAAATGCATTTACATATTATTAATATACATTTGTTAATACTTTAAATGATTGAATTCAACATGCAACCTTTAAGCTTTTTGATAACGCGAACACTAAAAACGCATTAATCACGTAACAAAAATTCCGAACATTATTTATACAATATAAAAAATCGATAAATTAAATTTTTATATTTCTAATAGTTAAATCATACTTCAAAAATATTTAATTTAATTACGCGTGTGCGTGTGCGTGCGTGTGCGTGCGTGTGCGTGTGTGTGTGTGTGCGTGTGCGTGTGCGTGTGTGTGTGTGAGTGTGTGTGTGTGTGCAACGAAGATAGACGCTTATAGAAGCGTACTTCTGGGTTAACTTTGGGGGCCAGCTTTTTGGAGGACACTTTAACATTACGTGTATATCTATATATATGAAAACATCAGTATATATAGATATAAAAATACATGGCATTTTAGTAGCACCACCACGTAGCTGGAGGACATAAGCTTTAGATTTCGAGCCCCTGTCCGCCCATTTAAAGTACGCTTCTATAAGCGTCTATCTTCCTTGGTGTCTGTGTGTGTGTGTGTGATGTCAGTTAGTAAATTGTATCTCGAAAACTACTCGATAGATTTGCTTCTAATTTTGCATGGAATTTATTTTTTTTGTCTAACTTGCTGGGAAGCTATTGATAATTGGTTCTTCTAGCGTAGTTTTAATTTTAGAGTCGTTTAAAAAAAAAATTTTCATTTTTCATTTTTTTGGTTTTTTTTTGTTTACTACTCGATGAATTTGCTTCAAAATTTGCATGGAAATTATTTGCGATTGCCCAAATAAAATAAATTTCTAAAAACTGATTTTTTTAGATTAGCTTTAATTTAATATACCATTTTGAAATTTTTGAAAAAAATGTTTCTATTTATTAAGCCAATAAAATCTTAAAAACTACTCGATGGATCTATTTCAAATTTTCCATATAATTCAATTTTTCGATCAACTGGTGTGGAAGCTATTGAGAATTGGTTTTCTTAGCGTATTTTTTTTTAGAGTCATTTTAGTAATTTTTAAAAAATTTCGATTTTTCATTTTTTTTTTTGTGATTTACGTAAATTACTCGAAGAATTTGCTTGGAAATTTTTATGGAACTTATTTTCGACTGCCAAAAGAAAAAAAACTTTTCCATCTTACGTAAAGTACTCGATCGATTTGCTCTAAAATTTATATACAAGTTATTTGCTACTGTCTTTATAAAACAAATTTAAAAAAAATAATTTTTTTGGAGTACCTTTTGATCACTTCTTTTGATTTCTAATTTAACGCTTTCACTAACTCTTTTCTTACTTCCTCACTATCTCTCTGTCCTTCTATCTCAGATTGATCCTCATTTTCACCCTATTTTCATCCATCCTTGCCTCTCTCTTCCTATTTCCTAATCACTCTCTCACATTCACTAATTTTTCTTGAATAAAAATTGTATTTTACATTGAAATCACATTTTAAAAAATAAAATAAAATTACTCTGGCTCAATGAGCTCTATGAGAAAGCATTGCGCCAAAGCACTTAGCAGCGTTTTATTATTTATTTAATAAAAACAAAAGTTAGGTGTAAAGATTGTGATGAAATTCATTAATTATTTATAATTGAATAGTTGTTCAGATTCATATCATAACATGAACTTAGATATACATTATTACTTTGAATTTATAAAAATGTACGATTTTCAGCTGACGACTTGGCTACTGAGGAATCACCAAATTGATTATTGTAGTTTAGAATTTTACTTTTTTTAAGGGGGTTATTAAGTAAATCGAGTTGTGTCAGATTACCTTGAAATTTTGATCACATGTTTATAATAACATTATGCACTTGCCATTAAATTTTTAGAAGCTTTAGCGGTACCGTTTTTGAGATATAAACTTCTAAAGTTTCAACTTTTAACACGTAATCCCTATATTGACGTGCTGTAAAAGGGACGTTTTCAATGATTCTGAATTTGTTTTGTGTCAGATTTAAACCAAAAACTAATATGTAATTTAGAATTTCATAAAGAATATATTGATCACAAATTAAAAAATACTAGCGGTACCGTTTTCAAAAAATTACAACTCAAACATATATACAAATAGAAAATGTCTATAGAAAATGAATGAATCTAAGCACGTGAAACAGTCAGAAAGTAGTGGTGGGGTAATGACGACTAGTGTGTGCGTGTACATATATACCGCGCCACGTGTGTGAGCACAGTCGGAATCAAAAGTTGAAACTATAGCGCATGCGCGCAGACGCTTTTTTGATACTTCGAGCAATAAAACTTTTGTCTCCGACCAGTACTTGACAACCTCTTTCATCTGTATTTAAAAGTGTATATTCTTTATTGTGTTCAAAAATAATATTACTGGAATAAAAATAATAAGAATATAAGTAATAAAGTCTATTATCATTATTAGCTACATCCTAGATTAAGATTATTGATGTCATAGTGGCTTAAGCAACTAAGGCGTCAGGCGCGTAAATTTTTGTTCGGAGATTCAATTCCCAACCAAACATCTATTTTTTTTTCTTACATTTTGATTTTAAATCTTACATTAAAAATTTTTTTATATTTTTACTTATTTTTCAAGTGTATATATATAAGTACATATAGTTTTTTTCATTTTTTTTTTCATTATAAATCTATGCTTTACACAAATTTATTTCGAAAACGCTAAAAATAACACAGCTTTAAATTTCATTATAAGAACATGATTTTTTAAAACAAAAATTATATTTTAAGGTAGTTTACAACAATTGTAACTATACGATTTAATAAATATATCAATTTATAAAATAAAAAAAAGTAGCAAAAATTCATAAAAAATTATTGCCATTAGAATTCCGGAAAGCGTAAATTATCGAATTTTTTAGATGATAAAATTTATTAAACATCACAAATATAGTAATTAATTACATTAAAAAATTTAATTAATTACATTTACTTTTGAATAAATTAAATTAATAACTAAGGTAAATGTACCTATTATTGGCTGTTTAGGGACGCGTGGAAGATTTGATAAGATTATTATTAACATGAATTTCAAAAATGATTAGAATTTTTGGATATATAGACAAACTTTGATTTATTTGATTGTTGAAAATGAAAAAAAGTCATTTAATCAACAACAATAGTGAAATAAACATAAAAGTATTATCATTTCAAGGTACCAGTACTTGGACCAGCAAAATAATGATGTCCTAGTGTCCCAAAATACTGGTACAATTTATTGGCCACTTGTATATGCAAACATTTATAATTTTATATTTATTTTATAATATTTTTAATTATTTTATAAATAGTTATTTATAAAATAATTGAAAATTTACAATTAATTTACAATTAATTGATAGAATAAAAAATCAATTATTCAAGTGTATTGCTTTCTCATAGAGAAAGCATTGTATCGATAAAAAAAATTTTTTTCTATTTTTTCATTAATTTGTACATATTTGAACTCGGTGAGTCGAAAAAAGTGGTTTCCAGAAAATGTCTGTATGTATGTGTGTGTGTGTGTGTGTGGATGTATGAATTCAGTTAGTAAACTGTATCTCGAGAACTACTCGATGGATTTGCTTCTAATTTTGCATGGAATTTAGTTTTATGACTAACTTGCTGGGAAGCTATTGATGATTGGTTCTTCTAGCGTAGTTTTGATTTTAAAGTTTTTAAAAAAAAAAAAAAAAAATTCGATTTTTTGTTTTTTTTTGTTTATTACTCGATGAATTTGCTTCAAAATTTGCATGGAATTTATTTATGATTGCCCGGATAAAATAAATTTTTAAAAACTGATTTTCTTAGCTTAGTTTTAATTTTAGAGCATTTTGAAATTTAAAAAAAAAAATGTTTCTATTTATTAAGCCAATAAAATCTTAAAAACTACTCGATGGATTTACTTCAAATTTTCCATACGATTCAATTTTTTGATGAACTGGTGCGGAAGCTATTCAGAATTGGTTTTCTTAGCGTAGTTTTTTTTTTAGAATCATTTTAAGAATTTTAAAAAAATTTCGATTTTTCATTTTTTTTGTATTTTACGTAAACTACTCGAAGAATTTGTTCGAAAATTTGTATGGAACTTAATTTCGACTGCCAAAAGTATAAATAATTTTGTAAACTAATTTTCTTAGCGCACTTTTAATTTTAGAGCATTTTTAAAATTTTTAAAAAAATTTTTATTTTTAATTTTTTTCTATTTTACAAAAACCATTTGATAGATTTGCTCCAAAATTTGTATGCAATTAATTCGCTACTGTCTGAAGAAAACAAGCTTTGGAAAACTAATTTTCTCAGCGCAGTTTTAATTTTAGAGCACTTTGAAAATTTTCAAAAAAATTTTTATTTTTCATTTATTTTCTTTTTTGCGTTAACCATACTATAAATTTTCTCCAAAATTTTTATACAGTTAATTCGCTATTGTCTGAAAAAAATAAGCTTTTGAAAACTAATTTTCTTAGCGTGGTTACAATTTTAGAGAATTTTAAAGATTTAAAAAAAAATTTCGATTCTTCTTTTCTTATTTTTTTTTATTCTACGTAAAGTACTCGATAGATTTGTTCTAAAAATTGCAGGGAAATTATTTGCGACTGCAAAAAGAAGGGAAATTTTCAAAAATTGATTTTCATAGCGT
Source organism: Anastatus disparis (assembly GCA_017163975.1). Classification (NCBI taxonomy): domain Eukaryota; kingdom Metazoa; phylum Arthropoda; class Insecta; order Hymenoptera; family Eupelmidae; genus Anastatus; species Anastatus disparis. The sequence continues at coordinate 2,281,987 of JAFFSR010000301.1, read as the reverse complement.
AGTTTTAATTTTAGAGCATTTTTAAAATTTTGAAAAAGAAATTTTGAAAAGAAAATGTTATTTATTTAACCAGTTAGATCTCGAAAATTACACGATGGATTTGCTTCAAATTTTGTATACCATCTATGTTTTTGTATAACTAGACGGGAAGCTATTGAAGATTGGTATTCATAGAGTAGTTTTTTTATAGAGCCGTAAACATGAACTGTATAAATATGATTGCATTTTATAAAGATTAGAAATTTCGTTGTCATCATTCTTTTTATTACTATATTATATCATTTTTTCAATAAAACAAATTTTTTTGTATTACTTGATGATTTAAAATAAATTATAAATCTTGAAAAAGCAAACAGCTAGCATATATGTTCGAAATTTATAAAGTACAATATGAGTAAATATTAATGTTAGACAATTTTTTAATATTAAAATCACATTTAAATAAATATAAAAAAATTAATGAAACTCAAAGAGCTCTATGAGACAGCATTCCGCCAAAGCACTTGGCAGCGTTTTATTAGAGTGTGCTTTAAGGTTAGGTTTGATATCATATGATCTTAGCTGTAGGTAGCCCCCTGCCAATTACTGAGACGTTGAATTACGAACTGATTTATCAATACCAATAGATGCCCACACAAAATTTTAATATAAAATATGTATAAAATTCATTTTTTTTAATGTGAAATATATTTTAATGTACATAAATAATGTAGCAACTAATTTGATGTGTATTAAAAAATTTTATTACAATTTTATTTCCTTACTCGTGAACGCACTTTTCTTCATCAGTACGTAAGAAATACACGGACACTTGCCTAGGTTCAAAATCACAAAATTAAAGTCGATTTTTCAGCTTGAAGTATAATTATTATAGTTTAAATTTTGTTTCTTTAAGTAATTTAATGTATACAAAACAATAATTAACGGTAGTTCATAGTCTACTTTGCACTAAAATCTTAAAAATTAATAAGTACTGGTCAGTCAGTGGCCAATGATAGGTACTTTTACCTTATATTTGAAGTATTTGATAAATTTTATTATCTGAAAAAATTCAGTAATTTACGCTTTCCGACATTCTAATCACATCAATTTTTATGAATTTTTGTTATATCTTATTTATTTTATATATTGATCTATTTATAAAGCCCAGATTTACAATTGTTTTGAATTAAGTTAAAATATAATTTTTGTTACTAAAAATTATAATCTTGTTATGTGATTTAAAGCAGTTTTATTTTTAGCATTTTTTCTATTTATTTATATACCAATAAAACATATATTTCTAAATATGTATGTAGATAGGAAAAAATGTGTTTAAAGCATACATTTATAATAAAAGAATGAAAAAGATATATATATATATATATATATATATATATATATATATATATATATATATATATATATATATATATATATATATATATATATATATATATATATTATATATACACACACTTGAAAAATATGTATAAATATAAAAAATTATTTAATATAAGCTTTCAATTGCATACTAATATTATAATTTTTAGAAACAAAAATTATATTTTAATTTTATTCAAAACAATTATAAGTCTGCTCTTTAATAAATAGATCAATTTATAAAATAAATAAGATACAACATAAATTCATAAAAATTGATGTGATTAGAATGCCGGAAAGCGTAAATTACCAATTTTTTTTTAGACAATAAAATTCATCAAATATTACAGATGTAGTTATTAATTATATTAATTTTTTAAGAAAAATTAAGAATATCTTTCCTGATTTTAATGAAATATAATTGATTTTTTCGAAACCGTAATATAATTCAATAAATCAGATTTCAATAAAATCTAATTTATTGAACTATGTGTAGTTTTAATCATTAATTTGTTGTGTTCATTTAGTGTAAGAAAAGAGCTAATCCATAAACGGTAAAGGACGCCTTGCCTAACCGCTTCGGGGTCTTATGCTCAAGGAAAGGAAAAAAGAACATGAGAATGAGATAGGTTTTAATTCTTTGCTTCAAGTGCCTGCCAGGGTTGGTTTAGCGTTAATGTACGATCACAGTTCATGACTGTAACAGCGAGTAACAGCGCCACCGCGACTTGATTTCTAACTAACACTCGAGTTCGAAATTTAAATCCAAATCATTTTAACGTTATATTAATGAAAAATAAATTTTTTTCAACAAATAAAGATATATATTAGGAAAAATCAAAGAAATATTTTATTTTGAAATATTAAATTACAATAAAAGTATCCGAATTTTAATTCCGAACTCGTGTGTTAGTTTAAAATCAAGTCGCGGTGGCGCTGTTACAGTCATGAACTGTAATTGTACATTAACGCTAAACCAACCCTGTTGCCTGCTCGATATTAATAGTTAAACTAAAAATTTACTTTTATTAATTTTAAAACACTTACAAACACGGATGAAAACTCGTGTTTGTAAGGCATGAATTCACCAGTTTAGTCATTCAACTTGATAACTTTTATTTTCAAAAACACGACACACGGCACTGAAATTATTGATATTACAAGTAGACAATCGAGCATATAGGCCAAATATATGTCAACCTACTTTGCCGTCTTACTGCCTACTTGTAACAATAAAACTCCATTCTGACTCAAAATTTTATTTTAAAGTTATTTAACTGAAGCAGACACGAGAGTGATTCTCTTTACATTTTGGTTTAAGCACATAGGCTCGCTTTCAAGCCGCCGACGCTCATATCGCCTCGCTTACGCTAGAGAAGGAATATTACATGTAAAACACGTAGGTAACTATACGAAGCATGGGCGTAGCTGCGCGCTGTGAACGCGCGTTCGGTTCTCAAACGAGTACCAATTAAAGCAATGCGTCACAACCGTTTGAAAGAAATCAGTTAGATTCCATTAAAATTAAAAAAGATATTCCTCATTTTAATTAAAAAAATTATAATTAATAAAAAAAAATAAATTAAATCTATAACAAGATAAAAATTATTATTAATAATTATTATTAACTTAATTTATTTAAAAATAAATGTAATTAATTAAATTGTTTTATATAATTAATTACTATATTTGTAATGTTTGATAAATTTTATTATCTAAAAGAAATTCAGTAATTTACGCTTTCCGGCATTCTGATCTCATCAATTTTTATGAATATTTATGTTATATCAAGAGGCGCGGTAGCGCCTCGACGGCGAGTTAAGGTACGAATACGAAAACGTCGAGGCGCTCCTCTTATACTTTAAATTAGAGTTTTCAAAATTTTAAAACTGAATCCTATTAAAATAGAACCCAATATTTGAAAAATAGAAATTGATATTTAAAGAATTTATATTATCTTTCATTTAAAAAAAGTTTTATTACGATCCATTCAATCAATCACGAGAAAACGTAATCTAAAATTTCAAAGTACCATATTCGCGTTATAAAAATTCTTCTTCGTCATCAGTCCTTCAATTTTTGTTTCCAGCCAGTGACGTCATACTTTAATATTATAGGAGAGCTATGAGCATATTTTTGATGTTTTTCGGCTATAGTATAGTAGTTAGTATGGTGCTATAAAAAAATTAAATTGATAAATACTATTTAATCTTTATTATTACTTTTAAAAAAGTATATTTTAGGCGAGTTCAGGTATTGAATAGTATAGTATTCTTCAGAACATTTTTTCTGAATATTTTATTTTACCCAATACATAATATTTTTTTTATTTCAGCTTTCGAAAGTACTGAAATATCATCATAAAGTTTATACTTTTTATTTGATTTATCTTTAGTTTTTGCTTAAGAAAGTTTTGAAATCAATCAAGCAATCGTCGAGTACTTCCGTATTTAATTCATTCTTTTTAATATGAAGTTCATAATATGAATAATATGAAATTCATAAAATATTTACAGTTTTGGCTGAAGAAAGTTTCGAAATCAATCAAGCAATCGTCGAGTACTTCTGTATTCAATTCATTTTTTTTAATTATATAGAATTCATCAAATGCTCAATTTATATTCTTTTTGATAGATGAATGTTTGGAAAAATTTTTCCAAACAATTTCTGAAAAAAGTGATTACTGAGATGAAGATAGCGATGATAACACACATCGAAATAAAAAAATGAAGATATACCAGATCAACATTTTATTTCATTTATGAGTGAATATTAATACATGAACATTAAGGAACTATAGTTGATCTTATATCTATTTTTTACTTTTTTCTTTATGAGAGACATATTTAATTAAAAATTTCTAAAAACTTGGCAGAAGGGCCATTAGCTTCTAACAACTTATATTTGAGAATTTGCTGCCATCAGCTTTAAAATTATTTATGCGTTTTTAAAATTATGCATTCTCTGTTACATTGCGCTATCATTTTATTTTCAAGAGCTTTACAACATATTAAATTTTACTAAATATCTACAAAATAACTTGCCAGGCCCGTAGATTAATAGTTCATGGCGTAGTTGATAATATTAAAGTTTTCATAATGAAAATCAGTGAAAGAAAACTAAGAATATTGAATTCTCTGCATTACATAACACCACCTATGAAAAAAAATAATTTTTGAGCACAGAATAGATTTTTATTTATTGTAATATGATGTATTTTAGTTCTTTATCTTTGAATGTATATGTATTTAAATTCATATTTTAAACTGTTATTTAACACACGTAAATTAGCTATTAATTAAATTATAAACCAGTACACATTAACATTGAGCATTTCACCAACAAAATATTAGTCTACGGGCCTGGCAAGTTATTTTGTAGATATTTAGTAAAATTTAATATGTTTTAAAGCTCTTGAAAATAAAATGATAGCGCAATGAAATAGAGGATGCATAATTTTAAAAACGCATAAATAATTTTGAAGCTGATGGCAGCAAATTCTCAAATATAAGTTGTTAGAAGCTAATGGCCCTTCTGCCAAGTTTTTAGAAATTTTTAATTAAATATGTCTCTCATAAAGAATAAAGTAAAAAATAGATATAAGATCAACTATAGTTCCTTAATGTTCATGTATTAATATTCACTCATAAATGAAATAAAATGTTGATCTGGTATATCTTCATTTTTTTATTTCGATGTGTGTTATCATCGCTATCTTCATCTCAGTAATCACTTTTTTCAGAAATTGTTTGGAAAAATTTTTCCAAACATTCATCTATCAAAAAGAATATAAATTGAGCATTTGATGAATTCTATATAATTAAAAAAAATGAATTGAATACAGAAGTACTCGACGATTGCTTGATTGATTTCGAAACTTTCTTCAGCCAAAACTGTAAATATTTTATGAATTTCATATTATTCATATTATGAACTTCATATTAAAAAGAATGAATTAAATACGGAAGTACTCGACGATTGCTTGATTGATTTTAAAACTTTCTTAACGACAGGCCGGAGTAGAACCTAATACCGACCGAGTAACAATTGAGTTGTTTGTTATTTACTCAAGTATTAATCGGTGTATCTTCAAAATAATGGTTGATCGCAATAGATATTATTATTATGAATATCTATGCAGAAGAAAAAAAAATCTACCGATTTGTTTTTGAGAAAAGTAAGGAACGCCGAAGTAAAAGATTATGTTTATAATATTTTCGCGTTCCTTACTTTTCTCAAAAACAAAGTGATAGATTTTTTTTTTCTTGTGCATAAATATTTGTAATAATAATATCTATTGCGCATAACCTTCAATTTGCAGATACACCGATTAATACTTGAGTAAATAACAAAAATGCCAATTAGACAAGGACAGCGAATCCGGCCTGCTCTTAAGCAAAAACTAAAGATAAATCAAATAAAAAGTATAAACTTTATGATGATATTTCAGTACTTTCGAAAGCTGAAATAAAAAAAATATTATGTATTGGGTAAAATAAAATATTTAGAAAAAATGTTCTAAAGAATACTATACTATTCAATACCTGAACTCGCCTAAAATATACTTTTTTAAAAGTAATAATAAAGATTAAATAGTATTTTCTTATTTATTTTACAAATTGATCTATTTATTAAAGCGCAGATTTACAATTGTTTTAAATTTAGTTAAAATATAATTTTAGTTTCTAAAATTATTTATATTTATACATATTTTTCAAGTGTGTGTATATATAAATATATATACCTTTTTTTATTTTTCGTATTTTAAATGTATGCTTTAAACACATTTTCTTCTATCTACGTATATATTAAAAAATATATGTTTTGTTTGTATATAAATAAATAGAAAAAACGCTAAAAATAACGCTGCTTTAAATTATATAACAAGATTATAATTTAATTCAATCTAAAACAATTGTAAATCTGGGCTTTATAAATAAATCAATTTATAAAATAAATAAGATATAACAAAAATTCATAAAAATTGATGTGATTAGCATACCGGTGCAACGTACATTATATATGTACGTAGTATAGTCTTTATATAGACTATATAATAAGAGAATAGTATAAAATTGGGAGTTCGGAGGATTGTGACTCCGAGCTCCCAAGCTAAAAGTCGCACGATGCGCGAAGTGCTGATTTGGCACTTCGTCGCGAGCAACTTACATCGTCGTTTTAGACGACGAGCGTGAGACCATCGCCGGACGCACTAGAGTAAAGTCGTAACTAGTCTCTCTCTCTCATATTATATTATATTCTGTTTTATAATAAATATTAAATCACTTCACATTAATTCTCACTCCAATTATTTGCATCCTCACACTCCCCACAGGAGTGCGTATCAATAAATCTCACGTAACATTTTTTGGTGGCAGCGGTGTGAGATACGCAAAGAGGATTTTAGCAAAAAAATTTTTTAATTTTTTTAAGAAATAAACTTAACAAAAAAAGAAACGCGTCGGATAAAGTAGAGAATTTTTTTTTTGAGAGAGAGAGAGAGATAATTTGATTATTTGAATATATCGAGTAAATACATTTTTTTAGCGAATTTTTTTTATTAAATATTTTTGAAAAATCGCGTCGCGAGTTAACAACGCAGAAGATCTAAACGAGAGTAAGGAAGGAAGGACGTCCGAAAGTTTATTATCCGAAGAAATGAGAGTGCTTTTTATCACGTTGCTCACTCTCTGCTGCAACAAGTAAGTAAAAATTATATAATTACATATTAAAGTGTCCCAAGGGGTAGTATAGCTTCATAAAGTAAATAAAAATCGATTTCGTCATAGAATAAATAAAGTTAGAATATTGGTTTTGAAAAAAAATCGTTAAATAAAATTGATTAGTGCGTGAAATAATTACGTAAAGCAGCAGTGTCCGCCCGTAATATTCAAATATTAAAAATTGTAAGTAATGTTGTGGAAAAAAGGATAATTCTAACAAGTGCATACGTGAAAGGGAAAAATATTTTTGTTTTCATCAATTTTTATCAGTTTTCTTAGTAAAATAAAATAAATTTTTGTCATTTGTGTGCCGAAAAAAATAATAGTTATTGCCGTAGATAGAAAAAAAGGGAGCTCATAGTCTAAATTTTGGAAAATAATTAAATAACAAATTTCATAATTAACGTGATTTGTAGAAATGTTTTTATGTCATTATTTACTAACAAATCAGCGCGCATAAGAGAATGTAAGCGTTTTGCCTTCTCACGCGTAATTTAAAGAGTAAAAATAAAAATTCTAAGAAAAAGTTAAATTGTGAAATCTCATTTATCGAACATGTTACTCATTAACTTATTTTCGAAAACGGACGAAAAAGCGAGACGTAGGGGGCGCTCCTTATATCCTATAAGAAGTCCTCGCAGCGAGGAGTATGGAATAAGAGTTGTAAGCGAAAACAGCGATGATCCTATAGCTTCGTGTTCGTGCGGGAAATTCATGCCGATTTACGATTTGGGAAAAACACAAGTATGGGGCGCGCTGGAATTGCTAGGTGGGTCGGAGGAAGCAATGAAAGAAATGAGGAGAAGATATGCAATAGCAGCATCGCAAGGACCCGATGTGCCAAAAACTACATCAGAAATTGTGAGAGGGATTGACGAAATGAGACGGGATATCGGTAGAGAAATGGCAATCGGTGCAATGCAGCGGACGAATGTAATAAAAACAAATAGTGAAACAGAATCAAGTATGCAGTTAAAAAGAGCGGAACAGTTTGGAGCGGCGGAAACTCATAAAAAAGCAAGTGCATGGATGACACCGGGATTAAACGCAAACTTAAATTCAGAACAACTAATTTTTCCGTCAATGCCGTATAATGGCACTTCTCTAAATACAAACTTTTCACAAAATAGCCCGCAAACATGGAATAACATATCAACGCAAACAAATACATAATTTTAATGCACCAATGAACCCTAATTACGCAATGAATGCACAACCAATAAATTCAGCGCCGGGAATGCAGCATTTTCATAATACGCCTTATTTATCGTTACATCAAGCAATCAGACAAATTCCAACCTTTGACGGCAGCGAAGATAAATTCCCGTTATTCTGTTCAGTACTGCAAAGCATAGTAAATAATTTCGGGCCAGGCTGTCAAATTATCATTATGTACGAGTCAGCTACAAAACTCATTGAAAAAGCAGCGGATGTTTTCACGGTGCGCTTGATACAATACGAGTCGATAGAAGCTCTTATAGCAGACCTAAAGGCACAGTATAATAACGTAACAATAATAGAAGATTTATCTACACAATTAAAAGTGATAGCATAGCAGAAAAGCGAGTCAGCAACAGATTTCGGCGCACGTGCACAAGCTTTATTGAATCGATAGTAGGTAAGCTGTAAGGATTCTGGAACAGGGCGCTACTAGCACACAAAGTGTGCTAGTAGCGCCCTATACTTAGCTTCTATAAGGTAAGTATTTTCAAAATTACCTACTAGTTGAGACGCAGTTTCTAAAATTTTTTATACTTAATGTTAGTGCTTGATGATTGCACTTTATTAGAAACTTTTTCAAAATGTTCTTTCCATTGTGTTTTATCTTTTTTATTATCGGGAGGAAGAAGTTTTGCATGTTCTGAGGAGTCGCACCCCTTGTTCGTTGAACTTTGACTCTGCCCCATGTTGAAATGAAACTGAATCACGATGCGTCTCTTATTTATAGTCAATTTTACTCCCACTCTATAAACAAATTTTCCAATGTTGGGCGGCATTCGGTAAGATATTTTTTCATAAGTCTAACGTTATGAAGAGCGCAACTAGCCTTATAGGCTCCATTATGATGTGGACAAACTGCAACCATTTTTATTTCATCCAATGGCGGAAAACCCATTTCTGCAATGTCACGAACATTAAATTTAAAGCGTTCTAACCATGCTTTCTTAATAGAGCCCATTACTAAGACTTTAGCAGCATCACGTAATGCTTCTCTAAGTATTTTACCAATTTCAGTATATGGAATGTCTCCTGAATTCCAAGATAATCCGTGATAGTACTGCTCTAACCAAATATTTTCTCTTTTATACTTATCCGATAGTCGACGCCAGGGATAAGGTTTCTCAAATAGAAGTACTAAAGGCTCAGTATTACCTTCAAGAGGAACTATAGCCAATTCTCTGAGTATATGGTCGTTGCCAGGCTGTTTGAAGCCTTGCATATCTAATAAGTATTCCATTAGACGAGCTTCTTCAGGTCGACGGACAGGACAGGTTGACGGATTAAACAAGCTTCCTCATGCTACCGCTGACAGGATTATACTGAACGATACGATCATGCAAGATTAAGCAGTAAGCGGATGTTCCAGCTGGAAAATTTTCTCTTGATTCAAATTTCAAACGCACGTCCACGGGAGCAGTTTTTAGTGATTCATTTTGCTTAGAGCAATCGATCACAATCAGAGGCATGTATCTGATGTAATGTTCCTTTTTCAGCATAGGCTCGATGTCTTTTTCATAGTATGCACTTTAAAAGTTGGCATACATGTCATATAATATTGCATACTGATTGTGGTTTATGTCTAAGTTTAGATTTCCATATGGATAGTATTGAGAATTGAGAAATAGCTTTACATTGCTGATGTAGCAGTGATCAAAACAACTTACGTTAACATTTCTTTGACTTTTTCGATTTGTTTGAAAGCCTAATATAACAGAGCAGGGTTTTTCTAATTGATTAGAAGTTTTGACAGTCCAAACGTGTTTAGATGTGGTAGGAAGCAGTGGATACTCATACAGTTCCCAACTACGAAAACTCATATCAATCGGTTTATCCTTTTCAATATGATTTAATATTTGTATTTTATAAGCATTTGATACTACGATGTAAGGCATGAGCCACTTTATCTTTGTTAATTGAATTTGGAACTCTTCAAATTCGTTTCCTTGAGCTGCTGCTGCTTGTGTCTGTACAACAGCATTCAAGTCATTTCTCGACCTTGTCAGAATGAGTTCATGTTTCACATTTACTACGATTTTACGATAATTTTCAGCAAATCCAAGAATCATGCTCAGAGGAATGGACACATCAAAGTAACCTGCAGTGTTTGTCAATTGCAATGTTTCTTCGACGTCAAGCAATCCAGCGTTTTCAATAATCAAATTTTGACCGGGATTAAGGGAAATCCAACCTTCCATCAGAGTAGTCAAACCTACATTTTTGCATTTGTCGATTTCCACTGCATTGATCTCATAGCGTATTTCTTCAAACATATGGCAGATGGCATTGTTAACTAATTTCGTATTAGTAACGACATTTCCATTGCTTTTAACTAGCCTACCACAAATGTGTAGTGAACTGCGTGATGGTAAGAGGCACAAATTTTGATGTTGAATAGCAATGCGAATTTCGTCGCTGTTATTGAAGTTGGATGCTGAATATGGTTGATGTGCGTGTATTTCGTAATGCTCTACAGACTCATCAAACTTTACGGGGGACTTTATGCTCAGTATTCCTTCCATTTTTATTTTTCTGCAAACAACAAAAGAAAACACAAGTTATTTTCCACAAGCTACGACTCTTAGGCCGAGACTCTTTAAGAATTGAATGTTTCGCCGTGTTAGCGCTTTGTCTGCTTTTCGCCGACTGATGACTGGGCGCCATCGTGAACTGTTTATATAGCCTCTTCTAACTTTAGAATTGTATAAGATTCCCATCACGTTTGTTTCAGATGTAATCTGACAGTAATTATTTCTCCTCGAAAATTAACTAATTGTCCGTCTTGATCGACTAAACGCACTTAAATGTGATCTATGCTTTTGACGAGGATCGGAAGGTAAATGACTGGTGACGGAACTTCAATGATCTTATATCCTGGCGGTACTGCTAAAAAAAACTCGTGTATTGTGTGTACTCGTTGACCGTTTATGTAGGCACCCGAGGTGATATTACACTCAACTCGTAGAGCGTTGACTTTCAATATAGCTACTGGGAGATCGGAGTCGTGAGTAATTTCTGCTGGGAGAACGCGTTTAGTAAAACCCAACAAAGCGCCAATAGAATCTGGCGGTCTAAAGTCGATGGAGTGGTTGCACGTTATTACACTGCGAAGCGTATTACTATTAGGTTTTATACTAATTGAGATACCCTTTGAGGCTAGTGCCTCGCGGAGGTAGTATTCTATATCTGCTATTTCGTAACTACCTGTAGGTAGAAGAACTTCTTCTGTACCAACGTAGAATTTATTATTACCAGCGTCAATGTTTGGTATTGAATTAAAGGTTGAAAGTCCAACCAATCCTAAAACGAAGTTCTTTTTCTTTGAAAGCTCGATCGGTGGAAAATACTGTGCTTCGAGTATGGATGATTTATTAGAAAGACTCAACGGCAAAGAATTCTCCATGCTTGCTGAATTACTAATGAGTTAGTGTCTGTGCATACTCATCTTATATAGCATTTAGTTTATTACTTAAGAACATTAAGCACAGATGACCACAATTGAACGAGTCAAAGTTCTGATATCTTTCCGGATTATACTTTATTTCATCGACTCCTAAATACATCATTAAATTCCAAGGCGGTTAAAGATCACCAAAACTATCAAAATAAACAACATCGTTCCCATGCTTTTTATACGCTACCCAATGTGTACCCGGTCCATCTGCATCATCGAGATTAACTATAGCTGACTCATGATAACGTGGGCCGTTTTTCGGTAATGCATTTCGCATAAATACTTCTCGAAAATTTGGAATTTTCAATATCTTAGCGTATTTTGTGATATCTGCATCGGTAAGTGCTCGGTTCGGTAACCTTATCTCGAGGGACTTTTTTTTTCTTAAACCTCTACCATTGAATGGCTTTAGGTGAAGGCCAAGTCCTGTCTTATGCGGTTTCAAATAAAGACCTTTACCGAGAGCTATTTTTTCCATTTTCTTATTATGTCTTTTATTCTCCTCTAGAAGATTTTTTGCAGCTTTCGCATCGTTAACTGCTTTGGCTATTCCAGCAGCACCTCTTGCGATGCCACCAGCAGCACTCAATCCAGCCAATAGTGGCATAAGAAACGGTAAAAATCCACCAATTTTAGACGGAATAGGTAATATGCGAGGAATCTTAACGTTCTTTTTACCACCACCAGCTTTAATAGCTCTGCATGCACCCTTCAAGGCTGACATAATGACTTTACGAGCACATTTGCTAGGAACGATTGACTTAAAAGCAGCTTTCACTATATTATTTAGACTTGTCATGGTTGGCTTCTTTTTCTTTCTTTTTCTTTTATCTCTTCTTTTTTTCATTCCCATACCAAATTAATTTCATAGCGTTTGTAACAGCGTAAGCAGCCGCTTTTTCTCCAAATGTTGCGTCTTTAGAAATTACCCTTTGCAGGGCTTTGTTTGCTAATTCTTTGTCTGCAGCGTTTCTGGCTTCAATGTTCTCACGATTTTTCGAATAAGCTATATCGTGTTCCTTACACGTTTTGTCGAGAGGATTGATACCTGGATCTCCTTGAGCCAACCGTTTAGCTAATTTTGTACCAGGACCACAATACTGATATCCAGGAATATGAAGTTCGATTGGAAGGCTGTTAATAATTTGTTAAGAAAACCACGCCCACGTCGACGTTTTCGATAGTGTACGATCATCACCTTACGGAGACTACACGAAGACTAATGCTCATGAGGGCATATAAGCTCTCTATTTATACTGAATCGAACAGTTGAACTCTTGATTGAATAGTAACCACATGAAATTTAAAAAGCAATCTATCAAGCTCCCGATAGTGAATTTTGACACTGTCGTGGAACAAGACAAGAAGCCGAAGAGACATGGAGAGTTACTTTCAGACAGCATTCGAGCTGTGTTTTGTGGACCATCTATTTGCGGGAAAACTAATAGTTTGCTTGCCATAATTGCACATCCTAACGGACTAAGATTCGAGAATTTATATGTCTACTCTAAGTCTCTTTATCAACCAAAGTATAAGTTTCTGAAGCAGCTTCTTGAACCAATAGATGGCATACAATACTTTCCATTTAATGAACATGAATCAGTCATATCACTGGATGAAGCGTTACCAAATTCTATAATGATATTCGATGACGTGGCCTGTGAGAAACAAGATAACGTCAGAGCATATTTCTGCATGGGTAGGCATAAAAACGTTGATTGTTTCTATCTCTGCCAATCTTACGCTCACGTACCAAAACATCTTGTAAGAGATAATGTTAATTTATTGGTGATATTTCGGCAGGATGACAAGAATTTAAAACATTTATATGACGATCATGTGAATTCGGATATGACTTATGTGCAGTTTAAAAATTTATTTTCACAATGTTGGTCGGATGATAAATATGGTTTTTTAATGGTTGACAAAGATAGTCCGATCAACGCGGGCAGGTACAGAAAGGGCTTCGACTGTTTTGCTATAAATATAGAGCGTACTTAGTATTATTGTAACAATCTGCGATTGAACGCTGAATCGTTAAGATGTCTGATTCTCAACGAAAGAAAGATATACTTCATCAACTTATAAAAGCACGAAATGCCGTTAAGCGAAAATATAATTTGTTGAAGTATGGAAAGGAGAATTTCGAAAAAGCAATAGAACAAACTTTCAAACCAATAGTCGATCCACTACAGAAACTTGTTCAAACATCTGCTATTCATCCTGAGACCAAAGAAGGAATCACTGAAACTATGAGTACCAATGAAACGATCAAAAACTCTTATATGGAGTCCGATGGCTCATTCTTGAACGATACTGTTATACATCAAACGGACACGGAATTCAAATCAGCTCAGAGTGAAGGTGACGAAGATGATCATGTTAACAAATACCTTCTTAAGCTCAAACGAAATGAAACTAACGATTTGGATAAGATTTATGGTGTTCGTAAAGAAGGCAATAATTATCGAATAGGAGACTCGTCTATTCACTTTGAAAATGATCTCATGAGGGTCAAGGATGTCAAATATCCGAAAACAGAGGGGTTATTAGAACTGCTTTTTGTAAAACAACCTGATCTAAAAAAAGTAAGTTCGGATGATAAGCAAAATTATAAACATATTCTTGAGGCTACAAGTGCTCACAGGAAACGTTTCAAAAGTAATGAATCGCTCCGTGTTCACAAAAACAGTAATAAATTTAAGACTTTAATAGCTCCTATGTTCAAAACTGGCTCTGGTTTATTACCTAAATACAAAATTGCAAGAAAAAATACGAGAATGGACTACATCTACTGGGATGATCCCAATGAACTCGTTGATCGATTGCGATTACTCATTGCTGAGCAAGAAGCTGGAAATCGAAGTCATACTAATGAGATTCACTCTATCATCGAAGAACTGCGTGAAGCTGCCTATATATATTGAGATGTAACTGAATCTTTGACACATTTTCAAGATGAGTGTTGGCGTGTTTGGACGCAACCTTAAACGGAGTGAAGGTGGTCGAGGCTCGCTTGGTGTAGGATTTAAAATCACATCTGATGGTCAATATGATTTGGATAACAAGAGGTTATGCAATGTGGCATTACCTAATCAACCAAACAAAGCCGTGAATCTTGGAACTTTACAGCGCATCATACGAGTAGAAATAGAAAAAGTCTTGAATATTTTGCTTCCTTTGAGAAGTGATCATAAAAATTTGGATAAAATTGTAGATGAGCTTGTTAGTAGGCTTCTTCAAAACGATGAGGAACTCGAGAGTATAAAAGAAGCATTGTCACAACTAATTCATAACAGTCATTCAATAACTATTGATGCAACGACAAAGAGTAGTGGAAGAGCTTCATAAGCCTGCTCGTCGAAATTATCCTCGGCGGAAGTTCGATGTGCGAGGTTTAGACGAAACATGGCAAGCAGATCTAGTGGAAATGCAAGCTTATTCCAAGGAGAATAAAGGCTTCAATTACATGCTTACCTGTATAGATGTATTTTCAAAATATGCATGGGTCGTTCCTGTAAAGCAAAAAACTGGGAAAAATGTTACAGAGGCAATGGAGTCTATTCTGCGCAAGGGTCGAGTACCTAAAAATTTACAGACAGATAGAGGCAAGGAATTCTATAACACGAATTTTCAAAGTCTTATGAAAAAGTTTAAAATTTATTTATATTCAACGTCTCGCAATCTCAAAGCTTCTATTTGTCAACGTTTCAATCGTACATTGAAAAATAAAATGTGGCCACAGTTCAGCCTACGTGGAAATTATAAATGGCTCGATATCTTACCTGAATTAATAGCAGCTTACAATGATACAAAGCATCGAACTACCGGTGTGAGGCCAAACGAAATCACTGCTAACAAGGAAGGAGAAGTTCTTAGACGCTTTAATAAAAAAAAAGTTATTTCTACTAAAAAGGCTAAATTCAAAGTTGGTGATAAAGTAAGAGTGAGTAAAGTTAAACAATTATTTGAGAAAGGATATACACCCAACTGGTCTACGGAGATATCCACAGTAAGTAAAGTCGCAGCAACGAAACCAGTAACTTACCATCTTAAGGATTATTAAGATTAACCTATCACTGGTGGCTTTTACGAACAAGAGCTGCAGAAAGCAATGTATCCTGACATGTATCTTGTAGAAAAAGTTGTTAAAAAACGTGGTGATAAATTCTATGTAAAATGGTTGGGATTCGATAATTCACACAATAGCTGGAACGATAAATTTGATATTTAAAAATGAATAAAGAAAAAATGGTAAGGGCCCCCACCTACGCCCCCTACCTGTGAGGAACAACCTATGAATTCATCATTTGCTAATCTTATACGATGAATGAGTTCGCTGTATAGGATTAACTCATGACTCGTTTTCGGAATACTTGAAATTCTTGATCATTTGCAACGACGATTCTTAGCCCAAATTTTGTACTTACTTTTCTAATCTCCGTTACCATGTATTTTGGTCCTATTTCCAACTCAGATAAACTTTTCTTTGGAAGATAGGTGCTGGCACAAATTCTATTCAACATAGCTAAGTCCATTCTGAAAAGCAAGAAATTGATATACTTTTTGTAATAAACAAAAAAAATAATCTAAGTACTTACCTTGCCATGTAACTATTTTCTTCCTTAGACTTTAAAAAATTTTTAGACTCGTAGCTTCTTGTTCGAAGGTTGTCCGTCTTCTTGCTCGTCGACTGAACGAATATGCTCTGAACTCGGTGAGCGCTCCTTATGTAGACCTTCCCCCCTCTCAGTAGCTGCCTCCACTGCTTTGTGCAGTCCTTCTGTCTCCTCAGCTGCCCCCACTACATCTGAGATTGGCTCCCCCTCCTCTTCGAATAACATCGCTGCTCATAGAATAACTTCATCGTCCTCGTCAGGCATTATGCTGTAATGCCCCCAAGGAAGTGTGTCAGTGCTGCTTGAAAGCAAGATACGTTTGTCATCATGAGGACTTAGAGCTATTTTCTCTTGTCTCTCCGTTTGAATAATGTGAAATTTAGATTGTATGTTATTCCGATAACATTTTACCGTGAAGTTGTTGAAAAGACAAGTTCGATAGTTTTCAAAGTCGATTCGTGTTTTTAGAACAGCTGCTTTGATCCTTTTTGCTTTTTTAATAGGTTTCACGTTCTGGATACGAATGGCATACATTTTACTACGTAAACCAATGAATTCCATCATTACATTCCCACTACATTCATCTTTTATAAGGCCGATGACTTTTTTATTCTTACAAGGTAATCCAAATTGATTTTCTACAGGATAGTCTGACGTATCGAACTTGTCAATATCCTTCTTCATAATTTCATATATATCGACTCCTTGAATCTCATATGTAAGACTGTCTGTATCTATGTATAAGAGCTCACAACGATCACCAATTTATCGTTTCATATACGAATAGTGAAAATCGTAAATGAGTGTCTTCGATATGTCAAGCACGCAAAGTCCAATGTAGATAGGCTTTCTAATAGCGATCGATGTTCGAGCAAGTTGTACTGCAACAAGATTTTCATCAAAGATTAAACGACTGTGAAAATTCGGTTTAGTGATTAATGCCTCTGCACCATAACGTCCAGTCCACTTATTAACAAGTTTTACGTCGACTCGTTTTCTCCCATTTTCCATGGTTTTGCCGTATACCGCATTAATCATGAGTTTAAAAAACAATTTTTAAACTTATTTCGTGCCCCTTTTTTCTTTCGTTTTTTTTTTTCGTTCCCCTTTCTTCTCAATGTTGAGATCAACATACGATTTTAACCAATCACTTTGCCGAAACTGTAGCACGCGATGAACCTTTTTTAGAATGAGTCCGTGCTTAATGGCTTGCTTGAGTGCTCTATAATGTATAACATAGCGTTTTTTATCATGCAGAGTAGTTAAAAGTTTCTTCTGCTTACCACCACGAGGAACTTCATGATCTAGACACAAAGGAAGAGCTTTATGACTATCGTGTAATGCTACTGGATAATCTAAATCTACTCTAAGATGAAGCCAATATCTGAATCATCTGGAATATCAAGTAAATTCTTTTCATTGAAATTACGAGCCCACTTGAGATCATTGGTCGGTAGATACTCCGTCATAGCCTATCCATACAGATTATTGGCATCATAATACATAAGATATTTCTCTTCTTCATTAGGATTGTAGTCTTCACCCATGAATTTATTATTTGCTTTTGCATACCTGTTACTACATTGACTAACACCACCTCTTATACCTTTTTTAATAAACATTAGCATGTCTATATGTGTTAAGAGTTCAAGTTGAGCTTTTGTATATTTTAACATAGCATCCCATGTTAAACCAGGAGTTGTGAAATAATGTGCGGGATCCAATCCATATGCAGCAATACATGTAGACCTAAAGTTTTCAAAAATATCAGTCAAAAGCAGTACATCTGTCTTAAGATACAAATCCGAATATTCACCGAGTGTCGTAATACCAAATGTTTCCCATACACATTTGGCATGATCATAGTTAGCTTGAGCGATATCACTCTCAGTGAGCTTACTGAAAAAATCATCTTTAGATGGCAGCTGCTCATCTTTCAACTTATCGAAGGAACTTACATAATCGTAAGGGAAAATGCCTTTTCTTAACAACAACTCAATTTGATTTGTTGAGTAACCACTCTTCTGAAATACTGAACTAGTTATATCAAGTTTATCCAAATATGATGCAAGTTTTTCGAGAGAGGATGGCATAAACCTGAACGAATCTAAGAATCTAAAATTGATGTCACTATTTTTCACATATTTTGTGAATGATATATAACGTTCTTTGTTCTCTGCAATAAGTTTTACACGTCCCTCCAGAGTAGAAGCAATCGCAAGTTCTTTTATAATGAAATGTGAATCATAACGAGTCAAATTATGAAAGATTATTGGTATAAATCTAGCATCTTTAAAATTAATGTTACAGGCTTCATGAGCAGCTCCTCTATACCTAAAAATAAATTATCTACTATAAACATAATAATGATGATGAGTAAAAAGAAAAAAATGACAGCATACCGTCCCGTAAGATGGCAATGATCTCTAACTTTTTTATCATTTTCCAAAAACACTTTCTTACAGATGTGACACTCTTGAGCTGCTATAAATCCTTCTACTTTTTCAACTGTGAGCTCCAATGGTATTGGATTTTCATACAATGTTTTTAATTCATCAACCAAGCCCTTGAGTTCCTGGATGAACCATTCAGCAGGAGTCAAAGTACCTACTTCTAGCTGTCTATAACTTTTATAGGTGGATCTTTCATCATCGAAACTACATTTAAGGTAATAACCAATGCTGTAAGCCTGATGCTGTTGAAAGGCCCGTGTATCGTCTTCTACGGGTTTTAAAAGGCATTCAAAATCTGCATAAATCACGTATGGTACTTTTATTTGTCGATGATAGCCGTTAAAGAAAAGGAGATTATTTTCTTTTGAAGGCAACTGAATTCTACCCTTGTTCAATACTGCACAGTCAATCTCGTGATTTCGTAATCTTTCTTCTTTATTGAAAAAATGTAAACATTTGTCACAAATGTAATGCTGTTTTTTTATTATCTGTTAATTGCTTCCTTACCAATCGTGATAAATTTTGTATCCATACATAATGAAATCGTGGCTGAACCCTTGCATTATCATCATCATCATCTTTATTTTCTTCTTCATCTTCATCGATATAATGATCTTCGAGAAGAAGTACATTTACGTGCCGCTCTTTTTTTAGAAAGGTTACATGACAGGGATGCACTTTATAAGTCTGTCCGCTTTTTTTCAAAATATATAAATTTATAGAAATATCATTTTGCTTTTCAAATTTACTTATTTGTTTCGGCATCACTGGGAACTCTATCCCGTTAAAATTAAGATTCTTTGCGAAGCGATAGTATAAACTTACTCGATGCGCATTATGTTCTTGAGGATACAAGGCGGATAAAACTGTCCATTTGAAACATTGATCATCGTCATTTTGTACATTGACGCAGGCTTTCTTCTTTGAAATTTCGATTGATAGTGCAATGTAAGAACTACCACTTAATGGATTAAATTTATTAATATTTACTGCTAGACTTAAAATCTCTCGCAATGTCCATCCAGAATCTTTTTGTTCGAATTCTTCTATTTGTAGTAAAATCGGCTGTCTCACATGCTCGTCAAACCTCTGCTTGATATCCGTCGTTTGATAAATTGATGCGTTTTTAGTATTGAAGTATTTCACCTCGGCAATTACACCTTCACTTTTCTGTATTATATATTCAGCTGATAATTCAGTGTTAACTTTTAAGGCATTGTACTCATTGAGGGCAGTCGCAATTTTTGATTCAAAGAGAGTTTGAGCATTGTTCATAAACGAGACAATATCCAGATGTGCAAGATTCGTAATGACACCAGACCTTATACGTCTCACGAGTGCCGATAACATATCATCCCATTGTACTCTTTCGTTCAATGGTTTCTCTTGATTCCTCCCGGCCTCTTATTCTGCATCGAGTGTTGGTAATGTTGGATCCTGCAATCGCCCACCTGTCTTCAACAAATTCCAGAGCCTGCACTGAATCGTAAGAAGATGTGTCATAGACGTTTCACATTTTTTCTTCTTCGATCTGCATAGTTCAGCCGCCATAAACGCTCTCAGCGTGCGTATAGCCTCCATGTTTAGATCCAACCATGATTGTATATCGCTTACGTCAGCATCACCTTTCTCAACGTAATCCAGAGACTTCCAGAGTAAATTCACTGTCTCAGCAAAATCCTCCGGAGAACTCATGGCAACCTCTCTTTTCCTATCGGGGAGGATTTGATGCACTCGCTCCTCGGCAAAGCCCTTGACTTCTAGCCTGATTGTGTTGATGAATGTAGTCACGTTATGCCAAAGAAGTAGTTGTGTTGGGAGAATGTACTCTCAGCGACCTCTCTGATCCCTTGACGTTATCTTCGACTCGACTATAGACCTTAGCTCTAAGCTTTGAGGTGGGGGATGGGTGGGGTTAGGGACCCTCTAGGAAGGGACAAGAAAATGTTGCCGCCATACTGATCTAAACCGGAAAGGAACGGATAAAGTGCTTATAGAAAACATCACGGGTCGTCTTTGTGGGAAATATTTATTTTCTCTTTCTAACATATTACTTTCTTTTGTAGTTACCGGTTTAGATCTCTTGTTTTTAACAGCCAATAGAAAACGCAGAACGAGGTTTTCAGTCCCTTTCTAGAGGGTCCCTAGGTGGGGTGTCCTCTCAGCGACCTCTCTCGGACTCCTCTATCAGCCACGGTTCTATGAAGAAGTTGAGCTGGTGGGGGTATCCTCTCAGCGACCTCTCTCTCTCTCTTGGACTCCTCTATCAGCCACGGCTCTGTAATGAAGTTGAGCTGGTGGGGGGTGTCCTCTCATCGACCTCTCTCTCTTGGACTCCTCTATCAGCCACGGCTCTGTGAAGAAGTTGAGCTGGTGGGGGGTGTCCTCTCAGCAACCTCTCTCTCTCGGACTCCTCTATCAGCCACGGCTCTGTGAAGAAGTTGAGCTGGTGGGGGGTGTCCTCTCAGCGACCTCTCTCTCTCTCTTGGACTCCTCTATCAACCACGGCTCTATGAAGAAGTTGAGCTGGTGGGGGTCGTCCCACCAGCTCAACTTCTAATAATCACCCAATATTCTCGTTGTGAAGGAAGTAGCTTTGATTTCTGTCAAAAAGGATGCACTACCAACGGTTTACCATTTCCAACCTCCTTGTAAATGGACGGAGCTGCATGATGAAGAAAAATGCGTGAATCGATGGCTAGAGATACATTATCATGGAATACCATGACAATCAGGCATGAGTGCTTACAGTCAAGTAGGCCAAGTATTGGAAGGTAGTTTGAAAGATGCTGCAAAGATTTTTGTTAAGGGTCTTGAGAAGAAAAAGTGGTTAGCCGAAATTTTTCCAAGAAAGTAAGTATATATTATAAATAAAATTAAATGATGATTTATCTAATATAACACAACTTTGCAGGTTTATTTGTAATATGGACGAAATGGAGTGTCCTTCATTGCGGAATATGGAAAAGAATTCTGTAAATTGTATGCTTCATGTATTTTGCAGGAAACCAACATGTGCGGTAGAGAACGTATACGTATATACATATTTATGTATATAGAAGCATACCGGCATCTATTCCAATATTTACATTTATATACACAGACATAACGCGCATATATACAGGCATCTATTCTAACGCTTACATTCGTATACACAGACATAACGCATGCATATATATATATATATATATATATATATATATATATATATATATATATATATATATATATAGAAGCACACAGGCATCTATTCAAACGCTTGCATTCATATACACAGACATAACGCGCATATATATAAGCATACAGACATCTATTCCAACGCTTACATTCATATACATAGACATATAAGCATGCTATCAATTATATACAAAGAAGCATACAGACACCTATTCAAAACTCTAACACTCATATACACAGATATACACTTAAGCATACATTTATTTACATTCATACAAGGAATTAAATTATTGGGTTCATTAAAACATATTTTATTATAATTACAATGTATACAAAATTAATATATTCCATTTTTAATATAAAATTCAGTCTATATAAAAACTTACTTTATATAAAAATTAAAAAAAAATAAATCTATACATAAAATAAAATTTAGATAATAAATAATTAATAAAAATAAAAACTAAAAATTTCACAATCAGAAAATCTGGGCCGCATCTTTTTTTTTTCCTCTTCGATGTTGCCACGCGTGCCGGTCTTGTAGGTATACGAATCCAAGGTGCAATTGATACCTCTAATCTTATCCATCCTTTGGATCTTCCTTTCCTCTTAATTTTGGATTGTCGCTGTTGCTATTCTTGCTGCTGCTGCTGCTCAACTTCGCTAGTCATGTCCAGATCCGGCATATGATAGGGTGTTGTCGGTGGTGGTGGCGGAGGCATGCTTGCAAGACGTAGCCACTCGCTACATGTAATACTGGACGGCATCGGTGGTGGAGGCATGCTTGCAAGACGTAGCCACTCGCTATATGTAATACTGGACGGCATCGGTGGCGATGAGTCTCCTGGCAGTGGTATCTTGGTAACATCCCATTTTGGTAATGGGATTTCGCACACCGGCAGTCCCTTAGAAGTTTGAGTCGGTGCTGCGAGAACGGGTAACTTATGCTAAAAGTTATTTTTGTTATTAATAAAATACCTAATTATAATAATATTAAATATAATTATTTATACTCACAGGAACATTGTTAAGTGAAAAAATTTCTGAAGGTGGCGTTTGTATAGATGTTGAAATCTTTTCAGCTTCTGCAGCAGCCTAAAAAGTTTTTAAATTATTAGAATAGAAAATTTTTTCCTAACTAAAATCAATTAAATAAAAAATAGTATATCATACACATAACAATATTTCAATTATTTGGAATTATTAGAAAATAATAAGTAAATTTAAGAATTTTGGGTTCCAAAATTATTTATTAAAATTTTTTGGTTTTTTATAGGAATCCAAATTTATTTCAATTAATCCAGTTAAATTTTCAAATAAATAAATAAATATCTTAAAAATTAATTAATTTATTTATTTATTTGAAAATTTAACTGAATAATCTTCATACTACAAGCTAATGCATTTCTTTTTAAAAATTCAGCAATTAAATGAAAAGGAAGTTAATATTTATAAGTAAAGGTATAGTGTCCGTTTTACATCTCCTTAAAATTTTATATTTTACACTAGTACAAACAGTTCATAAATATGTTAACGCGTTAATTGATAAATTTTTTTAATTGAAATTATTAAAATTATTTAAATGATAAATTTTTTCTAATTGAAATTATTAAAATTCTTAACTTACCATCTCAATCTCAATCTCCTCACAAAAAGAATTGTAATAATTTTTCATTGCCTTTGAAGGTGATGGAAAATCCAACTTCTCCAGAAATTCCTCGAGTTCTGCGATATGTTCTGTGTCCGGGCGCATCGTTGATAGCACATAATCATTCAAATTATTTTCGGTATCCTCTTGAAAGAGCGTTTTAATTTCGTTGAGCAGGATGTCGATATTATCCCTGTTTGCACTAGAGTTCACTCGACTTGTTACACACGACTGACTCTCTAATAATGAAAAGCAGCTTATTTTTCGTAAAGTCCAAAGATTGTCAAGAATTTCCCCGAATTACTCGTTTCAAAAAAAATTTTGGCTCAAACAAACAAGCCTTTGTTTTAGAGAAAACACATGTATTTTCACTGAAAAACTGCTTTCAATATTTCTTTTTCTCATACTATATTTAAGCTTTTTTCATTCACTTGATTATTAATGCACAAAATTTTTAAAACAAACACTTTATTATCGAATGATTTGCTTTTCATCACGTATACTTGTTTAAACATGCATTTTAATAACTTGCATTTTCAATACAATAAGACCACTTATAAATTTCACTTTGGGTTGAATATTTTTATACACTTATAAATATACACATGTATTTATAACTAAAATTAATACACTTCATTATAACATTAAAAACACTTTATTATAGCATCAAAAAACACGTTATAACTTGCATTTCAAACACATGCTTGCACTTATATGAATAATACACTTATATACACATTTAGTTTATATAAATTTCACTAACACTGAATAATTATACGAATACTACACTTACATTTAATTTACACTATTATTTGACTTTCCATTTAATGCTTAATGTACACGAATACTTTATTATTCTTATATGTTTTACACTAACACTGAATAATTATACACTTATATTTCACTTGCTAGAATATTTTTTTAAAAAATTTCATTAATACACTACATATTTTTATATACTTTATTCTTATATAATTTTCAGTAACACTGAATAATTAGACATTCAAATTTCATTTTTTATTAAATATTTAATTTACACGAATTCCACTTATTAGAATATTCTTTTATAAAAATAATACTATATTTTTTATAAAGAATAATCTATTATTCTCACATTTTTAACTAATAAAAAATTATTTTACACTATATAAAAAACTTATTTCACTACAAAGAGAATCATAAATCTTTCACGTAGAACAATGCCTTCATTCATGGGTGATGTATTTTCCGCTTTATGCCTTAGAGAACACACACATAGGTAATAAAATTTTATATTTTTCTCGAACCTTTTTTTTTGAACTTTTTTTTGAACTTTTTTCTGGCTTGAAACATGAAAACATTTCCATTCATTTCACTAACATATGTGCAGAATACTCCCGTAGAATGAAAAAAAAACATGATACGTCAAAACAGCTGCACGTGCGTCTGTTTATATTTTGTTCGAAACCGGCATACGCGTGATGATGCTATTCTACTTTATCGGTAAGCAGACAATTGCTGCTCGACTAATCGCGGCTACTTTCGGGAACGGTCGCGCTATATACAGTTTACTGAAGTAACTGATCAGTAGGTATCTAACATTTAAAAAGAGAGTCACTCACCTTAGTTGGTGCAGCAGTTGTACTAAAGCTATGGGACATAGTAACAGTAAAAAAAATTTTTCTTCTATACGAGAGACATTTCAATGTCATACGAATAGTTGATTATTGCATTTTCATCATTAACTAGGTTGATGACTGGTAAATAGAAGCAATTAATACTTCATACAAGTGATCAACGATCTACTTTATTGATTAATTGATTTAACTGGCTTGCCATGCAGTTACGCAACATAGAAACGGTCAATGATCTACTTTATCGATAAATAGATCGATAAATTGATTCAACTGGCTTGCCATGCAGTTACGCAACATAGAAAAGGTCAACGATCTACTTTATCGATAAATAGATCGATAAATAGACGCGACTGGCGCGCCATACAGAGCATGCAGCGAAATCTATCAATACACATCCAAAATAGCTATAAGGATTTTGGAATAGGGTGCAACTAGCACACTTTGTGTGCTAGTAGCGCCCTGTTCCAGAATCCTTACAGCTTACCTACTATCAATTATTAACAATTTACGATACATTGCCGGTATTAAACGTACAAGACCGATTAGCAAGGAAGCAATGAATAGAAAGAGACGCCTTACAGTATTATTTGTTCGGATTAATATCGCCCTTAGATATGCAAGTGTATTGCGAGAAACCTCAAACGCTAAGAAAAACTATACAACTTGCAGCTAATTTTAATAAACAAAAGACGCGACTTTTTGCACAGATGCAAAACTCATTTATAAACAGTCTGCAGCCCGTACATTCGGTAGCACAAAATACACAATCGTTATCATTATGGTCTCGACCGAATATTAATAACATGGTGCAAATGACACAAGATCAATATCAGTTACTAAATACAAATAAAGTGTATGATGCAAAAATAAAAGCGATGTAAGCTACACCTGTAAAGATAGAAACAGGTACAAGTGCAGTTAAATGTAGCTATTGTGACAAAGAAGGCCTATGCATTAAGAAAACATATGATAAAATACGGTGCGCTTATTGCGATAAGATGGGGCACGCGACAGCAGAGAGTCAAATACTAAGAAATGATGCCGAAAATGGTATTATTCATGCACAAAATAAAAATAATTTACAAAATGTTAATAATGGTAAAAGAAGTAAATCAAACGATAGCAAAAATTATACAAGCGGTCCGTGAAATAATTATAACAGAAGTAATTTCAGTAATAATTATGGCAGAAATAATTCCAATAATAATTATAACAATGGAAATGCTAATAAAAATTACAGAAATGGTTATAGTAGATTCAACAGTGGGTTCAATAGAAACAGAAATTATGACTCACGTAATAATGAATATAATTATAATGCTCAAGGACCGCCGCGTTATAATAATAATACACGTAATGATACAATAGAAATCGCAGTAGAAATAACAGTCGTGAGAGATATCAGTATAACAGAAACGAGAATCAAACGCGCGACCCGGATAGAGAACGGGACTCAAACGCAAATGGAAATGGAAATAATCAAACTAATAGAATGAGCGAGCCTTTGAACTCGCAGGATGTCCGCCACAATCCTCAGGCGCCAGCCGAGAATTAATTAATAATAATCAGAATATATTAAATAATAGTAATAATAAGCATGTAAAAGTTAGGCGCACAATAAACATGAAACTCGCGTGCGCAGGGCGTAATCCGCCTATTGTTAAACTTAAAAGTCGGAATTTAAAAAAAAAACTGCAAGATTTTATGTTGATTCAGGAGCAGATATTTCCGTAGTAAAGGCCACATGTATAAGTGAAAATACAAGTATAGATAAGCAGCATATTTTAGAGATTACAGGCGTCGTACCAGGGGAAATGTATACGTTAGGAAGACCAAATATGACTCTTCAAGGACTAAAGTGTGAGGTCCATATTGACCCAGATAGCTTTCCTGTAAAAACAGATGAGCTATTAGGCTGGGAAACTATTAGTGAGCACAACGGACATATAAATGCTGTACATAAGTGCATTGATTTTATAAAATTATCGATTTGAGCGGGTAGAAACGATAGAAATCCCTGCAAGAATGAGACGCGTTATAGCTGCGAAAGTTATAAATAATGATACAGAAGTAGGCTGGGTGCCTCTTCAGAACTTAGAGCCTAAAATATTATTTGGAAATTTCATTACAGAAAATAAAAATGGGAGAGCGTATGCAGTATGTATAAATACAAATCATAAAGATAGTTACCGATCATGAACCATTAAAACATTTTCATGCAAGCACAAAGTCTGATTTAAGATTCAATAGGTTGAAAGCAGCTTTACGAGGATATACTTTTGATGTTGTATATAGACTGGGTAGAAAAAATAATGCAGCTGACGCACTCTCTAGAAATCCAGTAATTGCAGACGGTGAAAAGAATCCTGAATTACCACGCGCAGAAATGTATCAATTAGCAGATAAGCAAGAAAAACAAGATCGAAGCACTAGAGGATGTGAACCGCCAGCAAGAATTTTTATCACACGTGCGGTGCATAAGAAAGGTGAAAATAAAACAAAACAAATGGATTCAAGTTCAGAAGATTTGGAAAATCCGAAAAAGAAAATTTTAATTCAAGACACAAGTGATGAAGCAGAAATCGAGAGTAATGCTGATTCAAAGGAAAATTGGAATCACGGGAAAAGAAAGAAAGACTCTTGGAAAAGATCAGCTTATAGAAGAAAAAGACGTAACAAGAAAGTATTGAAAACACGCAAAACTCAAGCAGATAGGAAGAAAGAATTAATTCAGGCTGAAAACATAATAAGTCAAGCGCAAGACGACGGTAAGCTCGCATACATGCGAAAAAGTACAAACATACGAGAAGGAATTCTTGCAGCGAGTACATTAGTAGATAAACCGCATGCAATGTCAGCAAGAAAAAAGCAGAGAACGAATGCAAGTGAGCCAGCAAACAAAACATCAAAAATTAAGAATAAAAATATGTTGAAAAATACTAATAACGGTTACGACACGGATTCATTAATAGAAATATTGGAATATAAATCTAAAACTGAAAAACAGGAAAACTTAGAAAATAAAAATCAAAGTGAGGAAAGTAGCAAGAAAAGTATATTAGAAATGATGCCGGAAATTTTAACAAAAATGCGTGCTCGATTTTTAGTTGATGTGCAAGAACGAGAGATAAATAGTAGAGATGGTGTACAAATAAATATTTGGGAAGAAACACCAGAAGAGGTAGCAGAAGCATTGAGAAGCAGTGCACCTCAAGATGCGGTTAATCAAACAGATATTAATGGAAAAAAAAAATTTCTTTCACATATGCAAAAAAAATACTACCAGCTAGTGCCAAGTATAAGCTCAGAAAAAGAAAAAGAGAAAAAATCGTTAAGAATGAACTCTGATGCTGAAATTATAAACAATGAGATAGACGGAGAATCATATTTTGAGGACGAGTTTGAAGTAAAGGATACAAGTGAAAATCAAGAGAAAGAAATTATAAGTGAGAGCGAAAGCGAGAGAGATAACCACGATGTCAATGAATCTGAGTCGCAAGACGAAAGCATGGAGCAAGAAGAGAATAAGAGTGACGTAGAGCTAGATAAAAATGATTTAAACGAGACTGAGTCGCAAGACCTTAAAGAAGAAAAAACTGACGAAGGAAATAAGCATATGGATATAATAGAAACAATACAAAACAACGACGAAAATGGACCAATAAGTTGGAGTAATTCTTTTAATGATGGTGCAGGTGTATTCGAAGTATATGATGCAAGTGATGAATGTGCACAACACTGGTTAGATTTGATAAGGGATGACAATACACCGAAAGACGGTAATTGCTTTTTTCACTCAGTAATAAAAGTATGTAATTTAGGAATGTCCGCAAATGAATTAAGAGACATATTATTAGATGCAATATCATTAGGCGCATGCGGAGATCCGCAAACAGCAGAAGCTATCTTAACATCACGTACAAGACATGCCGATGTAGATTGCGTGTTTATATTTTGTTGTGAATTTAATCAAAACATATGCGTGCATTTTATAACAGATTATGATGAAACGCCATGTTGTCATTTCAAGGCAAATAGTTCGAACAATTTTATTTATTTACATTTAAAAGGAAGGCATTTTACGCCGTACCTTTATACGAGGAAAAATAATATAGTAAAAAGACATCAAAATAATAAAGAAAACGAAGGAAGTACAGCTTCGAGCGAAAGCGACAACGAACAACGGGATAATAATATCAACGAGCCAGGTATCCTATTACACCTACGACAGACTTACTGGCGCAAAGAAGCAAGTCAATCGCATAAGATAAGTGATGCGCTTGAACGTTGCCTTGTAAAAAATGCAAGGCCGCCGCGCGAGAAACCACCTTGGGCTCCGTTAGATAACGAAGTACCACAGCCATTTAGTAAATTAAAAATATTAAGAGATCATCCATTTAAATATAAAGAAAATTTAATTTATACGATGTCAACAGATTTTTGCTTAAATACAGAAATAATTGAAGCGCTTATAGAGCGGCAATATATAAATTCGGAAGAAATATCAAGCAGGAAATTTGCAGTCATCGAGGTACATGTATCTAATTACAAGGATAATTTTATATTTTGTGTGTTCGTTAAAACACATATAGACGATAAAGTATTAAAAGCTGATATTAAAAAATGTATTAAAAATTTAAAAAGGATAATTTTGCAATATGAAATTCCTTACGTTAGCGTGGTGAAAGATTTGGCAATGCTCTCAATTACTGACTGGACATATTCTATAGAAAGGCTTAACGAAATATTCACAAATACACTTTTGATGGCAGTATTTTATCTAAACAATATTTCAGTACCACCGGTAGAAGATAGATATAGGCTGCTAAAGGAACATCATGAAGCAACTATAGGTGGTCATAGAAGTATAAATAAGACATACAAGAAAATAGCAGCTGACTATCATTGGAGAAATATGAGATCAGACGTTAGACCATTTGTCTTAGGCTGCGAAAATTGTCAGACAAAAAAACTAGTACGCGTCAAAACGCGATTGCCCATGCTTATAACGGATACACCGTCGAAAGCTTTTCAAAAATTATCAATGGACTTCTATGGGTCCTTATCATCCATGAAAGAAGGGTACAGATATGTTCTTACACTACAAGATTGGTTAACAATGTATTGTATTTTAATACCAACAGTACATGCGGACGCAGAAGAAGTAGCGCACGCTCTTACAAGAAAAGAACTAGCATATTTCGGGCCGCCATCTGATATAATCACAGACCAAGGCAGGCACTTTATGAACAAATTACTTGAAGAATTTGCAGAAATATTCAGAATTAATAAATACTGTGTAACTGCGTATCACCCCCAATATCAGGGAGGAATCGAACGCATGCATCATACGATAACAGAATATTTAAAAGCTTACATGGAAGAAAAAGCAGACTGGGCTGAGTGGCTAGATTTATGCCAATTAGCATATAATTGTACAGTACATGAAGCAACGGGTTACACACTATACGAACTTGTTTTTGGCAGTAAAGCACGAACACCGTCAAGCTTCCCATCAAAGGAAAATCTGCAAACATACGATGAGTATTTAAAAGAGACAGTAGACAACCTTTCTCAGTTGCAATTATTGTCAGCAATGGATTTAGTACAAGCAAACTATAAATCAAAATATTATTATGATAGAAAATTGAATACGAAACATTTCCGAGAAGGTGAAAGCGTCTACTTGTTAAAACAACCGCAAAAAGGAAAATATGACGCGCAATATGAGGGACCGTACGAAATTATTGAAGTAAATAACACGAAACATAACTTGATGATAAAAAACGCGGATAAAATAAAAACGGTTCATGTAGACAAAATAAAGCGCGCAATTACAATAAAAGCATCTCCTCCTTTCATAGACGAATCAAGCAATTAATTTTCAAATAATGAGTACAGCGAAAACTTTTCTTTTTTTTTCTTTTTCCTCGGCCTTCGGATGAGGAAAAAGAAAAACGTCATATGGTCACTGCTTATTAGAAAAATAAATGGAAAATTTAGAAAAAAATTAGTAATAAAAAAAATTGAAATTACCAAATGAAAATGATAAGATATCCTTGAAGGCGTGACAATTAAATAGAATATTATGTTAGAATGTAAATAAATAAAGCAAACACGTAGTAAATAAATTGAAAAAAAAAATAATAAACAAAAAAATGGAAATTAGTGAATAAGTATTCAAGTGTACAGCAAAGCGTCAGACAGGATAGGGCTGCGAAAACATTTTTACTAACCGGAATAAATAATCATTTAATTAAGGAAAATTGTAAAAAATACGTTAATAATTAGTAAGCGAAAAATCAGGTTACGTAACTCAAATATTAAGAACTAGTATAAGATTAATTACAAATCTTGCCTAAAGTTCCTTATGAACATTCCTTTACTCCTTACAGAAATAAAAGTCCAATAAATAAACAATAAGTAAGCAAAGTAATTAAACATGCGAGTTCAAAAAAAGAAGAAATGGATTGCAAAAAAAAAATAATAATGACGAGAAGATAATCTTCTCTATGTATATGAGAATTCATGATAGTCAATGAATTAATCAAATAAAGCATGCAAAAGAAAATTGAAAGAGTCAAGAGCGCAAAGAAAAAAAGCCGTTTAATACAGTAAACTGGCATATGCATGTAATATCAAATTTATTGAAAAAAAAGAAATTAAATAAAAGATAAACTATTAAGAACTCGTCAAATGGACCAACATCTTAGAAAAAAATAAAATATTTACCTTACACAACTGAATGTATCCCAAAAATTCATAGGGATTAAAAGCAAGACTTTTTTTATTAAAGAGTTCATGAGAAAAAGCATAAGAAAAAACAAATCCGAATTTAACAATAAAAATTTGTGTTGAGTAGCAACGCTCATAAAACTAAAAATACTAATAGTAAAAAAAAGTATTATTAAGAGAAGGTCACGTATCTCTGTCTTTTTCTAATCAAAGAAATAATTTTTTTACAAAAACTAATAAATTTATCAAAAAATGAAGAGAAAGCCGCATCTTGTATCAAAAAGCAATATTTTCTTTGATAAGAAAAAATTAATTTTATTGCTTCGTTCTCAAGAAAACCTTGAAAAACTTCAATCATAGAGGTTAGGGTGGACAATTTGGTTTTTCAAGGTTTTCTTGAGAACGGAGCAATAAAATTAATTTTTTCTTATCAAAGAAAATATTGCTTTTTTTGATACAAGATGCGGCTTTCTCTTCATTTTTTGATAAAATTATTAGTTTTTGTAAAAAAATTATTTCTTTGATTAGAAAAGGACAGAGATACGTGACCTCCTCTTAACAATGAAATTTTAGAAAAAAAAGGCGAATTGTAAGCCAACTGCGTTTGAAACCGTAGCCATATTCTGATTGACGTAGCGCTTTCTTAAGAATAAATGTAAATAACAAAAAATGAAATAAAAAGATAATTGTCAAATAAAAAAATAAAAACATAGATTCAGTGAATAAATTTTGTAAGACGCAGCTTCGAGGATACACAGTAGAATATTAATCAGTGATTAGTTTAATAATAAAAATTTTTTTATAAGGAAGGAGGAAATTGAAAATAAAAATAAATAAATAACGGCTAATCGATTAAAAATATAGGGGGGACCCTTTTCTACTAATCAGTTGATCTTTTTGTTTTAGATAATCATAGAAATAGCTGAAAATTTATATTCAAAATTTTTTATTAAAAGTCCAATTAATAGCAATAATTACCGTGTTCGAATCCCGCTTCGAACTTACGGCAGAGAACAGCGGAGAAAAAGAAACAACCTATTTAAACGTTTGAATACAAAGCAAATGGTAAAAGAGTAAGAAGAGAAGCCCATTCAGAAACTAGACTTATCTTATCAACAGTGCAACTTGAGGCGCACATGAATTAAAAGACAAGCGCAAACACCTTGTTTTAAAAATTAATATTGTATTCAATAATTATTATTATTTTAGATTAAGATTGTTTTTTGTAAAATTTGTAGAATATTTATTTTAATTTCATAATTTTTGTAACAAGAGAAGAGAGAGAAAACGTTAAATAATTATTTAAAGTAAAGATTAAGTATTTAAAATAGTACGCAAACAACACAACACCAACACACAAATCAAATAGAAAAAAAGCTAATTTTTGTAAGATAGGACGGGCATTGTGTAGGTACACAAAAAAGTACCAATTACACATTAGGGACTTAATTATAATTTTTTTTTATTGTATTCAAGGGTACGTTCTTG
This sequence comes from Anastatus disparis, assembly GCA_017163975.1. Taxonomy (NCBI): domain Eukaryota; kingdom Metazoa; phylum Arthropoda; class Insecta; order Hymenoptera; family Eupelmidae; genus Anastatus; species Anastatus disparis. The sequence continues at coordinate 2,248,494 of JAFFSR010000301.1, read as the reverse complement.
GCTTCGGGGGCCGAAGCCTCGCGGCCTCGGACGTGCAACGTACATTATATATGTACGTAGTATAGTCTTTAATATAGAGTATATAATAAGAGAATAGTATAAAATTGGGAGTTCGGGAAATTGCGACTCCGAGCTTCCAAGCTAAAAGTCGCACGGTACGCGAAGTGCTGATTCGGCACTTTGTCGCGAGCAACTTACATCGTCGTCTTAGACGACGAGCGTGAGACCATCGCCGGACGCGCTAGAGTAAAGTCGCAACTAGTCTCTCTCTCATATTATATTATATTCTGTTTTATAATAAATATTAAATCACTTCACATTAATTCTCTCTCCAAATATTTGCATCCTCACACTCCCCATAGGAGTGCGTATAAATGAATTCCACGTAACACCGGAAAGCGTAAATTATTGAATTTTTTTGGATAGTAAAATTTATCAAATATTACAAATATAGTTATTAATTATATTAATTTTTTAAGAAAAATTAAGAATATCTTTTCTGATTTTAATGGAATATAATTGATTTTTTTTAAAACCATTATATAATTCAATAAAACAGATTTCAATGAAATCTAATTTATTGAACCATATAACGGTTTTAAAAAAATCAGTTATATTCTATTAAAATTAAAAAAGATATTCTTAATTTTTATTAAAAAATTTATAATTAATAAAAAAAAATAAATTGAATTTATGACGAAAAAAAAATATTATTATTAATAATTATTATTAATTTAATTTATTAAAAAATAAATCTAATTAAATTTTTTTATATAATTAATTACTATATTTGTAATGTTTAATAAATTTTATTACCTAAAAAAAATTCGGTGATTTCCGCTTTCCGGCGTTCTATAAATTATTATAAAAAATTATTTATTATAAGATTTAAAATCAAATTGTAAGAAAAAAAATAGATATTCGGTTGGAAATTGAACCTCTGAACAAAAATTTACGCGCCTGACGCCTTAGCTTTTTTTTATTTATTTGTTCATCTAAAGCATAGATGATACATTGTTAGTTACGGAAACAAATTAAATAGTAACATTAAAACAGTTGAGAGAAGCGCATCGTACAATTAAGAGTAGGAACGCTATGTATTGCTTATACTTCTAGCTTTAGCAAAAAGCACTCGAAGGATATAATATAACTGCTGTTAATTAGTTAGTTAAGAAAAATTACATTAGCCTGAATCCTTAGAAAATGGCTATTAGTACACTGAAAAAAGGTTGGCGCAAAAGATGCCCTCTTGCGGATATATAATGCTCTAACGGCGGGCCGCCATGTGCGCTTTCCATTTAGAACGTATGCTGTCCGCTTTTGGAAAGCATTCACGCGACTTTAGCTCACACGTAACGCAAATGTTGAGTAGAAGCCTCGTCCTTCGATTTAGGACGACGGTTTAGGACGTATGTTGCACGGAATTAGGACGTATGTTGCACGGAATTAGGAAAACATACATTCGAAACTCGAGCGCTGTTGTTTACCGACACGCGGCGCTAGTAGAGTACCAACCTTTTTTCAGTGTAGACTTTACTTTACTTTTGGAAATGTCTTTCCGCGATTTTCTTGCTGCTGAAAAAGAAAAAAAAACTAGCTGCTTAAGTGATTTTCTTGGGCCTTTTATTTTCTTGGGCCTTATATTTTCTTGGACATTATAATTTTCTTGGGCCTTGTAATTTTTTGGACTCAATATTTTTTTGGGCCTAATGTTTTTTTGGGCCCAATATTTTTTGGGCCTTATATTTTTTTGGGCCTTATATTTTATTGAGCCTTATATTTTATTGAGCCTTATATTTTATTGAGCCTTATATTTTCTTGGGCCTTATAATTTTTTGGGCCTCATATTTTATTGAGCCTTATACTTTCTTGGGCCTTATATTTTTTGGGCCTTATAATTTTTTGGACTCAATATTTTTTTCGGCCCAATATTTTTTCGGTCTCTATATTCTTTGGGCCTTATATTTTATTGTGCCTAATACTTTCTTGGGCCTTATATTTTTTTTGGGCCTTATAATTTTTTGGACTTAATATTTTTTTGGGCCCAGTATTTTTTCGGTCTCTATATTTTTTGGGCCTTATATTTTATTGAGCCTTATACTTTCTTGGGCCCTATATTTTTTGGGCCTTATAATTTTTTGGACTCAATATTTTTTTAGGCCCAATATTTTTTCGGTCTCCATATTTTTTGGGCCTTATATTTTCTTAAGCCCTAATTTTTTTTGGGCCCAATATTTTTTCGGTCTCTATATTTTTTAGGCCTTATATTTTCTTGGGCCTTAATTTTTTTTGGGCCTAATATTTTATTAAGCCTGATACTTTCTTGGGCCTTATATTTTTTTGGGCCTTATTATTTTTTAGACTTAATATTTTTTTGGGCCCAATATTTTTTCGATCTCTATATTTTTTGGGCTTATATTTTCTTGGGATTTATATTTTCTTGGGCTTTATATTTTTTTGATTCCTACATTTTTTTGGTCAATATGTTTTCTAACGTAGCGTTTCATCCAAGCCTGTATACTTTTACATTGGATTCTTTAGTGGAGCGTATTTTTATAATGTTTTATACAGGCTCCGCTCCAGACGCTATAATATTTTTTTCTATTTCAAATGCAATGTTTAAACGTCTCATTCTTACACTAGACATTGCAAATCTAATAGCGCATTTTCATATGCAGCTGACTCGACAGCATATCCTCATATGCAGCCGATTAAACAGCGCATCCCAATATGCAGCCGATTTAACAGCGCATCCCAATATGCAGCCGATTCAACAGCGCATCCCAATATGCAGCCGATTCAATAGCACATCCCAATATGCAGCCGATTCAATAGCGCATCCCAATATGCAGCCGATTCAACAGCGCATCCCAATATGCAACCGATCCAACAGCACATCCCCATATGCAGCCGATTCTACAGCGCATCCCTATTTGCAGCCGATTCAACAGCACATTCCCTAATGTAGTCGATTCAATAGCGTATCCTCGTATGCAGCCAATTCAATAGCACGTTTTCTTATGCAGCCGATTTAACAGCGCGTCCTTTATACAGCTGATTCAACATCATATTAAACTATTTTAAAAGCGTCAGTTGATATTTATTTTTTTTTAAATATCATATATTTTATTATATTTCGAGTTTAACTATCAACACAATCTAAAACATAAATATAAAATACATATTGACATATTCTTTATAATATCTCTTTATAAACAATGTTTTTTGTATATATTGCGTTCTGATCATTTTTATTTTCTCCGTCGACAATAGCGTAGTCACCTAAAAATAATTTTAAATTGTTTTTAAATTTCGCCCTTGAAACAGCAACATATAATTGCCCATGACTGAAAACTGGTGACGACAAATAAACACCAACTTTTTCATAAGATTGTCCTTGTGATTTATTAATAGTCATTGCAAATCCTAATCTAATAGAAAACTGTTTCCGTTGCATATTGAATGGAATTTCTTCCGTAGATGGAGATAAATTTATTCTTGGGATGAAAACTAATTTACCTTTGTTTTGACCAGTTGCTAATTCCGCTTGAAAGGAATATTTAAGCATTTTTTTACTATCAACCTTGTTCCATTACAAAGTCCCTCATTGACATTTAAATTTCTTAAAAGTATAATGATAGCCCCTACTTTTAAATGTAATTTATGTGGTAGAAGTCCATTAAGAGTTAACTTATTTAAAAATTCTGTAGGTAACATAATATCTAAATTTTCTTTGTTATCATCTTCAGCAGTATCAATACTCAAATATTCAACGTGGTTTCCTTCCATTAAATTCAAAACATTATTATTGATTTCAATAACATCATTATTTTTAGGAGCCAAAATAACTTTTTCCGTTATATTCGTATTGTCTATTTTTATTGTTTTTCCGAATATTTCTTCGACAAGATTTTCTTTAATGATAAAATTATCTGGTATAGCACTTACTTCATTATCATCTTCAAAAACATCGCAGCGTTTTCCTTCTCCGATGTCTAATAACCATTGTTTAATATTATTATCATTATCCGAAACTCGCAGATTTTCATTTAACTTCATTTGCTTAAAATTTTGCCATAATAAACTAAATTTAACTGAATTTTCAATAATGTTCATACGGCTACCATGTCGTACAATTGGTAATGTTTGCCTGGAATCTTCTGATATAATTACAGTTTTACCACCGAAGGGTTGGTTTACATTGCATAAATCTTGAAGAAGACGATCAACCGCTTCAACAGCAAATTTTGAAGTCATGGATATTTCATCCCAAATAATTATTTAAGTTTCCTTTAATTGTTTGCCTTCTGCAGAATTAGGCTTAACATTACAAGTTGTACAATCTGTTATATTTAACGGTAGTTTAAATGTTGTATGCACGGTTTTTCCATTGACTAATGAATTCGCTGCTATACCTGTCAAAGCTACATAAATAATGTATGGTATGATATTTAAAATAAGCTATTGAAACGTTAAGTAAATAACTTTTTCTACTTGCACCCGGTCCATCTATAAACATATATTTTTCTTTACTTTGGTTGTTTAAACTTTTTAGTGTAGAGTCGAATATTTGCCTTTGTTTATTATTTGAAGAATTTATTTTCATTTCTAATTCATTAAGAATATAATTATTATGATTTAAAATTGTTTCATTATTATCTTCTTATATAAATGTTCTTATGTTAGGTAAATTAAAATCGTTTAATAAAAATCCATTGACTTGTAAATTATTTTTAATAACATTGAATGCAAGATTTTCACCTACATTTTTTTCGTATTTAGGGTGGTAAAATTTATCTTTATATTTTTCATATAAATTTCGTGCACTCATAGGATTATGAAAAACGCAAATAGAAGCAAATAATTCACAAAGAGCATAAGGGAATTCTGTTGAAGATGCTTCTTCCAAGCATCTATCCCATTCTTTATCTTCATTAATTAATTGTTTTGCGTTAGTTGCCTCATAAAACGCGATTGTACATCACATCATCAACAGTACGCAAAGTTTCAAAAGACGTGGCTCCTTTAACATGTAATAGTAATAACCTAATAAAATAACGTCCTCTATCTTTCGGACTTACTAAGTCCATTCTATTGAGTATTGGTTTTCTTTTTTTTTCTTTTATTCCACTTTTTCAGTTTTTCATCAAATGTATAAAAATTCGGTATTTCTGAATATAAGTAATTTCGTGCTTCGAAATCTTCTCTATTCAATTCAAAATATGCTGTGAATGTTGTTCCAACATTTTTTTGCATGATCATTTCTTCTTTTCCTTCTTTAAAAAATACGTTTTGTTGATTCTCTTCATGAACCCTTAGACGTTTTATAGTATGTGAAATAACATGTAAAGGATATTCTAATAATCTGTGCATTGCTTCAGGTGGACATAAATATCGTGTATTAATGTATTGTTTGATTTCGTCATATTCATATTCAACATTTTCACTATTGTCATTTTCAAAAATGTCTTTATTTTCTGATCTAAAATCAACATTTACTTGATGTATTTTAATGTATGCACAATCATGACCTTCATAACAGTAGTTGAATAAATATTTAATGCATTGTCAAGTGGAACAAACTTCTACGTTTATGTGTGCATTAAATTTCAATAATAAGTAAGGATTATAAGGAACAACGAATCCATTATCTGCAATTCTTTCTGTAAATTTATTTTTAAAAATAATTTAGACGCCATCATTTTTGCGTTTGTATAGTGGGTACCCATTTGATTTAAATGTTGTTGTATTATTAAATTTTTTTGGAAAATTTTTCGTACATTGTTTCGTATTTTTATCCATACACGGACAATTTATATTTTGCATACCACAGGGACCATGTATCATAAATTGTTTAACAATACTATATAATTTTGGATAAATATCTCTATTTGAGATTTCTGCACTTATTATTTTATCAACTTTTTCGGGAATGTCAAATTTATCATTTTTATCTAAGAACAACAACATATACATATGTGGTAATCCTCGTTTTTGAAATTCAATTACATGACTATATGCAATACATTTTCCTAATATTCCCTTTTTTATTATTAAATTTTTAAATTCTTCTACTTTTTGATAAGATACTTTTGTTATAATATCTGGTCTATCTATTGCATTTTCATAAATTTCCAAGTTTTCAGTTATTTCTTTCCAATGTGGGTTACAGGTCATAGTTAGAAAAAGGTTGAGTTTACCATGATATTTTACAAGTGTTATTGAATCAATGTAATTTTGTTTTAAAAATCGTGGACTTCCTGTAAAGTTTGATGGTAATATTACCATTTATCCAATTTTTGAATAATCTAATTCTTTTTTGTTATGTAAATAGTCCATAACACCTTTGTAACAATCACTTCTTAATAAGTTTTGGTTTTTTCGTATGAAATATAATCTGGAGGTTTCAACTTTTACAAACGCATCAACAATGAACTGTTAAGATAATTTTCCTAAATTAAGAAATGGATTAAATTCATTTCTAACATTAAATCCATAATTATAAAATTGCAAATTTTTAATATTAGATTTTCCAAATTTATTTTTCACATTTGACATCCATTTGAAACCACCATTAGGATGAATAAGCAAATATGTCATAGGATCTGTGTGTTTGCTAATTGTTGGTATACTAATTGGTTTATCAGACTTAGGGTACATGACAATTTCACGTTCAATAGGAGGCATATCGTCTTCTTCAACGTATACTATTGCTACTTTATTACAGGTAGGTAGATTATATCTATTTTTATCGAAATTATTATTGCGGACAATAGGCATAGTAACAGTTTTCAGAAGACAATTGATTTTTGCACATCGTTGTAGTTCTTCTTCTCCTGCTTCATGCATCATTTTATAGGCTTTAGCACGAGGGTTAATATTTCTTATTAAGTTATCTAAATGTTTTAATAATGTTAAGTTTGTATTAAACTTATGTCGTTCAATCGTTGCCATTTCATTATCTAAAATATATAATTGTCCATATTTACGTGCTTCATCTTTATTAGGATGTAACGCATTTACATTATGGTAAATTTGTCCACATATTCTCATAACTTGTGGTCCTTTACCCGGTAATGTATCAAAATTGGCATCAAAACTTGCGAATGCTAAAGCATTATTGTACAATCTAACATTTCGTTGAAAATCAATACTTTCGTTGCTAAATTTAGTTGCTTAAAACATTAATCGTTCTGGGTAAGGTGGATTTTCTAACAATTCTACTTTACCTTTATGACAACAATTGGAGAAATCATTACTTTTAGTATATTAAAAAGTAAAATGTTGCGCATCACAATAAACACATGTATTCGTCATGGAACCAATGTAATTTTCAGATATGAGATTTTAATCGAAATATATATTCACTATACAACCAATCAGTTTCAAATTAATTTTTTCAGTTGATATTTTTTCATTTAATTTCTTTAATTTTTTTTCTACTTTGACCTTTATTGTTTTATCAATAACTTTGTTTAATACAATATTATGATTGTTATTATGATTATTATTATTCTAATTTTCATTATAATTATTATCTTCAATTTTTAATCGTTTATACTTAATATTTTCTAATTTTTTTTATATTGTTTTGGTTGTTTTTCTTTAATTTTTATATAAGCTTCTTTCTTACGTAAAGCCTCATTTGCATGTATTTGTTCCAATTTATCAGTACTCATTGTTTCCTTGAATTGCCATTTTGTTACCTTACTAGGAGAGTATCAAACCTCCGGATCACGAATTTAGCTCAAACTTTGAGATAAGTTTTCAGATGTCAAAATATGAAAGGAAATAAAATTTTAGACCCCAACGCTCAATATTTCCCTAGTTACACGCAATTAAAGAAAATCACTAAAAAGTTACCAGATTTTCAAACGCTTACAGTTCCTTAGCATTGATACTTAAGAGCATGAAACTTTTTTTAAATGAAAGCTGAGCTCAAATCCTTTCGAAATAGTAGTTATAGCATGTAAAAATATTATTTTTTCCCAAAGTTATAGCATGATAAATATTGGACCTAAATTCAGCTTTTGTTATTAATTAATGTTTTAAAAAGAAAAATCAGGTACAATGTTTATTACGCTATAACTTTAAGAAAAAAAAATATTTTTACATGCTATAACTACTATTTCGAAAGGATTTGAGCTCAGCTTTCATTTAAAAAATGTTTCAAGCTTGTAGCTACCAATGCTAAAGAACTATATGCGTTTAAAAATCTAGTAACTTTTTTAGTGATTTTTTTTAATTGCCTGTAACTAGGGAAATATTGAGCGTTGGGATCTAAAATTTTGTTTTCTTTCATATTTTGACATTTGAAAACTTATCCCAAAGTTTGAGCCAAATCCGTGATCCGGAGGTCTGATACTCTCCTAGTTAGTATTTTCTAATTTCTGTTTATATTTATTTGGTTGTCCTTTTTTTCATTTTCATATAAGCTTTTTTCTTACGTAAAGTTTCTTGAACACGTCTTAGTTCTCATTTATCATTACTTTTTTGTTTCTCGCATTTCCATAATAATGTCTTTTTCTGAAATTTTTTTATATTTATGTGATTCTTCTGTTACCATTTTCCTATTAACGGGATGTCGGAGCTGCATCACTTGAGTTTTGCTTTTTTTATTATATCAGTATCTTTTTAAATTAATAAATTAAACAAATATAATGACTTGCCCGTACTAAAGCTATATTAATACAACAATTTTTGTCAAAATAAAAAATCATTTGGACTTTTTATTTTTTTATTGGAAATTAGACATCAAACTTGATAGACCTAACTTTAAAATACGATACATTAAAAGTTTTTATTATAACTTTATATGTCTAATATTTTGGTGTATTTCTTGAGTTGTCCACACTGGAGTATAATCTTACAAATTCTTACTTTGTAGCAAAAAAACTTGATTAAACGCATCGTTTATTCATAAGTTAGGATTGGAAATATTATTAGAAGGCGGGCAGCTTCGTCAAGCTCTTAAGTTCTGGTACAAATAAAGTTTCTTTTTCATCTATTTCTTTTGATTCTTTTTTTTCTTCATTTAATTTAATCTCAACTGTCCCAATTTTATTATCGTTATAATTCAAATGGATGTCATCGATTCCTATTATATCATTATCTGGTTTTTAAAAATTTCTATCTGAAATGTCATTCTCAATTTTCATCAAAATTGTTTCATGATTCAAATTCTTTTGTTTACGATACATTTTCATGATCTTTTTTTGTTCTGGCAATAAATACATTTGTGAGTTTTCTTTATAATATTTCAAGCTCGGCGAAATCTAAATTAAATGATATTTGATTAAGACCTTGCTCATGACAAAAACTCCTTTTTATCATATCCGGTGGATTATCGTTATTAATTTTTGCATTATTATAATTTTGTAAAACTGGATAAATTTTTATTTTTTGCGTTTTAAAAATTCTTTATAAACGTAATCGCATTTGAGAAACATTATATCTTAAACAACATGGACCTAAATCATAAAGTACTGCAACAACAAAAACAATTGCAAAAACGCTACAATCATAATTATTCGTTTGTGATTGTACTGTTTCGAATACTGTGCTTAATTCTGATTTGTTTGGAAATAATCTGTTCATATAAATCTTATACTTATCTTGTAAATATATAAGATTTAAACTGTCATTTATATGAATTACCTTATTATTATAATACACACGAATCCAGTGACTCTTTTCTAAATTTCCGGTAAATAATAACTGTATAAATTCTCCTTTAATCAGTACTGAATTAACATATTGTGGTCTCTGAATTAGTGAAGTTAATTGCATGTCGAATGAGGTGCACTGGTTTGAAATGTTATTGAATTCTAATATATGAATATCAGTTAACATGAAAGCAATTTCACTATGCAATCTCTGTCTTTTGACAATCAATTTATCTTCCTCAGTCAAAACCATTATTGAAAATAAAAATTCTCTAAAGAATTTTCATTCATTTCTAATGAACTTTCTCTAAAGATATTCACAAGAGAATTGCTTTTATATTAACTGATTTAATTTACTGCCTTTTTACTTTAAAAACTGAAAAATTAAAGAAATTATGAAAAATGCTATGAATTAATTGTTATATGATGAATAAATAATAATGAAATTTGTAAAAATAATATAATGATAATAAATGATTATTTTCGGCAATTATTTATATATATATATATATATATATATATATATATATATATATATATATATATATATATATATATATATATATATATATATATATATATATATATATAAAGGTCAATCCACGTCAAACGGATAATGGCTCTGTCCAAAATTGTAGACCACCAAAAAAATCGTATATAAGCTCAAAATTTTCGTCTTACACTTTACTTTCTTCTGCGATGTGGCGATTTTAAAAAATCCAAAATGGTGGCTCCAATATGGCGGCTCAAACCTAGAGATATCATAAAAAATTTTTTTAAATTGATTTTAAATTATTCAAATCAGATCCTACATATTTTTTTACATCAGAAATCAATTCAGTGTTCAATTTTACATAGGAATATAGTATTGCACTCGAGGTAAAAAAAATTTACAATGTCATCGGAAGGTCATATCGGGAAATAATAGTTATTTCTCAAATTACTCATTGATCAATGTTGATTAGTGAGGAAACGAAGATGCTGATAGATGACTCGAGTTACTGAATTTAAATCTGATGTTCGCTTAACCCTACAAGATCTGTATGAAAGTCATTTGAAGGTCAAATCGCGAATATCTTTTGTTATTTAATAACATTAGGACACCTTCAAGTTTTACGTGTCGCTGAATCCGAAACCGGGGTCTGTTGGAGTGTCAAACGACGTAATTACGTGAAAATTAATCAAATATTGACTAAAAGAAAACTTTTGTTCTCCAAGAAACCACAGTTTGAAACGAATTTTTCTGAAATTACGTCGTTTGACACTCCAACAGGTCTCGGATTCGGATCCAGCATCACGTTAAACTTATAGGTGTCTTAATCTTATCAAATAATAGAAGATATTCGCGATTCGACCTTCAAATGACCTTGATCTCCAGTCTCCACTGGTAAGGTTAAGCGGATATCAGATTTGGATTCAAAGACTCGAGTTACCTATCAGTATCTTCATTTTCTTACTAATCAACGTTTATCAATGATTAATTCGAGAAATAACTATTGTATCGCGATATGACCTTCAGATGATATTGTAAAATTTTTTCACCTTGAGTGCAATACTATATTCTCATGTAAAATCGAACGCTAAATTGATTTCTGATATAAAAAATATGTAGAATCAGATTTGAATGAATTAAAATTAATTTTTAAAAATTTTTTATAAAATTTCTAGGTTTGATTCGCCATATTAAGGCCGCCATTTTGGATTTTTCGAAATCGCCACATTGCAAAAGAAAGTAGAGTGTAAGACGAAAATTTTGAGCCCATGCACGACTTTTTTAGTGATCTACAATTTTGGACAGAGCCATTATCCGTTTGACGTGGATTGACCCGTATATATATATGGGACATTTTACCACCAACTGGAAGAGCAAAAAAATAAGAATCGCTGAAACTCTAAGAATATATTCTGTCTGTTACTCAAAATGTGTGAAAAAATATTCAAGGATTTAGATTTGAAGGATCAAGAGCCATAGATCCTTGAAATTTAGAAATTTTCAAAATTTTTGGAAAAGTACCAACTTTATGATTTGTTTTCTGAAAATCTTGATGTTTTAGAGAGAAATTTATGAGAATTCTTCTTGTTCTAGATAAAGAGGAGAGTTAGCATTATTTTTTACAGAGCTAAATTTTGAAGTTTTCTATTGGTTCTTACATGTATTACATGGTAATTGAAATTACTCATTGTCTGCTACTTCAGAAATTGCTTTTCGAGGGCTTATTTCCTTCTATTTTTTATCAACTTAAAAATAAATTTTTGACTGCGTAAGAAAGAGCCACCAATAAGGAGTTATAACAGTTTAAAATATATATTTTTATGTCTAATTTATTTTCAATATAAAAATTAATCATACATGATAATATATATTTTAAACTGTTTTAACTCCTTATTGATGGCTCTGACTTACACGATCAAAAATTAATTTTAAAGTTCACGTGAAATAGAGGAAAATAAGCACGCGAAAAGAAATTTCTGAAGTGGGGAGCAATGAGTAATTTCAATTACCATGTAATACATAAAAAAACCAATAGAAAACTTCAAAATTCAGGTCTGTAAAGAATCATGCTAACTCTGCTTTTCATTAAAAACAAGAAGTATTCTCATGAATTTCTCTCTCGAATATTAGGATTCTCAGGAAAAAAAATGATCAAGTTAGGACTTTTCCAAAAATTTTGAAAAATTTCCAAATTTCAAGAATCTATGGCTCTTGATCTTCCCAATCTAAATCCTTGAAAATTTTTTTACACATTTTGAGTAACAGGCAGGATATATTCCTAGAGTTTCAGAGATTTTTATTGTTCTGCTCTTCCAGTTGGTTTGAAATGTTCCATAAATATATATATATATATATATATATATATATATATATATATATAAATATATTTATTCATTAAAAAAAGTTTGTTGTAAAAAGAACTAAAATCAAAATTATTTTAAATTATTTTTAATAATTGTATTCTTCAATTTATTTACAGTTATTCATGGTTATTTGCAGTATCTACATTTAAATAATGTATAAATGATAATAAACAACCCACACAGCATGAAATATTTATGGAAGCTTCCTGGAATATTGGCAGCGAAGATTTGAAATATTTTAGAAATCTTTTATGGAATATTCCTGTAATTTTTGTATGTCCTTGATTCTTTCTATATTGGAATATTCCATGGAATATTGCTGGAAGATTCTAAGAATATTTCATTGGAAGATCTAGGACATCTCAGATCTTTTATTGAAATATTTCAGGAATCTTGCAGGAATATTTCATGAAATATTCCGTTGGAACATTCATTGAAAATTTCCGGAATATGGGAAAGGTAGATTTGAAACATTTTATGAACCTTTCATGAAATATAAACGAAAGATCTAAAGAATCTTTTATGGAATATGCACGCAAGATTTAAAGAATTTTCCATAAAATATTCCATGAAATATTTCTGGAAGATTTTAGAAATCTATCGTAAAATATTCTGTGGAATATTTATGAAAGATTCGCAGAATATTGGCACGGAAGCTTTGGAATATTTCAGGAATCTTCCGTGAAATATCCCTGTAATATGCGTATGTCCTTGATTCTTCCTACATTGGAATAATCCATGGAATACTCTTGAGAGATTTCAAGAATATAAAAATGGAAGGTTTGGGTAATCTCTTATCTTTCATGAAATGTTTCTGAAAGATTTTTGGAAAATGTGAAATGCTGTGAGGGGATGGTATACATATTATATAATAACACATTACACTTATACATCAATACATATACGCATAAATAAACATTTAGTTATAAAATCGCATTTAAATATTCGCTTCAACTGTGCACATCAAAGTGCTGATACCCTTTCGCTTTTATAGTGAGTGAGGTATCTTTCAACCGCTTGGGGATAAAACTCCCATTTAACAAACATCCCCTTATCGGCGTCACTAGAAACCTCCCGTAACGTTCCGCGCAATCTTCCACCGAAAACTTCATGGAATCATTCTAGAATCTTTTAAGCAATATTCCACTGGAAGATTACTGTAATCTTTGCGTAAAATATTTCGCGGAATATTTACGGAAGATTTATGTAATATTTCGCTGTACGATTTAAAAGTTTTTAGGAATCTTCCAGTGAAATGTTTCTGGAATCTTTCTGAAATCTCTAATTAAATATTCCACTGGAAGATTACTTAAATCTTTTTGTGGAATATTTCGTTGACTATTTATGGAAGATTTATGTTATATTTCACTGTACGATTTGGAAGTTTTTTGGAATCTTCTAGTGAAATGTTTATGGAATCTTTCTGAAATCTTTTATAAAATATTCCACTGGAAGGTTACTTAAATATCTCTGTGGAACATTTCGTGGAATATTTATGGAAGATTTATGTAATATTCCGCTGTACGATTTTAATGTTTATCGGAATCTTCCTGAAATCTTTCATGAAATATTTCTTCGGAAAATTACTTTCATCTTCCTGTGAAATGTTTCGTGGAATATTTATAGAAGATTTATCTAATATTTCGCTGTACGATTTTAAAGTTTTTTTAAATCTTCCAGTGAAATGATTGTGTAATCTTTCTGAAATCTTTCATGAAATATTCCACTGGAAGATTACTTAAATCTTTCTGTGCAATATTTAGTTGACTAGTTCTGAAAGATTTATGCAATTATCCGCTGTACGATTTCAAAGTTTATCGGAATCTTCCAGCGAAATGTTTATGGAATCTTTCTGGAATCTTCCATGAAATATTTTACTGGAATATTCATAAACATTACATGGAATATTTTATGAAATATTTCAGAAATCTTTCGTGAATATTACATGGAATATTTCGAAAAAGTTTTCGAACATTCCTTTGAAATATTCCTGAAATATTTCTGGAAGCTTTTAATGGAAGATTCCAGTGGAATATTCTGAAATATTCCGTGAAGACTTTCAATAATCGGCATGAAAGGTTCCGTTGAAATAGTCCAGTGATATAATTCGAAATATTTCAGTAAAATCTTCCATGCGATGTGAGAACCATTATTTATTTCTAGCCTAACGCTTTTTTATTGTTATTTACTGTTTTCAATATTATCTTATAATCATTTGTTTATTCGCAGTATTATTCTACTTTTACAAAATAATTTTCATACAAGATGATAAAATATTTTACTATAAGATAATATATATATATATATATATATATATATATATATATATATATATATATATATATATATATATATATATATATATATATATATATATATATATATTATCTTATAGTATATATATATATATATATATGCTTCATTTCACAAAAAAATTTCAACATCAAAACTAATTTTCTAATAAAAAGAATAAAAAATTAAATTGGTATAATTTTGAAATTTTGATATGGGAATACTTTTTATAAATAACTTTTTAATAATTTTGAATAATGGTAAATTTTTTAAATGACTTGTGGTATTGAATGCTAATTAAATTTAGTTTTAACATGAAGTTAATTATTTAGGTTGGAAATGTATTCAATAAAATAATATAACTATTTATAAGTTATCACTTAAATTTTTAAACTTTTTATTCATAGTTGGCAATTATTTTGAATATGTGATTCTCATTTTAGTAGTTTTTATATGATATTATGTGAATTTTATAAATATAAATTATTCAAGGAGATGTAAAATGGACAGCACACTTCCACCCATAAATATTGATTATATTTCCATTGTATTTTAAAATTTTGAATAAATAGATGCATTAACATACAGTATGTATCACGAAGATTATTCAGTTAAATTTTTACATAAATCTATTCATTAGTTATTGAGAAGTTAAAGTCCTAATATTATTTACTAAAATTTTTCCATTTGGAATCAGAAATTTAAATATCTTGAAAACTAATGATTGGAATAATTTAAAAATTCAAATAAATAATCATCACGAGACATACTACAAGTTAATACATTCCTTTCATGGAAATTCAGCAATAGAATGGAAAGACAGTTAATTTTTTTATCTTCTTATAGTAAAATATAATCAAACTTTGACAACAAATTTAACATAATGAAATAATTGTACTTTTAATGATTTGTATCATATTTAATACAAATTATAGAGTGATATTACAGAATATTATTTTTTTCCGCATTCATAATAAATGTTTCACAAATAATAAGTAAATTTTCTTTTGAAATGTTTACTTTTTTAGGGGAAATTCTACTTCTATCTAGACAGTTTATACATATAAATGCATAATTATAGACATAATCAGAAACATTTATTCATATTTTATATATTGTCCTATCTTTATAATTGACTATTAAAATAATTTAATATCTAATAAATATGTTTTTTAAATTGTTTTTCATAAAATTTATGTTCAAACGATATTTAAAAAAATATTTTTATATCATGTAATTATAATTTTTCAAATGAGGTAATTTGATATTTTTTAAAAATTAATGTTTCTATTATTGAAAATATTATTGCTTCAATGAAATGAATTGCTAACAATTTTTATATAAATCACAATTCATTTAAATATAAACACGTGTACAAATAAAAATGAAATTAAGGTTAAATGTATGTTATTTATAAAAAATTGTTAACAAGTAACTTTTTAAATAATATATTTTCATGAAAACTAGTTTAAATACCTCATTCTCTGAATGATAACTGAATACAATTTTAATTTAATAAATTTAGTTATACAATTATAAATATATAATATTTATATAACTGTTCATCAAATAAAATTATTATTTTTTTAAAACATATATACTAAAAAAATAACACAGCCACACAAAAAAAAAAATGTCAAAACCCACGGACCAGACCATATATACCTTATGTTTTTGAGGTCGCTGATTCCGAATCTGTGGTCCATTTGACCCCATCACCTCAGGGTCAAGGTCAGGTCAAGGTCAAATTTACAAAATTAACGGCAACCAAGGTTTAACAGTATACATATATGTTTTTGAGGTCGCTGATTCCGAATGCGTGGTCCATTTGACCCCATCACCTCAGGGTCAAGGTCAGGTCAAGGTCAAATTTACAAAATTAACGGCAACCAAGGTTTAACAGTATACATATATGTTTTTGAGGTCGCTGATTCCGAATCCGTGGTCCATTTGACCCCATCACCTCAGGGTCAAGGTCAGGTGAAGGTCAAATTTACAAAATTAACGGCAACCAAGGTTTAACAGTATACATATATGTTTTTGAGGTCGCTGATTCCGAATCCGTGGTCCATTTGACCCCATCACCTCAGGTTCAAGGTCAGGTCAAGGTCAAATTTACAAAATTAACGGCAACCAAGGTTTAACAGTATACATATATGTTTTTGAGGTCGTTGATTCCGAATCCGTGGTCCATTTGACCCCATCGCCTTAGGGTCAAGGTCAGGTCAAGGTCAAATTTCCAAAATCAACGGCAACCAAGGTTTAACAGTATACATATATGTTTTTGGGGTTGCCGAATCCGAATCCGTGGTCCGTTTGACTCCATCACCTCATAGTGAAGGTTATTTGAAGGTAAAATCGACAAAATTCTTGTAAAAAAAACCAAACTTCATGCCATTTATTTTTTCTTACTATACCTTACACGTTTCTTATCAAATGATCGGTGCAAAGGTTTCCTTTTACGTTTTTTCCCAGTAGTTTTACAATCTCTTTTCAACATCCAGCAGTAGTCGGCCAGCATACTAGCATCCCATCTACCTTGATAACGCTTCTCCATTACTTTAATGTCTTGGTGAAAACGCTCTCCCTGTTCTTCGCTATAATCGCCACAGGTTTCAGGAAAACTATCCAAGTGATTGTGCAGAAAATGTAGTTTGTAATTCATTAGGCAACCCATATTCCTATAGTTCTCAACCATTTTAGATACAATTACTTTGTAATTCAGGCTTCTGCGATTACCCAAAAAGTTTTCAGTAACTTCCTTAAAGCTAAGCCATGCAGCTTTCTCAATGTTTGTCATGGAACTAATGAACTGGTCATCAGCCATCATTTTTCTAATTTCAGGACCGTCAAAAATACCTTCCTTCAATTTTGCATCTGATTTACTTAGAAATTTACTTTCCAAGTATTTGAAGCACTGGCTATCTTTATCTAAAGCTTTAGCGAATTGTTTCATCACACCAAGTTTTATGTGTAATGGAGGAATGAGAACTCTTTTCGGATCAACCAATGGAGTAGCTATAACGTTACTCTTTCCGACTTCGAGAGATTTTCTTTCAGGCCATTTATGATTTGTATAGTGCTTTGCACGGTCTCTACTATCCCATAAGCACAAGAAACATGGCGTCTTCGTAAATCCAGACTGCTGTCCTAACAATATTCCAGAAACTTTCAAATCACCACATATCCGCCATTTATGCTTATCATACTGAATATTTTGTATTATAATTCTGAGATTATCGTATGTTTCCTTCATTGTAGTGGAGTGCGCTATAGGAACTGAGGCATAGTGGTTGCTATTGTGTAGTAATACGGCTTTTAAACTTCTTTTTGATGAATCTATGAACAATCTCCATTCTTCGTCTTTATACACATTAGGTTTAATTTCATTCATTAAACCTTTTACGTCTTTACAAAATACTATTTTATCACCATTATGATTCATTTCTTCAAAGTATGGTTCGAAACTTTTGCTTCTTGTTCTGTAAAAAGATACTTTAGTAGATTTTGCCAACTGATTCATGCCTTTTAAAGCTAAAGCTAAATGTTCTGCTCTATTTTTAGGTAAGTTAAGCTCTCTAACTAGGTCGTTTAGTTTATCTTGAGTCCATAACTTTACGCTTTTGTCTTTTTGGCCCGCTGGAAGGAAAATATCGTCATCGTCATCATCATCATCATCTGCAGTTTCTTCATTACTACCACTTTTATAGGACTCGCTACATTGAGTAAAGGTAATTTCAAGGTGAAATGTACTAGATTCATGCAAAACAAACCTAAACCACGGTATCTGCGAATTTTAGTACAATATTGATTAATTTCATTTTAATACAAGGCTACTTTGAAGAACAAAAGATCATATTTAATTTTCTCTTATTTGTGAGATCGTACATTATACAATTTCAAATTGCATAAGAGTGTTCTGTGATATACGTGAAGAATTGTGTAGAAAGTAAGCATGCATTTTCTAATTGTACAAATGTACGGTTAAATGAATAAGAAAAAATTAAACATGAATTTTTTTCGTCAACGTAGCCTTCACCTGCTTCCTCGACAAAAACTGTGACGATGACACTGCCCCAAACGGGAATGTGTGGAATGATCCGCTCATAAGTTTGTCGGGATAACGATGCCAGTGGAAGCGCACTGCCTCGCAGGGGGACGTTAGGGTGTGAGGATGAAGCTGTAGTGTGTCCGACGACGAGTTGACACTGTCCTCGTCAAAGTCGGAAAGCTCTTATACTTAGCCCCGGAGAGGTATAAGAGTTATCACCTCCGGGACAGTGGACTCACCTGCGATCGGACCAGGATCCCTAACGTGCGGGGTTATACTGAAAATCATGGAAAATTTACCTTCTACATCTCAAGGGCATATTTGCACAGAAAATTCTAATCTTTTTTGTTTTGTCTGCGGAGTATTCACTCCGCAAAAATCTCGAAGACATTTCAATGAGAATCTCAGAAAAATCTACAAAACTTGCTTCAAATTAGAAACTGATGTAGTTATAGAAAAGTGGACTCCATGTAGTATCTGCGAACAATGTCGTCAAATGCTTTGTAAGTGGAATAAAACAAAAAAAGATGACAAAGTTAAATTTAATAGCCCAATGGAATGGTATCAACCAGATAGAAGAGAGGATTGTTACTTCTGTAATACCGAAATTATTGGAATTAATAGTAAAATTAAAGC
The DNA here is from genome assembly GCA_017163975.1 of Anastatus disparis. Classification (NCBI taxonomy): domain Eukaryota; kingdom Metazoa; phylum Arthropoda; class Insecta; order Hymenoptera; family Eupelmidae; genus Anastatus; species Anastatus disparis. The sequence goes on along the minus strand of JAFFSR010000301.1, from coordinate 2,228,994 downwards.
AACAGTGAATTATGCTGATGTTATTTCTGTGAAAAGACCTATCGAAAAATCGGGAAGCGATGAAGAGCTCGATCTTCTTGAGAGGCTATCTATTGAATCAGATACCAACGATGAAAAAAATGAAGAGAGCTTAACTTACCTAAAGATGGAGCAGAACATTTAGCTTTAGCTTTAAAAGGCATGAATCAGTTGGCAAAATCTACTAAAGTATCTTTTTACAGAACAAGAAGCAAAAGTTTCGAACCATACTTTGAAGAAATGAATCATAATGGTGATAAAATAGTATTTTGTAAAGACGTAAAAGGTTTAATGAATGAAATTAAACCTAATGTGTATAAAGACGAAGAATGGAGATTGTTCATAGATTCATCAAAAAGAAGTTTAAAAGCCGTATTACTACACAATAGCAACCACTATGCCTCAGTTCCTATAGCGCACTCCACTACAATGAAGGAAACATACGATAATCTCAGAATTATAATACAAAATATTCAGTATGATAAGCATAAATGGCGGATATGTGGTGATTTGAAAGTTTCTGGAATATTGTTAGGACAGCAGTCTGGATTTACGAAGACGCCATGTTTCTTGTGCTTATGGGATAGTAGAGACCGTGCAAAGCACTATACAAATCATAAATGGCCTGAAAGAAAATCTCTCGAAGTCGGAAAGAGTAACGTTATAGCTACTCCATTGGTTGATCCGAAAAGAGTTCTCATTCCTCCATTACACATAAAACTTGGTGTGATGAAACAATTCGCTAAAGCTTTAGATAAAGATAGCCAGTGCTTCAAATACTTGGAAAGTAAATTTCCAAGTAAATCAGATGCAAAATTGAAGGAAGGTATTTTTGACGGTCCTGAAATTAGAAAAATGATGGCTGATGACCAGTTCATTAGTTCCATGACAAACATTGAGAAAGCTGCATGGCTTAGCTTTAAGGAAGTTACTGAAAACTTTTTGGGTAATCGCAGAAGCCCAAATTACAAAGTAATTGTATCTAAAATGGTTGAGAACTATGGGAATATGGGTTGCCTAATGAATTACAAACTACATTTTCTGCACAATCACTTGGATAGTTTTCCTGAAACCTGTGGCGATTATAGCGAAGAACAGGGAGAGCGTTTTCACCAAGACATTAAAGTAATGGAGAAGCGTTATCAAGGTAGATGGGATGCTAGTATGCTGGCCGACTACTGCTGGATGTTGAAAAGAGATTGTAAAACTACTGGGAAAAAACGTAAAAGGAAACCTTTGCACCGATCATTTGATAAGAAACGTGTAAGGTATAGTAAGAAAAAATAAATGGCATGAAGTTTGGTTTTTTTTACAAGAATTTTGTCGATTTTACCTTCAAATAACCTTCACTATGAGGTGATGGAGTCAAACGGACCACGGATTCGGATTCGGCGACCCCAAAAACATATATTAACTTCATAATTCAAATTCATGGTTATATATTGAGGTCTGGAAATTATTGTTGTAACTCAGTACCCAGTTCTCAGTTTATTTACATCAAATATCGTACTATCTTTGTTTTTCTAATGGAAGTAGAGTGAGAAATAGTCACTTGAAATAAATTATACGCTTTTTTACTTTAAGCACATGTGTACATATATTTTTATATTATGTTTCATCAAATTATTTTCAATTTTATCCAGTACTCAAAATTAAATTAATTAATTCTTATTTACTTAAAATTAGTTATTTATACATAATAATATAATAAAAAAAAATTCAACTAAGCGACGTTAGGAGCGAAAAACTTCAATATAATTAATACCTGTTAACGTAAAACCCAATAAATTGTGAAACGATTTTCAACAGTTGATAAATATAACGTAAATCATATAATATATATATCAATTTTAAATTTCTAATCATTAATTTAAAACTCAAAAGTAACTATTTTAAAACGGAATATGGAAGATAAACATGTATCGTTTTAATCCTTGAATATCACGAATTTAAATATTAATCATTAGTAATTTTAAAGAGTTTTATATATTATATAAATAATTCTATATTTAATCATTTTCAATTTTAGTAACAGAAAAAGCCGCACGAAAAGAGGTTAATAATTGCTTTTTCTGCAAAATATTGCCCTTGAATCGAGTAGGTGAAAGATCAGTCTTAATACCAGAAAAAGGCAGTAAGCATCGCAAATTTATGCTCTTACTTCATAATATAATAGTACCAACATTGGTCCCTAAAATTCAAGCTATAGTACTAATTGAAATTATATCGTCACTTTTTTTTAAGTACCTTAATACATAAATTAGATATACTTGATTTAGAACCTTTTTTAACAATACTTTCTTTTCTCCGTGCAGTTGTTAGTTCTAGTAAACGTCAAATACTGTTTTCGATTATTTCATGGTTCGTGATTGAAACACGTGATTAAAAAGAAAAAATTCCTATTATATTTTTTTATTGATTCAAATGCAATTTAGTAGAACAAATTCTTAATTCATTATGATATAATTTGTATTTAAACAATTTTTATGCACATTGTAACTTTAATCAATCTTTTTTATAAAAATAGAAAAATTTAATTTAGTACAAAACTACAATATCGCAATTCATAAGTTGCGTCGATTCTTTTTTATTTTAAAATTGGCTAATTTATACATAATAATATAATATATGAAAATTCAACCGAGCGACGTTAGGAGCGAGGTATTTTTTGCTAGTATATATATGAAAAATATACTTATTCCGATCTCAACAAAAATGGCCATGATAAATTATACAATTGATTTTATTCATATAAAGTACATAACTTCAGAATCATATACTCGAATAGAATTCTAATTCTAATTGGTTTTTATTCTTATAATATAAAGAATTTCAAAAGAAAAGCCATATGTTTAAAAAAGCTATGTGGCTATCAATGACTAAATGGTTATCAATGGCCACATGGTTCAACCACATGATAAAACCATGTGTTTTTTTTCAACAGGGCTACCCCTGCTATCCTATGTGATTTTTTAATTGGGGAAATGTACTATTTTTATATGTTTTTTACTTATTTTATACTATTCTCAGAACTTTTTGAGCAATTTTTTTTTTAAAGTTACCAAATAGTCTATATGACAGTCCGAATGAACAAATACTTACCAAGAATACTTGTTATTAATCGTGTTTACGTGTTTTATGCGGTTTAATTAAAAACAGCGATCAATAATAGTGTACCTATACTTTAATTTTTATGTAATGGATCAATGTATGTAAGCTGTACACTAATATATTTTCTATAAAGACCACACTGAAAAAAATTTCGCCTTTGGAGATGTCGATGACTTAAGGAATAAAGACTTTTCAATACATTGTGTTAAATTGATTCGCTAGCGTCGGAGTCTCTTATTCAAAGGTATTGCGGAAATCGAGAATCTCGGCTCTCGGAGTCTCAGACGCCCAGAGCCGAGTTGAGGTAGCTCGGCCGTGCGCTTGCGCTATTGCGAGGACTCATGAATTCCATATTTACGAATTTCGAGTAAGATCAAGTTCAGTTTCGTTTTGCATGTATTCGAGGATTCTTAAAGTTTATTTTATACGCTTGTACGAATTGAAATAATACGAAATGTAGAGTTATGAAATGTTGTTTCTTTCATGGAATCAATAGACTCTAAATATCGAGATACCCAAAGACGAAATTTCTTTCAGTGTATAGATCTGCCCAATAATGGTAGTTATGTCGATTCAACGCTCCAATACTACAAAATTGAGATTCGTTCGGGGAAAGCACATCCCTTATGCCCAACGGCAAAATTCTATTCGCATTTGGAAGGGTTCTGGTCTTAAGAGTGGCCGTATCGCTCTATCCTTGTCTAATCTAAATTTTTGTTATAATAAATAAATTAAATATTTATATACAAACATAAGGGATGAGCGCAATAGAGCAAAAAACGAGTGAACGATTCTATTTTATGAAAAAATATGAAATTTTAATTATTTTTCAAGTAAAGTACGAAACGGAAAACACAGTCAAACTCAACTTAATTTTTTCCGTTTCGTACTTTACTTGAAAAATACTAAAAAATTTATATTTTTCCATAAAATAGAATCGTTTACTCGTTTTTTGCTCTATTGCGCTCATCCCTTATATTTGTATATAAATATTTAATTTATATATTATAACGAAAATTTAGATTGACAAGGACAGAGCGATGCGACCGACTCTTAACTCTTAGACCAGCACTATGTGGTAGACATGATATCTAAGATTATTCAGAATTCTCAATGCTGTTTTTCTCGGTATACCCAATCCTCTTTCAATTTGTCGAGAGCTAATGTGAAGGTCAAGATAAACAGTAGCGAGAACCGCTACTATACGAGGACCGTTCTCATCGTATTGGCGACGCCTGCGTTGCTGATGAAGATGTCCTCGACGAGCTCTGACAATCAGATGTATTATGGTCCTGTGGTTGGGATGTCTCCTATTCGGGAACCGTGCAGCGTACAGTCTTGCTGCTTGACATGCATTGTTTCTACATTCTCCGAGAATTAAAATTGTCGACTATTTCATTAGGAGAATAATCGTCCATCCTCGGACTTGATTTGTTTATTCAAGTGTTTAATCTGAATCGTTTATAGCGTACGCGGTCATTAAAACTTATCAATTTTGAAGCTAGCAGGTGGACGAACAATGAAAATTTTCCGAGGTCAACGAGGATGGAAACTTAGCTGTTGGCGGAAAAATGTTACCCACTGGGGTTAGTCAATCATGAATCAGTTGTGCGAAGTTGCACCTATTTGCTTGTTGGAATAAATTTGAACATCAGGGAATGTAAGGTCAGACGAGGTAGAAAGTCAACGTACTAGACCACCTTCACCGACTTGAAATTTATGTTGGTCAAAGTAATAATTATCAGCCAAATTGAGGCAAGCGGGGACTGCAAATAAAACTTACGAACCTAGCTTAAATTTCAGCTCTAAAAGTGGCCTGGGTGCCAAATTACAGCTCTCTGAATTTACAAAATACACTTCTTTTAACCTTTTTCATCCAATTTTCAAGTGTTCGCCAACAGCGAAAACTGACTCAGAGAACTTTTGTCTTTTTTTCTACTTTTTTAAGAAAATATTGTGATTACATCAGAACCACTCAAATTCATTTACGGTGGTGTGCGAATCACATAAAATAGCGTTTTAAGGCGTTATTCAATTGAACTCTAGACTGCAGATCCACTTTTTCAGTTTTTTTTAAATGAGTATTTTTTTTCATCTTGAAAAGACTTCAATTATCATCGTCCACGCCATTGTTTCTGGGTAACGCTAAGAGTAAGGTTTTGGAAAGCTGAAACTACAGCAATCAAGACAAAAAATGAAATTCTGCATGGTGACCCGCTTGGCTACCGACTCTTGGATTAGTTGCTAGCTTCAGGTCATATAAGTGGTGACTTAATTGTCCACCTTGGGTTCAAGAAGACTAGTCTGAATGTGGTTTCAGTTTACGTGGTCGTAGGATCGACTGACTGACTTAGGTGTTTCCCCTTGTAATTAACATTTAACGGTCTGAAAAAAAAATTTTTTAAATATGGTTTCGAATGTAAAATTTTCCGCTCTTTCAGAATCCAGGTTGAAAAATATAGGCTTCCATAAGAGAAACGCGATTTGACCTTCAATTAACCTTGAATATTGATTTTAAGATCAAATCTGATTATACCAATCGACGGCCCCTATTTTTCTGAGCAACCTTTGTCTTGATCATTTTTTCCGTAGCGTGCAAAAAAACTGAGATACTCGGCTAGGTAGATTAAAATGGCCCACCGTGTATATATATGTATGTACACACTAGGAGAGTCCCCCTGCTCGCTCCGCTCACCGACCCCCCAAATTAAACTATAATTGAATATCTATTAATTTTGGATGTGAGACCAATATATATTTTTTAACATATCGTTGTAAAACATTTTATTATTCTAATAGTCTTAGATAGTTGAAATTGACATATAAAAATATAAGATATTCAATTCAAATAATATGAAAATTGAATATTTCATAATAAATATTCTTAATAAAAATTACGAAAGATAAGATTATTTAATACAACATTCAAAAGCTATAATAAATTTTATTTAAATAATTGCTAATATATGGAGAACTTGATGGAAAAAATAATTTGAATTGACACCGAGAAATACAATATAGATAATATTAATGATATAAGAATTCAATATTTTTTAATCTACAAATATTTTCAATTTTATTCATTAAATTATAGATTTAATGTAAATTAAACACTTTCTCTTTGCATTATTCATTTTTGGGTTTGAGACCAACGTATATAAATATGTAGCTGTATTAAAAGTGTTTATTTAAGAGGCAGTCGGTCAGTTAACTATTTGCCGCATGGGGACGCTGCGGTCAGGTGAAAGAAAAATATAAAATATTTTTTACATAGCGATTTACAATTTACTGAGACAATAATATACCTCAAATGTTGTCAATAACTCTAGCCATGCATATGTAGAATAATTATTGATGATAACTTTGTTTGAAAAGTCTAAAATATTGTTGTAAAGCGAAAAATGCAGAGAAAGATAGAGCCGGCGTGAGAATATGTATTCATCATTCTTTAGTATTACTTTCTCTGTCGCACTAAAGAAAAATACACATGTTTACATCGGTTCTATCAAGCGCAGGATTTTTCGCTTTACAAAAATATTTTAGACTTTTCAAACAAGATTAGCATCGATAATTATTCTACATATATATGGCAAGAGTTATTGACAACATTAGAAGTATATTATTGTCTTAGTAAATTATAAATCCGTGTATAAAAAATATTTTATATTCTTCTCTCACCTGCAGCGCCACCAAGTAGCAAATGGTTCCAACCTCTTCTTAAGGTATCAGGCCTGAGTTTGAGCCTGAAGAAAAATCAAATTTAAATGTAGTCATAATTTTTTTTCTAACAATAATAATTAATGAAACATTTTTTTTACCTCAAATAGATATTAAATACAAGACTTTGACCCAAGAATAATTTTAAAAAACCTTATCCGAAGCTTAAAATTCTTTAGGTTAGTCAAAGAATGAATTTTTCAAATTTAGGTACTTGCCGCAGACTTTCTCAGACAATTTTCAATCAATTGACCTCAAAATTTTAAGAGATCTTCAGTTTATATATATTCACAAAATAACAGTTTTAGTTTATAAAAAAAAGAATTTGAAAGTTTGGTTTAGAAAAAGTTGATAAAAATACATGTTTTTGTGAATTTCATGTAAGTAATTCAATTCAACATACACTTAAACTTATCTTATTGAAATTCCAGAACTGATATTTTGTGAAGATATATAAACTGAAGATCTCTGAAAATTTTGAGGCCAATCAGTTAAAAATTGGCTGAGAAAGTCTACGGTAAGTACCAAAATTTAAAAAATTCATTCTTCGACCAATAAAAAGAATTTTAAGTATCAAATGAGGTTTTTTAAAATTATTTTTGGGACTAAGTCTTGTATTTTATCTATATTTAACCTTCAGGGGACGGAAAAACCACTATAGTGGCTCGACCATGGATAGACACTTTACATATGAGTATTTCCCAATATTAGAAACACATATTATGTGTTTTTTATAGAAAATACTAAGAAATTGAAAATTCCGCGTCCTCTAAAGGTTAAGGTGAAAAGAAGTTTCATTAATCAATATCATCAGAAAAAAAAAATTATGACTACATCAAAATTTGATTTTTTTCAGACTTCAACTCAGTTCTGATTCCTTAATATATTAGTTATAAAATAGAGAATTTATATAAAAGATAATTTAAATCGTCGTAACATGTAATTTAAATGATGTGAAAATGAAATATTTAATTATAATAAAATTTCAAATTTCATACGTGTTTGATGTAATAAAAATTATAAAAGACAAGATTATTTAATACGACATTCAAAAGTTCGTGAAGAATTAAGTTCCTGTCGTTGGTTCTGGGTAACGCTAAGAGTGGTTATACGCATTTAATGAATACATAAATCCTACTTAAATAAATTAAGTGTGTGTTATCAAATTTTTTTCAATAACTTATAACTCAAGAAAAGGATCAGCTTGAATTTTAATTTTTGTAAATTTTTCATCAATTTGGGATACTTGATCAAAGCCCACAAGCTTCATACGTCAACATTTTCATGTTCGGTAATTTGGCTTCAGGCTGGGTGCGTGCATCATAATTGTAAAAATCATAACGTAAATTACAAAATATAAAAGTATTTATCATGGATAAAGATTGGAGTTTGTCCTTATGCGCTTGTAGTAATCATTCACAGCTCAGTGTTAAATCAAAAGGGTCCATTTTAATGATTGTATGACACTGACAAAAATAGCCTTATAAAAGTTACTATATATAATATATTTTCAAAATATTAAATTTTTAAAATATGTAACAGATGGTACGTTTATTTAACATTTTATCATAAGACTAAATGCTGCATTATAGATATTTTAAATTAATTTTTTTTAGAAAAAAAAAATTTTAATGTATTTGTAGACTTAGTTTTTAGTTTAAATCTCGAACTTTTAAAGATTATTAGTGCAGTCGCGATTCAATGCACTTATTAACTTCTTTAAAAAATTAATTCGGTTAAATATTCATATTCTTTGGTTAAAACGAGACACTTTTTTTCTTTAAAGTTTTTTTGTATCTGTAACAGAAAAAGGCTTGTTTTTTTAGCAAAAAGGACATAATTCTTGAAAAAATTACGACCCCTTATTTTGAAGAGGAATGTACAAAATATAAATACGAATTGATTTCATGGCACTGACATGAAATCCTATCATAATGACTTTCATAGATTTGGTCACAAATTTTATGTGTTGAAAAAAATTGGAAACTTTTTACATTTTTTATTTTGAAGAGGAATATACAAAATATAAATACGAATTGATTCCATGGCACTGGCATGAAATCCTATCATAATGACTTTCATAGATTTGGTCATAAATTTTATGTGTTCAAAAAAATTTGAATCTTTTTACATTTTTTATCCCCTGTAAAAAATTCAATTTGAAGTTTTCTCTTGCTATACCTAGCTTATTTTAAAGATTTTTTCGCTAAAAATATTGAAATTTTAATCTTTTGTGATATTTTCCCAAACGACCAAAATTCGTGACTGACAGTGTACGTCAGTTATTTTGTGATAATGTTTCTATTTTTTCAGGTAGGATAATCCATATGTAATTATGATAGGAAAATCATGGTGCATAGGATGAATCTCTTTCCATCCTTTAGACTATTCGAAGATGAATTTCTCCTTGTTCATTAATAAATGGTCAAGTATAATTAATAGTTAAGTAATTAACCTGATAAAAAATTAAGCGTAGCTTGCGCAGAATATCTCAAATTTTTTGTTCAGTGGGCAGATTTTATTGGTATGTTCTGCCCAAAAATCCCATGTACTGGCGACAGTTTTTGCGCAGAATCTGCCCAGACTTTGTTAGAAGTGAAATAAAATTAATTTATAAACGAGTTGTATATTATAAGCAAATATGATTCCTGATCAAACATTACTGTAAAATTTTCAGCTAAATAATTACAATTTAATTTCAAGATATATAAGTATAAGAAAACAAGAAACAATTTTTTATATAAAATATGAATTTTGTAAATTAAAGTTATGATTTTGTGAGATCATAAACCTTTATTATTTTCACAAGATTCTATTAGATTGATGCATAAATAATATTTAGCTAACATTGGTATATGCAGAATATTCAGCTGATAAATTTTATGAAATTGTCATACATTTTTTGTGATAAATTTTTATTAAATAAATAATATAAGACGAATACTTAAACTTTTTAACAAAGAAAAATTATAGAATAAATATTTATTGAATAACTTATATAAAAACTTTGTTTTTGTTGAACATACCCTACTAAAAAATGTCAGGTGAAAAATCACCTGATTTTTCACTTGATTTCTCACCTGATTTCTCATGCCAAAATCTCATGTGACTATTAGCGTAAAAAAACTAAGTTCCAAACCTATCGAAAAATTCTAAGTTTTTATCACGGAAAACAACATTGAGAAGTATGATTCTTTTTTCATTTTTCATAATTTGAAATTGATTTTTTATACGTAGAATTTCAATTTTTTAATTTCATTTTTCTGGTCATAGAAATAAATTTCAAACCACTCTAAAAATTATAAGTCCCGATCTTATAATTTTTAACACAAGCCTCTTTTATTTACGTGAGAGAGAGAGAGAGAAAAACATCAAAAACACATGCACAAGAAGCCTCTTTTATTCTTTTATACACTATGAGTTGAATTAAAATGGAAAAAAAGTGTGTACATACTTTTGATAAAACTACACTATTTATAAGTTAAGATTGTAAAGTTTTAATTGTCGTGACCATGTGCGTTCGTTGTTCCTTTACACTAGAAAAAGCAACACATTTAGTAAAATGTTCCTGAGCATTGTCTCAATATAATACATCTCTCATCGTACTTTTTAAAATACAATTCGCTCAAATTTATATAAACGTAACGTGCACAGTATCGCTTGTCTTTTCTTTCTTGTTATGAGAGAAACATAGACAGAATACAATAGTTCATAAATACGAGCGTATATTTCTTTTAGCAATAGTTTGCGTTAGGCCAAGTCTGTTGTCGAGAGATATTTTCGCTTGAGGCAAGAGAGGTGCCGACAGGAGGCGCATGAGTCGTTTCAGCTATAGCTAAATGTGTTGCTTTTTCTAGTGTAAAGGAACAACGGACGCACGTGGTTACGATAGTAAAAACTTTAAAATCTTAACTTATAAATAGTGTAGTTTTATCAATAGTATGTACACACTTTTTTCCATTTTAATTCAACTCATAAATAGTGTATAAAAGAATAAAAGAGGCTTCTTGTGCATGTGTTTTTGATGTTTTTCTCTCTCTTTCTCTCTCTCTCACGTAAATAAAAGAGGCTTGTGTTAAAAATTATAAGATCGGGACTTATAATTTTTAGAGTGGTTTGAAATTTATTCCTATGACCAGAAAAATGAAATTAAAAAATTGAAATTCTACGTATAAAAAATCAATTTCAAATTATGAAAAATGAAAAAAGAATCATACTTCTCAATGTTGTTTTCCGTGATAAAAACTTAGAATTTTTCGATAGGTTTGGAACTTAGTTTTTTTACGCTAATAGTCACATGAGATTTTGGCATGAGAAATCAGGTGAGAAATCAAGTGAAAAATCAGGTGATTTTTCACCTGACATTTTTTAGTAGGGTACTCTGAAATGACCAAGGCAGTTTACTCTGATCTTGCTACGTAGGAGAAAAAGAAATAAGAACTGAATTTGATAGAACTGAATTTAACGGCATGTCGGAGCTGCAGCAATCGAGTTTTGCTTTTTTTATTTTATCAATATCTTTTTAAATTCTTAAATTAAACAAATATAATGACTTGTCCGCACTAAAGCTATATTAATACAATAATTTTTGTTAAAATAAAAAATCATTTGGACTTGTTATTTTTTATGAGCTTAGATTGGAAATTAGATATCGAACTCTACAAACCTAACCTTAAAATACGATACATTGAAAGTTTTTATTATAACTTTATATGTATAATATTTTGGTGAATTTCTTGAGTTGTCCGCACTAGAGTTTAATCTTACAAATTTTTTCTTTGTAGCAAAGAAACTCGATTAAACGCATCGTTTATTCATAAGTTAGGATTGGAAATATTATTAGAAGGCGGACAGCTTCGTCATGCTCTTAAGCCTAAAAAAAAAAATTTAATGTAATGATAACTTTTTTTCTTATAATATCAAGTAATGAAACTTTATTTTACCTTAATATATATTAAATATAAAACTTTGGTACATAAGTGATTTAAAAAAATCTTATCTGGTGCTTAAAATCCTTTTGATGAGATTTTTTTAAGTTATTCATTGACAGAAGTCTTGTATTTAATATTTATTTAGGGTAAAAAAAAGTTTGGTCAAATAATATTATAATAAAAAAAATTATCATAGCATTTGAATTTGATTTTTTTTTCAGGCTTCATCTAAGTCCTGATACTTTAATAAATCATGGTATACATTTTAAAAGACGTTCTTAGTTATATAATTAGCTTAATAGGATTATTAAAAAAATTTTTAAACAAATATTCATAACTAAATTTACTGACTAGGAGAGGACCCCTTGTTTGGGTCACGGATCTTGCTGTAACTTGCAGATATGTTTTTATACATAAAATCATGAAAATTGCAGCGAGCATTCGGTCTAACGCTCGATCATTCCAAGATTATGAGCTATTTTATTCAATTTCTTTAAAAAATCATTGTTTATTATATTGAATATTACTCCTCAATGGGAGCTTCTAAGTTAATTTTGCTAAATTCTAGTAAAAGTTGAGATTGAATCCTTTTGATTGAAAAAAAATCTGTTCAAAAAGCTCAACCTGTTTAAAAGTTATGGCAAAATAAAAATTGTTTTAAAAATTGTTATAAAAATTAGCATAAAATTAAACTTTAATTTTCATTGAATTATTGTGCTGATTTTTTTACGTTTTTCATTTTGCTATAACTTTTGAACGGAATCAACTTTTCGGACACGTTTTTTTTTAATCAAAAGAATTTAATCTTAACTTTCACGAGAATTTTGCATAATAAATAAGGAGTAATATTCAATATCATAAAAAATGATTTTTCAAAGAAATTGAACAAAATAGCTCATAATCTTGAAAAGATCAAAAGTTAGACCGAATGCTCGCAGTTTTTTTCATGATTCTATGTGTAAAAACATATCCATAAGTTACAGCAAGATCCGTGATCCAAACAAGGGTTATTCTCCTAGTTAGTTATAATCTTTACAAATGCATAAATAGTTTATAGTTAGAGCAGAAAAATATTTCATTACTGCTCCAATCTATAATATTTTCTAGAATCCCAAGTAAAAATATTTTATTAAGTTTTTATAAAAATTGTATACAACCAGTCTTCTTTATTTAGTATACATTTTGTATACAAAAGTGACTGTGTACAAAATGTATGAAAAATTATATAAAATGAATAGAATATGTGGAAAAAACAACTCTTAAATAATAAGAATTTTAATTCTATCTTCATAAGCAATTCTTTAAATTACAAATAATTTTAATTACATTCTCCAAATATACCTTTTAATTTTATTAAAGAACTTTATAAACATTAAAACAATGTTCATATATACAATATTAATAACAAAAATACGCCATAGAAAGTTCTGAAATCAATATGAGTAAGTCAAGTTTTTATTGTCACGTATATATATATATATAATACAACAATTTCATAAAGATTTATTTATTTATCAGAAACATTTACCATTTACCAAAATATACTTTGCAAAGTTTATCTTAACCCTTAAATGGTTGCTTCATTTTTGGAAACCTTAAATGATAACGATGGGTTACTCCTTTCTAAAGCTTTAAAAAGTATATTATATGTTATTAGAAATTGATAATAACTTTATTTTTATGTTAAGATTTCATGTGGATTAATAAATTAATAAAGTTAATTAAAAAATTTTGTAAAAAATGCAGTCATAATAAAAATAAAGATGACGAAATTACTTGTTATTTAAACATCTAATGCAAAACTAAAAAAATTAAAGAGAGTGATGTTATAGATATAAACACACTTGCCAGGCCCATACTCCCATACTTAAAGATGTTTTCAGTGTTTTGACACTAAAATGTTTAATAACCATTATCTATAAAAGGTTAAAGTTTTTATACAGAGTAATTTTTCAAATAAAAAAAAAAATAATTTAATAGACATTCTATGAATTATATCATAAAAATTTAAGGTTTAAAAAAGCTTTTAATATGACAGTGGTCGCTCGCTAAACATTGTTGTAAGATATGTAAGATGTAAGTTGAGTAAAATAGTATATAGTTGTTGAAACAGTCAAAAAGATAAGGAGTGATAATATTTCATCTATAGCTATGGGAGTATGGGTCTGGCAAGTGTATTTATAACTATAACATCACTCTCTTTAATTTTTTAGCTTTGCATTAGATGTTTAAATATTAAGTAATTTCGTCATCTTTATTTCTATTATGACTGCATTTTTTACAAAATTTTTTAATTAACTTTATTAATTTATTAATCCACATGAAATCTTAACATAAAAATAAAGCTATTATCAATTTCTAATAATATATAATATACTTTTTAAAGCTTTAGAAAGGAGTAACCCATCGTTATCATTTAAGGTTTCCAAAAATGAAGCTACCATTGAAGAGTTAAGATAAACTTTGTAAAGTATATTTTGGTAAATGGTAAATGTTTCTGATAAATAAATAAATCTTTATGAAATTGTTGTATTATATATATATACGTGACAATAAAAACTTGACTTACTCATATTGATTTCAGAACTTTCTATGGCGTATTTTTGTTATTAATATTGTATATATGAACATTGTTTTAATGTTTATAAAGTTCTTTAATAAAATTAAAAGGTATATTTGGAGAATGTAATTAAAATTATTTGTAATTTAAAGAATTGTTTATGAAGATAGAATTAAAATTCTTATTATTTAAGAGAAAAAAGCAAACTTGCCGCACTTTTACCTTTTTAAAGGTTTTTTTAGGGGAGATTTCATAAATTTTTCAAAGTCTAAAATTCTTCTACTTTTCATATTAAATAAATACAATATTGCAAAGTTCTGTAAGATCATCATGACCTTTATTAACTCTAAAAGCTTGATTTTGTAATTGCCTTGTATGATTCATCATGAGTGCAATAATTACATGTGACGTTTACATTATCTCATTTCTGTATTTTATTATGTATATTATATATTATATTTTTTGTTACACACTTTTTGTAAACTTTTACAAATAAATACATATCTATCTATCTATGTGAATTTCAGTACTTGGGCTACATGGACCTGTTGGGTTCTACTTCACTTATTCGAATTCTACTTTAAGATTTCATTTTTGTCAGTGTATTATGCAGTATTTCCCAGTACTTTATTACTGTCAATATTCTATGAAGTACTTTCTTACATATTATTTAATATGTTGAAAGTTGTTTAATGTACAATATTTATGTACACCATTTTAGTATACAATTGCTAAACCTTGAGACAGAGTTAATGACAAATTGTCATATATTTATCAAATAATATTTTCACAAATCTAACCTAAAAAATTGTCTGCTTATTAATAATAAATTTATAAAATACATTTTTCACATACATAACCAAAAAACTGTTTCTTTACAAATCACAATCAATTTAGTTTATTTAAATATATATTCACTTATTAATTATTATTTTTGTAAAGACTAAGTAAATAAATAATAATAATCACACTAAGAATTGTTGTACTGTATTATCAAAAATTGAAGCAAATGTGGAGCAACGCAACAGCTGATTAATCATCAAATATACGATAGCATCAATACGATATCATCTTTTTTTTATGTTCGTCACTTTCAAGACTATATATATATATATATATATATATATATATATATATATATATATATATATATATATATATATATATATATATATATATAAGACTGCTGTTCTTCTTCATCTCTCTTTTTATTGGCCTTTTCCAGACTTTTTAATGTTTATATGATTGGCCATCATCTGGTATTTTTTTTATTATTTTCGTATTTTTTAGTTTGCCCAGTGGGACTTTTTATTAATAGTTTTTATTTTTGCCCTGAGGGACTTTATAATTGTTTTTTCGTGGTCTCCGAGTTCTACTCCCCGCAAAAAAATTCGAAAAAATTTTTACAAAATTTTCCCGGGGAATCGAACCCCGGTCCACTAGAGCGCGAGCCAAGAGCCTTAGCCCCTGCGCTACCGCTGCTCTTATTACAATGCTGTTTGCTGTTATTACTCGTTCTCTCTCATTCACTCTATGCATATGCCACATGTTATCTTCTCTCTCTCTCTTTTTTCTATATATGTACGCCTGCTCAGGCAACTGCGCGCGCAACTTCCGTCTCATACACTGTAAAAAAAAATAGCGAGAAATTTCGTCGTTGGTCGACGATTTCAATGCGACCATGCACTGTCGATGTTATTTAACATCGTTAAAGCGCGACATCTAACTGATTTAACCTAAAAATCTTGTGTTCAGTTTACGTGAAATCACGCAAAGCACGTTAAAATGTCGCCGTTAAACGAAGTTAAATAACCTCGACGGTGCATGGTCGCATTGAAATCGTCGACCATCGACGTGATTTCCCGCTATTTTTTTTTACAGTGTACGTTTGGCTGAATGAGAAAATTATTAAAAACAAGAAATCGCAGGTCTAGCCTATATATCATACAAAACATAATAAATACGTCATTTTTTAGCTGTTTTTGGTATGAAATGTTTATTAGCATATATTATATATATATTTACAAGTAATTAACAAGTAATTACATATATTTAATATATATTTTGCGAGTTTCAATTTTTTAAATTTGAAACCGGAAGTAAATAGGTCTCGTCGCGCACGATGCGGCTTCGCAAACTTGCCTTTCGGGGCGCTATCGCGCCCCATGATTAATTACTTTATATGGTAAAAAATATAAAAATATTTTTAATGAATATTTATTTCTAATTATCTAGAAGCATAAGCACTGATCATCTATTTTATACCAAAACCTTCGCAACATTTTTATAATTTTCATCTTTCTAACAGAAACTAAAGAATTTGCAAGCACATCCGAAATAACAGCCGATCCTAATAAATAAAAAATTCTAATATTGCTAAAGTTGCAGTGACGATGATTTTTCACAGTTGAAGTGACCTATTGATAAATATTTTCTGTCAGGTAACCTGAAAAATATAATATTCACAAAGTATCTATTTTATAATTTTTATTTATTTATATAAAGAAATAATAAAATAAAAATATTCTTATGACGAGTATAACACTTATCTAATGTTCTTTTTTATTTAATATTTCGCTTTTGAAATTTACTAAAAAATCAGTTCATAAGCGCTCGCTAACTTTGCTGGTGACTGAAGTTAGTACGGCTAGAGAAATCGAAGGAACTATAATTGTTTTTTAAAAAATCTTTACAACCCAACGTTAAGTCGTACTAACTTCAGTCGCCAGCAAAGTTAGCGAGCGCTTATGAACTGATTTTTTAGCAACTTTAGCAATGTTAGAATTTTGTATTTATTAGAATCGGCTGTTATTTCGGATGTGCTTGAAAATTCTTTAGTTTCTGTTAGAAAGATAAAAATTGTAAAAATTTTGCGAAGGTTTTGGTATAAAATAGATGATCAGTGCTTATGCATCTAGATAATTTGAAATAAATATACATTAAAAATATTTTTACCATATAAACTAATTAATTGTTTTTTCCACAGATTCTATTCATTTTGTGTAATTTTTTATACATTTTGTACACAGTTACTTTTGTATACAAAATGTATACTGGCTGTAGAAGACTGGTTGTATACACTGAGAAAAAAATTTAATTAAGTCAAAAAAATTTCAATTACCTCATTACAAATATTTAATTGTAATATACCCATAAAATATGTAATTGTCTTGAACAAAAACATTTAATAGAAAGAATTAAATAATAATTTTGTGTAAATAATACGTTTATTTAGATCAAATAATAAATAAATAGTCGGAACAAAATATTTATTTGCTATGATTGAATTTTTACTTAGTAACTAAGAAAGTAAATGAAATTAAAAAAAAATATTTAATATAATCAATGTAATATTTAATTGTAGTTATTAGAAATCGTTTGACGTAATTGTTACGTTTTATAGGATTTATAAAATATTGTATTAATCTAATTTAATATTTATTCAAATTAACAAGCAATTAATCTTTCAAAGATTAAATATTTAATACAGCCTATTAAAGTTTATTTGCTTTAAGTATTTATTCAATTCTAAATATGCATAAGTATATGAAATTAATGAAAGGCTTAATCGCACTAATGTAATGTTCAGTTGAATTAACGAAAATTTGATTGCTGAAATAAAATAGTTCATTATACAAATAAAATATTTGTTAAAAAAACTTGATATTCAAATACAATTAGAAAAGTTTGAATAAAATCGAATGAATAATAAATTAAATTTATTCAATATTTATTTGAATCAATAAAATTTTCATTTTTAATGACAAAATATCAATAAAATTGATCAAATGTCGAAATAATTCAATAAAAATTCGTTTATGTGAATAGAATATTTTATTAAAATAGTTTACATTTAATTGTTTCAACAAAATATTTATTTTATTCAAATATATATTTAATTAAAGTAGGATTAAATAAAAGTGAAAAATTATATACTTGAAATAATTTTATTAATTTAATTTAATACTCGATAAAATTAATTAAATATATTATTACAAATGTATATTCAAAATAAAAAATTCATTGGAACAATGTATTACTTCTTACAGTGAGGTGCGCATTGACTTATACGAGGTCAATTATTTTTATATATTACATACCTTCACAGTCGTGTGTCTCAGGTATACTGCTATTAAAGGCTATTTCATTTAAGATATTGATTTTATTAAGATCATACTTCAACATTAGAATAAGTTCGCAAATTACACTAGATCTTAAACACTTACATACGCACCCTATGTTTCATATAAACGCAATCGTTCGCAAGTCGCATTTGAGTATGGCATTTTTTCATTTTCCTTATATATGAAATTGACGAACATCTCATCACTTGCAAGATTCAAAGCGACATCTAGTAGATAAAAAAGAAGCTTACTTAGCGCCAAATTTGCTTGATAATAGTGTTTTTTCTGACGAAATGAATATATGATTGAATGTTTTCCACACTACATACGAATTGAAAACAAATCGTTAATAATATCATTGTTTTAATACTAAAACTGATCGATTTTCCTTAATTCAGTCCTAAAATTAGTCATGCAAAATTTAAACATTTTATAGATTATTAATATATCAAATATCACCGAGATTAAAAAAATTTATGTACTTTATTGTATCTAAACATTAATTATAGGACACATAAATAAATAAATAAAATATCAAAATTAAAAAAATTTTTCTGATTTATGTATTTTATTGTATCTAAAAATTAATTATAGCATATATAAAAGTTAAGGAAAATTATAGTATTTTTCAAAGCATTATTGATAAGAAATGTTTTTAATCGTTTAGTCAATCGAAATCAATTAAATAATCTTATGACAACAAAAATAAAAATAAACAATATTGTAAAAGAACTAAAACCTTTATTGAAACCAATACAAGTACAATTTATTTATGAATCGTATGTTCAAGTTATAACATATTTTCTATCATCGTTAAAGTTGCTAATTGCAATAGCAAAATAAATAGTAAGATTTTTTGATTCGCGACCAAAATACAATAAACATTGAGATGATATTTATATATTTGCTTGTGCAATGAAAATAAAAAAAAATACATTATTTTCTAAAACTGTAATAAACAAATTACATAATTATCTTCATAAATAATATCCTTTACTTTTAAGAATAAAACACAATTGTAATTTGGTTATAAATGAACTTCTATAACGTTCGTGAATTTTTAATAATCTTGCAATTTTTTTAAACGATCTTTCCCTAATTTGTATTGGTTTTAAAAACATCATATTTATTTAATTCTAAATCTTTTCCATTGAATAACTGAATCTTTAGATATTGCAGCAATAAAAGCTGTACGATTTATAATTTCAACGAGTTAAGATTGGACTGATATGAAATATTTTTTGTGAGTAAGAATATTTTGAAATTTATTAGAACAATTAAATTATTCAAAAGTAGCTTTAAAATACATTCCCGGTTTGTGATAAAGTTCAATTTAACTCATGAAACCTTTTTGCTATAACTCGTTACATCGCATTAAAGACAAATCTTTTTATAAAATTAACTTAATCCTAATAAAAACGTCAAATGTGCCAAATCGCATTACATAAAAATATAAATAGTACAAAAACATACGACAGTATAACATAAGACAAGTTTAATAAGATCTTGACACTTTTCAAAATATTGATTATTCAATTATGTGTGTATTTTGTGTTGAGTCTAATCTATGAAGTATCTTCTCCTGAAGTTTCATCATCATTGTTTAAAACCTCTTGGGTTTTTGAAGCTTTGGATTGTAAAGATAATCCGTGAAGAATAGTTTCTGTATGAGAAAATACTGAGTCCCATTTAGTTGAGAAACCAAAAATAGCTTTCTGAATTATAAGCCAAAAATGTTCTGATTCAAATGGATAAAACGTACAAAAAACGTGGAATGATTTAAAGGATACACTTAATGCTTCTAAAATCGATGGCAATTTATATAAAATTTTGTCAATACTGACATAAAATCCATTTGGCGTATCTTGACTAGGTCCTGTTATAATGATAAACGGTTGTAACGTTGTTCCGTAGTCATGCATTAACTCTGCTCTCCGCTGTCTTACTTCTTCAATATCAGTTGGAAACTGGAAATTCATAAATTATGTAATTATTGGTAAATAATTTTAAATTAAAGTGACATTAATGTACAATCATTGATAAGAGGCTATGAATTAAAATATAAATTGATTTACTAAAAAAGTATTATTGATTTGAAAAAAGGGATTTAATTTAATTGTATTCAATCTTTCATTACTGAATCGATATTTGAATAAATATAATTTTCTATATCAAGTTTCAACTTGATATTATTTCTTCATACTAGTGGATTGTGAACCAACTCCGCGGGCTTACAGCCCGATGAGACAGTTTATGAGTATTTCAAAATATGAATTTGATTCCATTATATCGTAGCGTCAAATTTAAATAAGAAAAAATGATTTAATATTTCACTTCAACTTACAGCAGTATATTGGATAATACTGTTATAACAGTCAACTATTGAAACTTTCCAGGTTTTCTTATATTAATCTTTGCGTTTTTTGGTCTTAAGAAGACTTTTGGCGGTACTAAATGAAACAAGAGTTCGATTTCTGCTCTGGTCCGAGAATCTAGGAAGTAAGATTTTATGTAATATCTAAAATTTTAAACTTTTCAAAGTCATGAGTGAGAAGATAATAAAGATTTACAATAGAGGGCATGTAAAAAAATTATATTGATTTTAAATTATATTAATGACACAAACTTTAGTAAATTAAAATATAAATGAATTGAAATTTTAAAAATTCAGAAAAAATTAATTATTCTGCAAGGTGTGGCAAAGCAGTTAATAATGCAGTGAAGATATTGACAAAAACGTTTATGAACTAATTAACGTATTCATCACAATGTGATTTTGAAAAAAAAAATAACTAAAATTAAGAAATATGAATTATTTAAGAATGATAAAATAAAAATAAAAAATTAATTTTAAAAACCATTTAGTTATGTGAGAGCTAAAGATAAATTAATTTTAAAAATTCCAAAGACAATTACTCAACTTAAAAACTATAAAAACTGATATTACAACGTAAAATATACGTGGTAAGGTAAAATGAAATTTACCTGTGCTCAGAAGAGGATCATCCAAAAAATCCCTGAGATTTTTCGCGTTGCCGTTTTTATTATTTTTTGCAGAAATGGATAATACTCCTTTAAAAAATTTTTCCCATAAATCTGATGTCAGTTCTACGTTAGAAAATTTTAACGTTGTAAAATTGGATTCAATCAATTTGTGTGCTTCTGGCTGTCGCAAAATTTTTCACTTATCATATATTTCACTTATTGTATTGGAACTTTCTTGTGTAGTTTTGTTCCTTTCTTTTGCTGTCTGTTCACAGTGAATTAGAGCAATGTCCACCTGAGCACATTCATTTTCCAATAGCCATTGTAAGCTGAGATCAACAGCTAGATCAAGAGTTTCTAAAAATAAGTTAGATATTAATTAAAGATGAATTAAACGAAAAAAAAAGATAAAAAACATACCTTCATTATTTAAGGATGTTGAAGCTTCCACATTTTCTTCTTTACATATTGCATGGTCTTTTCTAATAAGTTGGTTTAAATTTCTCCACTTTATAGGTAATCTTCCTTTAGATGCTTCTGATTTTAACTTTTTAGAATCACTTTTTTTCACCGGTGAGATGTAATAAGTTTTTAATGATTCCGTGGGAAATAATTCTTGTATACTTTTTCCTAGTTCTTTGAATACAACATTGTTTGCTCCAAAAAATAAATAATTGTTTATTTTAAAAAAATTTATACTTAAATGATTAATAGGATTTAAAGAATTTTAATATATTTTCATAACAGACTTGTTAGTAGTGGAAGACAATTTTTTTACAACTATATCAACAATGTGATTCCTGGAAAAATCGGTAAGAGCCTTCTGATGGACAGAATATTTTTCTAAAATAGATTTTCCTAGAGTGTCTTGTTTTAATATGTCTTCAATTGATGGTAAAAGATTTAAAATCATACCTGGATCAATGATATAAGATGTAGTTTCTTCAATTTCATCAATTGTTCGTTTTTTTGAGCAACTTGTGCCTGGCTGCTCGTTTCCAAAATTTTTCTGAACATAAAAAATAACTGTTAAGTAATTACCAAAAATATTTACAAATACGGATAAGGTAGCTATACAAATAAAATAAGGTATCAATTTTTAATTTTGTTTATTAACTACAATTTCTATTTAGTTTTAAAATTAGTATCTGATAAATTTTCACGCATGATTTTTATTGTTTTGTGATTCATTTCAAATTATTGAACATTTATGATTTTAATTTTGACTTTATAGATTCAAAGAACATTACGTTTATAAAATAATGCATGGTGGGAATAACATCATGCTAGTCTATAAGTGGTATATTAGTTAACGCTGTTCGGTGCCGAACCGTGATACGCACGTATAAGTATCTATATTCGTGTATTCAGTAATACGTTGCGTCCATAAACAAACGTCATGAATTTCCGAAAGAAAACGAATTCCGAGAGTGAAATAAAATAAAGCTTTCGTACATTACGTATTATAGAATGATATTCCAATTATATTGTTTATTGTTTTATAAATAAAATATTATACTTTGAAAACCTTCGTTAATTATTTGATAAAATACTATTAATTAAATTGTTTTCGAATTTAATACAATTAAAATAAATATAATTCTTTACTATTCCCATTGTAATTATATTTAACAAATGAAAAAATGTGAACAAACCTTTATCTTTTTTTTGTTAAATGTTTTTTGACATTTGGCCTTAAAGATTACTCTTGGTCCCATTATTGGAATCAATTCTTTTAACTCATCGTCAGTCAAATTTTTTAAAAGATCTACTATTATTCTGTTCGCTATAAATGAAAATAAAATTAATTTTTTATTGCTCTTTAACTAATTACGTTACTATATTTACCAGTAAAATTGAAAACATATTCTTCAAGGCCCCAAGAATTCAAAAGTCCTTCTACAGTTGGGATATTTTCATCTTGATCCATTGTTTACTTTTATTAGTTGTAATAATAAACAAAAAGACAAAATTTGTATAAAGCTTATCTCCTTCAAAAAGTTACAACTGGTTTGAAAATAAGTAAAATAGTTCGTTGTCCAATTAAACTCTTTCTTGCACGAAACAGAAGAAAAATTTTATCTGACGCTCGTGCTCGTACCTCTGCGCCTTCAACTCTGTGTAACGACTACAACGCCACGAGTCGTTCAAACAAAGTCACTTCCGAGAATCGTACAATTTTACACTATTTGAGCGATATTTTATTTTCATTAAAATTTAAAACTATTGAAAAAATGTCAATAATATAAATTATTTAAAGCAGTTTTTTTTCAGAATCACAAAATAATTTTATCGAATTATTAAGAGCTCGCGTCACGAACGTTGCACAAATGCAAATGTAACTCTATATCCGATCAGTAGCTTTATACCACAAATTTGCTCTTTAAATGTCACTGTTAACACAAGATGGTTGTTTAGATGTCTATTTCCAACATACATAAATGTTTATTTGCGAACGTAGGCGCGCTGGACGTCCTCTTGCCAGCAACGGCATGCAACGACTGTGGCGTTCGCGGGTCTTTTAGATAAATGAGGAAAGGAAAAGGAGGGGCATTTCCACAAATATTATAAAATTTCTTAGTATATTATTATTTTTATTGAAATTTTTCTACTCAATAATGAAATTAATAAGTTCTAAATAATATTTAATCAATATGCCGATTGTAAAGAATATCTAAAGTTTGCGATGAAATATTTAAACTTGATAAAATAGATTTTGATTTAATAAAATGTATCTTAATTATATATTATTTAAGTAAAACCAAAACTTCCGTAGAAGCAATAACATACACTTTACCGAAATTAAATTTTATTTAGATTTAAAACTTTTTCCACAATAGAATGAAAAAAAAATAATTAATTTGAGCAATATGCGAACTGGGACGCAATTTATATGAGTCCAACCCTTAATCTGCCGCTACCGCTACCATCGCCAACTTACGAATAAAGGTACTATCAAAGTCATGCCATTTTCTGTATTTTAGATGTATTTTTTATTATATTTTTTATTGTAACATTATTTATTAAAGAATAAATAAATCCGTTTACTCATTTTTTAATTTTTTGTGTTTTAGTGTATCTATTTATTATATTTTTTGAAATCATTTGTTTTAATATTATTTTTTCATTCAACGCCAATCTTTTATTAGATCCAATCATAAGTCTAAGATTTGTGGAAATGCTCCTACTTTTCCTTTCCTCATTTATCTGAAAGCCTCGCGAGCGCCACAGTCGTTGCTCGACGTTGCTAGCAAGAGGACGTCCAGCGCCCCTACGATTCGCAAATAAACATTTATATGTATGTTAGAAATAGACATCTAGACAATCATTTTAAGTATTAATAGTGACATTTGAAAAGCAAATTTTTGGTATAGAGCTAATAATCGGATATTGGGATTGAATGTTAGCGTGTCGAGTCGTGCCGACTTTAGCTAACCTTATACATAGTCTTTGTAAAGCTGGTGTATAGAAAAAAACCTTTTTCTATACACCAGCTTAAGTCGGCCATATTGCCCCCTCTACACGCTCACACTCAATCCGAATAGAGCTACATTTGCAGTTGTTGTGCAACGTTCGTGAAGTGAGCTCTTATTAATTCGATAAAATCCTTTTGTGATTCTGAAAAAAAAGTGTTTAAAATAATTTATACTATTGACATTTTTGTATAGTTTTAAATTTTAATGAAAATAAAATATCGCTTAAACTGTAAAATTGTACGATTCTCGGAAGTGACTTTGTTTGAACGACTCGTGGCGTTGTAGTCGATATACAGTGTTGAAGGCGCAGAGGTACGAGCACGTGCGTCAGAGAATTTTTTTTCTGTTTCTGTATGAAAGAGTTCAATTGGACAACAAATTATTCGATTTATTATGGTTTTCTGAAGAAGACAAGCTTTATATGCATTTTGTCTTTTTTTATCACTTACAAATAGCAAAAGTAATAAATAGATAAGGAAGATAACATTCCAACCACAGAAGAATTTTTGAATTCTCCGGGCCTAAGGAATGCGTCTATAGGTGAATGGAATTATATAATTCGTTTAAGCGCGATAAATAGCTTAATTTTTTATTTTCATTTGTAACTAAAATTACAATAGATCTCTTAAAACATATGACATACAGTCAGTTTGAGAAATTAATTCCAATTATAGATCTAGTGTACACTTAAAAAAAATTTAAAGTCAAATTTGATAAAAAGAAGATAAAGATTTAATGGGATTAATATTTCAATGGGAACAGTAAAGAATTATATTTATTCTAATTTTAATTATATTAATAATTATCTTTCGATTAAAAAGTGTGTAAATTATATTGCAAATCGGAAACAATAAAATATTTTATTAATAGTCTTTCATGAAACAGTTAACGAAGTATTTCAAAGTATAGTAACCTTTCATTTATAAAATAACAAAATCAAATTGAAATATCGCGTTAGAATATATAACGTACTTATCAGAACCATACGTACACTTTTCAAAAATTCATGGCGTTTGTGTATAACCAAAACATTTATTATTAAAATTGAAATTATGAAGGTTCAACCATTTGAAATGAATAATAAAAAATAAATTTAATAAATTAAAATTGTGCGTGAAAATTAATCAGATATTAATTTGAAAATTCAATAAAAATACAAAGAATATTGTAAACAAAATTTTTAAATTTATAAACAAAATTAGAAATTAATACGTTCTTTCTTTCAATTTTTATTCCACCTCTATCGGTATTTGTAAATATAACCTGTGATTGCTCCACAATTTTTTTTATGTACAGAAAAATTTTGAAAACGTGGAACCAGACGCAATTGGCTTAAGAAAAACGAACTATCGATGGATTTCAAGAAAACACATCTGATATCATTCATCTAAATATGATTTTAAATCATCGGCCATCTATTGAAGAGATATGAAAAAAAAGTTTTAAAATCTTTTTAAAAAAAATAAATTTTATTTGAAGGCAGCCTCTTACCGATTTTTCCAGGAACCACATTGTTGATACATTTGTCGAAAAATTGTCTTTTACTACTAAGAAGTATGTTATGAAAATATATTAACATGCTTTAAATCCTATTAACCATTTAGTATACATTTTTTGAAAATAAACAATTTTTTATTTTTTAGAGTAAACAATGTTGTATTCAAAGAATTAGGAAAAAATATACAAGAATCGTTTCCTACAGAATCATTAAAAACTTATTACATCTCACCGGTGAAAAAAAGTGATTTTAAAAAGTCAGTATATGAACAGAAGAAAATTTGGAAGCTTCAACATCCTTAAATTATGAAGGTATGTTTTTTATCTTATACTTTCTTTTTGTTTTATTCATCTTTAATTAATATCCAACTCCTTTTTAGAAGCTCTTCATCTAGGTGTTAAGCTGAAATTACAGTTAGTGGACACTGCTCTGGTTTACAGGAAAAAAAAACAACAAAAGAAAGGAACAAAACAGCACAAGACAGTTCCAAAACAATATATATAACTGGAATATCTAATAAGTGCACACGATTTGATTGAATGCGATTTTGTATTTTTAAAAGAGTATTATCCATTTCTGCAAAAAATAATAAAAATGGCAACGCGAAAAATCTCAGGGATTTTTTGGATGATCCTTTTCTGAGCACAGGTAAATTTCATTTTACCTTACCACGTATAATTTACGTTGTAATATCAGTTTTTATAGTTTTTAAGTTGAGTAATTGTCTTTGGAATTTTTACAATTAATTTATCTTTAGCTCTCACATAACTAAATGGTTTTTAAAATTAATTTTTTATTTTTATTTTATCATTCTTAAATAATTCATATTTCTTAATTTTAGTTATTTTTTTTTCAAAATCACATTGTGATGAATACGTTAATTAGTTCATAAACGTTTTTGTCAATATCTTCACTGCATTATCAACTGCTTTGCCACACCTTGCAGAATAATTAATTTTTTCTGAATTTTTAAAATTTCAATTCATTTATATTTTAATTTACTAAAGTTTGCGTCATTAATATAATTTAAAATTAATATAATTTTTTTACATGCCCTCTATTGTAAATCTTTATTATCTTCTCACTCATGACTTTGAAAAGTTTAAAATTTTAGATATTACATAAAATTTTACTTCCTAGATTCTCGAACCAGAGCAGAAATCGCACTCTTGTTCCATTTAGTACCGCCAAAAGTCTTCTTAAGACCAAAAAACGCAAAGATTAATATAAGAAAACCTGGAAAGTTTCAATAGTTGACTGTTATATCAGTATTATCCAATATACTGCTGTAAGTTGAAGTGAAATATTAAATCATTTTTTCTTATTTAAATTTGACGCTACGATATAATGGAATCAAATTCATATTTTGAAATACTCATAAACTGTCTCATCAGGCTGTAAGCCCGCGGAGTTGGTTCACAATCCACTAGTGTGAAGAAATAATATCAAGTTGAAACTTGATATAGAAAATTATATTTATTCAAATATCGATTCAGTAATGAAAGATTGAATACAATTAAATTAAATCCCTTTTTTCAAATCAACAATACTTTTTTAGTAAATCAATTTATATTTTAATTCATAGCCTCTTATCAATGATTGTACATTAATGTCACTTTAATTTAAAATTATTTATCAATAATTACATAATTTATGAATTTCCAGCTTCCAACTGATATTGAAGAAGTAAGACAGCGGAGAGCAGAGTTAATGCATGACTACGTAACAACGTTACAACCGTTTATCATTATAACAGGACCTAGTCAAGATACACTAAATGGAGTTTTTGTCAGTATTGACAAAATTTTATATAAATTGCCATCGCTTTTAGAAGCATTAAGTGTATGCTTTAAATCATTCCACGTTTTTCATACGTTTTATCCATTTGAATCAGAACATTTTTTATAATTCAGAAAGCTATTTTTGGTTTCTCAACTAAATGGGACTCAGTATTTTTTCATACAAAAACTGTTCTTTACGGATTATCTTTACAATCCAAAGCTTCAAAAACCCAAGAGGTTTTAAACAATGATGATGAAACTTCAGGAGAAGACATAATTTAATTTTTAATATTTTTATTTTTGTATTTTTATTTATTTTTTTATGTAATACGATTTGGCAAATTTGACGTTTTGAATAAGATTAAGTTGATTTTGTAAAATGATTTGCCCTTACTGCGATGTAACAAGAAATAGCGAAAATGGCTTTATGAGTCATATTAGACTTTATCATAAACAGTCAATGTATTTTGAAGTTACTTGTAAAGAATTAAATTGTCATCGGAAATTTCAAAATATTCATATTTACAAAAGACATTTCAAATTAGTGCATTCTCAGTCTGTTCATATTAGTAATCATACAGCTTCATTATCTATATCTAAAAATTCTGATAAGCCATTATACGATAGAACAAATTTGGAATTAAGCGAATATGATGATTTTGAAAATTCTATATTAAACGATGAAATCTTTAGTTGTTTGAATAATAATATAAAATCTTTAAATGATATTTCATATTTTACGGAAACAGTTTATAAATACGTTGCTCTTATTGTATCAAAAATATATGCTAATCCGAAATTAGCAAGGAAATCTGTAGAAGAAACGGTAGAAATTTTAATGGATTTTTATAATTCTTCCTTTATAAAATTTATTCTTTCTAAATGTCCCGGAAAGGAAGTGGATGTTATGACGAAGATAATCAATAATGCTTTTACAACTTTTAAATCAGAACATCTAACTTTGAAATATTTGGAAAATAAAAATTTTTTAATACTTCCAATTTGCAATAAACATTTCTCATGGCTTTAGAACTTCTAACGCAGAGTGTTTGCCAGTAATGGTTCGCGACACATTACAACTTATTCCGCCAAAAGATGTTTTATTAAAATTTTTGAAAATGCCTAATGTACTACGAAAAATTATAAACAATATAAAAAAATGTGAAAACAGTACCAAATTTGATTCAATTTTCTAAGGAGACATATATCAATCCATTAAAGATAGGTGTGGCAAAAAATAATTTTACCTCTTATGATGTATAATGATGATTTCGAGATAAATAATCTAATAGGTTCTCGCAGAGTCAAAAACAAAATAGGAGGAACATATTTTACTATACTACCCTGTTGAAAATAAGTACGTACTTCAAGTATGTACTTTGAGTATGTACTTCAAGTATGTACTTCAAGTATATACTTTACTTAAGTACGTACTATTTTGGAACATTTTAGTAGGTACTGTTTTGAAAAGTATATACTTTTATTGAAAATATGTACTTTTAAAGTATATTTTGATAAATAATATTTCTCAAAGTACGTACTTTATTAGAAAATACGTATTTTTTTAAAGTATGTACTTATTAAAAACATTTTGGTAGGTACTTTTTTTAAAAGTATATATTTTTAAAAAAGTACATACTAAAATGACCAAAAAAAAAATTACTTTAGCTACAGTACATACTTGAGTATGAAGGTTCATACTTCGTATAAAAGAATATGTATGAAAATGTTCTAAAAAGTATATACTTCTATACAAGTACGTACTTTTATTAAAATAGAGTATATACCTTTAAAGATAACAAATCAAATTTTACAAAAAAGTCGGTAAAAGTTTGAGATTATTTTTATTTTCAATAATTCCTCAAGTTAGTAACTTGGTAAGTGTTTTCTTCCTAAAGGAAGATATAAAAATAAGGTAAGCATCGACTCTCCGCAGATCAAAAAGCTTGAGCGAACAAACTCGAAATGTTATAACTTTATATTCCCACGTCACTGAAATTCAGGTAGAGGATCGCAAAATTAACAAAAACGCCACCTAACAGCAAAGACAGAATTAATAATCGATTCGAATAATTTTTTCAGTACTTACGTTTTTAGCTGTTAGGTGGCGTTTTTCTTAACTTTGCGATCCTTTATCCGAATTTCAGAGATGCAGGTATATAAGGCTATAATATTCCGTATTTTTTTACAGTTGAAAATCAGTACATACTTTAATAACATACTTTGAGTATGTACTTCAAGTATATACACTTTAGATCAAGTACGTACTTTTTTGGAACATTTTAGAAGGTACTTTTTAGAAAAGTATGCACTTTTCAAAAAGTACATAATAAAGTAAAAAAATTTGTCACGTAGCTACAGTATATACTTTTATATGAAGGTACATACATCGTATAAAAAAGTATGTATGAACATTTTCTAAAAGGTATATACTTCTATATAAGTAAGTACTTTTATTAAAATAGGGTACATAATTTTGAAGAAAGTACTCATTTTTAAAATAAAAGTACGCATAAAAATATTTTTAAAAAGTACATACTTTCAAAATAGTAGGTATTGTTTAATAAAGTTCATATTTAAAAAAATATTATTTATCAAAATATACTTAAAAAGTACATACTTTCAATAAAAGTATATACTTTTCAAAAAAAGTATCTACTAAAATGTTCCAAAATAGTACGTACTTAAGTAAAATATATACTTGTAGTACATACTTGAAGTACGTACTCAAAGTACGTACTTCAAGTACGTACTTATTTTCAACAGGGTAGGTATACCACCAGAACATGCGAGTCAACTTGATAATATTTTTTTGTTACAATTACATAAATACGTAATAGATGTAATAGATATTTATTTATTTTGTAAAAAGAGTACAAAAAGGCGTGTAATACATGAAATAGTAAGTAATAATTCTATAAAAAGTATTGCACATAATAAGATAAGATATCACAGTCAGTTATTAAAATTAATATATAATACTGTATCAGTAAGTCACCATGTAAAAGTGATATCACAGACTGTTCTAAATACACGCAGAAAACATAAATTACAATAAAAAACAGTCTTAAATATCTATCAGTCATTGAATTAAAATACATAATTTAAAAGAGGAATCACTGTCATGACATCAATAAAAATAAAATTGGACAATACTATAAAAATAAAATTGAACAATACAATAACAAAGTAATAGTGAATAATTAAAAAATAAAATAATAATTACATTTAAAGAATGAAAACAATACCGAAGATGTCATGACTTCTAATAAAAACAGAACCACTCATACTTTCCGCATACATTCATCCATCATTCACGCTAATAAATACATTTACACCTTAAATCTATATATAGGACAAAACAGAATAAATTAACACAAAAATTAAAATACTTAAAATTGATTTCACTCGAGGTCGAGTAAGTACGTCCTCAAAGCCGACTTAAACCTGCCGAGTGATGGAAGATTTTTTATATAAGCAGGCAGGGAGTTCCAAAAATGCGCACCTTGAACTTGAAAGGAATTTCTTCCAGTCTCAGTACGCATGAAGGGCACCGCGAAGTCCTTAATCTCTCCCCTAGTGGCTACCCTAGGTACATATCTAGTGAAGAGATTCACTAGATACTCGGGAGTATTCATGCGCACGATTTTGTACATAAGTACAGCCATAAAATACTGTCTCCTTGAATCAGTACGCAGCCAACCAAGCGCAGCTCTATGAGGAAAGATATGATCGCCCAATCCTACGCCTAATACATATCTCACACATAAATTTTGTAGTCTTTGTAATTGTCTTCTCAACCCCTGCGAAGCATCAAGCAGAACTATTGAGCAGTAGTCGAGGTGCGAAAATAGCAAGGCGGCTGCGAGTTGTTTACGCAGGGCCTCAGTGGTGTACCGACGAAAGAACCGTAAACTATACATTATCCTATTAAATTTTTTAGTCACCATATTAATATGCGGCTCCCAAGACAACTTAGCGTCAAGCACAACACCAAGGCTCGTAACGGTATCAGAGAAAGATATACTGACACCTCCCTCAAGCTCAATCGTTCTTGGCTCACCAGCATAAAAGTCATTAATAAAACGACTACTGCCAAAAACGATCGCCTTAGTTTTGCTTGCATTTAATGTGAGAGAAGCATCGACAGCCCATCCCGACACCGCCCTGGCCGCCCTCTGCATAATACGAATACCTTCATTCAGATGTTCATAAGGGACCTGAGTATAGATTTGGAGGTCATCAGCATATAATATGTGCTTGACACAACAGGGGTCGAGCGTGTCACGTATGTTATTAATGTAAAGGCAGAACAACAGAGGCGCCAGCACTGAACCCTGTGGAACTCCTAGATTGGTTGTTAGCCAATCCGAATCCTCTTTTAAATGTGTAGAAACCATTTGTTTCCTACCTGATAAATAGGAGCTGATCCACTCGAGTGCAGCCCTAGAAAACCCCATCAATCTAAGCCTCGCAAGCAATTTGGAAGGGGAGATCGTGTCGAATGCCTTACTAAAGTCAAATAGGAGTAGTATCGTGGCAAGTTTTTTGTCAAGACCTGATCTTATGTCGTCTGTAAGTTTAAGTATGGCAGTCTGCGTAGAATGATGCTTCCTGAAGCCAGTCTGCAATGAGTCAAGTATTTTGTGTGTCATAATATACTCCTGCAGTTGGTCATGGGAAATCTTCTCGAGAACCTTTGAAAGAAAACATAATATTGCTATGGGCCTAAAATCTTTAGGCATTTTAGGTGCAGGGCACTTCTTTAAAGGTACGATACGTGCGCGCTTCCAAAGGCAAGGGAAGACCCCCCGTGCAAAAGAAGAATTGAACAGAGTCACAAGATGCTCTCCAATAACCGGTAGTGCTTTAATCACACTCTGCGGGATGCCATCCTCGCCACAAGCCTGTGATGAAAAATGCGAAATCGCAAGGATTACATCATTAATATTAAGAGGACGCTGGAGCTCTCTATCCTTTTCTAATTAAAAAATGTAAATTTTTGGGAAAACTAGTTATTATTGATAGAAATTAAGGGTTGTCCGCAACTTCTATAGCGAAAAATAATATTTTGTCTGATGAGAGCAAATTAATTTTGTTGCTTTTTTTTCAAGTAAAGTTTGACATACTTAAATAACGTATTCTCTAGCCTAATTTAGGATTTTGTATTCTTTAGCTTTAAAGAATCAGCTAACATTGGCGTACAGGTTTCCATTGAATGAAGGCTTTACAAATAGACTGATCTTAGGAAAAATTAATAATCATTCTAAAAAATGTCAAGATTATTATAAATTTATTAACATTATAGAAGATTATTCGTTGCAAAATCACAATTGTGTTTCATCCATAAGAGTAAATGGTACTCTTTATAAAGAAAACTATGTAATTTGTATTGAGACAGATAAATGCTTAGAATTTGGAAAGATTAGATTTATTCTAGTACTAGAAAATAATGTATTTTTTTTTATTTCTTAAACTACGCGAGCGAAAATATGAACATCATCTTAATGCTTATTGTGTAGAGGATACAGAAATTGTAGGAATTGTAAATCAAAACAATTCGAATATTTATTTTCCTAGAGTAATTAACAACTTTAGCGATGGCAGAAAATACATTACAACTCGAATATATATTTATGAATAAATGTACTTGAATGCGTTTCAATAGAGACTTCAGTTATTTTATAATAACATTGTTTATTTTTATTTCTGATTTTATAAGATTAAGTAAACAGTAAAAAATTTATTATGATGAAGATATCATTTTCTTTAAATAATTTTTTATGAAAAATACTATAATTTTGTTCAACTTTTATGTATGCTATAATTAAATTTTAGATACAATAAAATACAAAAATTGTAAAAATATTTTTAATCTTGGTGATATTAGTAATCTATAAAATGTGCAAATTTTTGACTGAAATTAGAACTTGGTTAAGTAAAATCTATAAGTTTTGGTATTTAAAAAATTGTATTATAAACGATTTGTTTTATGTAAACAATGCGAAAAAACATTCAACCGTTTATTCATGTTTTGAGAAAAAATATTACTGCTATCGAGTAAGCTAATGCGCATAATTTATCAAAAATTTAATATATTTGTTCTAAATTCACTTCTACTATATTTGCTTACATGAATTTTGAAGTTTCTGTAACAAATAATGAAACTATATCCATTTCAAATTTCGTGCTACTATACCCGAGATAACTGTAAAAGTGAATAATAAATAAAAATAATTGACTTAGTAGAAATATTTGTGAATGTCACTGTAAAAAATAATACATTGTTTCAATGAATTTTTTATTTATTATTATATTTGTAATATATTTTAATAATTTAATAAAATTATTCTTACGTATTTAACTTACCACTTTTTAATTCAATCCACTTTTGATAATTGAAGAAAATAAATATTTTAGTAAAATGGAAAAATGTAAACAATTTTAATAAAATATTCTTTATAAACAAATAAATTTTTTAAAATTATTTAGATATTTCATGGATTTTATTGATATTTTTTCATTAGAAATTAAAACTTTGTTCATTCAAATAAATATTAAATACATTTAATTTATTGTTTATTCGATGCTATTCAGACGTTTTTAATTGTATTTGAATATCAAAGTTTTTAAACAAATATTTTACTTACATAATAAAATATTTTATTTCAGTAATCAAATTTTAGTTTACTTAACTAAACATCATATCAGTGCGGTTAAGCCTTTTATTAATTTCATATACTTATGCATATTTAAAACTGAATAAATACTTAAAACAAGTTAACTTTGATAGGTTCTATTAAATATTTAATCTTCGAAATTATAATTTTTGTTAATTTGAATAAATATTAAATTAGATTAATACAATATTTTATAAATCCTATAAAATGTAACAATTACGTCAAACGATTTGTAATTACTACAAATAAATATCAAATTGATTGAATTAAATATTTTTTCAAATTTCATTCATTATTTTAGTTACGAAGTAAAAATTTAGTCAAAGCAAATAAATATTTTGTTCCGACTATTTATTTTTTTATTTGATTCAAATAAGTGCATTATTTATGCAAAATAATTATTTAATTCTTTCTATTAAATGATTTGTTTGAAACAATTACATATTTTATGAGCATATTACAATTAAATGTTTGTATTGAAGTAATTGAATTTCCGTAATTGAAATAATAAAATAATTTAATTATTTTTAAAATATTACACAATTGTTTCAAATTTCTATTTATTTGATTCAAATAATTCAGTTCTTAAATATATTAATTCGTTTATTTGAAAATAATTGAAAAAATGTTTAATTAAGTCAATTTATAATTTTATCGATTTAAAGGAACTATAATTGAATTAATTAATTTGAATTTCAATTAAATTGATTTAATTGAATTAATTAAATTTTTTTCTTAGTGTACAATTTTTATAAAAACTTTATAAAATATTTTTACTTGGGATAGATTACTAGAAAGTCCTTCCCAATTGCAAGAATCAGAATTTTATTTAATACAATAATTATAATAATAATCATGATTATGGATACACTCAATTCTCGCTATTACGAGCAACTCGGGAATAATTCCTCTCGCTATTACGAGCGTGGGAGGGGCCCCGACCACTCAAACAATGCTATGCTTAGGATAATGAGCGAAACAATACCGAACGAATATAAACAATAACTATATCTATTGTACGTGTGTAACCGTTTAATTTTCATTAAAATAAGATCGTTTATTTGATTTATTTATTTTCAGTTTCATTCTTCTGAAAACGTTCTTTGTATGGCTCAAACCATGCTTGATTGGAGTCAAGATGTAAATCAAATTTCATGTGCGGAAAGAGCAACGCTGATAAAAGCTCGAGATACTGCTTTTGACATCTTTTTCAAAAGCAATGAAAATAGCATTTAATTCTGTTTTATAATTGTTGAATTAATTTTTTTTTTCTTAGTTAGTTTTTTATTGTAATTATATTTTGTTTTTTCACTTTGATACGGTCAATTTACTAATAATCATCTGAAAATAAAAATTTTTTTTTAAAGCACATTAATTTGATGTTACGTAATTAAAATGTACATAAAATAATATAAATGAAAATAAATAATTATAAACATAAATAATAATAAAAATATAGATATAGTAAAAGATTATATATTATTTAAATAGTACATTACACGAAAATCATATATTATTTAAATAGTACATTAATGCGCGTCGATACGGAGGGAACATCGACTATCGTTGCGTGTATGTAAGGAGGGAGGTCGAATTTTCGAGCAGGACATAAAGAAAAATAGATTGAGTAGTGGGGGAAGAAGGGGAAGCATTTTGCTCGCTTTAGCGAGACAAAAATGGTCGTTCTATCGAATGCTCGTTATAGCGAAGCTCGTTATTGCGAGAATTGAGTCTACAATTTTGTATTACAAACATTTTATAAAGATTTTATAGAATCATTTCTCTATAAAAAATTTATATAGTCCACTTTATAAAACTTCTATAAAATATTTATAAAATATTTTCATGAGGGAATTACGATACTTCATGTTTTTATGAAAAAAAATTACTTAATTCATTAAATTAAAGTCATACTGTTAATAATAATTTATTAATTATTTTAATAAAAAAGTTCCTGGTTTCTCTATTTTTTAATATTCTATAGATATAAATTAATTTAAATCTTGATAACAAGGTTCGTTGAAATAATTACAATTACACCATTAAATGAATGAATATCATAGAAAAATTTTTAATCAAATTATATAATTATTATCATTACAAAACTGTAAATTTACTATTCGGAATTGTGTAACACATTATTTGTTTTTATGTATTATTAACAGTTTATTTTATTTCAATTCATTATTTGGTTGATTCCATTCAGATTCATGCAGGCCGTCACTGATCGAATTTTTTTTTTCTTCTAAGTAATAAAAATACCTTCTATTATGTATATGAAGATAAAATTTACCTCGTAGAACGCTCAAAATTTTTTTTTTTTACTACAGCAATTCTAGTGTTGGATGTAAAAACGAAAATTCAAAAATTGAAAATGAACCTCTACTTTAAATGACTGTAGCTCCGTCAATTTATAACCTTTTTGGTCGTTCTTTTAACGAAAGTGTACGGAATTTTGTACAGTTTTAAATGCAATCTCGATTTTTGTAATACAATTTGATCTCACTGAATTATTTACGAAAAACCGAAAAAAGCGATTTTTTTCAAACACGATTTTCTCAAAAACTATATTTTTTTTATGAAATTTTTATATGATTTTATACATAAAAAATACTAACTTTTAGGGTCGGTGAGAATATGCGATTTTGCCTTATTTTTTTTAACAGATTTTTAAACGTTTTTTTTATATTTTCGATTCTAAAACATTGATACCATGGCGCATCGTACTATTTTTCCAACTTTACGTGTTCTTACAACTATTTTTATGCTTTTATTTATTAATATATCAAAAATGTCGAAAATAATCTTTAAAATTAATCCCTGATCGAATATTTTGATCAATTAGAACCAAAGTTATGACGATTTCAAGTTTTAAAAAAAATGCTGAAACTTCAAATGAATATATTTACTTGGAATTTTGAATTTTGAATTCTGAATTTGAATTTTGAATTTTGAATTTTGAATTTTGAATTTTGAATTTCGAATTTGAATTTTGAATTTCGAAAAGGAAAATTTTTTAAATACTAAAATATATTATTCGGTCATTTTCAATGAACAAATAATATGCAATACAATTAAGAAAGAACACTAATGAATTGAGAACTAATGTGAATAAAAAAATCCGAATTTGAATAAAACCTTTCAATTCACTTCTTGCCACTCATGTCTCGAAGTTTTGGCAGTGTAGATTTGGTTTCGTTCACTTTTCCAACAGTGAATCTTTTGAATACCTTTAATTTCTTTTGCATTTCCTAACCATTCCATTTTTTTTGTCAGGCAAAAAACTTCTAACTCATCCTTGCGGATAACAAGAATGTTAATCGACGGAGTATATTTTGATACGTGAGTGGCGAAATTTTCAGCGTTTCTAATAAAATCTGCACTCTTCTTGGACAGATTATGCGTGGTAGCATAATGTTTAATAAACCACCAATACCGTCACAAGCGCCTTTACCATGACCTGTTGCAGAAAAAAGCCATTTTCTGTTTACTTTTGAGTTTTGAAGCTCATAGAATTGATATTTATTTTTAAAATGACTGGCAGCTCCATCGGAAATGGTTATGATTTCATCAAGATCTTGCGTAATATGTTTTTGTTTTAAGTTATCGATAATTAAATTTATAGCCATTAGGGCATGAGACGAATCATGTTTAATATCGTCAGAGACGGTGACATAACTGTTTTATCATTTCCAAAATGGCATACCGACGTAAATATTGGTATTTGGTTTTTACTCCAATGATAGCTTTGAATTTCATTTTGAAGCAGAACTGTCCAATTTTCTGCAAAATCGACATGAATAACTAATTGGAAGTCATTATTTTTCGCTAAAAGTTTAACCTCTTTAATTGCTATACGTTGAATTTCTTTGACCAATTTATGAGCTCTTACAGTGAGAGCGCGCTCTCTTAACTCTATTAAAAAATTTTCAATCGTGCTAGTTTTATTCAGTAAATTTGATTTTTCCGAAACACCATAAATTATTTCTTCATATAAATCTTCTTCTGTCAAAGAAATTACTTGTAAATCAATAGAATCTCCAATGGGTCATTCTTTACATTCTCTTCGTACACATTTCATATCATCTTTTGAACAAAAAAGTGAAGAACATATTTTCAATTCCAAGTCTGCAATGTCTTGATATTCTCTTTTTATAATTATTCAAAGCATCTAACATAAGTTTAAGATTCTCGCAGTAAAGGCAAAGACACGAATCGGTGGGTGAATGTGGTATAACCCACTTCGGTCTTAAGAGCAGGCCGGATTCGCTGTCCTTGTCTAATTGGCATTTTTGTTATTTACTCAAGTATTAATCGGTGTATCTGCAAATTGAAGGTTAAGCGCAATAGATATTATTATTACAAATATTTATGCACAAGAAAAAAAAAATCTATCGCTTTGTTTTTGAGAAAAGTAAGGAACGCGAAAATATTATAAACATAATCTTTTACTTCGGCGTTCCTTACTTTTCTCAAAAACAAATCGGTAGATTTTTTTTTCTTGTGCATAGATATTCATAATAATAATATCTATTGCGATCAACCTTTATTTTGAAGATACACCGATTAATACTTGAGTAAATAACAAACAACTCAATTGTTACTCGGTCGGTATCAGGTTCTACTCCGGCCTGCCGTTAAAGCGTAGAATATTGATTTACCAATTTTTGTTTTCATTTCAGGATTTTCGTCTTTAAATAATTGATATATTTCTTTTATACTTCGCGTAAGAAAGCATTTGACTTTTTTAGTTTTTATACCATTTTCTTTGATAGATACTGTGTCGCTTTTATTTGCACTTTGACGAGAACAATTAAAATCATCGTTCAGATAATAATCCTTCACTTTCATTACAATTTCACTATCCAAAGAATGGCCACAATAGCTCTCATACATTCATTATTTTCATTCAATGCGGGCAACTCCGTTATGTCGTAGACTTTCATCATTTTACTTGCTATTTGTAAATCAAATGCATCGTTTATTTGTTTTCTTTTTCGGAGAGCATAAGATTCTCGCATCTTGATATTGATACTTTGAGGCATTTTAATTAGTGAAATGTTTAATTTTAAATTACTTGAAGTCTCGTTGAGCTGTTCTACCACAGCCTCACTATGAATAAAATCTTCCGAAGATTGTTGACTGCTTGAAGTCGATGAAATAGGCGCATTTTTCACTTCATCTAATAATATTTTGTAACACGAAGGGCATATTTTATCTTCTCTAGAGAAAGAAGTATTTGGATACAAGCGCTTCAAAGACTCCGTTAGATCACCTAATTCTCTAAGCGGACTTTTGGAGCAATCATAAACAACTCTTTCGTGCCTTTCTTTTAAATCCTTGCACTGTATTTTAACAATCAGTAATGCCATTATTGATATTCTGTTCAATAACAGATCGAAAAAAATAATTTTTCTTAAACAACTTTATTTTTTATCTTCCTTTTCTTATATTTTTAAACGCGTCAAGTCGTTGATGAGAATGCAAAGAACAAATCATCGCCACCTAGTAGTGACATGCGTCAACACCCTACAAAATAAATTCAAATTCTAGGCGC
This sequence comes from Anastatus disparis, assembly GCA_017163975.1. Lineage (NCBI taxonomy): Eukaryota > Metazoa > Arthropoda > Insecta > Hymenoptera > Eupelmidae > Anastatus > Anastatus disparis. The sequence continues at coordinate 2,188,556 of JAFFSR010000301.1, read as the reverse complement.
GAAATTCAAACTGATAAAAAAATTATATTTTTCAACAAAAAAAATTTTTATCATAATAATGTACCATAAAAAGAGGATAAATGGTTATTCTTTCATCAAAATAACCTTTTTTTTTATTTAAAAAATTTATATCTTCAGATTTTAATCTTTAACGAAAATTGCATTTCCTCAATGTAAATATCATATTTATTTAAAGTTTCAACTTTTTTTTTTAAACTTTAAATCGTCATAACTTTGGTTCTAATTGATCAAAATATTCGATCCGGGGTTTATTTTAAAGATTATTGTTGATATTTTTGATATATTAATAAATAAAAGCATAAAAATAGTTGTAAGAACACGTAAAGTTGGAAAAATAGTACGATGCGATATGGTATCAATGTTTTAAAATCGAAAATATAAAAAAAACGTTTAAAAATCTGTTAAAAAAAAATAAGGCAAAATCGCATATTCTCACCTACCCTAAAAGTTAGTATTTTTTATGTATAAAATCATATAAAAATTTCAACAAAAAAAATATAGTTTTTGAGAAAATCGTATTTGAAAAAAATCGCTTTTTTCGGTTTTTCGTAAATAATTCAGTGAGATCAAATTGCATTACAAAAATCGAGATTGCATTTAAAACTAGACAAAATTCCGTACACTTTTGTTAAAAGAACGACCAAAAAGGTTCAAAATTGACGGAGCTATAGTCATTTAAAAGTAGAGGTTCATTTTCAATTTTTGAATTTTTGTTTTTACATCCAACACTAGAATTGCTGTAGTAAAAAAAAAAAAATTTTTGAGCGTTCTACGAGGTAAATTTTATCTTTTTATACATAATAGAAGGTATTTTTATTACTTAGAAGAAAAAAAAAATTCGATCAGTGACGGCCTGCATGAATCTGAATGGAATCAGCCATTTATTAAAAATATATATAAAATACAGGACAAAATTTCAGCTGAAGATCGGAACTATGTCAAAAATTTATAAGCAAAGTACTTTAGCTGGTTAAGAGCAGGCCGGAGTAGAATCTGATATCGACCGAGTAAAAATTGAGTTTTTTGTAATTTACTCAAGTATTAATCGGTGTACACTGCCGCTCAAAAATTTAAGCTCACCTAATAAAAAATATTAAAATTTTTTAAGTTGTATATTTCAGGAACTATATGTCATAAAAGACTTTTATACATCTCATTCGAAAGCTCTTGTAATGCCCTTTCAAAATGTTCTGTACACATTTTTGTTACGATATGTAAACTTTTTTCTACACATACTTAAGGCGACTTCGGATTTTAGGTTAGGTTTTATTTTTGAGTTTACAAATTACTCTTTCAATATGTTAAATTTTTCAGATTTTTTAATTTTCTACCATTCTACGGATTATAATAAATGGTGGAAAATTAAAAAATCCAAAAAATTTTAGAAACTGACAGAGTAATTTGTAGACTACAAAATGAAATCGAACCAAACTTCCGTAGTCGCCTTAAAATCTTAAAATTAAAAAAAAATTTTGGTGCAACTTTAACTGCTTCTACAAGCTCTAAAAATCAATGTATCTCAATAAACCCAAAGCAATTCGAAAGAAAATTGCAAAAACTTTAAAATGAGACATGAAACGTTATTTAAAAATGACTTTTTATTACGTTATAGCTGTTTTTATGAAAAAACGCCATTTTTCGAAAATTTATTATGTTTTTAATATTATGCATTCTATGAAGAAATGACCGAGGGGAAAAAATTGCTTTTTTGGATGCAGAATCAAGTTAGAATACTTCTAATGCGGAGAAAAAAATTTTAATTTTTTGAAATACATTTTTCCATGCAAACGTACACTTGGCGGAAAGGATATTTATCCGAAGGTGTATCTCAAATGGCAGCGCTGCATATTTTACCACAGACATAAAAAAACTTCGAATTATATATTGAGTTTCGCATCATGATTATTTTGTTTTTTCTTATAGGTTATTCATGCAAAATTCTAATGATAACCACTTAAATTTTATTGCTTATATAATTTAAATTCACAATATTAGATTCTATATGATTATTAAACTAAGAAATAAAAATTTTATTTAATAAAATTATAATTCGGATCATGAAAAAAGAAAGTAATATTGTTTGTTTACTAAAATTATGTCATTAAGTAATAAAGAACGTTGATGCGAAGTTAGCACTATAATTTGGAATTGTCTTATGCCAGTGGTAAAATATGCGATGTTGCCATTTGAGATTAACATTCGGAAAAATATCCTTTCCGCCAAGTGTACATAAATTATTTATGAAAAAAAAATTTTTTTGTTCGAAAACAATATAATTTGATTTTTCAAGTTAAAAGTATTCTACCGTGATTCTCCGTCCAAAGAGGAAACATTTTTTCCTTTGTCGTTTTTTCATAGAATGCATAATATTGAAAACATAATACATTTTCAAAAAATGGGATATTTTCATAAAAACAGCTATAACGTAATAAAAAGTTATTTTTAAATAACGTTTCACGTCTCATTTTAAAGTTTTTGCAATATTTTTTCGAATTGCTTTGGGTATATTAAGATACATTGATTTTTAGAGTTTATAGAAGCAGTTAAAGTTGCACCAAAAATTTTTTTTAATTTCAAGATTTTAAGTATGTGTAGAAAAAAGATTACGCATCGTAACAAAAATGTGTACATAACATTTTGAAAGGGCATTACAAGAGCTTTCAAATGAGATGTATAAAAGTCTTTTATGACATATAGTTCCTGAAATATACAACTTTAAAAATTTTAATATTTTTTATTAGGTGAGCTTAAATTTTTGCGTGGCAGTGTATCTTCAAATTAAAGGTTGAGCGCAATAGATATTATTATTATTATTATTATGAACATCCATGCACAAGAAAAAAAAATTTTAATGCTTTGTTTTTGAGAAAAGTTAGGAACGCCAAAGTAAAAGTTTATGTTTATAATATTTTCGCGTTCCTTACTTTTCTCAAAACAAAGCGCTAGATCTTTTTTTTCTTGTGCATACATATTTGTAATAATAATATCTATTGCGCTTAACCTTCAATTTGAAGATACACCAAATACTTGAGTAAATAACAAAAATCTCAATTAGACAAGGACAGCGAATCCGGCCTTTTCTTAAGCTACTAATGCATCTATGATTTGATGACAATAAATGGTCTAAATTTACTATCCCTTCCCTTCTCACTGGATTCCATTTTTTCAACTTAATAGTATCTAATGATTTTTAAAAATATTTTTTGGATAATCATAAAAAAAATTATTCACAATAATATTTTTTATTTTTATTTAATGAAAAATTAAAAAAAATATATAATATTAATTAATATAGGCAAAAATTTTATTTAATTAATACATTCATTCATTTCTTATACATTTTTTACGAATATTAGAATAAATCGAAGAAAATTTTTTTAAATTCCGACGTTTCCAATTTCGCGTGAATGTCAAAACAAAAGCTATATCTCTTGAATGGTTGGAAGTTGACCGTTGGACTCTATCGGTATTATTGTGCACCCAACGCTGCTGAGGGGTAGGAGTAAGTTGGGAAATAAACTATTAATCATAAAATAATTGTAACGTTAAAAAATAAGTATTCATTATTAATTTCAACAAAATTTATTATTTTTATTATAACCCTGGTAGAAAATGAAACGCTTTTTCTACCATTCTATGGCCATTTCTTTAAAGTGAAGAGCAGAAAATGGGAATGTTTTATGGCCATTATTTGAACTAATATGAAACGTTTTTTTCAACCTTCATAGTGCTAAAAAATGCTAATAAAATGTTGAGTCTGATCCACTATTATTTGAATATAGATAGTTAACAGTAGAGTCTATCAAATTGTGCTCTAATTGATTACTATTAAGAATCATTTAAGGTTTTTTCTTGAAAGTTATCATTAATCATTAATAGAATCACTTTTGTTAATATATTCGCGCGTATATTTTGAGTTGTGATCGGATTGTTAGAGGTTATTTTTAAACGATTAATAAAATTTTCCATTTATTATTTTAAAAAACGATATTTTTATACTCGTTTCGTACTGCGTTTCATATTTTTATTTTAATAAAATTTAATATTATTTTTATTTTTATAAATTCCAATAAAAATAAACATTGACGAAGGAATGTGAATAACTACTAATCTATATTTTCTCGCCACGTGGCAAAAGTGAGGTTATGATTTTACCTATAATCTGAAAAATTAAGGACTCATTACTAAAAAGTTATATAACTAGTCAAAAAAAGTTGTCCACAGTTTACCTAATTTTTAGATAGCTGTTACTGATTTTTTCTCTCCGTTTACTTAAAATGCGTATTTTTTTGGCTAAATACAAAAATTTTTAACAACATTTTTATATTAGCATTTTTTGCCTATAAGATGCTAACCAATATACCAAAAAATTTGAGCTCTGCAGATTCAGCAAAAAATTGCCATTTATTCGCCAATATTGACATGACAAAATATTACTATTGACAATGGTCATAAATTGTTGTTTACGCCATTTTTAATGTTCAAATTTCTACCAGGGAATTATATATTGTAAATTGTAAATATACAAGGTTTGATTTGATGAATATAAAAAACATTTCACTAAATGTATAAAATAATCATTTATAGTAGCATATGAAAATTATGTGCTATAATATAATATATTTAATATGTGGATTGCATATCATCATTAAATTTTTTATACAAATTGACAACTTACCCCAACCGTAACCAAAAATTTAATTAATATTTTTTTCATATATTTTTAAAATTATTTAGAAAATGCACAGTGAATATTTAAACTATGATTGAAGCTCTATACTATAGCGAAGTCGATTTTTTTCTTCAAACTTAGAATTGAGTACTAAATACAAATAATTTGAAACTTATTAATTTCGCTTTGAGTATGTTAAGGCATTAAAAGTGACCTTTCTAATGTGTTTATTAGCAATTTCAATCAATAATGTAAAATATTTGCAAGACTGTTATATTTAAGCTTTAAGCACCACTGCGCTACGACTATTATTTGTAAATTTACTCGCGATTTGCCTACATGCCTCTATTGACAAATGGCCTCAGTCTCCCTTATTCTTTGTTTATTTTACGCGTCTTGCATTATTTTGAATAATCAAATATCTACTATTTAATCATATGTAGAAATTTTCTTGTCATTATATTTATATTTTCGATTTTATTTCATAATCTAATAATAACTACTGTTTTTACATTTGTATTGCTATTTTGGATTTTGTTTCATAGTGTAGTAAGAATATTTTTATTTTTTATTGTATCTCTTAATTTGATAATTATGTTTCATATTTGTATTTGTATTTTTAAGTTTACATTTTAATATTTTTATTTTTATTCTTATATTCGTATTTTTATTAATATAATTAGATTGAATTTGAAGCCCTTCATGTGAAAAAATAAGATGTTAAACACTTGTGTAAAAAAGCCTACTTCACCTCCTTGCGTAACAATGTACTATTTTTCGACTTGAACACTTTAACTTTAAATTAAAGACACTTTTTTGTTTTTAAACCGACTCGAAATTTTTCTTAAGAGGAGGTAGGAACCATTTGCCGCTTGGCGGCGCTGCGGTCAGGTGAGAGAAAAATATAAAATATTTTTTACACAGCGATTTATATTTTACCGAAACAGTAATATACTTCTAATATTGTCAAAGGCACTAGCCATATATATGTAGAATAATTATTGCCCTGGTAACACAATCTGTTGCAAGCATGATTGCGCAGAACTTGCGTGGTCTGTTTCCACATTTTAATGCATATCTGTTGAAATTTAATTGCGACTGAAACGTGCGTCAGATTTATAACAGATTGCCAATCGAGACGTGCGATTCTAAAATAAGAATAAACCCGCAAACTTGCAGCAGAATCGAAGCAGTCTTCCGTAAGAATCTTGCAGCAGCACTTTACCCCAGAATTACATAAGAATGACATAAGTTGAGCGCAATTATATGACGAGAATAAACGCGCAAACTTGCAGCAGAATCGAAGCAGTCTTCCGTAAGAATCTTGCAGCAGCACTTTACTCCAGAATTACATAAGAATGACATAAGTTGAGCGCAATTATATGACGAGAATAAACACGTAAACTTGTAGCAGAATCGAAACAGTCTTCAGTAAGAATCTTGCAGCAGCACAGTTTATAGAATTTCAAAGTTAATTAATAGTTCAAAAATTGAAGTCACTTTATAGAATAAATATAATACATTGTATTTTAATACAAAATTTTCATTGTGAATATTATTAACATTTAACTAACGAGAACATGTTCATAAGAGTTGTAGACAGATTTTAAGAAAGTAAATGTTGAATTTAAAAATTATAATTTATAATTTAATGAAAATATAATAATTTATAATTGCGATACATTTAATGCATTTCTTTAAACTTTACGTATTCTCACTACCAATCCCTACACCTATAGGCACATATTGGCTAAAAGAAAAAAGAAGAAACGCAAAAAACAATCAACATATATACACAAAGGGGTGGGCGCTGATGTTATAGTATAAAATTATATACATGTAGACATTGGGGAGAAGAGAGGAGACCATTGCAGCCAACTGTCAAATATAAAAAACGAAGGTAAAAAATTTTTATAATACCTAAGAAAAGTTTTAAATAAATTTCTATCAGTAAAAGATGATAAATATTTTGGATCTACATTCATACGTAATTCTGTAGTAAAGTTTTGTCGCAAGATTCTTACGCGAGCTAGCATCAAGTATGCTGCATGCTCGCGTGATTATTCTTATGATAAAATTGCATTTAACTTTTGTCCTTCTGATGTAATTTTAGCGCAAATCTGCTGCATGATTCTCACATAAAACGACTTCAATTCTGCTGTACATTTACGTGTTTATTCTCATCATTAAATTACACTTAACTTTTGTCATATTTATGTAATTCGGGGGTAAAGTGCTGCTGCAAGTCTCTGATGCAAGACTGTTTCGATTCTGTTATATGCTTGTGTACTTATTACGATTCGCAGAACAGCACTTGACAATTTGCAATTCTTACGTGATTGTGCTGCAGAACTTTGTCGGGAATTATTTACTCAATTTTGTTGCTAGTGTCTGTAATAAGTTTTTTCCGCAAGTTTACTGCAAAATATTTTCAAGATTCTGCGCAGTCTTTCTGTTCCGTAGATTGCACTTTCTCTCTGCCAGAAACGTGCAATTCTGTTGCACTTATCTGCTGTAATTTCTTTTCATAAAAAACCCTATGAAATGCGGAAACAGACAGCACATGTTCTGCTGCAAGTTTTTGATTTTCAAGAAAGTTGCAGCAAAATTGCAGCAAAATTGCGTTGACCATGTTACCTGGGTGATGATAATCTTGTTTGAAAAGTCTAACTATTGTTATAAAACGAAAAATGCAGTGCGAAGTAGAGCCGGCGTGAGCATGTGTATATGTCGTTCTTTAATATTACTTTCTCTGTCGCACTTAGGAAAATTACCCATATGTTTACATAGTTTCTACCACGCACCGCATTTTTCGTTTTATGATAATATTTTAGACTTTTCAAACAATATTAGCATCAATAATAATTCTAAATATATATGGTTAGTGCCTTTGACAACGTTAGAAGTATATTATTGTCTCGGTAAATTATAAATCACCGAATAAAAAATATTTTCTATATTTCTCTCACCTGACCGCAGCGCCACCCTGTATAGAGCGGTGAATGGTTACGAACCCCTCTTAATGTTGATCCTTCTAAGGGAAAAAACTAAATTCTCTCGCATAGATTTGGCAATGAAATGATTTTTACGCTTTGTATAATTAAAAAATTTTAATTTTTCATACATATCCTGTTTTTATATGATTTTTGTGTCAGATTATAATACATTTTTCTTATACGAATTATGTCAGTAAAGAAATTCAAAACGCAGCGCAAGTCAGGTGCTCTTTTTTGCACAAATCAGGGTTGACCCGCAGAAATCATACCTGAATTAGATTCCATGTCCCTGAGTTTCTTGGCATCGGAAATTATAAAAGGAAGGAAAATTTTAGGTTAATGATATGATATTGTGATTGATGAAAATTTGGACAGTAAAAGAAAACTCTAGATTCTTACAAAAATTAATACTTTTTGCTTATAATTCCCAGTTTTTTTATGATTTAAAATTTTTTAACCATTTAGGCCTTATTCACTATTTTATTAAAGTTTTATTCATCTTTTTTCTGAAGCAGAACTCATACTTAATAAAAAAGCATTTTATGATTCAAATCAATCATTATGATTCATATTTCAATGATCAATTTTAAAACATAGTAAATTCTAGTTGACGATTCTTAAAGCATGTGTGAATAGGAATGACAGTCTTATAATTCCTGCGATCCCCTGGTTAGAATCGTTGCTGGGTTTTCACCTGAATTTCAACTAGAATTTTTTAATATCGTAAGAATCTAAGATATGAATTCGACTAAAAATAGTATGAATGACGACATGCGTTTTGCATGAATTTCTGGGTGAAATTCAGGTAAGGAGAAAAATTACACTCCGAACATATAGAATAACACATGTATTTGTGCGTGATTATAAGTATAGAAAATTTTTTATTTTTTCTTTATTCTTTGGAACTATTGTATTCATTTAACAAATTTCACTTTCTTTTTTAATTTATTCAATTCTATATGTTCAGAATATTTCTTGTTATCCATGATACATTTTGAGGTTAACATAAGAAAGCGACGTTCGGCTGTACATATATACAAACGCAAGCTGTGAGCAAGAGAATAAAAAGTCTGCGCGCGCATTTAAGACGACATATATATATATATATATGTATTAGTTATATAAACGCATTCTCACTGGGATTTTAACCAGAACTTGTATGAATTACCGAATTAATTCTATCTAACGAATTTAGTTATTTTCTATATTACAAGCTAGAAAATATTGACAATTTTCTACCAGGGTCAGACTATTACTCCTATCAAACACTTAAATTGTGTTGATAAATGTAATAATCTGTGTATAAAATTAATCATGAGAGAATGATTAAGCCTTCATAAATTTATTGAAAGACTTAATTAAAAAAAGATAATGAGATGTTTGCTTTAGATGTAAATAAAATAAATAAAGTTTCTATTCAGAATAAAAAAATTTTAACGCACAATAGGAAAGAAAATTTGAGACTCCGAAATATTTGTCTATAAATTTATTTCTCTAATTTTATTGAGCTGTCGTAATTCTAAAACCATACAATATAAACAAAAAATTTTACTTATTATTCTTCTACCTTCAGCATGCATATCTCAATTTTGCATCGAAATTAAATTTTTTTTTAATACCTTATAAAACACTTAATATTAGACAAGAAAAGAAAATACAATATCCTTTTAATTTCAAATCACACTTATTTTATTAAAACAATAATAATTACTATTTTACTGCGATATGTGTTCGCTAAATTATAATTATTAAATCTTTATTCAACATTAATTTTTTAATTATTGTCATATATAAAATAATCACGAAATGAATAATAATATAATATAAGTAATAAAATTTGGTGTTCTAGGTATGGTTTCAAAATAGGCGAGCAAAGTGGCGGAAACAAGAGAAAGTGGGTCCACAAGGTCATCCGTATAATCCATACTTGAGTGCTGGTGTGCCTTCTACTGCAACTGTTATAGCCCCCACGCTTCCTAATCCATTCGCACATCTGAACAATTTTTCTCTACGTAAGCCCTTCGAAACCTTCCGCTACTCACCTTTAAATCACGGTCAAATCAGCCTGTCGTCCAACTATCCGACTCATCCCTACCATCGTACGGCCCCGTCTATTCTGCAGTCAGGTATGCCGTTAACGTATACTTCAGCTGCTTCATTTCAAAGTCTACTAGCCAATATTTCCGCTTCTCAGCGCTCTAAACTCGTACGCAGTCCACCCGTCCCCCTCGTAAGCCACGCCCATATTCCGTCTTCAACAACAATTGTTCCTCCTACATCCCAGCCCACGACCGCGCCTTCCTTACCAGTGCCTACCCAATTTTCAAGAACCACCTCGCCTCATGCAAGCTCCCCAGGATCAAGTAGTAGTCAAGTCGCAGCCAACAGTTTGCCTGAAATCGATCGGCGCTCCAACAGTATAGCCTCGCTACGGCTAAAGGCACGCGAGTATGAGTTACATCTCGAAATGCTACGTAAAAATGATGATCTTATAAGCTGAAATGAAATTGCTACTTTCTATGCTTCCGAACATTCATCAATTTTGTTTTTACTTTATTTTCAACGAGAAAGTGACGAACCATTTGTTAGCCAGAAATAATCTAGCAAAATTAGTAATTATAATATAGTTAATTTGCTACCAAAATTTTGAAAATTGAAAACAAATAGCAGACTCAAAAAGTTAAGACTTCAACTTTTGGTTCTATCTCACGAGGATTGGTTTTGTGCGTTCATTAATTTTGAAAAATCGAGAATTTGCATACTATTAAGGTATCAGATCTGAGTTTAAGCCTAAAAAAATAAAATTTTAATGTAGTGATAATTTTTTTCCTAATAATATTAAATAATAAAACATTTTTTCACCTTATACAAAACTTTGATCCATGAATCTAAGGCTTAAAATTCTTTTGATTAGTCGAAGACTTGATTTTTTTAATTTTGGTACTTGCCAAAAACTTTCTTAGCCAATTTTGAACTAATTGACCTCAAAATTTCCAGAGATCTTCGATTTATATATCTTTACAAAATAATAGTTTTGGAATTTTGATAAGATACGTTTAAGTAAATGTTAAACTGAATTACTTACGTGTGATTAACAAAAATATTAATTTTTTTCAATATTTTTAACTTTTTTTTTATATTTTGTAAAAATATATAATTTGAACATCTCTGTAATTTTGAAGTCAATTAGTTGAAAATTGGCTGAAAAACTCTGCGTCAAGTAGTAAAATTAAAAAAAAAAAAAAATCTTCGACGAATCAAAAGAATTTTGAGCATTGGATGAGGTTTTTAAAACTTTTCATAGATCAAAGTCTTGTATTTAATATATATAGAAGTTTTATTAATTAATATTATTACAAAAAAAATTATCACTACATTTAAATTTGACTTTTTTCAGGCTCAAACTCAGGCCTGATACCTTAAGTAATTTACCTTCAATAATAAGATCTGAGTCAAATGGTATTACTATCGACCAACGGCAATGTTTCGACCATCGTAGAGAACAACCTTTCCGTCCCCTTTTTAAATCACTAAAAAATATAATTAAAAATTTTAAAACACTAAAATGTATAATTAATGCATATGTAAAAATTCACTATTTTTACAACATATAATTACAATGATTTTTTAAGAAATTAAAATAGACTATTAAATAATTAAATTGAATGAATAAATTACGTTAATAAATTAAAGAATATCACATGTTGAGATATAGTCTAAAAGTAACTATTTATATAGACATTATTGTTAAAAGACGTTAAGGGTATGTCGGAGCTCCCCCCTTTAATAATACTTTCATAACATTGATGAATAAATAGTGTGTTAAATTCTATTCTTTCGCTATGGGAACAAAATTTGTAAAACTAAACCTCCTGTGCCTGGACAACTCAAGGAATCCACCAAAATACTATACATAAAAAGTTATAAACAAAGCTTCAATGTATAGTATTTTGAGGTTAGGTTTATCAAACTTGATATCTAATTTTTATTCAAAGCTAAAGAAAAAATAACGAGTTCAACTGACTTATTTTATTAGAATGATTGCATTAACGTATAGCGCGGACAAATCATAACAATTATTTGATAATTAATTTAAAAACATATCAATAAAATATAAAAAGGGAAAATTATTTTTACCAGCTCCAACATCCCATTAACTATACTTGAGATCCATTAAAAGATCTTTCTCTATGATACCCCGTTGAAAAAATCCGATTAGATTTCCAATTGGAATTCCAATTGGATTTTGTTGGAAATCCATGTTGGAATTCCAATCAATTCCAATTGGAAATTCATAATGGAATTCCAATGAGAATTTTAGAAATCCAACGTACATTTATGGACATTTTTAAGCGATTGAAATATTTTTTTATGTAAAATTTTATTTATGTTTTCATTGCGACTTATAAAAATATCTCTGTTCATTGAGTAAAATAGAACGTAAAAAAGCAGGCCGACTGTGATCGTTGTTTTAGACCAAATGAAATTAAAAGCTTATAAGTTCTAAACTCGTTTATTTTTTTTGTGCGCATTTGCTTGCCATAAGAAAGTCAATAGATAGAAAGCGTCGTAGCCCCCTGGCGGCTAACTATTGAATATAAATAAATATACACATTCATATAATAGTACTAATAATTGATCGCCAGGCGGCTACCACGCTTTCTATCTATTGACTTTCTTATGACAAGCGAACGCGCACAAAAAAAATAAAAGAGTTTAGAACTTATAAGCTGGTAGTTTCATTTGGTCTAAAACGACGATCATTCGGCCTGCTTTCTCACGTTTTATTTTACTCAATGAACAGAGATATTTTTATAAGTTGCAATGAAAACATGAATAAAATTTTATATAAAAAAATTCGCTTAAAAATGTCCATAAATATACGTTGGATTTCTAAAATTCTCATTGGAATTCCATTATAAATTTCCAATTGGAATTTCCAATTGGAATTGATTGGAATTCCAACATGGATTTCCAACAAAATCCAATTGGAAATTCCAATTGGATTTTGTTGTTTCAACGGGGTAGCTAAAACGTCGTCAATTAATAATTAAAAGAATTTGATTTTGGTTAATGGAAGCACTATTAGATACAGATCTTATTATTTATAAGAATGGTATTATTATCTAGAAGCATGATACAAAAAATTTACGTTTAAGTTAAACACAATTATCGATGAATAATGATAGTTGCAATATCCTGATCTTCATTTAAATGTATAATACTTAACGATTTATGAAGATTAGAATAATGTTAATGTTTTTTCCAGAATCCAGTTTAATGTAGCTAACCAGAAAAGTTTCAAAGAATATGCAAATTTTTCCTTAAAATTTAGTGATGAAGGTACAATTATTAGCATTGAAGAATTTTGATGAATAAAAATAAAAACTAATAAAAGTTAAAGTAGTGATGAAATTACATCTACTAAAGTCATATACTTTTAGAGGTTTAAGGTTTCAAGTTAAAAAGTTTGTATTATAAATTTTTTATAAAAAAACAAGTGTATAGAAAATGTTAAAAACAGCTTTATATTGCAAAAGCAATCATGAAAGTTAAACAATAATCCAAAATTTTGTAAAATTTTTTAACGTCGCCAAGAATCTGGCTGTATTATATATTATTACATTGTATGTTAATATTGAATGCGTTTCTACGTATGTTAGCTTTGTAAATTGCTTACATGAGAAATTCAACATACATTGGCGCTCAAAAATTTAAGCTCACCTAAGAAAAAAAATTAAAATTTTTAAAGTTTTATATTTCAAGAACTATATGTCATAAAAGACTTTTATACACCCCATTTGAATGCTCTTGTGGTGCACTTTCAAAGTGTTATGCACACATTTTTCTTACAATACGTAAACTCTCTCCTGCGCATATTGAAAATTTTTAAAATTAAAAAATTTTTTAAGACGACTTTGATTGCTTGTACAAGATCTGAAAATTAACGTATCTGCAAAAACCCAAAGCAATTTAATAGAAAATTGCAAAAACTTTAAAACGGGACCTCAAACGTTATCTAAAAATGATTTTTCACTATGTTATAGCTGTTTTTACGAAAAAATGCCATTTTTGGAAAATGTATTATGCTTCGAATATTATGCTTTCTACGAAAAAATAACAAAGGAAAAAAGTTGTCTTTTTGGATGGAGAATCATATTAGAATACTTTTGAAACAAAAAAAAATTTTTTTATTTTTTGTATACATTTTTCCATGCAAACATACATAAATTATTTATTAAAAAAAAATTTTTTCAGTTCAAAAAAAAGAAGATTTATTTTTTCGCATTAAAAGTATTCTAACTTGATTCTCTATTCAAAAAGGCAACTTTTTTATCTCTGTCATTTTTTCGTAGAATGCATAATATTCAAAGCATAATACATTTTCCAAAAATGGCATTTTTTCGTAAAAACAGCTATAACGTAGTGAAAAATCATTTTTAGATAACGTTTGAGGTCTCGTTTTAAAGTTTTTGCAATTTTCTTTTAAATCGCTTTGAGTTTTTGCAGATGCGGTATTTTTCAGATCTTGTACAAGCAGTCAAAGTCGTCTTAAAAAATTTTTTAAATTTAAAGATTTTACATATGCGCAGAAGAGAGTTTACGTATCGTAAGAAAAATGTGTGCATAACACTTTGAAAGTGTACCACAAGAGCTTTCAAATGAGGTGTATAAAAGTTTTTTATGACATATAGTTCCTGAAATATAAAACTTTAAAAATTTTAATTTTTTTTCTTAGGTGAGCTTAAATTTTTGAGCGCTAGTGTATTCCTTAAACAAACGTGAAAAATGCAAAAATAAAATAAGCACTATGATATAAAGAATTGAATAAAATAATTCTTCAAAAGTTTGCCTAAAATCAACGAAAATAAAACCGTCAATGAAGAAAAAAAAGTCATAGAATATTTGTTTCAAAATTTATTTAAAATGATGTATTTTAATTATTTTAAACATTATGCCATGATTCTTGAAATATATATGTTAATTATTTTATGAATGTTGACTTTGAATGTTTAATCTTCCTATTTTAAATAAAGTTCATCAAAAAACTTTTTTATTTTAAGATACTCATAACTTGTAAAAAAATATATTTATATTTCAGCTAAATATGAATCACAAAGGAGAAACATCACAAACTTATATTAAATATTAGTAACTAATATTTTGTAATTAACTAAAAGTATCTTTATTTGTATAAAAAATGTTAGTAGAATTTTATAAAAAATTATGATTATGATATAAATTAAAAGAAAAAGTGCTCATATCCATACATAAGTTTATTCTTTATCCCTTTATAAAAAGTTAGCGTGTGTTTAATTGTTGACTGTTTATTCAGTCTGTGATTGGCCGAAAAGATTAACGTCAATGTTTTGTTTTCTGTTGACAGTATAGAACCGAGCTTTAAAAATATTTTTAAGGTAAAAATGTAAATGTATCGACGCCCTGGGGAAGAGTAACACCGTTCAAAACATCTGATGAAAACTAACACGGTTCAAAACGTCTGGCGAATATTAACGCCATTTGCACCGTCTAACGAAGAGTAACATGATTCGTATAAAGTAACATGATTCGAGTGGTATTACTTTTCGTCAGCAGTTGGTGAGGGATGTTAGTTTTCACCAGCGCTTAGAAACTGGCGTTTTTCTTCGTTAAGAGGCGGTCGGGTCTATTTCGCCGCTACATACAGGGTGGCGCTGCGGTCAGGTGAGCGAAATCTATTAAATATTTTTTATACAGCTATTTACAATTTTCTGAGACGATAATATATTTTTAATGTTGTCATTTCCTCTAGCCATATATATGTAGAATAATTATTAATATTAATCTTGTTTGAAAAGTCTAAAATATTGTTATAAAGTGAAAAATGCGGCGCGAGGTAAAACTGACGTAAACATTAGTATACATCATTCTTTAGAAAATGCTTTCCCTGTCGCACTAAAGAAAGGTGCACGCATGTTTACATCGATCCTATGTTGCATCGCATTTTCCGCTTTATAAGAATATTTTAGACTTTTGAAACAAGATAAGTATTAATAATTATTCTACATATATATGGTTAGAGGAAATGACAACATTAAAAGTATATTGTCGTCTCAGAAAATTGTAAATAGCTATATAAAAAATATTTAATAGATTTCTCTCACCTGACCGCAACGCCACCCTATATGTAGCGGCGAAATAGACCCGACCGCCTCTTAAGAGATTACGAACCGTGTTACTTTTCGTTAGAAGCTTCTGACGGTGTTAGTTTTCGTCAGCGTCTGAACGACGTTATAATCCAAGAACCAGCGACCGATTTCAGTGACCAATTTCCGCTCGGCTGAAAACTTGTGAACTGTTTAAGAAAATTGTACCCTATAGCTTAGTGAACGTCAGCTGGCACACCATGGGTGGGTTGGACCACAACAGCCTCCCAAACACGTAAAAAAAAATCATTTTGCCATTTCCTCCCGATTTAAATTATGTCAGATGATAGTTAAAACTATACTTTGATGGAAAATAAACATCATCTGGGTGTTAGATGGTGGATTATATGTCAGCTAGGCACATGAACATGTAAAAAAAATTTATTTTAAGTTATTTTCTCCTACTTGAAAATTTATCAGATGATAGTTTACATGATTTTTTAAATAAATAAAAACGTCAGCTGGCTGTATGATGGAAGAAAGATCGTCAGTTGATGTAGTGGAAGGTGTATCGCAGGAGCCAGACGTAAGCGTCGATCGTCTATTTAAATACACTAATGGACGAGTTTTCTACCAGAATATTATTAGCTGATAGTTTTTACCACTTTATCTATTGTGTTGATAATCATCTAACGAATTTTCAATCGAGATAAAATAACCTAATCATCTAAATTATCGAAAGAAAATTTTTTTCAATTTCGGAATGTCCGCTCTAAATGTAATTACTCATAAAACGTCAATAAATACTCTTGTTCAAAATTTTGTTTTAAAAATGATTCTTCAACCTTAAGAGTGCCACGATTTGAGAAATTTCAAAAGTCCCGTTTTTCTATGAAAAAGTGAGTTTGGGCCATGCACAAAAGATTAAACTAAGGCCAAGTCTTTGGCAGATCGGGGTATGACGCCTCCAGGCGTCATCCCAGCTCCCTAAAGATTAATCATATAATTAATTGTAGAAGCGAAGAATTATTGTCTTATATTGCTATTTTATTCAAAAATTGTGAGTGCATAACTGATAAGTAAACACAAAAGTTGTAAAATAAGAAATATTAAATTCAGTAAAATTGGTAAAAATATTGCTATAAAAATGTTTATTATGAAAATTTTAATCTTTCCTAATGAATTTATAAAAAAACTTAATTTTTTTATGATAACGAATAAAAGAATTTATTATTAAGGAATGTTAAAAAATAAATGATCTTTAAAAATCGATGCATAAAAATGATAAAAATGACTTTATATAAACACGTCAAAATTCTATCAAATAATAAAATTATTGCATTTTTCGAATGCTTTTTTATAGTTTTAAATTAAATAAATATGCAAATAAAATAATTTATCTTTTGTTTACGAATGTTTGTAACAAGGTTAAAGTATCATATTTGAAAAAGTGTTCATAAAATCTTTAAAAATTATTTTTAATAAAACTATGGTTTTAAGAATAATTCTTCACTTTATTTTTATATGAACGTAAGAAGCATTAAAAAAGTATATTCAAAGCATTGTTTTTAAAACAAACTTTATAATCAAAGAGTATTCATAAAGGTAACGGTGACACTTTACGAAAAATAGTTATTTTATATTTTGTCATTTAAAAAATTTGTTATCTATGTCTTTCGCAGTTTTCTTATTAGAAAATAAATTTTTAATTAAAAAACAGGAGTGGCAGTCGTGGGGACTGGCCGACAGAAGCTATGCTTCCAGTATATATACATAGAAATTAGGAAGTGTGACATTTGCAAAATTATAATTAATTTTTTAGTGAAAACGTTATTTTTCATTCGATGTATTATGTATTTAAAAATATATTAATAATGTAGTTTTTTATTAATATCAATTATTAAAAAAACATATTTAGGTAAACGTAATTTTCGTCATGTGCATTATAAATAGAAAAATACAAAAAAACGTTATTTTTCATTCGATGTATTATGTATTTAAAAATGTATTAATAATGTAGTTTTTTATTAATATCAATTATTAAAAAAACATATATTTAGGTAAACGTAATTTTCGTCATGTGCATTGTAAACAGAAAAATACAAAAATTTTATTAAATTTTATTAAATTTTCATTTTTTGTTATTAATGTAGTAATTAATAACAACTATATAAATATACACATATTAATAAACGGAGGAAGATAATGAGAGAAAATAAAAAATTTCTTGCCAAAAAAATATATTAAGATTATAATATTATAAATACAAACGCATATTTTCATACGTATACTAATTTTAAAATTTAAATTAAATAAATATTATTTACATAATTTATTTATTTAATCATCGTATTCTACGTCTATCCTTCTCTGTCCGCCGGCTTTAAGAATTGACTCTCTCCCTCTCTCTTTCTTTTTCATAAAGAATAGAGAGGGTTGCGTCTATCCTTCTCTGTCCGCCGGCTTTAAGAATTGACTCTCTCCCTCTCTCTTTCTTTCTCTTATATGTACAATAAAGGTAGCCGCGAATGGAGGGGGCTATGTCTAGCCTTCTTTGCCGGTTACAACAAGCAGTCTCTTTTTCTTTATCTTTCTTATACACATCCACTTGTGTATATACATGCATATTCTTAAGCGGAATGGGAGAGAGGGAAAGAAAGAAAGAGAAAAAAGAATGTTTGTATGTTGATAGCAATAATGGCATCCTGCGCCGTATTCGTTCATTCACGCTGGGTGACATTTGGGACTGTCGATTTTTATACATTTAGTGCCCCTGCCGTAACGTCGCGTAAGAAGCATAGCTTCAAAAATTTTAAATTAAATATATTAGAACTATAATTAT
Source organism: Anastatus disparis (assembly GCA_017163975.1). Lineage (NCBI taxonomy): Eukaryota > Metazoa > Arthropoda > Insecta > Hymenoptera > Eupelmidae > Anastatus > Anastatus disparis. The sequence continues at coordinate 2,169,899 of JAFFSR010000301.1, read as the reverse complement.
TTTAAAGTTTTTGCTAAAATTTATACGAACGATTAAAAGTTTTGCGAGTTTGTCTGTATATATATATATATATATATATATATATATATATATATATATATATATATATATGTATCCATACACATATGTATAAAAATTGACACAAACTATTAAGGCAACTACGGAGGATAGGCTAAATTTTTATTTCGTAGTTTACAAATTAAACTTTTATTTTGTAAAATTTTTGGATTTATAAGTTTTCCACCATTCTATGGGCATCAAAGAATGGTGAAAAATTAAAAAATCTGAAAAATTTCATGTATTAAAAGTATGATTTGTAAACTAAGAAATGAAACCTATTCTAAGTTCCGAGGTTGCCTTAAAATTTTTTTAATTTGCTTTTTTTTTAAAATTCTTTATTTTGAGTCGCATCCCCCTTGATGGGTATAAGCGACTTGAAAATTTGCACATTACAGTATATATAACATAAATTTACATGGTATAAGTATACTTTTTATTTTACATACATTTTAGAGAATATTGTACTTGATAATTGATTACAGTAAGTGTCTTATTTTTATTTTGTCTATAAATTGAATTACTTTAGAACATTGGTTAGCACTGTTTAAGGTATCATATAGATTGTTTTTTAGTTTTAGTTTTTTTCTTGTTTTTTGGTATTTAGAACAATTTATAAGTATGTGTTGTACACTTATCTCTTCTTGGCACAAGTCACATTTTTCTTTATTTTCTTTGGTTATGATGTGTTGGTGTGTAAGTTTTATGTCCTATGCGTAGTCTACTGATTAGTACTTGGTCTTGTCTATTGTATTTTGTAGTCATATTGTTTTCGTATACGTTAGGTTTTATCTTTTTTAGTGTGGATTTGTTTTTATTGGATTTTCAGGTTTTGTTCCATTTCTTTTTAATTTTTATGTCTATTAGTTTGTAATAGTCTTATTTGTTTAATTGGTGTTGTGTATTGATGTGTTCAAGTTGTTTTAGTTCTTTGGCGTGTTGTTTTATTTTGTGTGGGGAGTTAATGAGGTCTTGTGTGTAGTGTATTAGTATGTGGTCTTTTTTTCGTGTAGTATATTTCTTAAAATTTTGGTTGTTGCTAATGTTTCTGGGTTGGTAGTTGGTTTTGTGTTATTTTCTTGTTGGTGTATTTTTATGATAATGTTTTCGTCTGTTTGTATTGTAGCTTCTATTGTTTTGAGAATTGTGATGTCGAGTGCAGATTGTAGTGTGGTCCATTTTGGAAATTTTAACAGAATTTTTTTGTTTGTAGATTTTGCTGCTGCAGATCCGATTGAGTTTTTTTCGTGAGAGATGGCCATATCGATGATTTTCTGGTTGAGGTGTGTGTTTTCTGGTTTCATTCCGCAGTTGTTTTCGTCAGTTGTGATCCATGGTTGTAAAGATTCTATTGATTTGCAGTAGACTGTGGAAGTGTGCACTTTTAATTCCTTAAAGTATTTGTTTAATCGGTGGTAAAAAGGTTGATTGTGCTTGTGTTTTGTTGGTTTATTTGCAGTTATTTTGTTTAATAGCCCGAATGCTTGATTATTTGGGGTTGTCATTAGTCTAACTGCATATTTTAGTGTCATCTTTTTTCTTCTAAGGTCTAATGGTATTATGTTGCATTCGCTTAGGATGCTGATTGCTGGGCTTGTTCTGTATGCCCCCAAGGCTATTCTCATGTTGGTGTTGATTTTGAATCTAGTTTTTTTAAAGTACTGCTACTTGCTGAACTGTATGCTATTGATCCATAATCTATTTCTGTTTGTATGAAGGCTTTGCATGTGTTCAGGATTACTTGGTTGTTTGCTCCCCAGTTTTTAGCGGATAAGATTTTTAATACGTTCATTCTTAGTAAGCACTGTATTTTTAGATTTTCAATATGGTTGTTCCAATTTAGTGATCTGTCAAATGTTAAGCCTAGGATTTTAGTATTATTTACTATATTAATGTTTTTGTTTTCTATTGTCAGTTGTAGATAATCAGAGTGGTTTTTGTATTTTTTAATATAATAGCTATTGTTTTATTTTCTGATATTTTAAAGCCTGATTTTTTGGTGAATTTGATGATGTTATTTAGTGTTTGTTGTATTATTTGTTGGCTTGTTTTGACGTTCTTGCCTCTTATAAATAAGGTTACATCATCGGCAAAGATGGTGCTGTGTACTGGTGGTATTATAAATTGTATTATTTCGTTGAGAGCTAGTAGGAATATCGTTATGCTCAGCACAGATCCTTGAGGGACTCCGTTTTCTATTTCAATTGTATTGGATAAGCTATTGTTTATTCTGACTTTAATTTTCCTGTTTTTTAGAAAATTTTGAATAAAATGATATATGTTTCCTGTAATTATGAGTTCTCTTAAAATGTCTAGTATTCGATTTCTCCATATCATATCGTATGCCTTTTGCATGTCCAGGCATACTGCTATCAGATGTTGGTTTGGTTGAAGGTTTCATTTATGTTAAATTCGAGTTGTACAAGACAGTCAGTTGTAGAACAATTTTCTCTAAATCCACTCTGTACGTTAGCTATTATATTGTTTTTCTCTAAATATCAGCGAAGTCTCTTGTTGATTATTTTTTCAAATATTTTGCATAGGCAGCATGTTAGTGCTATTGGCCTATAGTTTTCTTTAAGATACTTGTTTTTACTGGGTTTGAGAATAGGGACGACTATTGCTTCTTTCCATATGTCTGAGAATAGTCTTTGTGTCCACATGGTGTTGTATATTTTTGTCAGGACTATTAATGCTTCTTCCGGTATGGAAAAAAGTGTAGTTATATTTCTGCACTTTATGGTTACTTCGAAACTTAATCCGAAGTAACTGTTTTTGATGTTTTATTTTTTATTTGGTGTTTGAAATGAATAAATATAATTATTTAATTTCACTATTTTTAATAATTAACTATAAAATTACAATGTTTTTATGTCTATACTAATTATATAAATATTACAAAGATTAAAACAGTATTACAAAAAGCGTATGTTCACTCTATTTGAGTGTTATGTCTTAAGTTATTCTCTATTTGAGAATCTAAAAAGTATTTCCGTTGTTCTCTATTTGAGAATCAAGAGGGATCAGTTGTTCTCTATTTGAGAATCTACAAGTATCTTCTCTATTTGAGAATCTAAAGGTATCTGCTTAAAAATTTTGTTTTTGAGACGCTGCATCCCTTGGCCAGTTATCCCACTATTTTAGAAAATTATTATATTTTATTTTTATTGGTAGAGACTTATTAAGTAGGCGGATCCTTTTTCCACTCTTCAACTTTCAGAAAACTTACAAACAAGTCAATAAAATCCATATGTCTCGCAGAGTGCGAAAATATGGTTAATTGCCTGTTCATAAATTTTCGAAAGAAATTAGTGTTGGAAAAAATAAGAAACCCTTTTTTTTGTCTCTTTCCAATTTTTTGCTCTGTTATAGAGAAAGCACTGTATTGCTTTCAATACATGAAAAGTTTTACGTTTATTATATTATATTTTAAAGAAAGTTATTCTCTTTCAAAATCTGGCGAAGGGCTGCAGCTATTAAAAATACTAAACATATTTATTTTATTATATAGCAACTAAGTAAATATGAAACTTAAAAGAAACATTTGTTCAAAAAAAATATAAGCATCTTAAATAAAAATATTTTAACTTAATTCCTATTTCACTACGCAACAAGGTAGTTGTTTGATAAGTATGTTCGGTATTGTGTCTGGTCCTGGGCTGGTATTCTTGCTTTATTTAATTACTGTTTGAAGTTCGGCGATAGTTATTTGCATGTTGAGTGGGCTATTGTGATTTTCGTTTTCTATTGTAGTTGTTTCGTTTGTTCGGTCAGTTTCTGTGTTTTTTTTGTTTTAGGAATTCTTCGTTATAATTTTTGTCACTTGAGTTGTCTGCGAATTTATTAGCTGGGATGTTTGCTATTTCGTGTGGATCACTAATTATTGCATTATTCTCTTTCAAAGTTGTGATGTTTGTGCTTTCATGTCCATCTATAGATTTGATTTTTGTCCAAATTTCTTCAGTCGGTATGTTGTGGTTGATGGTTTCAAGAAATTTTAGCCATGATTCTTTTTTTGAATTTTTGACAGTGTTTTTTGCTATTGCTTTCATTTTTTTAAATTCTATTAAATTATTTGTGTTTTTTTCTTTTTTATATTTTCTGAGGGCTTTTTTGCGTTTTTTGTTGCGTTTTCACAATCTTCATTCCACCATATGTTGCTTTTTTGTTTTTTGATTCCTTTTGATTTAGGTATATTTTTGTCAGCTGCATCTATTATTATTTCGTTGAACTTTGTGATTACTGTGTCTATTTCAGTTTGGTTAAATTTTGTTTTGGTTTCAATACTAGTGTGCAGTGTGAGTAGGTTTTCGATGATTGTTCTTTTGTCGTTTTCCCAATCCGCTTCATGATATTTATATCTTGGTATATTTATTGTAGTACTGGGTTTAGGTTAGTTAATGCTAAGAACTATTAGATAGTGATCGCTGTCATATAGGTCATCGGTTGCTTGCCATTCGAGTTGTGTTGCGATATTTCGGCTGCATAAGGTTAGATCAATAGCACTTTTTTTCCCGTTTGCAGTATTGAAATGAGTGGGGGATAAATCGTTTAGTAAGATAAGGTTATTGTTCACTAATAATTCTTCTATGATAAGACCTCTTTTATTGTTTTTGTAAAATCCCCATGCAACACTATGGCTGTTACAATCTCCTAAAAGTACATATGGCGGTGGTGGTTGCAAGATTAATTTCTCCAATCGTTCTATTTTTAGTTCATACCTATTGCTTAAATATATATTGCATATTGTTATGTTTTTGTTATTTACCGTTATTTTAACTGCTACGGCTTCTAGTTTAGTTTGTAAGGTGATTTCTTCGTTATATATGTGATTTTTAATCATGATTCCTACACCTCCACTTGCTTTTTTGCAGTCATTTCTGTTTTTGTTATAGCTTGTAAAATTTTTCATGTAAATTTGTTGGTCTCTTTTGAAATTGGTTTCCTGTATACAGATAATTTCAATATTTTCTTCTTGAATTATTCTTAGTAAGCCATTCATATTCCATTGTAATAACTTTCTTTTCTTAGAAATAATTGTTTTTGTTATTTAGCGTCGGAGCTCATTGGAGTAAGGTTTTCGGCTGAGTTAATGCTTTTAATTAGTCTTGTACACCTGGATTTTATGCTGCTGTTTCTGACGTTCGGGTATACATCATTTTGAATGAATTTAGTGAAGGCTTCCATGTCTTGTGTATATTTGTAGACGACCTCTGTAGGGTTTTTTGAACCTTTTATGTTCTCCATAAGACTTTTGAACTGAGCGTAGTTGAGTAGTGTGTTAGCTTCATTTAAATATTCTTTGATACTGATTAGTTTTTCGTCTAATTCGTTTTCTATATCTTTATTTATTGTTTCGAATGGTTGTGAGTTTTTTTCACTTATGTCTGTGTCTTCTTTCCTGCTGATTTTCTTTGGCTGTTTAATTTTATTTAAATCTGTTGTGTGAATATTCTGTGAGTCGGCGGAACTTATATCGGATCTTGCTCTTTTGTTTTGATTTGTTAGTTCTATTGCTTATAGGTTATTAGATGAATTTAAGCCATTTTTAATGACTTGATTATTTTCTTTTGTTGACTTCGTTGTGTTTACATTGGTGTTGGTAAGAGTTTCGTCTTGTGTTGAGTCCATCTGTTCTGTTATGCTTTGAATATCGGTTGCTTGAGTTTCTGCTTGAGTGCAATTTTTTGCCAAATGCACCTCTTCTTTACACAAGAAGCACTTGAGTGTGTCTGTACTAGTAAATATGTGATAGTCTAAGCTGTTGAAGTTTAATTTGAACATTCCTGGAATTAAAGTAATATCTTCGGGTCGAACATATACTTGTCGTCTAAAACTAATCACATGTTTATATTCCTCTCTGTTGATTGATGCTTTAAGCATGGTGATGGTAGAGCTGCGTTTGACCTTAAGATTGTCGAGGATGTTTTCTAATTAGTCCAGTAGAATTAGCTCGAAAAACCTTAAAATTTGACTTAATTAGTAACAGGCAACTGAAGTGAAAAATGGGTTCATTAGGTCAAAAGATATTAAAATTTAGAAAGACCCTCAAAATTTGGGCTGGCATATTTTTTTAAACAACGTTTTTATGTAAAAAATTGTGAAAAATTGATGTTTTTTGGATCTAGCTCTTTTCGTTTTTTAATAGGGTATATGAAATTTATAATACTTATAAGGGTCTTCAAGACGAATAGTTTAAGCCCTATTACATTAAATTTCGTTAATAATTTATTTAAATAATCGCAAAAATATAGTCAAAAATCGTTAAATTTTCAATAATTTTTTTTTCCATAAAAAAAGAGCTATCTGCTTGTAACTTTGTAAAAAGTTGCCTTCTATCACCCTTAAGTTCCCATAATTTTTTCAACAAAAAATATTAATTTGTTTATGAGATATTCAATTTGTTCACTAAAAAGAGGTAAAATGTAGGCCTCAAATGGAACCTATTGCGGTCATTTTAGAAAGAAATGACCATTGTCATTTATGCTTTTTGACACTTATATTTAGTGAAAATAAAAAGTTTGATTGACATTTTTATTATTTTCGCTGTTTAGATGGCGATCGAAAAAAAAAATTTTTTTTCTTAATTGTTTTGTAAATTTATATATGAAAAAATGAAAATATTTAAATGCAACTTTTTTATTCTTGTTGCTTAAATTTTAACGCTTATTTAAAAAAAAAACGTTATTCTATGATAATTAGGAGCTGAGATAATTTTTTTTTTTCAAAATTCGCCATTTGTTTATTTACAAAGATTAAGGAATGAAATTTTAATGACAGATCCTTTAATGCTTGAACTTTGATATAAGATCATTTCTGATATTAAAATCAGTTTTTAAAACCTTAAAAGATTGTTTTTAAGTATGTATAGTTTCAATTCTTTTTGAAGAGGGAGGAAGGCGTCATCTTTCGCAAGTACAGAAAAAATTTTTTCGATTACTTCAAATTTCTGTTATGTGAAAAATTTTCTATATCTCAGTGAAATATTAACCGATTTTGATGTTTCTTTTTTAATCTGGGGTAGCGCGAGATAATATGAACAGTCGTTATACTTGTTTAATGATATAAATAAATTAATTTGTTATAAACAATAACAAAAAATATATGCATATTTTTTTTTCATTTTTTATATACTTGTAATGTTTATTTTTATAATCTAATAAATAAGTTTCATTTCTTTTATGAAAAAAATTAGATTATTATCTTTTTTACACGCTAATAATTAATACAAACATTGCTCTTATCATAAAAATCCTGACATTATTAAAAAAGAGCTTCTGACCTTGAATATTCAACGAATTTAACGTTTTTTTTTTTAATCTGGGGTTGTGCGAGAGAATATTAAGAACTGTCATTTTTGTTTTATGCAATAAACAAATTAATTAATTATAAACAATATATATGAAAAAAATAATTTATTTCATATTTTACATTAATGGAACGTTTGTATTAATAATTTTATGAAACAATATCTTTTTCTCTAAAAAATTTAATTTAATTATTTTCTTTTTTAAACAATATTATTAATAAAAACATATCTCTTATCATGAAAGCCTTCACATTATTTTTAAATGCCTTTCAGCATTTTTACTTTTAAAATAGTTTTATTTTTATTATTATTATTATTATTTTAATAATCATTTATACCTAATATGAATATTTATTTCATAAAGAATTAAAAAGTATTTCTATTTCGTTGTAAAGTATTTCTATGTTATGTTCGTTAAAAGAAAAGTATAATTAAAGTGCGTGTGTTATTGTACGAGTTCGTTGAACCCTGCTTTACGCTCAAACTTCCAATTCGTAAGTATTTTATTTTATATTTTATTTCTTCTTGATTGTTAAGATATAAGTTCGTTTAATTGTTACTGATATATATACATATATATATATATATATATATATATATATATATATATATACGTACTTATATTTTTCTTAACTATTCAAAACTTTTTACGAAAACATTATTAACTACACTTTATTGTAATTTTTATTCTAATTTCAATTATTTATTCAATTTTTTATTAAAAGTAATATTTATTACTTAAAATAATAATAAGCTTAATAAAATATTATATTTATAATATTATTTCAAGTAAATATTTTTTATTATTTATAATTAATTAATTTGTTTATTGCATAAAACAAAAATAACAGTTCTTAATATTCTCTCGCACAACCCCAGATTAAAAAAAAAAACGTTAAATTCGTTGAATATTCAAGGTCAGAAGCTCTTTTTTAATAATGTCAGGATTTTTATGATAAGAGCAATGTTTGTATTAATTATTAGCGTGTAAAAAAGATAATAATCTAATTTTTTTCATAAAAGAAATGAAACTTATTTATTAGATTATAAAAATAAACATTACAAGTATATAAAAAATGAAAAAAAATATGCATATATTTTTTGTTATTGTTTATAACAAATTAATTTATTTATATCATTAAACAAGTATAACGACTGTTCATATTATCTCGCGCTACCCCAGATTAAAAAAAGAAACATCAAAATCGGTTAATCTTTCACTGAGATATAGAAAATTTTTCACATAACAGAAATTTGAAGTAATCGAAAAAATTTTTTCTGTACTTGCGAAAGATGACGCCTTCCTCCCCTCTTCAAAAAGAATTGAAACTATACATACTTAGAAACAATCTTTTAAGGTTTTAAAAAACTGATTTTAATATCAGAAATGATCTTATATCAAAGTTCAAGTATTAAAGGATCTGTCATTAAAATTTCATTCCTTAATCTTTGTAAATAAACAAATGGCGAATTTTTGAAAAAAAAAAATTATCTCAGCTCCTAATTATCATAGAATAACGTTTTTTTTTTTTTAAAATAAGCGTTAAAATTTAAGCAACAAGAATAAAAAAGTTGCATTTAAATATTTTCATTTTTTCATATATAAATTTACAAAACAATTAAGAAAAAAAATTTTTTTTTTTCGATCGCCATTTAAACAGCGAAAATAATAAAAATGTCAATCAAACTTTTTATTTTCACTAAATATAAGTGTCAAAGAGCATAAATGACAATGGTCATTTCTTTCTAAAATGACCGCAATAGGTTCCATTTGAGGCCTACATTTTACCTCTTTTTAGTGAACAAATTGAATATCTCATAAACAAATTAATATTTTTTGTTGAAAAAATTATGGGAACTTAAGGGTGATAGAAGGCAACTGTTTACAAAGTTACAAGCAGATAGCTCTTTTTTTTATGGAAAAAAAAATTATTGAAAATTTAACGATTTTTGACTATATTTTTGCGATTATTTAAATAAATCATTAACGAAATTTAATGTGATAGGGCTTAAACTATTCGTCTTGAAGATCCTTATAAGTATTATAAATTTCATATACCCTATTAAAAAACGAAAAGAGCTAGATCCAAAAAACATCAATTTTTCACAATTTTTTACATAAAAACGTTGTTTAAAAAAATATGCCAGCCCAAATTTTGAGGGTCTTTCTAAATTTTAATATCTTTTGACCTAATGAACCCATTTTTCACTCCAGTTGCCTGTTACTAATTAAGTCATGCAAAAAGTCTAATTCTACTGGACTAAATACATATTTAGGGATGTCAAGAGGTACATTTGAAAAGACTACTTTTTGGTATCTGGATACTAACGGTCTTATAGTTATTTTTTGGTTGTTTATTGTTAAATATTCATGTCTTTCAGTAAAGTTATTAACTAGTTCTTTGTTGGACAGGTAAATACATACACGATTATTAGATATTCTTGACGCTCCTATTACATTTTTTGGTTTCACTATATCTCCTACATCACATACGTAATCATTTAAACTTAATCCTTCGGTGCAATCCATTATAAGATTTTGTTCCTTTTTGTTTTCTGTGACTCCTGCATAACTGATGTTTATTGGACTCTTAACAGTGAACGTTGGAATATCTTGTGGATCTGTTTGGTACATTATTTGAGTGGCCATGGCTTCGCATTCCATGGTCCACCCTTAAGCACTACGTTGTATTATATTAAATTTCACTACTCGTAGATATAACTATATATGTATACACCTACAACTATTTGCGGAGACCAGACGTAAACACGTGTGCTCACAACAAGCTCCGAGAGCGAACTTATTAATCTTTTATTTTACATGATTTTAATAAATAAAAAGCCTAGTATTAAGATATTAAATGTATTTAAATAGTTAACCCTCCGTGGGTAACCAAAAATTAAATGAAATGTCACATAAGATTTTATCTGATTTTTTGGTACGCAAACTCATATGAGATTTCACGTGAGATCTGATATAAGATCGCAGATATTAAAAAAAAAATTTTTAATTCAAATAAAATATATGAAAGATCCCATGTAAGATCACATATGAGACCGCACATGAGATCGCATATGAGATGCCATATACTTTTTTTGAATTTTGAAAATAAAATAAAATATGTGTGAGAGCTTATATGCGATCTCACCTGAGATCTTACATGAGATCTCATATGAGTTTGTGTTCCAAAAACTCATATAAAATCTCATGTAACATCCTATATGAGATTGCGTATGAGATCGCATATGAGATCTCATATGAGGACGTGTATAATATTTTCAGTAGGGATGGAGGGTAACCTGGGTCGTTAATGTCTTGTCGATGATATCTCCATGAAAATCCCGGTGAAAAAATCTGTAAAAATTTTCAAATTCTTATTTTTGCATCTACTTTATAGTTCAAAAATTTATTTAATGATTTATAGTCAACAAAATTGTATATAACAATTTAATAAAAAAATAAAAAATAAAAAAAACTGTGCGCAAAAAGAAGAAAAATACATATATATATATGGGTCAATCTACGTCAAACGGATAATGGCTCTGTCCAAAATTGTAGATCACCAGAAAAATCGTGCATGGGCTCAGAATTTTCGTCTTACACTCTACTTTCTTTTGCAATGTGGCGATTTTGATGAATCCGAAATGGCGGCTCCAATATGGCAGTTCAAACCTAGAGATTTCATAAAAAATTTTCGAAAATTGATTTTAATTTATTCAAATATGATTATGCGTATTTTTTTATATTAGAAATCAATTCAGCGTTTAATTTTACATAAGAAAACAGTATTGCACTCGAGGTAAAAAAAATTTACAATGTCATCGGAAGGTCATATAGGGAAATAATAGTTATTTCTCGAATTACTCATTGATCAATGTTGATTAGTGAGGAAATAAAGATACTGATAGATAACTCGAGTCACTGAATCCAAATCTGATGTCCGCTGAACCCTATAGGGTATACAAGATCTCCATCAAGGTCATATGAAGGTCAAGTCGCAAATACCTTTTATTATTTTATAAGATTAGGACACCTTAAAGTTTTACGTGTCGCTGAATCTGAATCCGGGGTCTGTCGGAGTGTCAGATGACGTTATTACGTCAAAATTAATTAAATATTGACTAACAGAAAATTTTTGTTCTCCAAGAAACCACAGTTTGAAACGAATTTTTCTGTAATTACGTCGTTTGACTCTCCAACGGGTCTCGAATTCGGATCCAGCATCACGTAAAACTTATAAGTGTCTTAATCTCATCAAATAATAAAATATATTCCCGATTTTACCTTCAAATGACCTTGATGGAGACTGGTAGGGTTAAGCGAATATCACATTTGGATTCAGTGACTCGAGTTACCTATCGGCATCTTCATTTCCTTACTAATCAACATTGATCAATGAGTACTTCGAGAAATAACTATTATTTCCTGATATGACCTCCCAATGACATTGTAAATTTTTTTCACCCCGAGTGCAATACTATATTCCTATGTAGAATTGAACGCTGAATTGATTTCCGATATGAAAAAATACGTATTATCGCATTTGAATGAATTAAAATCAATTTTCGAAAATTTTTTATTTTCCAGTGCCAGTGCCGCACTGCTATATACAAGTTAAAATCCTACTTATAAGGCTCTTCGCCGGTATAGTAGGTATCTATGTACAAATATAACATGTGAATGGAAAATCCACCATATTACAATATATATATATATATATATATATATATATATATATATATATATATATATATATATATATATATATATATATATATATATACATATATACATATATACAAAGACATAATTGACGAAAAGAAAGAAGAAAGTTTGTAATAATTGAAAGTTGTAAATAATTGTTAACAGCGTTATTTTATTTGTATTTTTATTCTCGCGTAGGCCCTATTCACCTATTGCAATTGACCTTGAGTGATGATTTTGAACAATGATGGAATTATTTATTTATTCATTTAAATAAATAATTCCATCATTGCTGACGAGGTATATAAGAACAAGCGCGAAGAAGATGTCCGTAAAACAGTTAGCATTAATGTGATGAATCATGAGAGCGCGGTGACGTAATGGATAGAGCTCTTGCCTTCAACGCGGAGGGCATGGGTTCGAATCCTGGCCAGGTACCTCTAACTTTTTTTTCGAAAGAAAATTAGTGTACGTGCCATTTTATATCGCGATTCTCAAAAATCCGATCTCATTGGGTATTGGTTGATTGTTGGTCACAAAAAGTGGCTGACCATCCACCGGTAGTCAAAGTTTTCGGTATGGTGGATCTGACAGTCTAGCTTGATTTAATGTGATAAACAGATACCGGGCGGGGACTCCCTTGACCTCACCATGGAATAAGGTTAATCATATAGAGGACAATATCCTTTATATATTAATCTTTTTTTTTTATAAAAAAGTAATGTGATGAATCATGATACGGTAATGAATCGAATATGAATGAAAAGAATTGAATATGACAAACCGCATGTAGGTGATGTAGAGATCGATGCACATAACGAAGCTATTGTTAAGAAGATGCTCAGTAAAGTAAGAAATGGATCTAGAAGTGGGGGGAGGTCGCGGTATAGTAAACATGAAAACGCGTGAAGAAACAATGTAAATAGTAATAAACGTTATTGTGTATACCACATGAAATATGGAACGAGCGCGTATAGCTGTCCTAAACCATGCTATTAGATTAATTTAGAGAAAATACACGAATCAGTCCTACCTACGGGAAATGAGAATAGACAAAGATCTAAATCACCAGCTCAAGGTATAGAAAGAAGCAACAGCGTTAGCAAAGAAAGCAATCAAACGAAGAATAACAGAAATCATAGCAAAGGTAGGGTACATTCAAACTCCAAATCCGGTGGGTAGAGGAGGCAACTTCGTCGGACACAGAGAGCATACGCCTCCACGTTATTGATAAGGCAGCTGATGAAGCATTTTTAGTAGATACGGGTGCTGAAGTATCATTAGTTCCGAAAAAAATGATAGAAAAAAAGCAACGCGTGTGAAGTTATATGCAGCAAATAGATACGTACGGAATCACTTATAGAAAATTAGGCTTTGTGTTCAAAAAGAAAATCAGATGGATATTTACTGTCGCAGATGCACCACATACGATATTAGGTGGCGACTTCATCAAGTACTACCACTTGCTTCCAGATCTAACCCAACGGAAGCTGCTAGACGCAGAGACTGATGAGTCGGTCGCAGGCACCACTAAGAAAGTAGCATATGTTCAGGTGTCGTTAGTTAACCCAGAGAATAGATACGCTGATATAATTCAGAAATTCCTATCCATCATAGGACTAGAAAAGCCTAAAACAAAAAGAAAAATAGACGTATATCACCACATTAAGACAGTAAGGCCACCAGTCGCACAGAAAACACGGCGTCTGGCGCCAGATAAGTATCCGATCCCCAACCTTCACGATTTTGCGTCGAACTTAGAAGATAAAACTATTTTTTCTGTACTCGACTTGGAGAAAGCTTTCTTGCAGATACCGATATACCCAGAAGATGTACCAAAGCAATGACAACTCCATTCGGACTTTATGAGTTCCTAGTGATGACATTCGGATTTAGAAATGCTGCCCAGACATTCCAGCGATACATAAACCAGGCGGTGGGCGACCTGGACTTTGTGTTCGCATTTGTAGATGATATCTTGGTTGCGTCTTCATCAGACAAGGAGCACCAGGAACATCTGAAGATTGTTCTAGAGAGGCTTGAGAAGTTTTATCTCAAATTGAACATCGAAAAATGTCAGTTTGGAGTTGATAAACTTATATTCTTAGGCCATTTGATCGACAAAAATGGGTTCGAACCAGACCTATCTAAGGTTGAAGCTACAAAAGCCTTCAAGAAGCCCGAGACTAAACACGATATGCGTCGATTCTTGGGGATGGTAAACTTTTACCGAGAAAGCTTGCCAAAAGCCGCTGAAGTATAGAGATATCTGGTTGCTATGATCAAGGACATAAGGAAGAAAGACAAGCGTCCTGTGGAATGGACCGAAGATGCAGAACGAGCCTTTAAGATGATTAAAGAAGAATTAGCGAATATTGCGTACCTTGCCTCTCCGTCTAAGAATGCAGAAGTTAGGTTAGTTACTGACAAGTCAAATTTTGCTATGGGAGCGACGTTAGAGCAAAAAATAGAGGACGATCGGAAACCACTAGCATTTTTTTCAAAAAAATTCACTCCCGCACAATCGACATATTCTACGTAAAATCGCAAATTAATGGCCATTTATGAAGCCATTCGGTATTTTAACTTCTACTTGGAAGCTAGAGAATTGAAAGTATGTACCGATCATGAACCATTGACTTATGCGTTAAATAATGGTTTAGATAGCTGCACAGCATTACAAGCAAGAAAGTTAGCATATATTGCAGAATTTAACGTAAATATGTGTTACCTACCGCGAGAGAATAATGCAGTTGCAGACGCGCTATCAAGAGTCAACGATTTCAGATTTCCAACAATATTTTCACTACATGGAATAACTAGACATCAGTAGGATGATCAACAGCTGTGGGAGATCATTGATAACCCGCAGTATCAATTAAAGCTAGTAAAGTTACAATATGGTGTAGAAAACACGCTATTTTATTGTGAAATCGCACAAGTCGTACTCAGGCCATATATACCAGAGGCGTTGAGAAACGTCATCTTTGAACTCTTCCACAATAAGGCGCACCCATCTGTTCGATCAACAAGTAAGATGATTAGGAAACAGTATATGTGGTCGAACATGAACAGGCAGATAATATCCTGGTGCAGAGCATGCATGGAGTGCCAAAGATCCAAAGTTACAAGGAAAAACAAGTTCTTACCCATTAAGTTTAGTGAGCCAGACGCACGGTTCACCCACGTTCATGTCAACTTTGGTAGGTCCCTTGCCGCTTAGCGATGGTTGCAAGTATTTAGTGATCATGATTGTTGGGTATACTAGGTGGCCGGAGGTGGTGCCCGTTCACAACGCATCAGCTCCCACTATCACACGCGCTTTTTATGATACGTGGGTTTCACGTTTTGGCGCACTTGTTATCATCATTACAAATCAAGGCAAGCAGTTTGAGTACAGTATGTTCCTATAACTACTGCAACTTATAGGCTGTAAAAGAATACGTACAACAGTTTATCATCCTGCTGCGAACGGTATGGTGGAGCGGTGGCATCGTGACCTCAAGGCAGCACTTATGTGTCACATGGAAGGACGCAAATGGACCAAAGTCCTCTCCACAGTTTTATTACGATTGAGAACACGCCTAAGGAAAGACACGGAGGCCAGTCCAGCTGAGTTCTTGTATGGAACGACACTAGCTATACCCAGAGATATGTGCAAGTTCAGAGATACGGATGTGCGAGACCATGCGATATTCCTATCAGAATTTAGGAAGTATATGAAAGAGGTTAGACCGGTGAAGGTACGGCATAATCATGCACTGAAAGCATTTGTTTATAAAGACCTACAAAACTACACTCATGTGTTAGAGAGAATAAAGGCAGTGGAACCACCTCTCGTTTTTCGCCTATTTTTGGCGGAGAATAGGACCATTTGAAAATCGTGATTTTTAGACGGAAAAAAGTTTTTTTGCCGAGTAAATTTATATATATATAATTCCAATGAAAACCTCATTTTAGATATTTTGAGAAACGTTTTGGTCGGAGTTTAGAAACTCAAGAGCAGGCCGAACTATCTGTTTTTGTCTAATAGAGTTTTCATCATTTATATAAAAACATAATAAAACAATAAAATATAACCTATCTTTTTTGGTAGGTCTCATATTATTCAAAAACTACGCAATAAAATAATTTGATTGTTATTACAAAATTTACTTATTATACTAATATCTAGCAGGGGATACTATTTTTTTCATGCTACAATGGATGGTGTTTATATAAATGATGAAAAACGCTATTAGACAAAGACAGATAGTTCGGCCCCCTGTTAACTGTTGCAGAAATATTTACAATGAAAACCTCATATTTCTGTTAAATTATAGAATTCTTACCATTGTAAAATTAAATTAATGAGGTTATAGAAACGTTTTTAATGAAAACCACATCTCATATATTTTAAGAAATATTTCTGCCAGATTACAGAAATTTCCCAGATGAAACATAACCATTAAAAAGTCACAGAAACATTTCCAACGAAAAACTCTCTCCATTTTGAGAAATATACTAATAGATTTTGGAAATGTCTGGATTGAAAAATAACATTTGAAAGATTACTGAAATATTCTTTATGAAAAAATCATTTCATATATTTCAAGAAACATTTCTGTAAAATTTTTGTAATGTTGCAAAATCGCAGCTGCAAAATCACATTGATGAGTTTATGGAAACTTTATGACGTGGAAAATACCATATAACAATAAAAAATTTTTCTGAATAAAATTTTTCCCCGTCGGCACAACCACCAACCACTCATGCGCCCGAACGCATATGAGATTCTTTTTTTTATAAATTAATTCACTTAATTTCTTTTTTGTTCACCGGTATCACAAGACGACGATACATGTATAGCAGACGCGCGCAGCGGCCATTACACGCACATGGATAGAAACTGTATATGAACATCGGTGCTGCTGTAGCAGCCAGTTGAGCGACTACATATACACCAATACCTAGCAACGACTGTGCGTGCGCTAGGAGTCAATGATTCAAGAAGAAGAGGTACAAGAGAGAAGAATAAGAAAAATATAAGTAGTAAGAGAGATGGGGAGATCCGTAGACTAGCAGAGCGAATCGAAAGTGCTGGCGCGTCGATCGCGCATTAAGCGAAGAGAGAGAAAAAAGATAATAAAGGAAGATAGAGCGTTGAAAAGGGATTCGTTACAATCCTTTTCTTTTAGCTGAGCTTCTACACCATGCATATACATACACGTATGTAAATGTATGTGTATTCTAAGTATGTGCAGACGGTAAAGACTAATCAGCGCATAGGAAGATAGAAAAGGACAGAGAAGAAATATAAAGTAAAGATAATACTAGATTAACAAAGAATAGAGCAATAACAAAATTAACACCTGTTGTGAATCTATTAAACGTACAAGTTAATTTAAAAGGAATTAAATCAAAGTTTTATACGCATTTTGAGTGTATGTGTGTGTGCAGTGAAACGGAAATGACGTGGAGCGAATGAAAACCTGCGAAAAGAATTCAAGAACAGTGATTGGAAGTAAAAGAAATTAAACAAAGACAGAAGATAACAAGAAGACTAGAAGACGCGGAGAAGAAGAAAGTAGCCATGAAGAAGGTCATTCTCTGCTGGTCTTTGCGCTGAATCGCACGCGATTCGATGATCGTCCTTGTGTCGCACTGAAGCCTTTTTCTTTTGTAATTCGCCGCAACTTTCAAGAGTCATTCTTTTTTTTCGCTGTGCATATTCGGGCAGGAGAAAACTTAGTGGACCTGAGAGGATCTGCAGCTGAGCCACAGGGAGAGAAATAGGAAAGTCCTGTCTCTGGAGACGAGTTTAACGCAGCAATTAACGTCGCCGGTAGCGACTACAAAGACCCGAAAGAAGCTAGAGATCGAGCGGCCATTATCGCCAGCCAGCCACCTTCAACCATCCATCTTGAGCACCATCGTCGACGGTATCGACCTATACGGAGCTTTAAATACATCACCAGTGAGTGGGCTGCGCCCGATAAGAATTTACATTTTTTTGTAAATCAACGGCTCTCGCCAGTTGGTTCTCGAGTCAGTGAAGTGGTTTTGTTTTTTTTTAAGCGTGAGATTACGTAATTTAAAGTGGTTTAAACGTAAATGTTTGTAAAAATTGTAAAATTACGATAAATTTCAATTAATCTTAATTTATTGAGCGTGAGAGAAAATTAATAAATAAAATTTCTTTAAATTTGTTGAGTGATGTGAAGTGTAATGAAAATAAAAATGTTCTTATTGTCTTAGATTTTAAGTTAGATCATGAGTGCCGGAGTGTGTGTGTCACGTGGCCACGTATTACCAAAGTGGATCTGGACCGTTTGAGCGTACTTATTCGCCAGTTGAGCGATTATTTATAAAAAAGAAAAAAGAAAATATATAAAATTTTTTCTCTACCTTTATGAGTACTCGCGTATTGAGGTCGAAAAGAAATTCGTTCCTTTGGTAACACGTGGACGCATATTGAGCGCCGAGAGTGAGAGAGAAAGAAGCGAAGCGAGCCTAAACGGCTAAGAGAATTCCGCCATTAGACCTTGTATAGTAAATTCATTTTTCTTGGTTAAATTAAATTAAATTAAACTTTTTTCTTGTTTATTGAGCGACAAGTGAATAAAAGACATTAATTAAAACTAAAATTTTTTTTGTATAGACTAAATTAAATTAAATAAAGTGTAATTAGAAAAATAAATAATTTTTTTTTGAGTTAATAATATTTACAATGAAAATGTTTTATTAGAATACAATGTATTATCTCTATTCTATAAAGTAACTTCAATTTTTGGAACTAATAATTAACTTTGAAATTCTATAAACTATTTTTTTAATACTATTTTTTAACATTTTTGAATTTCCCTCTCTAAATATGCCACTGTCAGCATCGCTGGTTCATAAAGTAATATGACAATTTTTGACTTTCAGTAACTTTTTTTGAACTGTTTTTGACTGTCAAGAACAGTCTGCAAACGATGATTTTATTATTATTCGATTTCCAGTGCCGATACATGTGCACAAATGCAAAATGTGATCGCGAGTTTTCCGTTACATAATAAGTAATCGTTCAGTGTTGAAAATAAAGATCATAATGCATTTGGAAGTAAAAAATATAAATAATTTTTATATAATTGATACAATTAAATATGTAATAATTGTTAATATTATATATTTCGATGATTATTTCTCAGATATAAACGGATACGTCATTCTTATGTAATTCTGGGGTAAAGTGCTGCTGTAAGATTCTTACGGAAGACTACTTCAATTCTGCTGCAAGTTTACGTGTTTCTTCTCGTCATATAATTGCACTTAACTTATGTTATTCTTATGTAATCCTGAGGGGCGATTCAACCTATGCTACATATGTATGTATCACGGTGATATGTATGTACGTTCGAACGTAAGTTGGTAGCACTGCTAAGACAAGTCGTCGCGCGAAAAAATTGTATCTACATGGAAACGGAGACTTGAGGTCTTGACGGTTCGACAGACGATTCAATGCGCGCGACGACTTGTCTTAGCAGTGCTACCAACTTACGTTCGAACGTACATACATATCACCGTGATACATACATATGTAGCATAGGTTGAATCGCCCCTCTGGAGTAAAGTGCTGCTGCAAGATTCTTACGGAAGACTGCTTCGATTCTGCTGCAAGTTTGCGTGTTTATTCTCGTCATATGATTGCGCTCAACTTATGTCATTCTTATGTAATTCTGGGGTAAAGTGCTGCTGTAAGATTCTCACGGAAGACTGCTTCGATTCTGCTGCAAGTTTGCGTGTTTATTCTTATCTTAGAATCGCACGTTTCGATTGGCAATCTGTTATAAATCTGACGCACGTTTCAGTCGCAATTAAATTTCAGCAGATATGCATTAAAATGTGGAAACAGACCACGCAAGTTCTGCGCAATCGTGCTTGCAACAGATTGTGTTACCAGGGTAGTCATTTTATATATTTTAAAAAACATTACTATTGAATTTTAGAAATGTGAATATTACGAGATTACATTTGAAAGATCACAGAAATATTTCTAATGAAATCTTCATTTTATTTATTTGAGTAGCATTTCTGTTAGATTTTAGAAAAGATACTGTTGCGAAATCACATTAATGAGATTATGAAAAAATTTCTAATTAAAACTTCATTTCGCATATTTTTCGAAACATTTTAGTCAGTAAATATTTCCAATGAAAAACTTATTCCCTACATTTTGAGAGAGATTATTGCTAGATTTTATTTAATGTGGTTACAGAAACGTTTCCAATGAAAACCTCATGTTATATATTATAAAAAATATTTTTATAAGGTTTCAGAAATTTTTAAGATGCAATATAACAATTGAAAGGTCAGCGAAATATTTTCAATGAATCATGTATTTTCAGAATCATTCCAGTCAGATTTTAGAAATGTGTGTTGAAAGCTCACCGAAATATTTTCAATAAAAAACTCATTTTACATATTTTAAGAAATATTTCCGTTGAGTTTCAAAAACTTTGCAGATGCAACATATCGATTAAATTGTTACAGAATGATATAAAAAAATACTTTATTTTTATATTTTTATATTCTGATTAATATGTTTGTAAGATTTTAGAAATATAGCTTTGGTAAACTTTCAATTGAAATAGCCTACAAATGTTGTTTAAACATATCTTATGCGATTTCGCAACTATTGATAGATGAAATATTATGCAATTTTACAGAAAACTCTAATCTTTCAGAAAGATTATATGCCGACTGGGTTATATCTGTCTTTTCTTGTTATGCTTTTTATTATTTATTTTGTAATAATATGACTCAAATAAAAAATCAAAGCAAATGTTCAAATAACTTTAAATGATTTTTAATTTTCAAAGACTTGTTTTCTGCTTAAAGCAATAAGTAATTCAAAGAGGAAACAAACAAATTGCCGACTTATTGGAAATATAATTTCCGCGTTCTGCAAGCCATGAAGCCTTAGAGCATATAGTACTGGAGGCAGCATTCAATGCACTAAGAGCGTGGTCAATGCAAGAGAGATAATACTATACACTGAAAAAAATAGAATCTAGAAGTAAGAGGAAAAATCTATTTGATTCTTAGTTCTTGAATCAAATAGAAATCTAGTTGCACTTAATGACCATAATCATCCTGCAAAATCGCTGTAATCTAGGTTCCAGCAGAAAATCCTTTATCGTTAAGAAGAACCCTATTAGAATTTAGAGGATATCTATTTATTAATAAAATAGAATAGTATTACATTAGAAACGATTAATTCTAGAATTATCAATTTTAATTACGGTACGCACAAAAGTGACAAACCTCGTTCGATAGCGAAGGCTTATTCAATTAACATTAATGAAAATATGTACGCTTCAGAAATGCTTACTTTAATTTTGTATTTACCGCTGTTAATAGGTGATCTTATACCAGAAGATACAGAAAGCTGGAAATAATTTTTAATAATGAGAAAAACTATAGATATAATTTTCTCGAAACAAATTCAAATTGAGCTGCTACCGTATTTAAAATCATTGATAAAAGAATATTTAGATTTGAGATTAGAATTATTTTCAAACGATCCTTTGAAACCGAAACACCATTATTTATTACATTACGTAGATTTATTTATAAAGATCGATAATTAACAGTTGGTGCATGCGCTTTGAAGCAAAACATAGAGTTTTTATTTCTTACGGTAGATTCTCAAAGAATAAAGTTAATTTACCTCTATCTTTATGTAAAAAAAAACAATTATCTCTTGCTTATACTTTATTGACTGAGAATTCAATAAAAAAAACATCGTTTATGGACCTTTGAAGACGCGATCTTTGAATTCTTTACTTGAATTTCAAAAATTTAAATCAAATTTTAATTCTCGAGATAATCATAGAACATCGACGTTTATATTAAAATGGTTTGAGAAATAGGGAATCGTATTTAAATCAGGTCTCTTTTTGTGTTGAAAAAATATTGATGTTCTACCTGTTTTCGTAGGAATAATTTATGTTTAAAAAAAAAAAAATCTATATTATGAAAATGAAAATATTTATTTAATATGTAAAAATGGCATTCTCTAGGTTTCAATGAACATGTTCATGCGCATTGGGTAGAAACGGAAAATGAATATGTTACATTCTGCTTTAAAGAATTGCACAGCGAAGAAATAATGCATAAAATTCTCAATATTGATGGAAAAAATTACGTTATGTTTTATATGTAAATATATATAATTAATTATTGTAATAATAAATTTCCTAAAAATGATTCATTTTTTTTACTTGAATCATTATAAATAAGAACATGTAAGCTAATGCTTACACAGTTACAGAGATATACATTCAATAATTTGAAATAAAAATTAAATTAACAATGTTCAAATGGAATTTTTAGATTCATAAACTAAATCCTTAAATTTAATAATTTTCTTCTTGGTGAATGGAGATTTGATTTTTTTGAAGTTTAGTTGCTTCAAAAATATTTCTGCTAGGTGGTAGCAGAATATCTATTAGAAGGAGATCGATATCATTGAAATAGATTTTCCTCTTGAGTCAAATGGAATTCTACAATGGCTTAAAACAAAACGATCTACTACTACCAAGCGGATTTTCATTAGTTCTAGATTCTATTTTTTTTCAGTGTATTGGAGTGTACATACTTTCTTTTTTGCTCCGCATGCGGTGGAAACTTAACGACGAATCAGGTGCAGAACAAGAAAGAAAGCATGTACCCTTCAATGATGTAGTATTATTTCTTTCGCATTGACCATGCTCTTAGTGAATTGGGTCCTTGCATAAAAAAATGCATTATATCCGTCAGGTGGAATACAAAAAAATAAAAAAACCCGTATTTTTTTGTTTTTTAAAATATGATGAATTGCAAAGGTTATAGCAAGAAGAAATTAATATAATTTTGATATATGTATAGATATAGTGCCAATGTATATGACGTAACGATTTCTAAAACAACCGTGAGGTCATACAATTTTAACTGCCTCTATCTCTTTGAGTTAGATTAGTAAAATAAGAAATTCAGTATTTAACTTTTCAATGTCGAAGGCTTAATCATGAGCATTTCAATTATTCGAGAACATTTGAGATCTGCCTTAAGTACTAACTCTAACGGTGATATAGAGATTTTCAACACGCTTTTACATGATTTTAAAACTCAAAGTTAACGCTGAAAAAGCCGAGTTTTGAAATTTATAAACAAATTTTTTTTTAATTCATTTTGTTATATTTATATATTATGACTGAGATGTCATTATTTTATTTGAACTATTTTTTTGTATATCGCCTAAAGTCTTCCAAATGTTTGGGATTATAGACGAAGGTTAGTTTATTAGAAAAAATAGCTTAGCTATAAAAAGAACCTTGAAAACTTGGGCAACTTTTTTTCTAAGGAAATATATCACATGCAAAAATAAGTTGATTTTATAACACTGGCATTATTTCAATAATCATGTTTTTTTAAGCGAAAAATTGATATTTCAATAATAAAATTGTTAAATTTTAAATTTACTGCTACGTACATTATATTGTACGTATATTATAATATAAAACATAAAATAAGGTAGAAACTCAGAGAAATGCGACTCCGAGTTTCCGGGCCGAGAGTCGCACGATGCGCGAAGTGCTGATTCGGCACTTCGTCGCGGGCAACTTACATCGTCGTTTTGGACGACGACGAGCGACAGACCATCACCGGACGCGCTAGAATACAGTAGTAACTAATCTCTCTCTCACTGTATTTTTTTGGGTTATAATAAATACCAGTTAACTTATATTAATTCTCTCTGTAATTATTTTGCATCCTCACACTCCCCATAGGAGTGCGTATCAAAAATCCCACGTAACATTTTGGTGGCAGCGGTGTGGGATACGCAACGAGGATTTTAGCAAAAAAATAAAATTTTTTTTTAAGAAATAAACTTAATAAATAAAAGAAGCGCGTCAGATAAAAATACAGAATATTTTTTAAAAAGAGAGAGATAATTTGATTAATTGAATACAGCGAGCAAATAGATTTTTTTTAGCGAATTTTTTTATTATTAAATATTTTTTGAAATCGCGTCGCGAGTTAGCAACGAAGAAGATCGGAACGAGAGGAAGGAAGGAAGGAAGGACGTCCGAAAAATATTATCCGAAGAAATGAGAGTGCTTTTTATCACGCTGCTCACTCTCTGCTGTAACAAGTAAGTAGAAATTAAATAATACCTATTAAAGTGTCCCAAGGGGTAGTATAGCTTCTTAACAGGAGGTCACGTATTTCTGTCCTTTTCTAATCAAAGAAATTATTTTTTTACAAAAACTAATAACTTTAGCAAAAAATGAAGAGAAAGCCGCATCTTGTATCAAAAAAAGCAATATTTTCTTTGATAAGAAGAAATTAATTTTATTGCTTTGTATTCAAGAAAACCTTGAAAAACCAAATTGTTCAACCTAACCTCTATGGTTTAAGTTTTTCAAGGTTTTCTTGAAAACGAAACAATAAAATTAATTCTTTCTCATCAAAGAAAATATTGCTTTTTTTAATACGAGATGCGGCTTTCTCTTCATTTTTTGCTAAAGTTATTAGTTTTTGTAAAAAACTCAATGCTTTGATTAGAAAAGGACAGAGATATGTGACCTCCTCTTAAAGTGAATATAAAGCGAACTCGTAATAGAACAAATAATGTTAGAATATTGACTTGGAAAAAAAAAATCGTTAAATAAAAGTGATTAGTGCGTGAATATAATTACGCGAACTAGCAGTGTCGGTCGGTAATAAGTAAATGTTTAAAAATTATAAGTAAGGTTGTGGAAAAAAGAGATAATTCATACATACGTGAAAAAGGAAAATAAATATTTTTGTTTTTATCAATTTTCATCAGGGTTCTTAGTAAAATAAAATAAATTTTTATCATTCGTTTTTATCATTGTGCTGGAAAAAAAAAATAATAGTTGTTGCCAAAAAAAAAGGAGTTTATAGTCTAAATATTGAAAAATAATTTTAATAATAATTTCATAATTAACGTGATTTGTAGAAATATTTTTATGTCATAAATTGTCGTTATTTACTAATAAATTTCCGTAAATCAAAAAAAAAAATCAGTGCACATAAGAAAACGTAAACGCTTCGCCTTCTCACGCGTAATTTAAAGAGCAATAATAAAAATTTTAAGAAAAAGTTAAATTGTGAAAGCTTATATATTGAACATGTCGCTCATTAATTTATTTTCGAAAAAGGACGGAAAAGCGAGACGTAGAAGACGTTCGTTGTCTCCTATTAGAGGTTCGCGTAGTGAAGAAATCTTAGCCGAATTCGGGAACGAAAGGATATCATTTCCGACCATGTCACAGAACACGGTGTATATGCCAATGTACACTACGAGATATGGTGAAAATTTAACAGTTAATTTGTCAGAGAAAGAAATGAAAGAATTGAATGAAAAATACAAAAGAGCCGCGTCTCAGGGTTTCGAATTACCCAAAGAATCATTAAATATTACGAAAGAAAGAAACATAGTAAGTAACGGCACGCTCCCACGGAATAAAAGGGAAACCGAGACTCAAAAATCGAAGTCAGAGGAAAGCCCAAAAACCAACGAAACGTGGTTAACATACGCGAACCAGGGCCCGAACCAGCTAGTTTATCCTTCGATACCATACAATTACATGAGTTTTCCGCAACAGATTCCACAACCATGGAGTAATATGATACCAACGCAAGTCAACCCTAATTTTCCAATAAATTCACCGACAAATACTAACTACGCATTAAATACGCAACAAATAAATCCTATGTTAAATATGCAAAGCGCAAACCTTCAGAATATACCTCAATTATCATTACATCAAGCAATAAGGCAAATGCCATATTTTGACGGGAGCGTAGATAAATTACCCCTATTTTGCTCTGTGTTAAGGAACATAGTAAATAGTTTTGGACCAGGTAGTCAAATTCTTATTATATACGAGTTAGCAACGAAGCTTACGGGAAAAGCGGCAGATGTTTTTACAGCGCGATTGATGCAATATGAATCTATTGAGGCGCTGATAAAAGACTTAGAGGCGCAATATAATAATATAACAGTGATGGAAGAATTATCAACGCAATTAAAAATAATTACACAACAACAAGGAGAATCGGCAGCAGATTACGGCGCGCGGACGCAAGCTTTATTGAATAGGCTTTTAGTGATTTACGACACGGTGCCCATGTTAAACTTACAAGATCGATTAGTAAAAAAGCAGCTAATAGAGAGAGATGCGTTACAATATTATCTGTTTGGACTAACTTCACCCTTAGACGTACAAGTGCGCTGCGAAAAACCTCTAACGTTAAGAAAGGCTATACAGCTTGCAGCTGATTTTGAAAAAAAACAAAAGACGCGACTTTTTGCACAGATGCAAAATTCATTTATAAATGGCTTGCAACCCATAAGTTCTATAGCACAAAATATGCAAGCCTACTCATTATTAAGAGCAGGTCGTATATCTCTGTCCTTTTCTAATCAAAGAATTAATTTTTTTGCAAAAACTAATAATTGTAGCAAAAAATAAGGAGATAGCCCCATCTCGTTTAATAAAAAGCAAGATTTTCTTTGATGAGGAAAAATTATTTTTATCGATTCGTTTTGAAGAAAACCTTGAAAAACTTAAAAAATAGAGGTTAGGATGGACAATTCAGTTTTTCAAGGTTTTCTTAAAAACGAAGCGATAAAAATAATTTTTCCTCATGAAAGAGAATCTTGCTTTTTATTATACGAGATGGGGCTTTCTTCTTATTTTTTGCTACAATTATTAATTTTTGTGAAAAAATCAATTCTTCGATTAGAAAAGGACAGATATACTCGACCTCCTCTTAACACAGCCAAATGTCAATAATATAATGCAATTAACGCAAAATCAACATCAGGCATTAGATACAAAGAAAATGCATGAAGCACAAATAAAAGCAATGCAAGCTACGCCTGTAAAAATAGAAACAGGTACAAGTACAGTTAAATGTAGCTATTGTGATAAAGAAGGCCATAAAGAAGGCGCGTGCATTAAGAAGAAATATGATAAAATACAATGCGCTTATTGCGATAAGATGGGGCACGCGACGGCAGAGTGTCAAACACTAAGAAATGATGCCGAAAATGGTATTATTCATGCACAAAATAAAAATAATTCGCAAAATGTTAATAATAGTAAAAGAAAACAGTCAAACGATAACGAAAATTATACGAACGGTCCGCGAGGCAATTATAGCAGAAGTAATTTCAATGATAATAATTACAATAAAAATTTCAATAATAATAATTACAATAGAAATTTTGATAGTAATAGTTACAATAGAAATTTTGATAATAATTATGGCAGAAATAATTCTAATAATAATTATAATAATGTGAATGCTAATAGTAATTACAGAAATAATTATAGCAGATTTAACAGTGGGTCCAATAGAAACAGAAACTATGACTCACGCAATAATGAATATAATTATAATGCGCAAGGACCACCGCGTTATAATAATTATGCACGTAACGATAATAGAAATGATATAGGTTTTAATAGAGGTCGTAGTAGAGACAACAGTCGTGAGAGATATCAATATAACAGGAACGAGAATCAAACGCGCGGCCCGGATAGAGAGCGGGATTAGAACGCAAAGATAAATGAAAATAATCAAAGTGATAAAATAAACGGGCCTTTAAACTCGCAGGATGTCCGCCGCAATCCTCAGGCGCCGGGCAGGAATTAATTAATAATGATCAGGATATATTAAATAATAGTAATAATAAGCATGTAAAAATTAGACGCACAATAAACATGAAACTCGCGTGCGCAGGGCGTAATCCGCCTATTGTTAAACTGGAAAGTCGGAATTTAAAAAAAAAAACTGCAAGATTTTATGTTGATTCAGGAGCAGATATTTCCGTAGTAAAGGCCACATGTATAAGTGAAAATACAAGTATAGATAGGCAGCATATTTTAGAGATTACAGGCGTCGTACCAGGGGAAATGTATACGTTAGGAAGAGCAGATATGACTCTTCAAGGACTACAGTGTGAGGTCCATATTGTCCCAGATAGCTTTCCTGTAAAAACAGATGGGCTACTAGGCTGGGAAACTATTAGTGAGCACAACGGACATATAAATGCCGTACATAAGTGCATTGATTTTATAAAATTATCGATTCCCTGTGAGCGGGTGAAAACAGTGGAAATTCCCGCAAGAATGAGACGCGTTATTGCTGCAAAAGTTATAAATAATGATGTAGAAGTAGGCTGGGTGCCACTTCAAAATTTAGGGCCTGGAATTTTATTTGGAAATTTTATTACAGAAAATAAAAATGGTAGAGCATATGCAGTATGTATAAATACGAATCATAAGAATATTGAAATTCCGACTCCAGAAATAGAAATTTTTCCATGCGAGGTTATTAAAGAAGATAATAATTTTTATGCCGATGAGGACGGCAACCGCGAAGGAAACAAAGTTTCCGATTGCAAAAAGATTAGACGCGCAATGTCGGGGTACGCGCAACAAAATTCAGAGAAAGAAAGTGCTGATGCTGAAATAAAATATGTAGACAGATGCATGTTCAATAAAACTCCAAGTGAAATAAAAGAAAGAGTGGAAAAAATAATGGAAATGTTAGACTTAGAAGAATTAAATAAAGAAGAAAAAGAGCATGTTTGAAGCTTGATATCCGAGAACCCCTTCGTTTTCGGTCTAGACGATGAGTTGCTCCCAGCAACAAATATTTTAACACATAAAATAAAAACGACTCATGAGGAGCCAATACGTGTGAAACCGTACAGATATTCGATAGCATTAAAAAATATTATGCAGCAAGAAATAGAGAAGTTACTGAAAAAAGATATTATAGAACCATCTATGTCGAGTTATAGTAGCCCAGCATGGATAGTTAACAAGAAACCTGATCCTCAGGGCAGGAAACGCTGGCGTTTGGTGACAGATTTTCGCCAACTAAATGTAATCACAGTGGGAAGTTGCTATCCACTGCCACTAACTTGTGACATCTTAGAAAATTTAGCGTCAGCAAATTATATTACCGCCGTAGACCTTAAGGACGGCTATTATCAGGTAAAGATTGATTCAAAAGACGCGCATAAAATTGCGTTTTCAGGGCCATCGGGTACATATTAATACAAGCGTATGGCTATGGGGTTATGTGAAGCACCCATGACCTTTAGCAGGGCAATGGCTCTAGCGTTACAAGGCTTGCAAGGTTCAGAGTTAGAGATTTATTTAGACGATGTAATAATTCATGCAGAAAATTTAGAACAACATGCAGTAAGATTTAAAAAAATTTTAAAACGCATTGAGAAAGCTAATCTAACAATAGAACCAAAGAAATGTCAATTTTTAAGACGCGAGGCGAAGGTATTAGGACATATAGTAGGAAAAGGGCAAATTAAAACAGACCTTAAAAAGATAGAAGCAGCGCGTGATTATCCTATACCAACAAATAAAAAGAAAGTAAAGCAATTTTTAGGCTTTGTGGGTTATTATCATCGATTCATAAAAGATTTTGCAAGCATAGCAAGACCGTTACATAAATTAAGTTCAAAGAAAGAGGAATTTCTGTGGTTAAAAGAACATCAAATAGCATTTCACACGTTATGTGAGAAGCTATGCGAAGAGCCCGTGTAGGCCGCGCCTAACTTAAGCGAGCCATTTACAGTAACAACAGATGCGTCTGATTATGCAATAGGCGCAATATTAAGCCAAGGAAAAATCAGCGAAGATCGACCTTGTGTATATACTTCACGATGTTTAAAAGGAAGCGAACTTAGATATACTGTATATGACAAAGAATTGTTGGCAGTAGTTTTTGGAAAAGAACAATTTAGGCCTTATTTATACGGTACAAAATTTACAGTAGTTACTGATCACGAACCATTAAAACATTTTCATAAAGGAAACAAAGCCTGATCTAAGATTTAATAGATTAAAAGCAGCTTTACGAGGATATACGTTTGATGTAGTGTATAGGCCAGGAAGGAAAAATAATGCAGCTGATGCACTCTCAAGAAATCCAGTAATTGCAGACGGCGAAGAAAATCCTGAATTACCACGTGCAGAAATGTATCAATTAGCAGATAAGCAAGAAAATCAGGAACCAAACGCAAACGAATGCGGTCCACCAGCAAGAATTTTTATTACACGCGCAATAAATAAAAATGCGAATAAAACTAAAGAAGAAGATTTAAGTTCAGAAAATTCGGGAAATCCTAAAAAGAAAATCTTTATTAAAGAAACAAGTGACGAGTCAGAAATCAATAGTATAACCGGATCTGAAGAAAATTGGAATTATGCAAAAAGAAAGAAAGACCCTTGGAAAAGATCGGCGTACAAAAAGAAAAGGCGAAATAAAAAAGCGTTAAAAACACGTAAAAGTCAAGTAGGTAGAAAGAAAAAATTAATTCAAGCTGAAAATATAATAAGTCAAGCACAAGACGACGGTAAGCTCGCATATATGCGAAAAAGCACAAACATGCGAGAAGGAATTCTTGCAGCGAGTATACCAGTAGATAAGCCACATGCAGTGTCATCAAGAAAAGAAAAGAATACGTATGAGCCAGCGAGCGAAATATCCAAAAGTAAAAGCATATTGAAAAATAATAGAAACAGCTGTGACGTAGAATCGCCATTAGAAACAATAAATGTAAAATCGAAAGCTTCTCAACACAACGGCACCCAAATAGAAAAAGAAAAGGAGACACAGGATGATTCACAACACACTTCGCAAAGTAAAGAAAGTAGCCGAGGAAGTATATTAAATCTGATTCCAGAAATGATAACAAAAATGCGTGCTCGATTTTTAGTTGATTTGCAAGAACGAGAGATAAATGGTAGAGAAGGTGTACAAATAAATATATGGGAAGAAACACCAGGAGAAGTAGCAGAAGCACTATGAGGCGACGTACCTCAAGAAATAATAAATCAAACAGATTTTAATGAGCGAGAAAAAGTTCGACCTCAAATGCCAAAAGAATACTACAAATTAGTACCAAACATAAGTTTAAAAAAAGATAAAGAGAAAAAATCATTAAGAATAAGTTCTGAAGTCGAAATTATTGACAGTGAATCAGACAAAAACTCATACTTCGAGGACAAGTTTGAGGTACAAGATACAAATAAAAATCAAGAGAAAGAAATTATAAGTGAGAGTGAAAGCGAGAGAGATAAGCATGATGTCAGTGAATCTGAGTCGCAAGACGAAAGCATGGAGCAGGAAGAGAATGAGAGTGACGTAGAACTAGATAGAAATAATTTAAATAAGACTGAATCGCGAGACCTTGAAGAAGAAGAAAAAACTGATGAAGAAAATGAACATATGAATATAATAGAAACAGTACAAAACGATGACGAAAATGGACCAATAAGTTGGAGTAATTCTTTTAATGATGGTGCAGGTGTATTTGAGGTACAGTGAAGGACGTAATTTCTGATCACCTAAGAGGTATTTCTGATCACATATTTACATGTGAAAAAGTAAAAGTATATTTTTTTTCACACAAACTAAGCATTTCTTACGCTCAATCTATTTTTCCTCATAAATTAAAAAAAGCTTTTTCCTACTAAAATCTTAAAGATTATGATTTATAATAAATAATGATCAGAAATCACGCCCTGATCAGGAACTACGTCCTTTACGGTATATGATGCAAGTGATGAATGTGCACAACATTGGTTGAATTTGATAAGGGATGACAATATACCGAAAGACGGTAATTGCTTTTTTCACTCAGTAATTAAAGTATGTAATTTAGGAATGTCCGCAAATGAATTAAGAGACATTTTATTAGACGCAATATCATTAGGTGCATGCGGAGATCCGCAAACAGCAGAAGCTATATTAACATCACGTACAAGACACGCAGATGTTGATTGTGTATTTATATTTTCTTGTGAATTTAATCAAAACATATGCGTGCATTTTGTAACAGATTATGATGAAACGCTATATTGCCATTTCAAGGCAAATAGTTCAAATAATTTTATTCATTTGCATTTAAAAGGAAGGCATTTTACACCGTACCTTTATACAAGAAAAAATAATATAATCAAAAGATATCAAAATAATAAAGAAAACGAAGGAAGTACAGCTTCAAGCGAAAACGACAACGAACAACGCGATAATAATATCAACGAGCCAAGTACTCCTATTACACCTACGACAGACGTACTGGCGCAAGGAGAAAAGAGTCAATCACATAAGATAAGTGATGCGCTCGAGCGTTGCCTTGTAAAGAATGCAAGGCCGCCGCGCGAGAAACCACCTTGGAAGCTACTAGATAACGAGTCCTCGGAACCATTGCAGAATTATGTTAAATTAAATACCAAAAATTTTCGTAAAGGAGAAAACGTATATTTATCAAAGCAAGAGCGAAAAGAGAAACACAATGTTCAATACGGTGGGCCTTTTAAAATCGAAAAAATAAACCACGCGAAACATAATATAATGCTAAAAACGCGAATAGAATCAAACAGATAAAATCAACGAGTAACTAGTCAACATAAAACCTCTTTCCTTTTGAAGGAATACAATTAAAATTATTAAGATATAGCAAAAAGCTTTATTTTTTTTCTTTTTCCGCGGCCTTCGGACGAGGAAAAAGAAAGAACGACATATGATCACTGCTTATTTTTACAGAAGAGAAATAGAAAATATATAAAAAAATGAAAATTAATAATAATAGTTGAAATTAAGAAATGAGAATAATAAGATATCCTTAAAGGCGCGACGTTTCAACAAAATATTGTATAAGTGAAAAAAAAGAATCAATATCTTTTGAATAAAAGCAAAAAATAAATAAGGAAAATAATTAGTAGATAAAATTCAGTTGTACAGCAAAACGTCAAAAGAATTAGCCGCAACAGAAAAGAAACGTTTTTTTTTTACTAATAAATAAAAAATAATAAATTAACTAATTGTTTTTGAGGATAATTGTGATAAAAATATTTTTATTATCAACAAAATTGTAAAATTAGCAAAAGTTAGGCAACTCAAATAATAATAACAACTATAAAAGAAATGCAGGATCTCGCCTAAGATTCCCTACGAGTATCCTTTTACCCCTTACCCCTTACGGAAAATAAAAGTCCAATGAATAAAAAAAAAAATAAGGTAATAACAGGCATGAGTTTAAAGAAAAAGAATAAATAAAATGTAAATAAAAATTATAACGAGAAGTAAATCTTCTCTATGTTGTAAATAAAGCAACATGACATGCATAGTTTAATCAATAAAACATGCAAAAAAAATTGGAAATAAAAGTTAAAAAAAAAAAGCAAAAAAAGACTGTTAAATACAGTGAACCATTATATGCATGTGTTATCAACTTCGTGATAAAAGAAGTTGAATATTAATAATAATTATAAATTATTAAGAACTCAGCTAAAGGACTAAGATCTGAAAAAAATATATCACCTTAACAACCGAACATATCCCAAAAAACCCATGGGAATCGAACGCAAGTATCCTTCATAAAGTTATTCGAAAAAGAAGTAAAATGAAAATCCAATGAGTTTTTTGAGTTGAATAACATTGCTTATAAAATTAAAATAATAATACATAGAAAATACTGGAAGCAAGTAAAATTTTAGAAAAAAAGGCGATTATCAAGCCAATCGTGGTCGAAACCGTGGCCATATTCTAGTTGACGCAACGCTTCTTAAACGATAATGTTAACATAAAAAAAAGATAAACAAAAGCGTCAAAGAGAACACATAGAGTTAATAAATAAATTTTTTGTAAGACGCAGCTTTGAGGATACATGATAGAGTATTAATCAGTGATCAATTTAATAAAAAAAAAAGGAAGTATTTTATAAGGAAGGAGGAATAAAAAAAATAAACAGATAAATGACCGTTAAACAATTAGAAATAGAGGGGGGACCCTTTTCCACTAATAAGTTAGTTTTGTTTCAGATAAATCATACAATTACTGAAAATCATGTACAAATTTTATCATGAAAAATTCAACAAAAAAGGAGTTTGAATCCACGTTCGAATCCTGCTTCAAACCCACTCAAAAATAAGTAGAAGGTTCTTTAAATCACTTTAAAATAAAATTAAATATCATCCGAGGAAGAGTACATTTCGTGATGTGAAAGGGTTCTTATCTTATCAAGAGTGCAACATGATGCGCACTTGTATCTCCAAAAGAAACATCTTTTAACATAAGAAAAAAGATAATGAATTTTGTATTTAAAGCTGTATTATTTAATAACTCAAAATTCATTTTAATTTTTGCACAATTTTGTAAAATATTCTATTATAAATGTCATATATCTTTTTGAAAAAAAGAGAGAGACCATAAATTCATAGTTAAAATGAAAAAGTATTTAAAAATAAACAGTAGAATAAATTAGTACGCAAACAACACAACACCAACACAAAACAAATAGAAATAGCTAGAAATTTTTGTAAGATAGGACGGGCATCGGCTCGTGTAGGTACACAAAAAGTACCAATTACACTTTAGGGACTTCATTTTAATAATTTTTTTCTCCTTAAACGTTCTTGGCTTCGGGGGCCGAAGCCTCGCGGCCTTGGACGTGCTACGTACATTATATTGTACGTATATTATAATATAAAACATAAAATAAGGTAGAAACTCAGAGAAATGCGACTCCGAGTTTCCGGACCAAGAGTCGCACGATGCGCGAAGTGCTGATTCGGCACTTCGTCGCGGGCAACTTACATCGACGTTTTGGACGACGACGAGCGACAGACCATCGCCGGACGCGCTAGAACACAGTAGTAACTAATCTCTCTCTCACTGTATTTTTTTGGGTTATAATAAATACCAGTTAACTTATATTAATTTTCTCTGTAATTATTTTGCATCCTCACACTCCCCATAGGAGTGCGTATCAAAAATCCCACGTAACATTACATATGTTTTATATTTTATAAAAAACATAATTTCGTGTTTTTTTAATATCCTACTCAGCTCGTATAAAAGATTTATTTGACAAAATATTGAAGCTTCTTACACTTCTGACGAAGATATTAAAATTTTAGTATATTGTAATATTTAACACTGGTAGGCTTATCTCTGTCACTCCAATATTTTTTTGTTTACTGTGATTGAGGTTGCTCTCTTGCTTTGCGTAGTAGGAACATCGATTATCGAAGACTTATACTCATAGCTATCTCTCATTGGTTGATTTCATCTATGTGTAACTACGAATGAAGATGGCGCATCGTTTAAACATTTTAATTGTATACGTATATATTCCTTTTATTCTCCTCACTTCTTCATAGCCTATATGTTATAGTACGCTTCTATATGTTCTACATACGTATTTCACTATAAGCCACTCCCCTTCTTCGTGACTGTGCATATATACTATACGCGTTGATACCTACATATATAGCTTTAAGTCATTTGTTTTCTTCATTTCGCTCACTCTCGTGGCGCAGCCATGTTGATTTCTGCTTAGTCGCATCATTTCCATCTTCATGTTGCCACTTTGTTGTAACTCCCCGCGATTCCTTAATGTTATAAAAGTCGTAAAGGTGTTGATTAGTGTGTCTGTGTGCAGATCTTTAATATCGTACGCATTTCGGGGTTGGTCGCGGTGTAGTATGCACTATGTGTGTATACTTTGCTGGAGCTACTGTAGCGCCTTAACCTAGTACCTGGTTGACGTTTTCTTCTCGTTATTAATTTAAATTTAGGCTTTTGGAAGGTGTTTCTTCTAATTGTTAAGCTGAGCCACTGGTGCATCTAGTATGTGTGTGTGTGTCCTTGCGTATAGGTGCCGCGTCTGTAAAACCTTCCTCACTTGCTGTTCATATGATCAAGATTTTCAGTCTCTTTCTATCTTGTGTGCATCACTACAGCTGATCTTGTTTGCATCGCTCTTGCTTGCTCTTATTTTTGCGTCTACTGTTGTCTTTAGCTAAAATAAGTATTTTCTCTTTCCTTGGAAATTTAACTTTATATTTAAATAACTTAACCCTCTTACTTTCGTTTCAATCAATTTTTTTTTTTTTAATTACTAATTACTTTATTTTCATTTTTTGTTTTTACCTATAGTTTTTTCAATCCTCTTTTAAATTTATTAATTAATTACGCTTAAAATTAT
The DNA here is from genome assembly GCA_017163975.1 of Anastatus disparis. Classification (NCBI taxonomy): domain Eukaryota; kingdom Metazoa; phylum Arthropoda; class Insecta; order Hymenoptera; family Eupelmidae; genus Anastatus; species Anastatus disparis. The sequence goes on along the minus strand of JAFFSR010000301.1, from coordinate 2,133,758 downwards.
GTTAAAGAAATTCAAAATAAAACAAGATTTCAAAATTAAAAATAAATGCGCTCATTTGTTTTAAATTCATATTTTATACTTATTAAGTGCCTGAATTTTCTTTTCAAAACATCAATTAATAATGAAAGCTAAAATTAAGTACAATCTTTATTACTCTATAACTTTAGCAAAGAATAATATTTTGATATGCTATAACTACTTTTTCGAAAGGATTTTATTTAGGCTTTAATTTAAAAAGAATTTCAAGCTTCTAGCTATCGATGCTTAAGAGCTATAAGTGTTTGAAAATCTAGTAACTTTTTTAGTGATTTACTTCTATTGCCCATATTTAGGGAAATATTGAGCGTTTACGACTATAACTTAAGCTTTTTCCATATTTTGTCATCTGAAAACTTGTCCCAAAGTTTAAGCAAAATCCGTGATTCGGAGATGTGACACTCTCCTAGTTAGTAAATAATTGTGATGTATTTTATACATCACAATTTTTTTTAACGAATATGTCTTCAGCCTCTGGGGACATATTAGACTCGTTAGGAAGTCAATATGATACAACTTTGTGAACAACTATCAATGCCCAGGTAGAAGATGTACCCAAGTTCTCGGATAAAGATTCTCAAACAAGTAGTTATGCAAATATAGTTGATAAAGTTAATTCTTCAAAGCGAGACCAAGGTCTTATTATGATGTATGTTGACGAGTTAAATCCATCTGATTATACCGTTGCTATTGACGAATTGATTAAGTCTGAAAATATATTATTTGTATAACTAAAATATCTAAAAATAGAGTGTGCTTGTTCCTGAAATCTAAAGAGTTAATGCTAAACATTACAGGAAAATTTGAGTTTATAGTCATTAAAGAAAAACAAGTTTATAAAAGACCATCAGTCGCCAATCATAAAAGAATAATTTTCTTAATAAGTATCTCTAGAAATGCCAAACAGTTTAATTGAATCTATTTTAACAAAACTGCGAGAAAACAGGAATTCTTCAATAACAATCATGAAAGCAATAAAAATGTATATTAACACATATTAATCTCTAGATGTCAAGTTTATGAATATTGAAAAAATTCGTACAATATTTAAACTCAATTACGACAAAATTGATTACTACATCTATTCTAGTTCAGATACAGTAAAGTGTTTCAATTGTAAGAATGAGCGACATACAGCAAGGAATCGTACATATAAATTAAATGAAAACCAAACTAGCGCCGATAGTCTCACGCAAAATAGAAGCCACACAACGCAGAACATAGATATTAATATATTAAATGTAAATGTAAACTCATCGCAATCATCGATACCGCTTATTTAGGAGATACTACAGACGGAATCGGGCCATTTTAATAGGTCATTATCGAATTCCAGTAATTAATTATCTAAAATTTCTTCACCTTCTATAAACTCAATAATTTATGTAATAACCCAAATGTTCTCGCTGAAGCCGAAAAATTTTCTAGAAACAGAACAAATGTAATTAATTGTATAAGTATAATGTATAGAAAAGTTAATAATAAAACTGTAGAAGGTAAACCCACAAAAATATAAATAACGAACAAACAAACTTTAAAATAAGTGAAAAAAGTGAAAAAAAAGATTCGAAAAATGAATCTGATGTGTCTTCTTAAAACACAAAATAAATATTAAAAATATAATGAATTATAATTATAAAATTTTACATTTAATACATCGAAATGCTCGGAGTATTAATAAACGTAAAAAAAAACTTCCAGACTTTACTATCATATATTGACATTTCTCTATGCATAGAATAGTGGCTGTGTGATTCAATAGAAAATAAATATCTAAACAAGAAAAATTTTTAACAAAAAAATCCGATTTTAAAAACATTGCACTAAAAATAACAAATAATATATTATCCTTGGAAATTATACGCATCCTACGCATCTAACACATGTGTAGCGAACATATTATAGACTATCTAATTAATTGCAAGATCACAAACGAATTATTTTTTTATTAGGCTGCTTACAAGGAAATCAGCGAATAGATAAATCAATATATATATAAAAATATTAGAATTTTTGGAGTCGGTGCCAGCCTGAAAAAATTGCTTTAAATCTAAAAAAAAATTGTGAAAGTGAACAAAGGAAGCGATAGATACCTAATGTAACGTTAAAAAATATCAAGAAAACTATTTATAAAAATATTTTTTATCATATTTTTTTAGATTTGAGACAATTTTATTAGGTTGGCACCGACTCCAAAAATTGTAATATTTTTATGTATATATTATCTTACCTATTAGCTAATTTCTTTGTAAGCAGCCTAATAAAAAATTATTTGTTTGTGCTCTTGCAAATAATTAGATAGTCTATAATATGTTCGCTACACATGCGTTAGATGCGTAGTATGCATATAATTTCTAAGGATAATATATAATTTGTTATTTTTTACTGCAATACTTTTGAAGTCGGTTTTTTTCGTTAAAAATTTTTCATTTTTTACTTTTTAGTGAAGCTCCTTAAAGAATAAATATGGGCAGACCTACTAATCAAATATTCAACGCCAGCCTACAAGAATTGCCTAAAATATGAAAAAATATGATAAAAAACATTTTTATAAATAGTTTTTTAAATGTTTTTTTTTACATTTTATTATGTATTTATCGTTTCCTTTGTTCACTTTCAAAATTGTTTAAAAATATTTATCAAATATTTTTTTGACACACCCTTCTTCATAAGAAAAATAATTTTCATTCAAATCGATCAATCCCTTTCAGAGTTATGCACGGATATAGTAATTTTTTTTCGAAAAATTTTTTTTGTTTTGTTAAATAATTTGCTCGTACTAACAGAGTATTAGCCCAGTACTTATAAGACACGTATGGGACCTTTCTGGAAACATCCTCTGGAAAAGGTTTTTTCAGATCGGTTTAGAAATGACGGAGTTTTAAGATAACAAACATTAAAAAAAATTAAAAAAAAAAGTTTAATCGATTGAGAATGTCCTCCTTTTTTGAAGTCGGTTAAAAAACAAGAACAAACTAGATTCATTACTCGTTCCTGGCTTGGTTCAGCTCAAGAAAAACCGCCCTGATCTATGAATAGGTGAAGGTATCTGTTTATTATAATTGGAAACTTTTTGATTATAAAAAGTTATCCATGTTTTTTTTTTAAATCTTATTTATAAACTATATTAAAATAATAAATGTAAATATCTTACATTATAATTAAAATAATAAAATCAGCAAATTTTATATTTTATTGAATTTATTTATAAAAAAAGACTGGAGGAAAAGCCTTAAAAAGGGCATAAAAACCTCTTGAAATGAAACATAAATAATAGATTTTTACATATAAAATTTAAGTATAATGTGTTTTGAAAGAGGAAAAAGAAAATATTAGAAAAAAAATGAAATATTGAAATAAGAACAATATAAAAAAAATATTGTTAATACTTAATCACTTCAGGAGAAGAACTCCTCTAGATCGTTATCGATCGCTGTAAGGATGAATACAGGAGAAAAGTATTTCTCCTATGGATCTTCAATGAAGATCGCGTTTTCAGGAACATGTTGTTCCCTTGGTTCGCTGATGGACGATCGCAAGAATAAAGAATTATTCTGTTCTTTTTTATTAATCTTTTTTTTTGTCACTTGAAATGAAATGAACAAAAAATTAAATTAATATTTCTTTAAAAAAAAAAATTAAGGTTATTTTTTATAGAAGAATTAATGTTACAGTCACAAAACGTAACTAACTTTTTTTTAATACATCAAGAAAAAACAAAAACATGTTGTGTATATGTCCATATGAAATGTGTTCGATGGAACAGTATCTTAATTATGATTAAAAACTCTATTGCTTTTAAAAAAATTCCAATTAATTCTCCCCACCCTAATATTGAACTCTGTAAAATTCTTCTAACCGATACAAACCCCTCAATCGAAATTATAGTTTGTTACAGAGCTCCTGGTGATTTATCTTAACAAATGTATGATTCACTTATATTTACTGTTGATGTAAATTTTCCAACTCTATTGATTGGAAATTTTAATGCACATAATTTTTCATGGAACTGCAAAAAGACTAATTAAAACAATTTATTTTTATCTAATAGTATAGATAATGCTAATCTTTTCTTACACAATCATGACTCTCTCACGCATATTAATCCAACTGATTGTCCTCACTCTTACAATTTCTCTCAACTTTAAATTCAGCAGACAAAATACAAACATTTGTTTATGATGAAACTCAGGGCTTTGACCACTACCCAACATTTTGTGCTATAGATCTTGATAAAAATATTTACAAAAAAAAATTCTTAAAAATTAAAACAAATTAGAGTACTTTTACTGACAAATTAAATTCAAATTTGTCTACTCTCTTTTAAGAATGTCTGACTTTACTGACAAATTAAATTCAAATTTGTCTACTCTCTTTTAAGAATGTTATATAAATTCTAACGCTGACAAAAAAAAAGAAATTTTTTCAGAAATGATTAGTAAGTGTCTCCTAGAAAGTACTCCAAAAAAAGGTCGTTGACCTATCAAGGTATAGGAACCCTGTCCCTTGGTGAGATAATGAATGCGATAAGATAATTAGACTAAAAAGGAGAGCACCCCAACTTCGGGAAACGAATTTGGCTGAAACTGTAATATATGATTTTTTTATGAAAAAAAATGAACCCGGGTTTTTTCTTTTCGTTGAATAGGCCCCCTAGACAAGGATATAGACATTTTTCGAAAATATAGTCATTAAAAGCCTTTATAAGAACTTAAATAACCAAAGAACTAAAACTCTCACAAAAAAGGGATATAAGATAAAATGAAGCACGAATTAAATGCTTTAAATTAAGCTTTTGTGGTTCAAAAGTTACATTTGAATATTCTAATGAAATAGCGTAAAAAATTAATCATATTTATGTGCTGAAAATATTAAGTAAATATGTGGTAATATTTAATGAAAAATAACTTTCGAACAACAGAAGTTTTTTCAATACAACACAGCTTAAATTAAAGCATTTAATTCATGCTTTATTTTATCTTATATGCATTTTTTTGTAAGATTCTTAGTTCTTTGGTTATTTAAGTTCTTATAAAGGCTCATGGCTGTATTTTCGAAAAAATGTCGATAATTGTTTTTCTGTTTGAGACTTCACTCGTAAACTAATGAAAATTTTATATTTTCTCATAAAATAGAATCGTTTGCTTGTCCTTAAATCTATTGGGCTCTGCCTTTACTTTTGTATAAAAATATTTAATTTATTAATGATAACGAAAATTTAGATTAGACAAAGACAGAACTATAAGACCGCCTCTTAAGAGCAGGTCGAGTACATATGTCCTTTTCTAATCAAAGAATTGATTTTTTTACGAAAACCAAAAATTTTAGCAAAAAATGAAGAGAAAGACGCATCTCTTATCAAAAAAGCAATATTTTCGTTTATTAGACAGAATTCATTTTATCGCTTCGTTTTCAAGAAAACATTGAAAAATTTAAAACATAGAGGTTAGGGTAAACAATTTGGTTTTTCAAGGTTTTCTTAAAAACAAAACAATAAAATCAATTCTTTCTTATCAAAGAAAATTCTGCTTTTTTATATAAGATGTTGACTTTCTTTTTATTTTTTGCCAAAGTTATTAGTTTTTGAAAAAAATTAATTCTTTGGTTAAAAAAACGGGATACGTGACCTCCTCTTAAGCATGGCGTTTTTAGCTGTCAAGGTTGAAAAAAGGGAACATGATTTAATTCACATGAAGAACCAATCATTATTAAGTAATTTGACCGGCCGAATCCTGATTTGGTATTAAAGTGAGGTTTGTTTGATAGATTCAGAAGATAACGTCAAGAAAATGTTAAAAAACAGCGTTTTCAGTGATTAAAATTTGCAAAAAAAAAGAAAATAAGTTTTTTTCTTTAAAAAAAATTATTATTCCCATGTTATTTGACTTACTGAATTTGAATTTGATATAAAAAATTAGGTTTATTTGAAAAGTTTGGAAGATAACCTCAAAAAAATTTTGTAAAATGGTTTTTCTTTTCTTCCTTTTTGTTAATATTCAGTGTTTTTTCTGGCTAAAATATTCTGCATTTTTCACAACATGCACCATTCGTATGACCTACCCAACATTTTTATTTTCACCATTCCCATGTGTGTGACATGAAGTTCTCGCAAGATGATTGGTCCAAGTATTTCTGGAATAATAATTTGAATTTTCTATTCGTTTCTTTTATTTTTAAAACCTTTTAAATATTCTAACGTTTCACCAGGTCATCCATCTTTTACATACAATATAACTTGTTTTAACATCGAATCATGCATCGTTTGCATTTGTATCTTAATCGAATTCAATCTACGTTTAACATAAAGAAATGCCGTGAAATCTGTAGTGAAAATAGTGTCGTCTTTAAGAGGCGGCCGTATAGTTCTGTCCTTGTCTAATCTAAATTTTCTTTATTATTAATAAATTAAATATTTTCATAGAAAAGTAAGACAACCGCCCAATAGAGCAAAAGACAAGCAAAGGATTCTTTTTTATGAAAAAATATGAAATTTTGATTATTTTTCGAGTGAAGTCTGAAACGGAAAAACAATCGAACTTGATTGAGTTGATTCAACTGTTTTTCCGTTTCAGATTTCACTCGAAAAATAATCAAAATTTCATATTTTTTCATAAAAAAGAATCGTTTGCTTGTCTTTTGCTCTATTGGGCGGTAGTCTTACTTTTCTATGAAAATATTTAATTTATTAATAATAAAGAAAATTTAGATTAGACAAGGACAGAACTATACGGCCGCCTCTTAATTGGCAAACGTAATAATGCATCGAAATTTCCATTATCTTTGGACTTTATATGTTCGATCGTATATTTGAAACACAATACTAAATACTCCCATCTTTGCAATCTACTTGCGGCACTTATCGGTATACCCTATTTTGATCCGAAAATATGTTGTAATAGCTTATGATCAATACACAAGATAATTTCTTTACCATATATAAAATCATAGAATCTTTTGAATCCGCTCGCTTCCTCGCCAATTATCGCTCGATTCATTTCTTTAGTCAGTATTTTTTTGGACGCATACGTGATAAGTTTCTTGGAGCTGTCATCGCATATATTAAATAAAACAACTGATAGTCTGTAAACTAAAACATCGCAAGCCAGCACAATTTCCTTATTCAGGTTGTAATGTGCTAAGACGCGAGGTGATGTTAATTCGGATTTCACCCAATTAAATGCTTTTTCGCATTTATCTTGCCATTCAAAATGATTTTAATTCGCACATTCGTATAATGCTTGCAAGTTTACAGCTCTATTTTTAAAAATCATAAATAAAAAATTTATTAAGCCTAAAAATGAAACTACTTCTTGAAAAATGAAGCTTTCGGTATGCCTGCGAGATGGTCATCGATTTTTCGTGGAAAAATTTTCGGCCTGGATGCTACTACTTCTCCCATATTTTTATATTGCAGTGATCTCACATGCGCAGTAATTATTAGTAGTCTTCTAGATTATTTTTTTTAAATTGTCCTCGTCACCACTGTTCAGTAGGCACATGAAGGTTAAAAGTCTTACGTGATAGTAATGATCGTTAGAGTCTAGTATCTTGGCTTTTTTCATGTTTGTACATTCAAAATCATCTCCCAAAATTTGAGCAAAATCTGCGTTCCAATACCCTGACACTCTCCTTGTGAGTTTAAATCTAAAAAAATCAAATTTAAATGTTATGATTATTCTTTTTTACAATAATGATTAATTAAACTTTTTTCCACCTCATTCATATATTATATATAAGACTTTGGTCTATGAATAGTTTTGAAAAATCTCATCTGATGACTGAAATCTTTTAGTTACTTGAACACGATTTTGGTGATTTTATATCTTTACAAAATGACAGTTTCAGTTAAAAAAAAAAGAATTACAAACTTTTCAAAAAGCTGGAAATATTGAGGAAAATTCATATTTTTGTGAATTTTATGTATGTAATTCAGTTCAGCATTCACTTCAAATTATCTTATCAAAATTCCAATACTGTTATTATGTAAAGATATCGTCGGGTTAGCGGAACAAGGCAACACCTCGGTTTTTGGCATGGAAAAGGATACACGTTGTTTTTTGTTTGGAAAATGCGACATGTCGGTTTTTGTTTAGAAACAGCGACACGTCGAAGAGAAACTTTTTTTCCAAATGGTTAGTTAAAAAAAAATTATTAAATTTTTTGTATAACTAGAAGCAACACTAGTTTCTAACTAGCAAAATACTTACTAAAATTTATAAATGACTAAATTAAAATAATTTTTTACTAGGAAATTTTTTTTTTAATTTTTAAATAATCGGTAACATAACTAAAATAAATTATAATTAGTGTAAATATTATTTACTTATTATATATGTTGTAAAAAAATATCGTAATCTACAAAATATAAAATTTGAATTGAAAATTCCGTTTCTGGTACTCTTAAAGTTTATTGAATTTGTTACATAGCTTATGTTATTAGTTTTTAGTTACATATAATCTATGGTTACATATTTGGCATATTGTAGTTTAAATATAACATACATTGACATCTTATGTTAAGTACATATAAAAGAGTTAGATAGATAGATAGATAGATATTCATTTTGTGACAGTTTACAAAAAGTGTGTAATACAAAAAATAATATATAATACATAATAAAATACAAAATGAGATAATACTGTAACGTTACGTGTAAATATTGCACTCATGATATCACAATCGATTTCCTAAGACTAATAATACTACATAAGTAAGTCACTTTTTAGAGTGATATCACAGATCATTACAATAATAAAAAACACACATAAACATTAATAAAAATAAAAATAAACAAATTTGTCGAATTAATATCTGTTAGTCAAAACAATAAAAATTAAAATAAAATATGATAAAATAAAATAAAAATAAAATCAAATGAGTCAAATCAAAAAGTAAAAAGTAACACATTCATTCTCAACCATGCGCTCATCAACCATGATATAAATACAAGCACACCTTAAAGCTATATACGGGACTACACATAATAAATTAATGTAAAGAGAGTATCTATTATTCAAGGTCAAGCAAGTACCCCCTCTCTGCCGTCTTAAACCTACTGAGAGATAGAAGATACTTAATTTCAGCAGGTAGGGAATTCCAAAAATACACACCTTGAACTTGGAAGGAATTCCTTCCAGTCTCAGTGCGCATAAAGGGCACTGCCAGATCCTTTGCCTCTCCCTTGGAAGCCACCCTCGGTATACATTCAGTGAAGAGACTCACTGGATGCTCCGGAGTATTCATGCGCACGATTTGGTACATAAGTATAGCCAAAAAATACTGTCTCCTCGAATCAGTGCGCAGCCAACCCAACGAGTCTCTGTAACACAAGAAAAGGATTAAACATTACGAAAATCCAACCTAATAATTATATTTTCATAATAATGATAACATACTTTTTGGCAATTAAACGTATTTTGAATAATAAATCAAATTCATCACAATGGCTTAGTAAATGTATCACATTGTTACTATATAACATAAGATGCAAATGAATAATGTTATATATAAACTATAATGTGTCAAATATGTAACTGTAGCTATGAACTAATAATATAAACTATGTGACAGATTCAATAAACTTTGAAATTACCATAAATAGAATTTCCAATTCAAATTTTTCATTTTGTAGATTACAATATTTTTTACAACATATAATATGTTAATAATATTTACACTGATTATACTTTATTTTAGTTAAGTTACCAATCATTCAAAAATTTAAAAAAAAGAAAAATTTCCTGATAAAAAATTATTTTAATTCAGTCATTCATAAATTTTATTGTACTTTGCTAGTTAAAAATTAGTGTAGCTCCTAGTTAGGGGCTGTTCACAAATAACGTAACGCACTTTTTTACAAAAGTAGACCCCCTCCCCCCCTATGTAACAAAATTATTCTGCCCCTCCCCCCTGTATAGTAATAACGTAACATAAATATTTAAAATATAGTTGAGAATTTTATAATTTATAGCATGATTTATTAAATTTTTTACAATCAAAACAATTAGTATAATAAATAGATTTACATTAACTAATTTTAAATAAATAATAAATATTATTTAACTCAAATTTGCCCATACATGAATTTTTAAATTAATATAATAATTATAAATAGCAGCGCCATCGTTAATAATATCAAATTAATACAGCCTTCACTGTATAAATCTACATTGATATCTTGAAGAAGAATGATATTTTAAAGCAAATAGAATCAACTTGGTTCTAGAGGAAGTAATCTTATTTTTATATCCATTAAAGTAACTATCTGTTTGAAAATATAAACGAATTTTTTCCAGTGTAATCTAAAATATACTATGAAAAAAATATACTATAAAGAAAATATACTTCAATGATTCAAAAAGATTTTCAATCAATAATAAATCCACTCGTATCAAGCGGATTGATTTCGAATGAAGACATTTTGATATTTGAGACAAGAAACTCGCAATTTAGATATAAACATTTAGTTACTTAAATATAAAAAAATTTATTTTCCATTAAAACGATCACATCACATTGCAGTTTTACCTTGTTTCAAGAAATCATTTCTCTCACAAGAATAGTGTTTGAGCTCCCAGAAACGGATTAGGCTGAAACTGTAAAATATGATTTTTTGATAAAAAAATGAACCCGTGTTTTTTCTTTTTGTCCAATAGGCCCCATAGACAAGGATATAGACATTTTTTCAAAAATATGGCGAATAAGAGCCTTTATAAGAGCTTAAATAACCAAAGAACTAAGACTCTTACAAAAAATGCTTCCATTGTAGCTTTAAAAAAACTTGCATTAAAAAAGCTTTTGTTGTTTAAAAGTTATCTTTAAATAAATATTACTACATATTTACTTAATATTTTTAGCATATATATTATGATCATTCCTTTACATCGAAAATAAACGCAGGTGGTAGTGCGATGTTAGCACGCTATGCTTTTTTTTCGCATGATTTTACCCTGTGGCCCATGGATAACTATCTTACGCGCGGTCACCTCTACCACCTTTGTGTGGAGGTGCTCCTATCTCTCTATTTTTTTTTCCGGTACAACAATATTTTCCGTACAACTATTTTTATTTTTTTAAACTAACTAAATACTTAAATTAATTAATTCCCACATCCCCGAGAAATCTTCGGACTGCCGCGTTCCTAGAACAGTTGGTAAGTAGATTTCTACGGTAGATTCCTGCATTTGCCCAGGCCTAAGCCTGTCACGTAGGGAAAACTCCCCCAGGAGAAAATCTTCGTCAGGAATATTTACCCATCGCGTTCAGAAGTTCTTTTTCCAATGAAAAAACGTCTGAAAAAAATTTCAGTTGTTTTCACCGGGAATCGAACCCCCGACCACTCGGAGCGAATGTGTAGAGACCGTATAAGGCGTATGCCTTAGCCGCTTACGCCACAGACGCTCCTTAGCACGCTTTGTTGAGAACTATTTAAATTTTACATTGAAAAAAATTTTTTCTTATACCCCCACCGAAAGTTCCACTTTTTCACGAAAAATTCTTTGACGAAAACAGCACTTTTTTGCTCTAGGGAAAACATGAATGGTGCTGGTGTAGCGGCGCAGAAATATCAAGAAAGTAGTTCCAACTTCGCTCTGTCTCTCTCAGTCTTCCGAACATATGTAGCAACGAATACGTATACAGCGAAAAATTTAAACGCACTATTTATCTGTTTCTTTTTCTCCCTTTTATATCGATTATTAAAATTTGTCATTGATGATGAAGCATGAAATCGCATAAACATTTTTATATGTATTACAAATATTATTGACAAAAATTTAAATTTAATTATTTTACTTTTTAATGCACATACGAAATCATAAAATTTAAATGAAACTAACGATAAGTTTATTAATATTTTAAGAAATTGTCATTATTTTTTTTGTAATATTTTAATATATTAGTTTATTGTATATTAACTTATGTGAATATTTATACTTTATAAATGTTAAACGATTTAAATCTTTAACTCTAAAGGAAATTAGATTATCCACGATTTTGCATCAAGTAAGCCTGTATTTTTAACTATACAAAATTAAGTTTTATTTGATTATGTACAATTTAAATATGGAATTAATGTTTTAAAATTCTTGAATTATTGAAATTCAATGAAAACATCGGATTTGCATTTACGAAACTTTTTATTAACTTGTTTAAGAAATTGAGGTTAAGTTATAAAAAGAACTAATTTTTTATATTTACAAACAAAATAGCATCTGAACTTTTGTAGATTTCATTTGAATTATAAAATAAAATCTGCTTTAGTCTAAAAGAATAGTTATGAATTTCAACTGACTTAATTCTGTGATCAACGTGTTAAAAGAAATAAAGCGAACAAGACAATCTGATTTCTTTTTGGTAGCAGAGGTTTGTCCGTAGTGTCATTACATGTTGAGCGCGTGAAGAGTCAAAGGCGTTCTGCGATCATACACACTCACAAAGTAGTTCCTTCATTTTCAATAAACCCCGAAATAAAAGAAAATCATGTGGGAAACTTTCGGCACAAGTATAAGAAAAAATCGTTTACGCCACATGGGTCGATAACACGACTTCTTTTCATGGGTGTTGCCGCCCTCGCTTTTAGCTCGGGCGGCAATCTGACCCATAAAAAAAGTCGTGTTTTCGCCCCTAGTGACGTAATATACTATTTTTATATTTGGTAACACGCATCTATGATCCCCCTATAACCTAGTATAACATTTAAGTAAACCTCCTCCCCCCCTTATGGTGTTACGTAATTTGTGAACGACTCCTTATAAAAAAAATTAAATGATTGATTTTTTTAACTCAACGTTTGAAAGAAAAGTTTCCCTCCGACGTACAGTAGGAAAAAGTCACTTTTTTGGACAAAAATCTGTTACCAGGAAATTCTTAACCAATTGCGATGAATCTTGCTGGAGAATAATCGTAACCACTTATATTTCAACGTAGTTTTGCATGCTTTTTGAAATTCTCATAATATACCCTCTAAAAATCCAATAAAAAATTATTCTTTATTTAAAATCCGCAAACGGAAGCTGCACAACTCATAATTCAGAGATTTCACAGGAGAAAATGGTTTATAGGTTCACGGTCTTAATTTCAATAAATTTTAAAGTTTACATGTTTTAGGTCTTATGGGTTTTCATATTATGAGTTTCAGCGTTCATAGAGTTTACAGACAAAAGGATTGATGAGTTTTAGTGTGCGAGTGCTTCAGAGTTCGTGGGTTTCAAGGTTAGAGGTTAGAAGTGATTGCATTGTTGATGATTGATTTCAGCTAAGTTGGTTATGAGGGTAATTATAAGATTTTGTCCTGTGAAATCTCTGAATTATAAGTTGTTCAGCTTTCATTTGCGGATTTTAAATAGAGAATAATGTTTTATTGGATTTCACAAATAAAAAACGACGTGTATCCTTTTCCATGCTCAAAACCGAAGAGTCGCCTTTTCCAAACGAAAAACGACGTGTATCCTTTTTCATGCCAAAAACCGAGGTGTTGCCTTTTTTAACGAAAAACAGTGTGTATTCTTGTTCCGCCGACCCGACGATATAATTAAAGATCTTTAAAAATTTTGAAGCCAGTCAGTTGTATATTGGCTGAGAAAGCCTGCGGTATGTACCAAAATCAAGTGTTCGACTGGAATAAAGGATTTAAATCATCGGATGTCATATTTCAAATCATTCATGGATCAAAACCTTGTATTTACCAAGAGAGGCTATGAGCTTCGGGTCACAGATCTTGATGAAACTTTGGGATATGTTTTCAGGTAACAAAATATGATTAAAGTCAGAGCGGTACGGTCGAACACTTCGAAAAACTGAAATTATAGACGTTTATAGTCTTATTTTTAGAAAAATGTAAGAAAAACTGCTCCTAATTGAAGTGTGAATAATTCAGTTTAGAAAAGTCTTTTATAAATTAACAGGGACTAGAATAAAAGTAGAAAAAGAAAGCTTCAATTTGCCGTTTTCATAATTGAGAAATAATAATTAGAACCAGAGATATGTTTGTTCAAAGTTAAGCAGCAAGAAAGTACCAAAAATCACTGTCCTTCAGAATTTAGATGATTTTTGGTACTTTCTTGATTTAATTAATTATCAATCTTGCGTTAATTATTAAGGTACTTATTGAAAGGTATTCATAAATACTTAAGTTCAAATTTCATCTCCATTAAAGTATTATTCAAGTTGAATATAATGCATAAGGATACAATATACCTATTTTTTCAGTCGCGTCATAAAAAATTTTTTGCGTAATCGGCCAATTTTTGAAGAATTCACCATATATTAGTGATTAAGTGTAAGCATGCATCTTGCTCTAGCTACGGGTGAATCAGCAGTCACAATCTAATAATTTTTAGTGAACTAACAAGGAAGATACCCGAAGTGTCCAGTGCCGATTTCATTCAGACTTTAATATGTTGTAGAACATCAAAAAATAAGGGACACGTATTTTTGTTTATCTAATTTAAATAATAGAATAAGAATAATATTAGACAAAGACGCGTTTGAAAAATCATTTCGAACGTTGTTTAAAAAAAAAGTTATTTGAATTGTTATCGTTGTTACGTTGGTGAGACACGCAGATTTGTAAAAAAGCGTGTACATGAGCACAAGGAAATCATGTAATAAATATAATGAAAAATACTCCACAGCTGTTTATTGTAAAACTTATAATCATATTTTAAATTTCAAAAAATTTTAAATTTTGGATAGAGAAACTGATGATGACAAAATTTTTCTACGGTTTGATATCCAAATTTAAAATTGTAAATTTCCATCAAATATTCAATTACAATATAGGTTAAGCTATTTTTTTTTTCTTTTTCATTTTGTTAACTCGAAGCCTAGTCACATTAGTAAATACAAATAGTCGTTACGATGTTTTTCGACTGTACCGTTTCACAAAAACGTGGAAAATTTAAAATTTTCAGTGTCAAGTCTCACGCTTTACCCACGCATTCTTTGACGTAAGAAAATTAATTTGTATTTTTTACCGAATTAACAATTTTGTAGTGAACGAGTTTGTGATTTCCTGTATTAAAATTTATGTATCGAATTTCACATGTATTGTGTTACAGAGTGTTTTGCTTGATACAGCCTACTACGATAGGCGAAAAATCGCAAAGAAATTAAAATAAATTGTACTAAAGTCATAAAATTTAGGTCATTTATTAATTTAAATCACATCGGCACTTTATTTCTAACTTTAAGTTAAATGGTATCCAATAACTTAATATTAAAAATCAAGAAGCTTCAACAAATGAATAAATGAATCAATGTAAATGAATTATAATTTTTATATTTTGTTATTATTTTTCGACATGTAAAAAAGTGAAATTTTTTTGATTCATTATTTACAACAAAGTCAAAAGTCACGTCAAATATGTTGGAAAAAAAGTTTTATCTGTGTGATAAAAAAGATATGTAATGTAAATATACTTTTGGAGTTTTGGCGTCAAGTACGGAATGATAGCAGTATCTTTTCATTGATAAGACATATGACTACAAGCCAATCATTCATACTACATTTGATGCTACAGCCAGTCCAATGTGAGTGATGGCAGTGTCAACATTTAATGATCGTTAGACATATAAAACAGATAAATAATATATTATGAAGTTCTTCACAGACGTTCTTGAGATTTAATTTTTCCAAAAACTTGAACCCAAACAGAATTTTAATATTGGAATTATAAACGTACGTAAATAAAATTTTGAAAAGCTGCTTTTTAAAACAACTGAACATTTATAGTTATTAAATATTTTTGTATCACAATGAAAATCAATCCACTAAATGTAATTAATCTTTTACTTGCCTATTTTCAAACTTTAAACATAGAGGAAACTCCTTACAATGTACAAGAAATAGAAATAAAACATCATTTTCAAACAATCCTCCTAGATTTAATGGAATCGTTTAACAATCTTGATATCATACAAGAAGAATCACTACATTTTTAAGAAGAATTCAAAGAGGCTCATGCTTATATTGTAGAAGACGAAGAGTTACACACTCTTCCTGAAGATCCTGAAGCACCAACGGATGTGTACACAATAGACATCAAGCCAGTAAGTTTTGAATATAAAAAAAATGCGGTAGAATATTGGAGAAGCGAAAAAAAAGGAATTTATCTTTGCAATCAGTTCAACAAAAATTCAGAAAAGCTACTTCCAATCAACAATTACGTCGCTGAGCCCATCATATAAATCAAGGTTGCACATACCGTGAAAAAATTGAACAAATTTTTGATTTTCTTCTTCTTCTTTTTCTTTAATTGGCCTTTCGATTTTTCATCATAGGCCATCATCAATTTTATTTTTCTTAGTTATTTTTGCCCCAAGGGGACTTTTTATTATTAATTTTTTGTGTTGTTCCGAGGAACTCTCTATTTTGTGTTTTGTGTTCTTCGAGTTCTCTTCCCCACGGAAAACTACGAAAATTGTTTTTCCCAATTTTCCCAGGGAGTCAAAACCCCGATCCACTAGGACGCAAGCCAGCTGCCTTAAGCAACTGAGTTACTTTTCGTCCTTTAACGACGGAGCTCGTAAGTGTGTTTATAAGAACAAAGCACATGCAACAGAGGTGTTTGCTTGAAAAACAGCCGCGAGCGGGATTCGATCCACGGTCCCCCGAGAATACGAATCCAATGCTCTTACCGACTGTGCCACAGACCGGCTCTAATTTTTGATTTTACAATAGAAAATTTTAAAACTGCTATTGAGTCAGGAATGATAGTACACGACAAATATTTGAGAAAATGGGCCCTACAAGCACAAAAATTAACTGGGAATGAAGACATAAGATTCACGGCTTTTAAACACTGGCTTTCGAAATTCAAACAAGCTCATAGAATTGTTTCCAGAAAAATCAATAAATTTATTACCAAGAAAAGTTTAAAAACAAAACAAGAATTAAATTAACTTGAGGTAATGTGACATTCATGAAAATAATTATTTTAACTCTCTCCGCGTATTTGTATCCAAACTTATGTTAATAGATTATAAAATGTTCAGAACATTTTAAAACGTGGTTAAGAGGATGCTGGATCCCTCTATCCTTTTCTAATTAAAAAATGGAAATTTTTGGGAAAACTAGTTATTATTGATAGAAATTAAGGGTTGTCCGCAACTTCTATAGCGAAAAACAATATTTTGTCTGATGAGAGCAAATTAATTTCATTGCTTTTTTTTCAAGTAAAGTTTGACATACTTAAATAACGTATTTTCTAGCCTAATTTATGATTCTGTAAGTATGTCAAACTTTACTTGAAAAAAAAGCAACAAAATTAATTTGCTCTCATCAGACAAAATATTCTTTTTCACTATAGAAGTTGCGGACAACCCTTAATTTCTATCAATAATAACTAGTTTTCCCAAAAATTTACATTTTTCAATTAGAAAAGGATAGAGAGATACAGCGTCCCCTTAAAGGAAATATACTTTCCTAATATTGGACCTAAAAGCCTTTTATTGATTGATTCTTGGAGCGGTCATTGCCCAACAGTTATAGAAGAAGCTACACCACATAATAAAGAAGTACATTATCAAATAATACCTACAAGAACAACTGGAAATATCCAACCTTTAGATGTTTATGGGTTTAGAATATGGAAAAACTTTGCTAAACATTTTTCAGACAGTGTAATTTTAATTAATGAAGATTTAAATTTGCATATTTTAACATGGCAATTTGACCATGTTACTTAGACATATAGTATTACGCATAAAGACGACAGAAAGAAGCCTACGACTGTCGGCAAGAAGGGAAGCAGACCACGCGAGTCAAACTCGTAACACCATACACGAGTTCGTTGGCACACATGCGCGAGTTTATAAGGTTTTTACAATATGCACAGATAGGGCTAGCAAGCCGCTTGACTTGAGTAGCTAAGTTGGAGTCCGTTAAGGATCGTTTGTCTCTCTCTTGCGGCGCGTGCAGCGTACCGTAAGAGCAACGAGCTTGGTCGACAGAAAGAACTCGCCATTGATTTATTCTTTCTGTCGTCACCGTAGAGACTAGAGCATAACTGCCGACTATAATTATAATATACGTTACTTTTTCTTGTGTGCTATCACACCTAATCTATTGTGTGAGTGAGAATAATTAGCGTATCTTCTTTTTTGTGCGATTTACAATCAAGCCTCGTAATTTTACGAGTGTATTATTTTTTTTTTTCTTTAGCCAAATAGCTTTATGTGGTGCTTTGCTTGTGCAACGTGTGTGCCGGGCGACCTCGTGCGCGTTCTAGTGCTATTTCCCTTTTGTGCTAATAAAATCTTTTTTTTTGTGTGCTTGTGCCCTTTTTGTGTGCGTTTTTATTGTAAATTATCTGCTTCACTCTTGCCGATAGTTCTCTACTATTAAACACGGCGTCCCGTATGTTATACGCGGCTGGCGTCCATCTTAAGCGCGCGTGCTATCATTGTGTAATTGTCAAAATAAAGTACTTTTCTTTAATTATCATTATCTTAACTGGAAATCCACTTATCATTTAATATATATATATACCTTAGTGCAACCTCCTAATCCCCAAGGTTGTTACAACTGACGCAACCAACGTGGGGCCGACGAAAATTTCGATAAAAAATTTTTGTTTAAAATCACGAGATTAAAAGAATTTTTTCAATGGAAGAAAAAAATTGTGCGTAAAATTAATGGCAAAAATTGGTGCTTAAAAAGTAAAACGAAAAAAAAAGAACTATGCGAAAAAAGGTGATAAAATTAAACAAAAAACTTTTTTTTGTGCAAAAAATTAATCGAATTTTTTTGTGTGCTTAACAATTGTTAATAATGTTATACTAGAAAAACGGTGATTAAAAATTAAGAGAAAAACGATTTGTGCTTAGCATTAAATAGAAAAAAAAACTGTGTTTAAAAGAAAAAACAAAAACTGTGCTGAAAGTGAGAGACGTTTGCCTGTGCGAATATTCATGCGCTTCCGGTTCGCCACGTGGTCGCCATTACGAACGACGCACACACTACGAAGCTGAAAGAGGACGCTCTGGCAGTCATTTTCTTTTTTCTTCTCTCGCCTTTCCTTGATGCTGTCGCTTGGTAAAGTATAGAGAGAAAATTTTTGATTTATCTTGCAGCAAGTTTTTCTTTAGCCGTTAATTTCTTTTATGCTAATGTTTGAAAATTCAACGCAAAATAATTTTTTTTGTGCTTTGACAATTGAGAAAAATTATTTTTCGTGCTGCAAAATAAAGTTTTAATAGCTTTTACAGTGCATTAAGAGAATTTTTTTTGTTGTATTAGGAATATAAAATTTTTTTTGTCGTTTTGCTTTTGCTTAAAATTAATAGCTTCATATATATACCTATATATCTACATGTATAGTTGTACAGTTGGGTGGTAGAACAAACAGTTCTAGTCACCATTATACAAGCTAACGCAAAAACAATAGTATTTAGAGTGTGGCGAATTTTAGTTGCTGTAAATCTACGCTATAGCCTAAAAAGTAGTAGTGCGCAATTCAATTATCATAGCACGAATTTTTGATAATACTTATTGCTTTAGCTTGTTACGAGTGTGCAACTATATAGAGCCATCATTATACATATACATATAACTATACATATGCATATTCATATCTGTATCGTTTCCTCACGTAGTCGTGCCGCTCAGCCAGAGAACAAATCGTTCCTTTGACTGTGCTTCGTAAAGTGCTTTTTGGAACAAACGTTTTTGTGCTGGCTATTAAAATAATTTTTTTTATTTAAAATTTTCAATAATAATTTTTTTTTCTTGCTTTCATAATTCTTTGTTTTTATCCATTTAAATATTGGTTAAAATTTTTTTTATATATCTATTTTCTATAACAGCTTAATCTTTTCGAGTCCTTAGTATTTATCTTGATTTGGTGTGCTTTAATAAAATAACTGTAAGGCTTCTTTGAGAGTAGAAACTTAATTATAAAACTAAGTAGTTTTTGTTAAGTTTTAAATCGCGTAGTACGACTACGTCATACCCTATATATATATATATATATACATATATATATCATTGATTTTGTCTGTGCTAGTCCATTTTATTTTACGTTGCAATACCTATCCTTACAGCATCCTAACCATCCAGCATATATTCCTTTAAGCGACGCCATCTTTAGCAAGCGAGCTTGGTAGTATTTTAATACACGTGCTTCGAACTCTTACCATCTATCGTGCGCTCTCTCATACCCACAGCCCGCGGTGACTATACCGACTGGAAAATACTGTCGGCTTATATAGTTCATTGTAGTTAAAAAATTTTCTTGCTTGATTGTGACGCCTTTGCTTACGAAATTTTTTTTTGTGCTTCGGTTTACGTAATTAAATTTTTTTTGCTAATAAGATAATTTGCAGTTACCTTGAGATAAGAATTTTTTTTACACTCGATTTAAAAAGCTTCAGAAATTCTCTTAACGGTAATAAATTATTTTTCAATTGTTATTTTTTTTTGCTTTTGCATTTGTCACGTAAATTTACTCAACACCACGAAGACATATTTTTTTTGTCCATATCAGTGTGATTGTTAAATAACCATGCGAGTAAAATTCCCTGCTGCGTTGACGCTGTCTGTTTTTAGATTTTACCTTTTATTACATAGAAAGTCTACTTGTAGACATTGGCTATAACTTGAAAGTTTTTTTTTTGTAGATAAATAGTGCCTTGCATAAACTATTTTAATATTACTATAAGACACTTTTTTTCTCATTAAAATTTTTTTTTATTTTTCTGTGTGGCATATAAATTTATTTATTTTTTTTCTTCTTTTTGTTTGCTTTTGCCAATCAAATTTTTTTTAATTATTAAATTTTTTTCTGCTATTTAACATAAAATCTGCTTGTATACTCTGTGTGAAAATCTAGCTGTATAAACCTTTCTTTTAGAGTAAATAATATTTAATAAATTCAAGCCAGAGCCCAAATAGAATTGCAGAGAGTTATCTAACCTCCTGAAATAAAACCTCGCATAGTATAGGTTTAGTATAATGGCTAGTCGATATTTAGACATGGAACCCCTCTTACTTCCTGATGAACTTTGTTGGAATGACCCCCTTCGGGTAGAGAGCGAATTAGCTATAATGGTTGAAAAAATGTCCCTGGCTCAAGCACTTGCCTATAGTAATCGGGGTCTTAGTCAACACAGAACTATAAATGAATATAAGAACCGTATTCTCCGATATGAAATGAGACGTCATCTAGGAGATAGGGTAGCCGAGTGGCTGCCAGAAGATGAAGATACGGTAGAAGACTCGCGACTAGGATGCAACACACTACCAGCGAGTAACTCCACGGTGTCGCAAGAGGACCAGCAGGATAATGGGCAGGCTTCATTGGAGGCACAAGAGAATAATAGGCCATCTCCTCGTTTACCAACAGGTCAAACCCTAGGAGTCTATCAAGATCCGATGACAATGCTTCCGCAGAATCAATCATCAGTACCGGCAGAAGCCACCGCCACTGAAAATGCGACTAGGCCCCCAGCTCATCCCACGCCCCCAAATTCCATGCACCCTCGGGCGCAATCAACACAATATCCGACCACCGCAACCCAGAATCAATTAGCCAATCAGGTGAATTATTTGAGTAGTATGGAAATCACCCAACCAGTTGGGCACGGAGTTATTCCAACGACTACCACGGCCCCCATGTTATTTATTACGGCGGTAACCAGTAGCAACACCGGCTGTCCTTCGGCCACCCATGTAACTACTACTACCACAACCACCAGCCGTCAAGCTCCTCGCAGCTTTCTTCCCCATCCGACTCCCACCTCATGTGCGTGCACCTGTAGTCATAACCCTGTTCCTCCCACGCTCTACAGTTATAATCCTTACAATTATTCACCACCTGTGCCCAGAACATTACCCCCACCCTTTTACCCAGTGGAATCAGCAATACCCCAGTCTCAACCACCTATCTTCGGGCAACCTGCAATCCCAGGATACACAGATCCATATCGATCGACGATAGATGCCTCCATATTTCACAAAGAGAAGCAGACAAACCAAATCTTCGCCAACTGGCACGTCTCCTTCAAAGGAGATAGGAAAAAGGACCCGGAGTCCTTTCTTAATAAATTACAAGGGTGTCAAGCAGCTTATGGATTGACCGTGGACACGATTATCCGGGCGCTGCTGGCTGTACTAGATGAAGAATCCTATCAATGGTTTAGGAGGGAAAATAAAAACTGGCGTACGTTCGAAGATTTGATAGATGCTTTTCGTCTGCAGTTCTGTATGGAATATGTTCAGGGACATCTGAAAGTGGAGATAGAAAGGCGAACACAAGGTTCCCACGAAGATGTTAGTACATATCTCTCTAAACTACGAGACTTACTGGACCAAGTTCGTCCGCTGATGACATTAGATGAACAATTGAATCGAGCTTACCGAAATCTGCATCCTAGCTACCGTCAACGAATGTACAGGGACCAGTTTAATAGTTTCACGGAATTGCAACACCTTGGCAAGAGAGAAGAAACCCGCAGAGTCCAAGATAAAGCTTATCGACCTCCTCCAGCCCCTAGTGAGTCGTTATTCCCTACTACAACTTGTACAGGTATTAAGCAGTCTCGATTGAATAAAACTACTCTCATTTCTCCTCTTGATGACCCTGATGAGCAACAGCCTCATAACCAAACTCCTGTGTTAGCTCCTGTTGCCAGTACCCATCAAGCACCTACCACAAACCCTTCAGCTGCCACTCAACCACAGAGGAAACCGGAACGTAGCAGAATTCAGCGGAACCCCGCTTTAAAAAACCCCAACGCGCACTTTACTAATAAATCCGGGACTAATAATAATAATAATAATCGAATCATGTCTTCTAACGGCCAATCACGTACTCAGGGCCAAAATAGTGCAAATTTTCCCTTAAATAAAAATTCGCCCCCTGTAGTTGAAGACTTTTGGCGAAAACAAAAAGAACCGTGTTTTAGGTGCGGAAAATTGGGCCATTGGTTGCGCGAATGCACTCAACCTTTTAAATGTTACGGCTGTGGGCAGCTAAATACTCACATTAAAGAGTGCAAACGATGTAATTTAGCGGGAAACGAACAACGGAGGGGACATTAAGAGTCGCAGTTTCTTCCGATGAAGCGTGTCAGACTCGACCGCTTCTAAATAGACAATTTAATCCGTCTACATGCTCGAACAACCCAAACATCATAGAGCAAAACATAGTTCGGCCATTAGAAGCGGGTCATAAGTTAGAAGAGAGTAATCTGGCAGACAACCAATACAACGTCGAAGAATCGACGAATGTGAAATGCGAGCCAGTAAAAATTGAGCAGAGTAAACGAGCAGTGCGTTCTAGTAAGAACATAGATAGCAAAATAGCACAAACTGGGACAAATAACCCACGTTCTAATAATTATAATAATCAAGCATGCCCATTTATCCTTTCTAGCAACATAAAATATTCCCCTTTAGCAACAAGCAATGTAGCATCCCCCAAATCTGTATCATTGGTACAACAAAACCTTAATGTTACAGGAGAACCACGACAATTTTTAGTTTTAAACCTCGATGGACGTAAAATAAAGGGCTTATTGGATAGTGGTTCTGTGCATTCGTATTTGGGCATGAATGTAGCATCAGAGTGGAAAGATAAAAGTACGCCTCAGTCAACCTTTGTGAGTGTTGCTGATGGTACTTCAGTTAATATAGATGGGCTGTTGCAGGTCACAGTAACGATAGATGACGACACGCAGACCATACCCTTTAGAGTAGCAGAAAATATACTTTACAAATGCATCTTGGGTATCGATTTTATGCGTTTAATGAAAATTAGCGTCGATTATGAGCACGATACCTGGTGTATCCCTAAAAAGATTCCTCATTACTCTTATCCGTATAGCACTGACCCTTTTAGCTATGCTGCGCTAGCTACCCTTACAGGTTTAGTACGAGCTACTGAAGCAGAGAAGAATCAAATAAATCTTGTGTTAAATAACTTAATACCACCCACACCTGAGGTCCTAGGAGTCACTAATTTAGCCACACACAAGATTGATGTCCAAGGAAATGACCCTATTCGTCAGAAAACTAGGAGATACTCACCACGAATGCTGAAAGTTGCCCAAGAAGAAGTCGACCGAATGTTAAAAGAAGGTATCATAGAACCTTCAACAGGTCCGTGGAGTAGCTGCCCCGTTTTAGCTCCTAAACCAAATAGAAAATATAGGTTTTGCATTGATTATAGGCAAGTGAATGATGTCACTAAGAAGTTCGCCTATCCTATAAAAAATATGGATGATATTCTTGATAAATTAAGATGTGCTAAATATATTTCCAAATTAGATTTAAGTCAAGCTTATTACTAAATACCAATGGATCCTGATAGCAAGGAGATTACCGCGTTTGCAGTCCCAGGCAGAGGCCTATTTCAGTTTAATCGTATGCCTTACGGCCTGACCAACGCTGCCGGGTCCTTCCAAAAAGTCATGGATAATTTAATTAAACCGAGCTGGGAACCGTACGTATTCTCCTATTTAGATGACGTCATTATAGCAACAACCACTTTTAGCGAGCACTTACAATGGTTAAGCAAAGTATTAGGGGCCCTAAAAATAGCAAATCTGCAAATCAATAGAGATAAGTCAGAGTTCTGTTGCTCAGAAGTAAGATATCTTGGATATATTGTAAATGAAAAAGGTCTAAGAACCGATGAAAAGAAAATTCGATCTATTTTAGAATATCCTGCGCCAACCAATCTTAAACAATTACGAAGATTTTTAGGAATGGTTGGTTGGTATGCACGTATTATTCCCAATTTAGCTAAAATAAAAATATCATTAACTTGTTTAACCAGGAAAACAACGCGATAGGATTGGCAGGAAGAGCAAGAATTAGCATTTCAGCAACTTAAGCAAGCCCTCACTGAAGCACCCGTTCTAGCACGTCCCAATTTTGATTATCCTTTTATTCTACAAACGGATGCCAGTAACTTCGCCATTGCAGGTGCATTAAGAAGGGGCCGAACTACCTGTCTTTGTCTAATAACGTTTTTCATCATTTATGTAAACACTATCCGGTATAACAAGAAAAAAATAGCAGCCCCCGCTAGATATTAGTATAATAAGTAAATTTTGTAATAACAACCAAATTTTTTCACTGCGTAGTTTTTGAATAATTAGAGACCTACCAAAAAAGATAGGTTATATTCTAGATTGCTAGTAGGTCTCTAATTAGTCAAAAACTATGCGATAAAAAATTTGGTTGTTATTAAAAAATTTACTAATTATACTAATATCTAGCGGGGGCTGCTATTTTTTTCTTGTTATACCGGGTAGTGTTTACATAAATGATGAAAAACGCTATTAGACAAAGACAGGTAGTTCGGCCCCTTCTTAATTCAAGATATCGATGGAGAAGAACACCCCATTTACTATATAAGTAGAACCCTAAATCGTACCGAACGTAACTATACCGTATCCGAAAAAGAGTGCTTAGCAGTTATTTGGGCAGCAGAACGACTCAGGGCATATCACCAGGGGACCCCATTAAATGTGATTACTGACCACCATAGCCTTCTATAGCTGAAAAATCTAAAAGATGCCACGGGTAGATTAGCTAGGTGGCACACATGACTACAGCAATTTGATATTAAACTAACACATCGGCGAGGAAGCCAGCTTAAAGTCCCCGATGCTCTTTCACGAGCTCAAGAAAACCTTATTGATTTAGCCCCTTTAGCAGCCCTGGATACCGATGATACCTGGTACAAAAGAAGAAAAGAAATGGTGCAGCAATACCCCACTAAATACCCTGATTTCAGAATAGAAAATTAACTACTTTATTTCCATCACCCAAATGATAATGTAGACCCTATTATCCCCGACTTAGATGCCTGGAAATTAGTTCTCCCTCTTGCTGATCGTGAAAAAGCCCTTTTTGAAGCTCATAACACCCCTCAGGCAGGCCATATGGGAATGGAGAAAACCTTCGCTCGATTAGCTACTTATTATTACTGGCCAGGATGTTACCACGAAACTTGTCAATATATAAGAGCGTGCCAAGAGTGTCAAGCTCATAAACAATCTCAACAGGCTCCAGCCGGTCTAATGGGAGAAAGATATATTCAAGACCCATGGACGGTAGTGTCAGCTGATATAAATGGCCCAAAGCCACCTTCGAGAGCCGGTTATAAATATATTATAGTGTTTGAAGACCTCTTTACTCGATATGTAGAGTTAAAACCTCCTCGTAAAGCAGACGGTAAAAACGTGATTCAAGCATTAGAAGAACTTGTCATTAATAGATAGGGCTGCCCACAATGTCTAATAACTGATAACGGGCTAGAATTTAAAAATCAGGGCGTGGATGAGCGTTTAGAAAGGTATGGCATTAAACATTCTACTACTCCTCCCTATCATGCGCAATCAAATCCGATAGAGCGAATCAATCGTAACCTAAAACATATGATTAATAGTTTTATAGAGCAGGACCATCGTGATTGGGACAAACACCTAGGAGAATTTAGCTTTGCGTTAAATACTATGTCACATTCGTCAACAAAATTCACTCTGGCGTTCCTAAATATGGGTCGCAATCCTATTCCTATAATCTTATTCCGTGAATCCATTGAAAATCCTACACCAATTCAGCAAGGTAATATAGAAGAATGGGCTGACCGAGCAAAAAGATTACCTGCGATACATGATCTCGTTAAGAAATATGCAGACAAAGCAACGGCTCGTCAAGCTAACTATTATAATAAAAATCGACGGCATGTAACGTTTGAACCGGGAGATCTTGTAAGTCGTAGGAATCATGTATTATCTTTAGCTATAGACAAATTCGCTGCAAAGTTAGCGCCAAAATTCATTGGCCCGGCCAAAGTCATTAAAATAAGCCAGTTGTGACAACCTTGGGGATTAGGAGGTTGCACTAGGTATATAGATATTAAATAATACGTGTATTTACAAGTAAAATAAGGATTACAGAAAAGTACTTTATTAAGACACATACACGATTATAGCACGCGCTCTTAAGATGGACGCCAGCCGCGTGTAACGTACGCGACGCCGTTTTGTTAATAGTATAGAAACTATCGGCAAGAGTAAAGCAGGTAGTTTCCAACAATCACGCACGCAAAAAGGGCACGAGCACACAAAAAAATGTGATTTTAATAGCACGAAGGGAAAATAGCACTAGAACGCGCACGAGGTCGCCCGGCAGACACGTCGCACCAATAAAGCAAAGAAATTATGCTGTTTTGCTAAGCACGTTGGCACTCGCAAAATCAAGCCTCAAGACTTGATTTCAAATACAAAAAAAAAAATATAAAGCTAATCCGTTTCACTCACACTAAAAATTCTTATTTTATTGCGCACAAGAAAAAGGTACTGTATTGTACAGTAGGTCGTAACACTCCTTACTTTACGGTGACGACAGAAAGAATTAAGCAATGGCGATTCAAGCTAACTATTATAATAAAAATCGACGGCATGTAACGTTTGAACCGGGAGATCTTGTAAGTCGTAGGAATCATGTATTATCTTCAGCTATAGACAAATTCGCTGCAAAGTTAGCGCCAAAATTCATTGGCCCGGCCAAAGTTATTAAAATATTTTCGCTGGTGGTATATCTAGTGGAAGACGTCGACACTAAGCGACAGACTAAAGTTTTTGTCAATGATCTAAAAAGATATATACCGCCTAGACGACAACAGCACCATAACATATCACCTTCGATTTCAGGAAACGCAACGAGCAAGGCCGACCAACCTGCACCAAATGAGACGGGCGGTACCGGGTAGGACCGGGCAGAGGGTCGTACAACGACCTAACATTCCACCCAGCCCAAGTAGAAATGCACGCAAGCGTGGGAGACCACCGAAATCCACGTTGCCAACGCACTAGAGCCTGAATGAGAGGGACTCGCCACTAGAGTAATGCAGAGATAAAAGATGCACCACCTGCCCACGAGTATAATGAAAATGTACCGCCGACCTCTACCACCCTTCTAGCTCCACCGCCATCCTCTCCAGCTCCCGTCACCAATTCAACTTCCTCTAATACACTCCTACTACCATTACCCCCTCTACCTCAAATACCAGCTCCAAATCCTACTCTATCTCCTTCTCAAGCTGTCCTATGCCTTCAGTCAATCCTACCATCCATTGCCGCCATTAACCCATTCCAGCTTCCTTCACAAAAACCCTATCCTGTCCCAATCAGTCAATTCGGTCACCAACACGCTCCTCCAATACAAACACCACCACCTCTTTTAGCTGCACTCTTACTCTGCCCAACACCAAGTACCTCACAACAACCTTTATCCTTAATCCCTCCCTTGATGTCTTTAAAAATATTCCCTCCAGCTATTATTCCTATCCCTGCCCTTTTATCCCGTAAACCATCCCCTACTCGATCTGTTGCTGACAATGAGAGGCCAAATCGAGAAATCGGAGCCGAGAGACCCAATTGTTGGAATTGTCAGGAAGGCAACCATAATTGGACCGTTTGTAGAGCCCCCAAACGCACCTTCTGCCATGGGTGTGGCAGACCAGGTGTTACAAAGCGTACATGTATCAGATGTTGACAGAATGCGCATCAATAAAATATAACCAAAAGATAAAATAATCCTATTTAAAAAAAAGTCTAGTTACTTATAAAGCCTTACGAACCCAAACCCATAACTCTTTCAGCTAGCCAAATCATTGTTTGCTTTTATTAACATTCTTTTTTTTGTATTTATTAAGCTTGCTAAAATAACCTTCATTCATTCACATTCATTATGAAGTTCATTAAAATTGCTAGCTACTGGCAACAATTTTTTTTCAAGGCTCAAAGGTTATATTTACACAATATTTTGTTTAATAGATTACTGTTTAATACAACATAAAAATTATCTTAGCTAAATTTCATTCAACTCAATTCTTTTAAAAAATAGCTTGTTTTATTATAAAATTGCTGCAATGTAATAATCTTAGAATCTAACATGCATCGACAGAGCACCAGAGCGTCATCTCTCAGTAAGTAGAATTTGCTTTATAATCTAAATATTCAATATTGTTTTTTTGTATGAATGGTAAATAAATTAGAATTTTTCTTCTGAGTGTGAATGTAACAACATGTAAGAATGGGATATGAGTGTTTTCACTAAATAAATGTTCAAATAACTAGATTTAAAAAATATAACTTTTGTAAATAATAAATGGACAAGCCAGTCGCGTCATTTTACATTAAGCAACCTCATATACAGCGCGAAACACTTACACTTAATTTAGCGAAAATAACATCAACAGACCCAGCAGAAGAAGATTTTCCTATATACACTGTACACCGCTGCAGATAACACCGGTTTTCTTAATCTAAGCCCCACTATTTTTTTTACATATCCAATCGTTTCTTAAATTGTTTCTAGCTTGTATTTTTTTTGCGTTTGACGAAAGTATCCGGTTCCACCGTATACTTCCGAGTGGCGGAAGGGATTGTAACATGGCAATTTGACCATGTTACTTAGACATACAGTATTAAGCATAAAGACAACAGAAAGAAGCCTACGACTGTCGGCAAGAAGAAAAGCAGACCACGCGAGTCAAACTCGTAACAGCATACACGAGTTCGTTGGCACACACGCGCGAGTTTATAAGGCTTTTACAATATGCACAGATAGGGCTAGCAAGCCGCTTGACTTGAGTAGCCAAGTTGAGGTCCGTTAAGGATCGTTTGTCTCTCTCTTGCGGCGCGCGCAGCGTACCGTAAGAGCAACGAGCTTGGTCGATAGAAAGAACTCGCCATTGATTTATTCTTTCTGTCGTCACCGTAGAGACTAGAGCATAACTGCTGACTATAATTATAATATACGTTACTTTTTCTTGTGTGCTATCACATCTAATCTATTGTGTGAGTGAGAGTAATTAGCGTATCTTCTTTTTTGTGCGATTTACAATCAAGCCTTGTAATTTTACGAGTGTATTATTTTTTTTTTCTTTAGCCAAATAGCTTTATTTAGTGCTTTGCTTGTGCAACGTGTGTGCCGGGCGACCTCGTGCGCGTTCTAGTGCTATTTCCCTTTTGTGCTAATAAAATCATTTTTTTTTGTGTGCTTGTGCCCTTTTTGTGTGCGTTTTTATTGTAAACTATCTGCTTCACTCTTGCCGATAGTTCTCTACTATTAAACACGGCGTCGCGTACGTTATACGCGGCCGGCGTCCATCTTAAGCGCGCGTGCTATCATTGTGTAATTGTCAAAATAAAGTACTTTTCTTAAATTATTATTATCTTAACTGGAAATCCACTTATCATTTAATATATATATACCTTAGTGCAACCTCCTAATCCCCAAGGTTGTCACAATATAAGAAATAATATTATCAAATTATAATCTTTGATTTACAATCAGTTTTCGTCACCGAGATATCAAAATCTTTTCTGATATTCGTGGTATAAGAGTGGATATATAAATGCCAAATCAGCAGATTTCGAAAATCCTGTAAGTTTTAGTTTTGTAGATTCATGTAGCACACATTGTGAGATATGGTTGTAAAAATGTTGCAATTATTCGATGTTCTTGGTGCAAAAAATCTTTGTTTTTGAAAAATTTTTTTGAAGAATGTCATTTTTGCTTTACATATAATCCATAATGTTCCATATTTTTATATTTCAAAAATTAAAATAGACATTTAATTAAAAAAATATAAAACATTTAGAAATGTATAAAAATGGTGTTACTTTTCCAATACTCTATAATATATATATATATATATAATATATCTCTTTTTGCTGTTATTATTATCTTAAGATGAAGCAGAACTAAATAATAAACTATAAAATTGAAAGATTTTTACATGTGAAATTGCGAAAACAGTTATTTTTTTTCATTAAGCTTCACAATAGATGCATACTGAATATTTTAATGAGAATCGTATTTAGGGCTTACATTTAACTGACAATGAATAATCTGATAACGGATTCCTAATCAGTGACCTCAAAAACTGCAGTATACAATTTGTCATCGAAATTAAAACTTTTTTGACGTTTTCATCCACCATATTGGATCCTCCATATTGGATCCGCCATTCCGAATTTGCAAAATGTGATGACAGATTTGTAATCTGTGACCTAAAAAACTCCTATATACGAATATTTACGGCATTAGACCACTTGAAACTCGTATTTCTTGATTTTTTTTTGTAAGGGGTAGTTTTTTTTTTCAAGTGATCTTATAATGTCTTATTATATAATCATGACGAAAAAGGGAGTTTTATCTGCGACGATTCAAAAATCGCGCTAGACATAGTTCATATGCTTAGCCGCTACGAGGCGTTACTCCCGCAACGGGAATAGCAAGCTCCGTAGCATATATAAGCGAGCCACCAAGCCAGCATTGGACTCTTCTCCCCTTCCATTGTCTAAGAGTGGGATTGCTCGACACAATGGGAGTTACCCTCTCCCGTATTCCTGTCTCTAGCTACGTAAGGGTGGGATTGCACGACGTTAGCCTCCAACCTCTCCGTCAGTGTAAGGGTGGGATTGCCCGATACTGATTCCTGACCACTACCACCACTCTCGGTCGGGGTAGGTCCTCCGCTAGTCGATGCGGTTATGCACGACTAGTACATCCCCTTCATGTCTACGTTAAGACTTGGAGGTAACCTTTCCTGTTTCCCTCTGACACCAGCCTGTACTTCTAGCCTGTACCGAATGTCACGAAGACACCGCTCGTATCATCCACTGCTGGTAAAATAGATGCCAACCGTGCTAACCGTCGATAATATCGTGGCCTGTATATAGTTTATTATCCTTCCTTCATTCTAGTTTGTAACCGATACCGTCCGGAATTTATTAATAATAAGATTGTTAAAAACCGCGCCACCCGTAAAAATAAATACCGACCGCCAGAAAGAGATCAATTAAATCTCGTAACCTGTAAATAGTCTATCTTTCCTTTACTTTTAGTTTGTAACCGATACCGTTCGGAATCATTGATAAGTATAATTTTGTTAAACCGCATCACCGGCGAATAATAAATACCGACCGCCTAAAGACAATTAAATTTTAGTTCGTTTATTCTCAGTCTTTTTCCTTGATCATTTATTTGATTAGACTTTGTATTAGTTTTAAGTTAACTCAATAAACGCAAAGAATATTTATTGTGAAAAATATAAAATGCACGACTCATACTCATTTACCAGTTCCGCTAAACCTGTCCTGTAAATCCGCCCCGTTATTTACCACTTA
Source organism: Anastatus disparis (assembly GCA_017163975.1). Classification (NCBI taxonomy): domain Eukaryota; kingdom Metazoa; phylum Arthropoda; class Insecta; order Hymenoptera; family Eupelmidae; genus Anastatus; species Anastatus disparis. Next base: position 2,101,564 of record JAFFSR010000301.1, on the reverse strand, counting down.
AGTTTTAAGATCTGTTATTTCATTAATTTAAATATTACTTAAACGCAATAATGAATTTCTTTTCTTTTGATATTAATCACAGTTAAATTTTAATGCATTTCTTTTATTAAAGTTAACCTTTCATTATTAAATTCATTTTTATTTTTGTTATTTAATTCAGTAATTTCAATTTAGTTTATAAGTTTGAACTTTGGCTTATTCGAACCTCCGACCGACCATCTTCCAGCATCAACCCTCAGGTAAAATTAAGTCTGATGCCACCAACGTCAACGAGTTGTCTACGATAACCGCCCGAAAAGCCAAAGGTTACACATCCTCTAAAGATTAAGGGATGCAACCCCGACTTCTCAAATTATTATAAATTACTTGTCCTTTGCACGGGAAAAAATTTCCATTTTGTTTTATAAGAAAATATAGAGTTCAAGCCGAGATATTTAGAAAAAACGGTATTTTGGGGTGAACTTTAAGGGTGGTTTTCATCCCCTAAATATGTTTTTCCGCAGATAAACAAAAATACGTGTCTCTTATTTTTTTATGTTCTACAACATATTTATTTAATATTTTTCCATCAGTGTGAATAATATGTGAAAATGCAATTAATCATAAAACATTTTGTTCTTTCAATTTTTCCAAATTCTAAAGATTATAAAAATAACTTCCAGTATTCTAAAATAAAATCACTTATGTTATTTTTACAAAATATTTTACCAAACTAATTATTTTTTTTTGCAATGAATTAAATCATTTAAACAATCGTAAAACAATAACTTACAGTATCTATAGCATTCGTATTTATTAGTTATAACTACTTAATTCTAATCATTAATTTCACAAAATTTTTGATGAATTTAAAATAAAAAAAATTTAGCAAAATGTTAACGGCTGCAAATTTTTGTAATTTAATGTTAGTTGATCACAGTTAACCGGAAAATAGTTATTTGAATAATGAACATGGTCCTTCTAGAAGTCTTTACAAATTTGTCTAATAAAATTATATCATTATAATCACTCAATAAAATTGTTTTTTAATAAATAGGGTAATTAATGATTATGCATAATAACTTTTATATTATTTCAATTCAAAAACTATTTTTTTTATCGTAGAAATTTTTGTTTGTAAAATACTACATTGCATTTGAGAAAAAAATTGGAATAAATAATTACAGCAATATAATGTCAATTCACGCGCTTTTCTATTCTATTCGCGATTATACGATACGCCCTCTGTGGGAGCGGTGCATGAAGCTGTCTAAGAGTAGTTGTAGTTTATAAACAAGATGGAAAATTCGGAGCATCTTAAGAAAACAATAAAATATTGTTGTGTATTCTCATGCAAAAAACCAGAAAACGTGAAAATTACGTTTCATAAACCCCCTCATAATAAAAAATTATTCAAGAAATGGCAGATAGCTTTAAAATTACAATGTTTGACGTCTCACATGTTGGTATGCAGTCAACATTTCAAGCCAAATGATTATTTTAACAACAGTAAGATGATTTTATTTCTGTTTTAAATATATATTGTTTTAAAAGGAATGTTTAAATAATATTTGTATTTAAGGTCATAATCATAGAAGACATAAATTAAAACGAGGAGTTATTCCCAGTGAAAATCTTCCAATAACATTGATAACTGCAAAGAAAAATCCAAAATTAGTTGCTGGTAGAAAAGAAAGAGCTCTTAGAAGACAAAAACAAAAAGACATTAAGTAGGTATTTTAATTATAAAATTCTATCATTTTCATTAATATGTTAATAATAAATGTTATATTATTTTACAGAAAAAATTCAGAAACACCTGTAGATGATGAAGCCATGTCAATTCATAGTGAATTTACAGATATTGAAAATGATGTCTTTATGGATACAGACAATAACAATGTTGAAGAAAAAAGTTTTGTTGATATGGAAACACAAACAGAAATTTCTTTTTATGGAAGAAAAGAGAAAGAAATACAAACAGACAAAAAATTAATGATATGGAATTGTATACAATCTGAAGATGATTTAAACACATTCACAGGAATTAAATCATTCAGTTTTTTATCAAATTTAGAAAAATGTGTAAAAGCATTACATGCAGCAAATAAGAAAAAAAACCAGTGCATATGGAGATAAAACTATGCATTGTGTTAACGCTATGTAAATTAAAACAAAACTTGTCTTATTCTTTTTTGAGCAAATTATTTGGAATTACAAACGTGATGTGCAGAAAATATTTTATAGAAACTCTCCTTGATTTACATGCTGTATTATCTTGTGTATTGAGGTGGCCTGGTAAAGAAGAAATCTTGGATAATATGCCAAAGTGTTTCGCTCAATACAAAAATACTAGAATAGTTCTAGATTATTTAGAAATTGCAATTAAACAATCTAAGTGTTTACGGTGTAGGATTCCCACTTATTCTGTATATAAATCAAGACATACTGTGAAGTTCATGGTTGGCGTTACTCCTTCTGGCTTAATATCATATGTCAGTAAAGGATATGGTGGACGAGTTTCTGACAAAAAAATCTTTGTTAGATCAAAACTATTAGAAAGAATGATACCAACTGCAGATGCCATTATGGTGGATAAAGGTTTTTTAATTGAAGATGAGTGTGCACAATATAATGTGAAATTAATACGTCCTCCTTTTCTGCGAAAAAAACAACAGTTGTCTGCTGAGGAAGCAATCAGAAATGAACGAATTGCTGCTGCACGAGTGCATGTTGAGAGGCGAATACAGAGACTAAGAATATTTTCCATACTAAAAGGTCCATTAGATGTCCAAATTATACCTTACATCGATAAGATTATGCAAATTATATGTGCACTGACAAATTTGAGTTTACCAATTTTAGCTGCAACTAAGTTCTTGTAAGAAAAAATAAAAAGACTAGTTTAAACTTGAGTATTTTTATTTAATTAATTTACCATATACTTACATTGTCATTGAATGTAATTTAAACAATTTTATGTAACATATACAACAGTATAATAAATTATCATACTCTGTTAATAACAAACTTTTTTCTTAAAATATTAATTACAAGTACTATCCACATTAAATCACAGTGATTTTGTATTTTAATTATTATAATCTTTTAACAATACTAATAATTATTATAATTTTTAAAAAATACTAAAATTTTATTAAAAATGTTTATACTTTCATAAACCATAAAATTCTTAAATATTGATAACTTCAGTTTTTATAAATACAGTTTACTGAAAATGACTCTATCTTTGGTAATATAATATTAAAATATGTTTCATGCAAAACAGATACAATTCTGTTAATATAAAGCTCATCGTAAGGAACCTCAAAAGTTACAATCGAATCATCAAATGATGCATAAATGATAAAATGACATTTTCTCATACCTAATAACATCATACCAAGTTGAATTTGGGCATAGTACTTATGGTTACATTTTAAACTAGCATCATTTAATGATACAAAATTGATAAATGGTAAGTTTTGGATAAGATTTGCAGCACTAGTTTTTTTGCCTTCAATTGGACATTTTACTTCAACTAGACATTGCTTTGCCCAATTGATTCCATCTGCGCTATAACCAAGCCAAGAGATATTTGGATGAATAAAAAGACCAGCTTTTTCCACATTAAAATTATATAAACTTTGATATTTTTTTAAAGCATTAGCTTCATTTAATGACCCGTATGTTGTATTAGTGTTCCCTTTGAATTCACTAAAGAAAACATTCTTAATTTTCTTGTCCCACTGAGCATTTTTATTTAAGGAATACGTATAAAGCTCATAGCAAATACTTCCAGTAATACGAGTTCTTCTTTCTTGTTTCCATAAATCATTATTTTGATTTATTGTGGACATGAATATTTCTACTGATCTCTCATGAGATACTTCAACAGTTTCAATAAAAAAGTTGTTGGAATAAAAAGTCATGTCCTTTAAAAAATCTGGCAAATCATTATTTAATAAAGCATGTATTAATGATAATTGCAAAAGGTATTCTCTATTATCTGGAAATTTATCTGCCGATATAAAATCACTGCTTTTTCGACTTCTTGAGTGATGAATAAATGCTTCACTATTTGGTGCACCTTTCACGATACATAAGCATGTTAAAACAGTTTTATTGCTTATAAAATTGAAAATAAATAAAATATACCATTTATCAAAGTTGTTAAGAAGAAATCTTGCAATTCACTGTTACTGCACTGAACTTTTTTTGAATTTTGAACTCGAAAATGACAATAATTTTCTATTGGCACAATTTTGCTGTAAGGAAGATTCAAATTTTTTTTTTTTTTTTGCTCCACTTTTGTTTCAAATCTGTACAGCTAACATTTTCCAATCTACTTACTCGTATTCTAATGGAAAATATTTATTTAACAAAATTTCTGCTGCCACTTTTATTAAACATGTTATTAACTTTTTACTTACTGATTTACGTGCAACAATGTCGCAAAGATGTGCTTGCACTTACTTCCCGCGCCTGCTGCACATGAACATTTACAATTAATTTTTTTTGTATTATTTACAATTTCGATATGAATATTAATTTCATGAGGTTTGCCATTAATTTTTGAGGATTGAACACAAAAGGCAGTGATGTAAACATTATTTATTGCTCGCGACTTAACTCCACATAACAATATATGTTTAGCTAATAAAACGGCTTCACCTTCTACTAAAGGACGTTTTGAATCGCCTAACAAGAGCAAAATATCTTCCAAGTTAATTTCCAATGCAAATAAGTCATTCATTATTGCAAATAAAACGTGCAAAAAGCTAAAAAGTTCACATCACTGCATAAGTAGATTTAAACAATTCAAACTTACTACTCTTAGACAGCTTCATACACCGCTCCCCCAGAGGGCGTACGGGTATCGTATAATCGCGAATTAGTCTTTCTAGTCTAGGCGCCCAGAGGGTTTCGTATGAAGTTAGAGGTCCCATCAAGCAAGTAGGTGATTTATATGTATTTTGAGCCGCTGAATCCGAATTCGCAACTTGCTTTTCGCGCAAGTGGTCGAGTAATTTGTTATAAACAAATTAATTGTTTAAATGGCTATAATTTATGAACTACAATAGATGCAGTAATTTTCTCTGCGAAAACTTGTTCTTTAATAAAAAAACAAAAAAAAATCGTTTCTGTTGCATGTCGATTCGATAATGAGAACCAGAGATATGGCAAATATATTGCTAAAAAACATAAAGACGTAGCGGAAGCGCGAAACGCCCTGGTAAAAAACCTTATAACTCGACAACTAATTAATATTTTTTAAAGTTTAACATATGTTTGAAAAATTTCAGAGTCTCAGCTTTAATGATAAATTGTTATATATTACTTTTAAATGTTGATAAATAAGCTAGAATGATTTGAAGCAGAAAATATTTTTAATTTTTCAGAATTTCGTTTGTTTATAACGAAATAATATAGGTTAGCGAACAAAATATTTCTATATTTTCTATATAGAATGATAGGAAATTTCATCTAGTTTAAGAATCTGTCTGGTTTTTTAAATTTAAGTAAGTAGAACCTGAGATATCGCAAATTTAAGCTGTAGCGCCAACTCCTTGCAATACGACATATCCGTGCAATATGGCGATCGCTTTTCTTATAAAAAATTCTTTTATTATAAGGTAAGTAATTTCATTCTTTTGTAACAAAATTAATTTTAACTTTGTATTAGGAAGGGAATTATAATTAATATTAGGAAATTAAATAAAAATTTAACAAAAAAGGATTCAGCTAAAAATAGATGACTCTAATAAATCCGAAAGTTAAACAAATTTTTTGAATAAAATAGATTGTTGTTCTTTTTGCAATTGCAAAAAAAAAAATAAATGTAAAAATACTCCATAAGTTGAGTAAATTGTTTACTATTGTAGTAAAAAAATCAATGATTATTTAAAACCCTAAATCTACTTCATCTCCATGTATTATACATCATTAATATTATGACAAAGTATATAAAATCGAGTCAAAAGTAATTTTATTACTTTTTATATAAAGCGATCGTTATATTGCACACATATGTCGTATTGCAAGGAGTTGGCGCTACAGCTTAACCCTTGCAGTCACGAATTATTTTCGCAAAAACACGTATTTTCTATCATACATTAATTTTTTAGATTTATTTACAATCATATATTCAAAATATATCATATGATACTTATAAAATAAACACTCATTTATATGAAAATGCAAAAAGAATAAAGATTAAACTTAAAGTTCGAATTAAACAATAAAAAAAAGAAAATGAGAAAGGGTGCCACTATAGTGGCTCCTGTGACTGAAAGGGTTAAATTTGCGATATCTCAGGTTCTACTTACTTAAATTTTAAAGAACCGGACAGATTCTTAAACTAGATGAAATTTCCTATCATTCTATATAAAAAATATAGAAATATTTCATTCGCTAACCTATATTATTTCGTTATAAAAAAACAAAATTCTAAAAAATTGAAAATTTTTTCTGCTTCAAATTATTCTAGCTTATTTATCAACATTTAAAAGTAATATATAACAATTTATCATTAAAGCTAAAACTCTGAAATTTTTCAAACACATGTTAAATTTAAAAAAATATTAATTAGTTGTCGAGTTATAAGGTTTTTTACCAGGGCGTTCCGCGCTCGCGCTACGTCTCAACATGCAACAAAAACGATTTTTTTTTGGTTTTTTTATTAAAGAACAAGTTTTTGCAGAGAAAATTACTGCATCTATTGTAGTTCATAAACTATAGCCATTTAAACAATTAATTTGTTTATAACAAATTACTCGACCACTTGCGCAAAAAGCAAGTTGCAAATTCGGATTCAACGGCTCAAAATACATATAAATCACCGACTTGCTTGGCAGGACCTCTAACTTCATACGAAACCCTCTGGGCGCCTAGACTATTCAGATAGAAGTAAATTTTTTGAAAATTATTTTCATACAGTTCTCATTTTTGTTTTAAATATATAATTATTACATCAGTAAAATAACATTTATCCTTATATATACGTATCATCAATAAAATCACACGCTATTTCTTTGTCAAGAACGACAAATTTTCTAAGTAAGGAAGGAAAAAAAGCAGAATCTTTGAATAGTAGACTTCTTAAAATTTTAAAATTGTAATAATAATTAATAGAACCTAAAAATTAGTTAAATTTTCAATAATTTGAAAATAAAGCAATCTTTCGAGTTTTGTATTGTATCCTTAAAATGGATCATTTTAAAAACATAAGCAATTTGGAATATTTTATGTTGATTTATATTTGAAAATTCTGAGTATTTCTATTATGTGCTGTGTTTTTATTTTATTAATTATTCAGATTTATATTTTATTAATTATGCATAATAAAATATCATAAGAAATTAAAAAAAAATTAGCAGAAAACAAATAAAAAAGGAAGTATATAGCATATGTATGCAGTTTTAGATAAATCGAAAAGATAACAGCGAAATAAAGGCTAATTGGAACTGAGGGTTACCATCTCCCAGGGGAACACAATTATGAAGTATAGGTATTTTGTAATACAATATTACTGGTAAAATAGAATAAAAGTATAAAAATGTAAATTAACTAGTTAGTCTGAGTGGGAATAATTATACACACTAGTTAGCAATCCCTAGGGATTTTAGCAAGATGAATCTAGATTAACAAAAAAAACACATAAAAATGGGGTTGTTTTTTTAGATATCAGCCCAGCTAACAGTAAGGCCTTATTAAAACATCTGAATGACTAACCTAGATCAAGATGTCACAATAGCCGAAGAATCGTTGAGGATGATGAGTGCCATGGCCAACAACTTCGCTCTTAATAGCGCTTTGACCGTATTACAAAGTTTCAGCGGTAGTAATATGCCGCTAAAGGACTTTACATAAGATGTAAGAAATGAACAGGTGAATGTACCCACGAACTGTCAGGGCCAGTACGTAAAAGCAGTACAAAGTAAATGCAAGGAAGTGCCCGTGACTGCACTTATAGATACACTTTTAGTGCTGTGAATGACTTTCTATGACGGACTGACCTTGTTAAATGGAGCAAAACAACACTCGAAGATGACATATCGAACGTGACCTCAGCTGATCTCACGAATATGATTAAACCTTTGAAAATGATGGCTAAGGATATCTTCCTACGAGGTTTACCCGCGGATATAGCCGTTCAAGTAGATAAACGAAATCCAGTGACCCTACAGGAGGCTTCTAAAGATGCAGTAAGAGTAGAAACTTGAAAGGAAGCAAAGATCATTTTAGACACCCGATATAAATTTAATGGACAACCTCAAGGACCGAACCGGAAGAAAACCGAGTTCTTCGCTGCAAATCATCCAAACCACTGGTTTAACAGTTGACAGCCAAGACCCATGATACAATCATTAAATGTGGGATATGTACGCTAATCTCCCTCTTTAAGGGGATTGGATAACTTAACTCAAACCGGAATAATTTGAGAAAAAATAACTACAATGTTAAGGGGATGTAAAAAGGATACTAAACCTGTTTTTTTAAATATTGACAATCTTCTTACTTTATTGCAAAACTTTAAGAAAAGAAATGCATTAGCTTGTAGTATTCTGCCGTCCAAAGTAAAAAAACCTTAACTCCAATGGGATTCCAATGTAGTTAACCACTTTTATACTTTGGACGGCAGTATTTACCTCGAAGATTATTTAGTTAAATTTTCAAATAAATTCATTCATTAGTTTTTCAGAATATCAGGTTTGTTGCACAAAATCTAAAAATTCTATTATATAATAATGAAACCCAAAATTCTAGGAAACTAGTGGCAATGGTGCTGCAGTGAATAAAGAAGTGTTGTATGACTTTAACAAGACTACTGAATTTAGCGGAAATGCGGATGAGTGTATTAAAACTTATGCAACAACTTGACTCACATTAAGAAAGCAACATGTGAAATCTTACATATTAAATTGCAATTTTCCAATAAAACGGGATGGATTAATTGGACGTAAATACCTAAAGCAAGAGGAAGCCGTTATATCATACTACAATCAAGCCCTCATGATTTCAGGAGTTGTAATGCATCCTATATTATAGTGCAGAAAATGAATGAATGAATGAGGAAGCTTACTTATAGACCTTCTGTCAAAGAAATAGGCAGCATAGACAAGACGCTCAATACTCTCGGTGACGACTACTTTTTTTTCTATTGGCTCAAATGAGGACAAGACAGAGCCCCAAAGATATAACCTTAAAGGAAGAACCAAACAGATTTTAGAGATAAGATTCAATGGCTCAAATCTAAAGAAGGTTATTTGCCACGAATTGATGTCAACAATGGCTAGATGTTAATAGGAAAAGAAATAGTTAATAACAATGGTGTATGCAGGGTCATGACTATCAATACAGGCGAAGAGGATACATTTATAAATATAAATATTTGAGACTTACTACTCTTTGAGTAAGTGAATCCTGATTTTTACTTGGATTCTTCCTCCGAAGAAGAAACTATTCAAATAACCAATGAGTATGAAAGGTTTCAAATACTGTCAAACATAATGAGTATGGATTACTTGACCCATGAAGAAAGAAAACATGTTAAAGAACTATTAATGAATTACAATGACGTATTTTTATTACCAGGAGACCCGCTGTCAGTCGTACATTTAACCGAACATCGAATACCTACAACAGACTAATGTTCCCATTAATACCAAGCAATACAGAAATCCACCAAATCATAAGCAAGTAATTAAGGAAGAAGTGGAAAAAAATCCAAGAATGGAATTATCGAACCTTCATGTTCATAAGCTAGCAGGTTGTAATGATAGTACTTAAGTAACTAGATAAATATGGAAATCCTCGTTGGTGTATGGTTATCGACTTCAGAAACCTGAACAACAAGACAATTGAGGAAGCTTACCCATTACCAAACATAACGGATGTTATGTTTGGTAATGGGTAAGCTTCCTCAAATGTCACACCTGCCATAGGTTATCTAGAACAAAAAACCAAAAATTTTCTAAAAACATATTGTAAAATCTATAGAACATCGTAGGATTCTTTTTAAGAATGTATTTTTAAAAAATGGCATCGTTTTGAAGTTGAAGAACCTGTTTTCTTCGAAAAAGTCGATCGAAAATTGGCTATGAAATCAGTTTAGCAACAAATATCAAAAAAATTCTACGATGTTTTATAGGTAATCATGTTTTTATGATATAGTAAAAATTTCAAAGCAATCAGTTGAAAATTGGCAGAATTATCGGTACGGCCAACTCCAAAAACATGGTTTTGAGATAAACGCGTTTAAAGTATCAAGTAGTATGTTTAAAGTAAAACTTTTGTTTCATCTCTAATCTGCGATGCCTGATCCATACAATTGGCCTTTCAAATGAAGATTCTCTTGGTCCTAATCTTTTCTAGGCGAAGTTGTATCTTTACTAGCAGTTTCAGCCTCTTCAGTAAGGGAGCGCTCGGAAAGCGAGATGCGGACCGCATCGGCTTCCGAGTAGAAATTGTAGCATTTTTCTCCAATTGTGATGCCCAATCACTCCATCACTTTGAAAATTCCATTATAGCCATCATTGAAATATAAAACAGCAAAAAGTTCATCTCTACTCAATTTTTCGTAAGTTGGCTTCACAGCTTCAAATACTTCAATTGGCATAGGCGTTTTATTTTTATAATTTTGTAAATCTGCGGAAATCGCTTTCGTTGATTGCCAAGAGCACCATGATTTCTCACCTTCTGGGCAAAAGTGGTGTTAAGGCTTCTCGTCAGTTAAAATTTTATGGTATAACGTTGCCCAAATAGTTTTCTTTATATCTTGAATAGAATTACAGTGACGTCTGATTGCAAGGCCGTAGTATATTGATAATTTGTCAATCAATTGACCAGTTAATTTTCCTCGACCGCTTAAACCTTCACTTTTTTTTAACCAAATTTCTCAAACGCGTATCCATTCTTTTTTTAGTGCGGTCTATGCACTCTTTTTTAAACAAATCTGGGTTTTTTCTAATGTAACTTTAAAGGTCTTGCTATCACTGTCACCTACGTAATTAGAATATTTCACTTCATTTATTTCTTGAGATCGAGTAAACATTTCAGTCGCAAAGTTTACTTCCATCTTCCCTGCTGAGCCTTCGTAATTCATTTCACACTGCCCCTTGTGACTTTCTCTCCAATTAACTTCTATAATTAATAAGAATAAAAAGTAACATACACTGGAGCGAACTAAAGAAACGGCATACACGTGTTTAAGCAAAATACGCACTGTTAACCGTTGTAACGTATTTTCTTTAAACAGCTGCTCTTTCAGTCTCTACATAAGATTAGTAGAGACATCTATTAGTCATAACTAAAGGCTTAAAAGTAGAAATTATCAGTAAATTTCATATAAACAAAATTCGAGGTCCAACCTAAAAGCCTTAGCACTCTCTAAATATCGCTTATTTCGCTCCCCGACTACGCTTAAAAATTCGCAATTTTAATAAGCTTAAAATATTCCTTTCCCTCTTTAATCGAAATTTCATATAATTCTTAGTAGTTAGTTTAGGAAGTGTTTAAGCTAATAAAAAAAATGAAAAAAAAGTCACAAGGTGATGTTACCCCTTAAGGATAACTTAACTAAGTTACGAGTCCTCATGTTAAATAATAGAACAAAGTTCACGCTCGAAAGAATGACCGTAAAAGATCCTCAAAGAACAAATAACCCAGACAATGCACCAGAAACTACTACTGCTATTACTTCGAATCAACTACCTGAAGCGCCTAAGCGAAGATGTAGGCCGCCAGGTCCGACTACAAAGAAAGCCTCACCTAGACTATACCATAGCGTCGTTGGGAAAAGAATACGGTCAAAGCAGTCCGTAAATTCACTTAGAGATACTGGTGGTATCCAGCAAAAAAGAGTAACTAAAACCACCACAGCTAAACCTGAATTAGTGTACAAGGTTACTTTAGCAAGTCAAGCTATAAAAGCAGCCATAACTACTAACAAGGCAAAAAATTAAGCAAGACCAGGCACACTAAGCGGTAACAGCAATGATCAATCAAGTATGAGCGAGATAAGCATCAGTCAATCAAAAAAGAAAATACACACTAAGAGAGTAATATCAACTACTGTATTTGATAAAATCATAAAATTCAACCACCTGGGAGAAAAGGCCTTAGGTTTAAATAAAAACACAACTTTGATTATTGTAGCTACGTTTCGTCAGTCTCTTTTTACTGACCTATTTAGGCTAAACAATAATTGAATGATGTAATTAAAATCAAAGGCCTTTTCTCCCAGGTGGTTGAATTTTATAATTTTCACTATTTATACAAAGATATTGAGAAGAAGCCATATAGTCCGCAGTACAGAACCCTTTTTAAAAAATGATTACCACATACTTAGAACTTTGTAAGCGGCTTCATTTTGTCGAGTCTACCAAACTTTTCATCTACGAAAACTCTCGAAACCGCTGCGTTTTTTAATAATTAATTATTAAACATGTCGATTTGACGATGTATTGTTATGCAATGACCACATACTTTTTTTTACATGGAACTAAAAGATATTTTTATAACAAAAATCAAATAATGTATGGCCGACAAAAATAATTCTGCGTTAGATGAGTCTACCATTTGAATTATGTCGATAGGACAAGGTTATGTTATGCGATGACCACATAGCCAATTTTTATAGGATTACTTGATAATTAATTATGAAACCATAAGATCATAATGTCCGACAAATTTTCTGCAGATTTTTTTCAGTCCGACAATCGGAACATGTCATTGTTACGTGGTATGGTTTTGTGATTACCACATGTCCAATCTGGGATTTTTTCTGTTTTAAATAAAATGTAGAGTACACTAGAATATGCGGCCGACAAAATTGCTACCGAAATCTAATGGAAATCACAAGAAAATTAATTGAAAATAAGTAGTAGTACCCTGTAGAACTCAACTGTCTAAGGACAATTATTTTATATCTAAATTATTCTGAATAAGACATAAATATATTAAATTTGAAAAACTTATTTAACAAAAATTTATAAATAGCAATAAAAATAAATAACTTATATATGAGAAAAATGAGCAAAACTTTTAATTTTATGAATAAATCAAAAATGAATTTTTTTCTTAAAGCATGTTGTTAATTAATGTTTTATTTAATATCATTAACACTATTAAATTTTATATAATATTATTACTTTTAAATTATTATCATTTCTTATTTCTTTTACTGTATTCGTTTGCTAAAATTCATTTACTAAATTGCAGTATGTCTTTTACAATATTATAATTTGAGATTTTCAAGCATTCCCACATTATATTAACAATGTGTCAAAAAAAAACTTAATTTTTTTATAAATTCCTTTAAAAATTATGTATTTAAAAGTTTAATTATTAAATACTTAAATATGAACAATGAATTAATATTTCTAATAATAATAACGATTCTTTAATTGATAAGTAAACACTAAAATCTAAGTTTCATATAAAGAAATATTTTAGTGGTATGTATAGAATTATTTATCAGTCTAATACCTAGTAGAAATTAAAACGATCTTTTTACCATTTTATGCCTATTGCTTTGAAATGAAGAGTTGAAAATAGGAATTTTTATGGCTATTTCTTTAACCAATATAAAATGTTTTTCTACCTATGTAATGCTGATAAAATAATAACATTTTAAGCTCATTTTCGAGGATTAAAATGTGATCTTAGAAAAATATTCATAATTAAATCTTTATAAAGAAAGAATTCATGCTGTATATTTTAGCGATAAAATGTTAAATTATAAAAAATGGAAAAATATCGATTTAATAGACAATTAAAAAAAATGATTTCAAATTAACATGAATTATTTTTAACACTGCAAATTTACTTTTTTACAAAGAATGAAATTTTTAGAAATTTCATTTTTTATTTTAACCTATTGAGTCCGAGACCCCTTTCCCATTTAAAAAGTAAATATTTTTTCATATGTTTGACTTATTTTGAGTTCCTCTAGGTGCGCTTCGGTAGTTTAAGAAACCTAAAGCATCCATAAGCCCATTTTCTGTAATGTGTCGTATACGACACATAAGGGATTAACGATTTATTTTGTTAAGAATTTTATTATCTATAACGAATAATAAATAGTTAATAACAAATAATTAATTTCATGTCATTGTCTACGCATGTACCACGTACAACACATACCTACTCTCTAAATGCCCCATTAAGGGGACCAGGTACTATTAAAACTTGAAAAATTTGAATATGAATAATTAAAAATTTATTGCTTTTATCCAAAAGGAAAAAATTTTTTGAAAAAATATTTATTTTTCAGAAGACTTTTTATTTCTGAAACTTTTATCTATCTTAAAAATTCAACTGATGGTCTCCGTTCACATTCTGGTACTAAAAACAGATTGGTCGCAAAATTTTTTCATGAATTTTCATCGGATCTTTATGAAATTTGGTGGAGATTTTTAAAATTATATTAGAATTAATGAGCATAGCAAATTATAAATACATATATGCTAATTTGTGTATTAACTTATTATTTATAAAAATAAATAAAGAAATAGAAAATTTTTTTATTATTTGAATTTTTTAGGAATGTCTCTCGCTCATGTGGATTCTAAGATGATTTTGGAAATCTCCACCAAATTTCATCAAGATCAGATGAAAACTCTTAAAAAAACCTTGCGACCAATCTGTTTTTAGTACCAGAATGTTAACGGGGACCATAAGTTGAATTTTTAAAATAGATAAAAGTTTCAGAAATAAAAAGTCTTCTGAAACATAAGTATTTTTTCAAAAAATTTATTCCTTTGGATGAAAGTGTGGGGACATCCACTTATCTATGTATGCGTGCGGCGCTGCAAGCGCACCAACACACATGTAAGTGTGTACATGAGAACGCCTCTGCGCAGGCTCAAATTAGTCGAGGAAGAAGCAGCTCAGCGACTGCTCCTCTATACTTCAGTCTTGTTCCACGAGTCATTGCGCTTAGTCGTACTGGCTCATTTAATAAAGGTCCAATTAATTATATTTTGTGACTTGTCTTTTTACAGTCCTCTCTCCTGCCTTCAACATCATATACATATATATTGTGGGCTGGTTCCCACACACTGGTGACCTCGACTGGCAAGGCATAGCGACGACCAAGTGGCCATTATACCATCAACGCAAAGTGGACTAGGGGGACGCCTCGAAGCTGCCATTTTGTGACTTTCTGTGCTGGCCAAGCACTCATCTTGCCGCTGTCTTGCTGCCACACGCACCAGGAGAGACTTTTTTTGGACCTTTCTGTTTGTGGAGCAACGCGCCCGTACTTCAGACCTCTGCAGCTTCCACAAGGGACGTTTTCTTTGCGGCTTGCCTCAGCGTCCCTTCAAAGAGCAACGCAGTCTTCTAATAAGGTAGCGAGAGTGTTATAACAAACACTCTCATTTTCTTTCTTTTATACACGCACCAAGTGCGAAGTTCTTGTAAAAAAAAATTTTTTTTGTTTTACATTGATTCAGGCCACGTGGCGCCACATTTTATTCAACGCGCACTTTAGCAAAAAGTAAAGTTTCTCACGGCAGTGCATGTTGTGGCCGTTTAAAAAGTTAAGTTCGCGAGTGAGTTTAATAATTTCCAAAAAAGTAAAAAGTACGCCGCTGACATACGTGCAGGCTATGCACAATTTTGTCTGGCGTTGATAAACTCTTCACGAATAATCTTAACCTATAAATCGAGAACGCAAAATTTCATGCCTTAAGACACGCAACATAATTATGTTTGCATTTTGTCTGGTGTGCTAAACACGCGACCGGAAGTCACGCAATTTTGCCTACCCCACAAGTTACGGCTAGTTTCGAGTGAGGCAAATGCGTGCATAAAACAAAGAGTCTTTTATCGTCGCGAAATAATTAAACTCTTTAAAATCAGCTATCTCACGGTCAACAACAAATCAAGATTTATAATTTTAAGTGCGGAGTGCGAGGAGTCGAGCCTTCATAAAATTGAATTTGCCTTATTTCTGTAACGTTTATATATAAAATCGAAATTTTTTGTCATACAGTTAAGGCATCGACTTCAGACAATTAGAAAATTAAATTTCGCGAAGTCTCTGGAGTTTTTCTTTTAACTTATCGTTTTGCGAATAAACTTAGTGCAATATACATTAGCTAGTCATTCATGTTCGTATCGTAACTATTTATTATTTATTTTATCATACAGATATTTATTATTTTTTCTTTGTTTGTGCCTTCGTCCTTATACCACATTTTATACTTTTTATATATATATATATATATATATATATATATATATATATACATAAATTTTAATTGTGAGCACTTGTGGGCCTCTCGCTCTAAATACACAGCACAGTGGTGCTGCATTACATTTTATTTTACATTGCTGTGAGAAAATCTCACTCATATTCGAGGCGCCGGCACTGCCTGAGAAAGCTCTTTCGCCGATCTCATTGGGATCTTTCTCGAAGACTTTCAATAGCACTGCGGGTGCCAAGAATTTTTCCCTTTTTCTTTTATTCAAGCAAACGCGGGAGACTTATATTATACTTTATATTTTTTATTTCTTCAAGCATAATTGTAGCAAAGCTACTTTCGCAGAGAGAGTTTTCTCGGACGGCTTCCGATATAAAATAAGAAAGGGCGGTTTTCCCTCTTCTGCGATCTCTCGTCTGCAAAATGCCTGCAAATGTGATCCACTCACCTCCAAAAAGCGTGAAACTCGGCAACACACAAAACTTGCAAAATACGCAAGATACGTTACGCGCGCAACAAAATAGCTTTCCTTCAGAGAGCATGTACTCGGGTGATGGGGGCGTCCTAGGAGCTTCGGAGAACGCGATGGAGCCAACCATCTCTGGCAGCCCACCCACCGGGCTGGACATAAATTTAGCTACGTCGAGCATAAATAAAATTCAAAAATACGGTGAAAGACCCTTTTTGGCTTATAAGCAAAGAATCGCGCATAAATTTGACCAAAATAGACTCCTCCCTTTAAATACACAAAATGAAAAAACGGTTCCGAGAGAGACCTACGAAAGGATGGAAAAAACCCTAAATAATAAAATTAAGCAATTACATAATTCACACAAAGAGCAAATCTCGGAATTAACAAAGCAAATAGACTCATTGAAATCTCTTGTTTTAAATCAAACCGGAAAAGAAAATCCGTTAGAGTCACAAAATTTAAATTCTAGATTTTTCGATAATAATCAAGACGATTTTAACCTTCCTTCGGCCTCTACTGCAACACATAAACAAACATTACACTCTCACTCTACAGAACAAAGCTTAACCTTCAGACCAACCTCAAACATTCAAAACACTCAAGCAACTCAACCAACAACAACAAACAATAAAATACTTCCAAACTTTATATATCCTTCAAATTTTTCCGTTACACAGCAAAACTCAATACCTAACACCTCTAATCCGCAAACAACAACAAACACACACAATAGAACAAACATACACTACACAAACACACCTAACCACAACATTCAACCTTCAATACCGTTAAACGTTAACCTTAAACCGATTAAATTGCCCTTCTGGCAACATGATCCCATAACGTGGTTTGAAATGTTCGAATATCAGCTCGCCTTACAGAATATTACGGATGATAATATTAAATTTTTAAATGTAATGCCTAATCTTAATAGTAATATAGTAAATGAAATATCTAACAGCATTAAATTATTAAGGCCGAACTATCGCTATGTTGGGATTAAAGATATTTTAGTAAAGAAATATACTCAATCGCAAAACACTAAATTACAAAAACTGTTTCGGGGCTGTCAAATAGGTACGAGAAAACCGTCGGAATACTTAAATAAATTAATTAATTTAGGGGGAGAGCAAATGTCGCGCGCTTCCATCCTCAAAGCATGGAAAGCCAACTTACCATGCAATATTCGTCCATTCTTAAGAGAAGAAATAACGACGGAAAATGAAATGGCGTTGGTCGAGCTCGCGGATCAAATTCACGCCGATCTATACGAAAATCATAATAAAATCAACAAAATTAAACAAAGTGAATCACATATATTAACGGAAAGGATGACTAAAGTCGACGCATTGGTCAATCAACGCAGTGCAGATGAAAGACGCCCGCGTGAAAGAACATCGTTTGAGCGCAATAAATCTAGAGGACGTGCGCGTAGTCAAAGTAGAGACGGTAAAAAGTATTGTTTTTATCATAGTAAATACGGCAAAAATGCTTATAAATGCTCGAAGCCATGTGATTGGGTGAATTACTCTAAAAAAGCAGACCAACTGAACGTAAAACATAAAGATAAAAATAGCTCGGAAGGCAATAAGAGAAACTCCGGAGAGTCGGTAAACTAGAAACTCGGCGCGTCATGGAGACCAGCGTGGCCGGGATTAAATCTGTGCGTCTCCACGTAAAAGACAGAACTACCAACGAGGTGTTCTTGATTGACTCGGGCGCGGAAATTTCCGTAATCCCTAGACCAAAGAAATATATCAGTAAAAAACGCACATACATTTATACGCAGCCAACGACACTAAAATAGACACATATGGCACGTTAAATAAAAAACTTGATTTTGGGTTCACTCAGGAGCTAATATGGCCTTTCATAATTGCTGACGTCCCTTACCCTATACTGGGGGGAGACGCTTTAAATCATTTTCATCTTTTACATGATTTAAACAAAAAAATATTATTTAATGCCAATACAAATGAAATAATAAATGGTTTTAACAAGACCGTTCCTGATCTACAAATTTCTCTGATTGACCCCAGAGTCAAGTACTCACACATTTTAAACAAGTTTCCCGCGGTGATAGGCATCGATGGGCCAAAATCTCTTAAAAAGAGAGGCATTTTTCATTACATTAAAACCACAGGCCCTCCTTGTGCACAGAAACCGCGACGCTTGCACCCTGAAAAATTAAAAATAGCCAAATCGGCATTCGAAGAGTGGTGTAAGTCAGGCGTGTGCAGACCCTCGAAAAGTCCTTAGGCCACGCCCATACATATCGTACCGAAAAAAAATGGGGAATGGAGAGTTTGCGGAGACTATCGGAAGTTAAATGAGGTAACGGTACCGGATAGATACCCCATACCGAATTTGCATGACTTCGCGAGCAACCTACACGGTAAAACAATTTTTTCCGCCCTAGATCTGGAGAGCGCATTCTTACAGATTCCTATCTTTCCAGATGATATCCCCAAAACGGCAGTAATTACGCTATTCGGTCTATACGAATTTCTCGTCATGACCTTCAGTTGTAGAAACGCGCCGCAGACGTTTCAAAGATACGTCAATTTAGCACTGGGGGACTTAGACTTCATTTTTGCCTACATCGACGACATCCTAGTGGCGTCCGCCTCACCCGAGGAACATGAAAAGCACTTAAACATAGTGCTCGAAAGATTACAGAACTTCCACTTGCATTTAAACCTTAAAAAATGTACATTTGGCGCAGAGCGTTTAGTTTTCCTCGGTCATACAATAGACAAAGAAGGCCTTAAGCCTGACCCAAAATTAGTCGATGCGATAAAAAATTATCCTCAACCGCGAATAGTAGACGGACTGCGCAGGTTTCTCGGCTTAATCAATTTTTACAGAAGAGCGATTCCTCACGCAGCAGAAACGCAGCGCCATCTGCACGCGCTCATAAAAACCAACAAGAAGAAAGATAAAACACCCGTCATTTGGACCCCGCACGCGTTAGAAGCTTTTGAAAAAACAAAAAAAGACATAATCAATATAACTGCATTAGCTTATCCGTGCCCCAACGCAGAAATACGCGTAACTACGGATGCCTCGGACTTCGCCATGGGTGCTTCTTTGGAGCAATTTGTAGACGGCAGTTGGCAGATGTTGGCATTCTTCTCGAAAAAGTTCAACCCCGCGCAATCGAGATACAGTGCATATGATCGCCAATTGATGGCAATTTTCGAGGCCTTAAAACACTTTAATTATTTTTTGGAGGGACGTAACTTTAAAATCTTTACGGATCACAAACCATTAATTTATGCGCTCGCGCAAAAAATAGACACATGCACACCATTGCGCGCACGCAAACTATCGTTCATATCGCAATTAAACACGGAAATTTGTTACTTGCGGGGTGAAGACAATGTGGTTGCGGACTCGCTTTCGCGCGTTGATTCCTCCATTGCGCCGGCCTCTTTTGACTGGAACAATGAGATATCAACGGGCGAACCCTTTGTAAAAAAGACCCTTGCAAGCATAACAACGTTCAACTTTCCAACATTCTTCACGCTCGAAGAGATTTCTCAAGAACAGGAATGCGATAACGAACTAAAAAACATAACATCGGATCCAAATCACCCTCTTAAATTAACAAAACTACGCTGGAGACCGAAACAGACGGCTATATATTGCAATTTCGCCGCGCAAACCTTTAGGCCATTCATACCCAGGTCGCTTAGACGCGAAATCTTTAAACTCTTTCACATAAATAACGCGCACCCTTCAGGCCGTGTAACCGACAGACTTATTAGACAGCACTACGTGTGGCCTAATATGGCGAAGGAAGTAAAAGAGCAATGCAAAAATTGTATAGACTGCCAACGAGCAAAAGAACTGGACGCAAGATTCGCACACGTGCATATTGATATTGTAGGTTTCTTGCCCTCGAGCGAAGGCTACAAGTATCTGCTTACGATGATTGATAGATTCTCGCGCTGGCCAGAGGCGGTACCTCTTTACGACATAACAGCACCAACGGTTGCACGCGCATTTTTTGACACGTGGGTATCGCGATTCGGTGCATCCGTAACAATCACTACGGATCAAGGGCGGCAATTTGAATCCCAGCTATTCACCTCGCTTTTAGAGTTGATAGGCTGCAATCGAACACGTATGACTGCTTACCATCCGCAAGCAAATGCGATGATCGAGAGATGGCATAGGCAACTCAAAGCTGCATTAATGTGTCTTGCGCAGACTCACGAGGGGACCAAAGTTTTTTCAAGTGTATTATTAGGCTTACGTACTAGGCTACGCCTAGATACGAATGCGAGTCCGGCTGAGTTTGTGTACGGCACAAAATTAACAATACCGGGTGATATCCTTCAGTTTCGCGATACATGCAGCTCCCAAGACAACAGCTTTTTATCGGAATTTCAAGATTACATCGCACAAATGAAACCTGTCCCGGTAACTCATAAAAATTCCGCCAAGCCCTTCATCTTCAAAGATCTAAAAACTTGCACACACGTGTTCGAGAGAGTAAGAGCCGTAAAGCCACCACTGACACAACCATACACCGGGCCCTATAAGGTCATATCGCGACACCAAGACGGGCGCACATTTACACTTGACAAACACGGCAAACACGTCGTAGTAAACGTAGAACGCTTAAAACCAGCCTACTTTTTAGCCGAGGAATTCAATGATTTAGACGTGAACTCAAACGTCAACGATAATGCATATGAAAGATCTCTGTAAAACTTTTTTTTTCCGAATTTTAATACACCAACAAGCGCCACAGTGCGCAAACTTGTTGCCGACACAGGGAACAGAGCGTCGCAATCCTCACCCTCTGATGTGACAAAAAAATAACGTGCAGAATGATAACTGGGAATCAAATAACATCTTGACACAGCGATCTGTCAATGAAGACCGCGATGCCCACACGGAGGATACAGCCTTGCGACCCCTTTTCTCGCAGAACAATGACACCGCACCTAGTGCAATCGAGCAAAATGGCCAAGACCCTTCGCGGATCGGTGAAACAAATTCCGTTGCCGAGCCCCATGCTATTACACACGAGGTTCTTATACATAGAAATAATGACAAGGACGAGTTGTCGCCGGGGGGGGGGATGGTCGCACCATGGGCGATAACACTTAAGCGATTAGCAATAGATTAACCAGCGAGAACGCATTTCCCGGCGCACCGGAATGCGAAGAAACTCCAGAGATCCCCACCTCTAATCAAGACAACACGTCTTCCTCTGACATTCCTTCACATCCTACTCCCACCGTACCCAAAAAGAAAAAATTCATTCCTAATATCCTAAAGAGAAAAAACATCAACTCTCTCGCAACGGAGAGTGCCTCGCACTCAATTCCTAAATTGTACAAAAAACGTAAGCTAGATACTGCTAGAGAACTGGAGGAAATTAAAACCCTCCTTACAAAATATATAAACACAACTAATCCAAATTCTCTCTCGTTTGTTCTCTAGCTCCTGTCGCTCCAGCTTGCTTGTAGGCATGGCCTCCTCCAGCAGTTGGGTCAAAACGCAGGACATCTCCGCAGAGATCCTCCGCCTGCATGAGAGTCTTCTGGACGCCATTGTGGCAACTCCAGAGAGCTCTCCTACGAGACACCATCTTCGCATGGTGGAGATCACTCTCTCGGAGTTTAAGGAAGATTACATGCGACGCACCACCGAGACCATGAACGCGGCCGTTCGTGCTTCCCAACGCACTTACCCGCGTACTCCACCCACCTACGACCGTCGTCTTCCTACGCTGTTCGTCGGCAACCAGCATATGCGCACCTTACTAGTTTATAATATGCACAGGGTTTCAAAGAGGGTTTTAGGCGACATGCTGCTTGCACGCGGACAGAGCGGATTTTACATCGATGCGGTCTACGTCAAAGGTTCGCGGTGCAGTGCGCGGGTGACTTGCGATAACCTCGCGTCATCAACTAAAATGCAGTGCGACGCTATTCTAAATAAGTTGTATTTTGAAAGCGAGTGGGGGGGCGAGGCGCGCAGGAGATATGTCAAGGTATCTCCATTTACGGATTATAATGTGACCACCGGCGTAGAACCGGTGGCAAAGAGCTCTTTAGAACCAACTCCTGCGTGCCTCGCGGCCTTTCGACTCGATCCTGTAGTAGTATGCATTTTAAAACACTTGGACAATGATTCCAAGCTAGCATTTATCACTGCATTTGAAGGATGGCGCGTGATCAAGTATAAAATAGGCCACCTGCATCTTGATTCGGGTAACGGGCGATACCAGACGGCAAATGGGCGGCAAAGGATGCTGGAAGATGCGCACCTTACGGGCGTTGACTTGCGTGGCGTCGTGGTGACGCCTACGATACTGGAAGGGCTGTCTCGATTCTCCATAGAAAGGTTAGTTATAGGAAAAACCACCGGGTTTTTCGAGAATTGAGTCAGCCTAGAAGGCGTCGTGCATCTTGCCGTCCATGACAACCCAACGGTTCGTCTCGCTTGGATGGGGAGGCGTGAGGAGGATAACCCCGACGAGCGCACTCTCATTCCATGGCTCAACCACCAGGCTGCTAGCACGCTCTCTTCTTTGCGGCTAGTATCGTGTCCTCAATTACGGATAGAGTTCTTAATCGAATTTCTAAAAGAAAATTTTAAAATTTCAGAGCTCAGCCTGGTGGATTGCACCAACATCGACGCAACGTTGCAGATGTGGTCTCTCCCTGAGAGGGTCTTCAAGGAGCCTAACTCCTTGAGGGCCTTCTACATGGAATATAACACCACAACCACCGAACCTCTGGAATTTATTCATCGACCAGACCTCCACATTCATCCTTTTTTGATGGAGTTGAGCCTCAAAGGCAGTAGATTCACAGAGCAGAGCTTGCAGGATTTCTTAAACCATGCCCCAGAGCTTCATGTGGTTGATTACACGGGCTTGGACATTCCCCAACGGAGATTAAACTTCTCGGGTCTCCAACATCTGACCACATTAAAACTGCCTTACCATCAGGGCATTGAGGACACCCAGGAGTCATTATGTATTCTCCAAGTTCGTGACGTCACCATTACCAACACCTTGGGAAAGAACAACAAACGAAATCGAGCGTTTAGCCCACGCTTCATTATGGACGTCATCTCCGGAGTGCCCTCATTCAACTTCGTTGCGTTCGGGTGCAAGATCCGCATGCGTGACACGATGCGGCGACAGCTCATCACGCTTGGCGCTTATGTCACACAGAAAAACCCCGTAACATCTGGGTCCTCATATTATGAGCGCTTCGAAGTCTGGATCTATAACTAGATCCATCGTGGTCCAAGCCCGCGTATACCTTACTAACACCTTTTGTAATTGCGCATGGTTCATTCCTTTTTTTGTAAACTTCACTTCATTTTTATATATATATATCCTTTTGGATAAATTTTTTACCTTTATTTAGAGTCAATTTTTGTAACACGTAAACTCATGCATGCAATTTTCTTAAACAGTCAGGTGCACTGCGCAAACTTTTGAATTAATAAGCATATACTTCATAGGCATTCCACATTTCTTTTTTGTACACTCAACATTTTCTTCCTTTTTATTACTGATGCAAATCAAACAACATAGCAAGTAACAATTTTGACAATCAAAAACCTTGATGCATCAAATTATTCTAACAAAAAACTATAACGAGTTGTACTTATCGTATTGCATCCATGGTGCATTTGACTGTAGTAACTAATGCGCAAAAACCTCGCAATCTTGTAGCCTTCTTTGTAATATTTCACAGTAAATAGAAAGTCTGTACATAACAGCGCTCACACCTTAAAATAAATGCAATTAAGTAAAATACGTTCCGTACGTAATATTGTGTGTGTAGCGCGATTTAATAGAAAATTACATTTTCACTACGCTCTGTTTTCAAAGCGAACAAATCATCTATAATGTTAATTGCACTCTAAGTGCATAAAAAATCTATTTACACTGCGAATATAATAATAGCGATAATAGCTGATTGACTTGATAGTGTCTACTGTGATAAAGCATTTCCATGCATAAATCTAGCTAAGTAACCTTAACAGTTTCCACTGTGATAAAGTAATTTTTCCTCTGCGAATCCCTATTGGGACAAAAATGTATTTCTTCACAAGAACTATATGCAACGTTCAATATTTTTTTTAATAAATTGCATTAAATGTACTCCAAGCTGTGATATAACTGCGATACTTGTAATTTTAAATTTCAAACTGTAATATAACTGCGATATTTGTAATTTTAAATTTCAAACTGTGATATAACTGCGATATTTACAATATTACTGCGATTATTTAATAAAAATTGTTAATGCGAAATTTTCAGCGCCATCTTTAATTTAATGGTTATTATGTACAATTGTATTATTCTTACTCTGTGATATAGTGCATTTCCCGCACTAAAAAATACTAATAAAGTTTACCCTTAGCAATAATTAATTGTTGGGGGGGGGGGAGTGATGTGGGGACATCCACTTATCTATGTATGCGTGCGGCGCTGCAAGCGCACCAACACACATGTAAGTGTGTTTTTGAGAACGCCTCTGCGCAGGCTCAAATTAGTCGAGGAAGAAGCAGCTCAGCGACTGCTTCTCTGTACTTCAGTCTTGTTCCACGAGTCATTGCGCTTAGTCGTACTGGCTCATTTAATAAAGGTCCAATTAATTATATTTTGTGACTTGTCTTTTTACAGTCCTCTCTCCTGCCTTCAACATCATATACATATATATTGTGGGCTGGTTCCCACAAAAGCAATAAATTTTTAATGATTCATATTTGAATTTTTCGAGTTTTAATAGTACCTGGTCCCCTTAATCAGATAATTATATTAAAAAATAAGAGGCATGTTTTATTAATGGTATTTTGATTCTTCTATGAAAATCTTTTATTAAGATGACACAAAAATGACGTATAATTTTTGACGTTATGAAAATAATAACCATAGCTGCAAAATTAGATTATTCTAAGAATTTAATTTTTTTTCATTTTCGTACTTATAAAAATATCAGTAAAAATTGAAAAAAAAAATTAATTTCAAAAATTAAAAAATGTGAATGTATTTTTCTATGTCTATACTTGATCATAGTAACTAGTTTCATTTGTGCAAAATATAAATTTAAATTTTATTAGATAATTCTGAACTACGTTTTATATGACACATACATAGGTGACGGGCTAATTATAAATCTTTTTTTGTCGGTCTGACGTAAAGATACAATATTTTTGTCGGTCATTGCCCTTTTAATACATAAAATAATATTATGTGACACGTCATACCCTTGTCCGACATATGGTAATCACAAAACCATACCTCGTAACAATGACATGTTCCGATTGTCGGACTGAAAAAAATCTGCAGAAAATTTGTCGGACATTATGATCTTATGGTTTCATAATTAATTATCAAGCAATCCCATAAAAATTGGCTATGTGGTCATCGCATAACATAACCCCGTCCTATCGACATAATTCAAATGGTAGACTCATCTAACGCAGAATTATTTTTGTCAGCCATACATTATTTGATTTTTGTTATAAAAATATCTTTTAGTTCCATGTAAAAAAAAGTATGTGGTCATTGCATAACAATACATCGTCGAATCGACATGTTTAATAATTAATTATTAAAAAACGCAGCGGTTTCGAGAGTTTTCGTAGATGAAATGTTTGGTAGACTTGACAAAATGAAGCCGCTTACAAAGTTCTAAGTATGTGGTTATCATTTTTTAAAAAGGGTTCTGTACTGCGGACTAATATTTTGATACTGCATTTGACGCTGATACTGAAAGTGACACAGGAAACACTCCACAGCGGGATACACAACATACAACACCAGTTTGCACACTGCTACTGGATACACACCATTTGAGTTAGTATATGGAAGACTTGCCCGGTTTCTCTACATACAATCAGTATATGAAGGTAATGGTCAGAAAGAAACAAATAACCAAAAAAAAGGAATACTATGGCATAAAGGTTCAGGCATTTAAACCAGAGATTGGTAGCTACATGCATATAAAGGATGAATGCTGAACAGCCGCATTTGACAAGTATTATTTAACTCGACTGAAGGTGATAAATGTTCTAGCTAAAAATGATATTTTGTTAGAAACTTCTAATGGCGACACAATACTAAAACATACTGATAAATTGAAACCAGCGTTCATCCGAGAATAATTCATATTCTTAATTATTACAGGAAAAATGTTTTGGACAACTATGGTTATATTAATACGTTTGCAGCTGCTGGCACCTGAATACCTATCATATAGAAACACGTAAATAGATCCTAATCTAGGCATCTACTACGAAAAAAAGACGCCTTGAGGCTAAAACGCGCTAAATGGAAGTTATTCAAAAAATGTGTTTATGCTATCAATCCACAAATAATCACCCTCAAGCAGAAGATATTGCAGACTCTGCAACATCAATTGCTAGCATGTTTATCTTGACTAACATCGAGGGATAATGAGTACCATTAGGCTTTATCAGAAGCCGTAGTAGCAGCATATTTGGATTAGAAACTCACGATGTAGTCGATGATATAAACCAGGAATTAGACAAACTACTCCAAGACAATAAGGAAATAATCCAGTCAACCAAAAAGCGTGCTCATCTGATCAGTAGTACCATCACCAAAATGCAGGACGTTGCTACCAATCACGCTAAAACCTTAGAATCTTAGAAACAGCAATGAATATTGTGGTCAAGGAACAGATAAAGGAACCCTATTTATGATGCTTAACAGCTCAAATTAGACAAATGGAAATCACACTAGACCAGAATATTGTTATTGTAAAGGATTTACTAAACATCGATATCGTGAAAGATTTACATCACAAATAATTACGTGGATGACCAACAATATAAGGGAGCATGCACCAAATTGTGATTTTCCCATGACCTCCGAGTACATTAGACTCGAAAAATAGCAAAAACATCTAAAAAGACACCATTTATGAGGAGAAAAGACTATTAGTAATATCATACTTTCCCATAGTTGAAAGAGAACCACACTCCATGTATCTACTACTTACGATACAGAGCTGGAAGGCCCAACATTCGGGATACGCTCAAATCAAACCAACGCACTCCTTCATTGCATTGAATGAAAAGAATAAATATTACCTGAAATTTGATCATAACTACCTTCATGAGTGTACAGAACAACCGTACGGTCTTACGTGCGAAGTTTAAGGACCATTATTAGACACGTTGACACCAGGTGACTGCGAACTTACGATGCTTACCCAACCCAACAAGAACAATTTTCAACGCTGCAACGTAATATACGTGACAAATCCATCGTCCCAACAGAGTTACCATTATACCATTATATGTAAATAATATATCCCCGATAATTGCATAGGAAGAACTATTCAAGTCACTTTTGTAGGCATGAGTACCAAAATCAGTAGTGAAAAATACACTTATCAACCGCAACTACAGTTGAAGATTGCAGATCTACTGCTAATATTTTATGCTCAGAACAGTATCCAATAATATACCTCACCAGAAATACTACAACCCGATCAGAATAATAAATGGAATGAAAAAATCCTGATGCACATATCGGATCGACTCAAAGACATAGTCTAACATAAAATCGAATATTACTACATCAAAAGCTCCTTATACCAAAGTTATGGACTAGGAATCATACCGTGTATAGGACTGACTGCCGTTACTAGATAGCTATTTATTTAATTCAAGAACTCGGTACGCGCATATCAACCTGTCAAGAACGTACATTGTCATCATAAACTCATCATAAACTCATCATAAGCTCATCATAAACCAAAACCGATTGACAAGAACACAGACAAAACTGACCAATCTATAAATCTCTTTACTCCTCCCACTAACCATATATATATATATATATATATATATATATATATATATATATACAGAAATTTTTTTAGAATTTCTTATAGAATTATCTGAAAAAAATTATCTCATTTCTCTACATCTTTTCGAATCTTATTCATTATAAAAGAGACCTGCCCTTTATGAAAAAATCTGCAAGTAAACCTATAGAAAATTCTGCAGAATAATCTATAGAAGAATAATCTATAGAATATAGTACAAAGTTTTATGTACATCGAAAGAAATTTTCACTTTAGAGACTACAATTCTGAATGAAAAAAACCTCTATGGATTTGATGAAATTGACTCTAGCTTTAAATAATTACACATTAAAACTTGAGATACTTCAATTCAAAAACTATCGGAATGACAGAGCTCAAAAGTTCACTTGAACATATTTGAATTGGCTGCATTCGATACTGGGCACCAACAGACTCTGCGTTGGGCTTGCCAAACTCCCAAATTCAAATTGCTGTTTTTCAAATTTAATTAATTTCATTTAATTCTAAACCCTGCTTTCCGTATTTCTAGGTTTGTATTAAGTAGGATTATAATAATAATAATAATAATAATAATTCTGTATAATAATTCTTAGAAATTTTATTTTTTAAATAAATATATGAAAATATTAATTAATGTGTAAGGGGATGTAAAACGGACACTACACCTGTACTCATAAAGTTGGCCCATCTTTTCATTTTATTGCATAATTTTGAGAAAAACAAATGCTTTAGCTTATAGTATCTACCATGACGATTATTCAGTTAAATTTTCGAATAAATTCATTCATTGGTTTTCCAGAATTTTGGGTTCTAATATTATATATTAATACTTTTAGATTTTGAACTACTATATATATTAATTTAATTATATGCGGAGTCGCTGAAATATTAAGAATTTTACTGAATATTACACAGCGAACTCAGATTGTGCTAGCTAGAATATTATTGATGAGCGACAAGACCTTACTTATTATACCTGTCGCTTGCTGCACTCACTGCGTCTCTTTTTCTCTTACCTGATCGAGAGACACGTGTCGGTAGCGCAGTTTTCCTTCGTGATGCAGGTTTAATATAATTTATTGAATAAAAAGAAATAGATATAATAAAATTAATAATAACGATAATTTGATAAGTTAAAGTTAGCGTAAACGAGAAAAAGTTATTTAAATTGTACAATCTATGTATTAGAAAACGATATTGAATAGGGGGGGACTCGACGGGAGCTAATGCTTTACTGAGCAAAGACAAACTTTTAATACTAAAGTTTTTTCGAGGAAAGAAACTTTAGTTGACAAAATGTTTAAATTACTTACGAATACGCGTAGAAGCTTCTATTAAAATACATACGTCGAATATCCTTTAGCGTTGGCCAACGCAGCGCGAATCAAAGTAACCTGGTCGCTATAACTTGCTGACAGCAGCTAAGTCGATCGACCACGAGTACCAGTTAATGATGTTGCCCGGGAAAACAGCCGTAGATGCTCGGTTGTCCAAGGCAGAAGATGTCTTTTTTCAAAAGCACAAGAACTATGTTGTGAGTCTACACCAACACACTATAGCGAACTCCAAGGAAAAGTCGAAAGAGTAAAACTCTTAAGATGCGTGCTCTAAGACTGCCAGAAAATGTCTGCCTTTCACAAATCAGGAATACATATTCAAACGTGTGTGCTGATGAACCGCCGGAAATATTCTGTCGCTCCTCGTGGCTTTCTTGCTCGTCACGTTACGTGCTTCTTTACGTAACTTAGACGAGGTATATGACTGATCGCGTGTCATTTTATTAACCGACTTCAAAAAGGAAGAGGTTCTCAATTCGACTAATTTTTTTTTTTTTTTTTTTTTATGTTTGTTACCTCATAACTCCGTCATTTCTTAACCGATTCGAAAAAACTTTTTCTTATCTGATAGAGAATGTCTGCAGGAAGGTCCCATACGTGTCTTATAATTATTGGGCCAATATTCGGTTTGTATGACCCAATTATCAAATTAAGAAAAAAACCGGGTGTTTTGTTTTCTCATTTACCTCCCTTATACTTCGCCTTCTCTCTCTCTCTCTCTCTCTCTCTCTCTCTCTCCCTCCCCCCTTACCTGAGCTTGAATATGTATACATGCACACATAACGACACTGTCCTGTTAAGCCTTCTTTCTTTCCTGCTATACACGGTGGGCCATTTTAATCTATGCACCTGAAAAACTCAGTAAGTTCGCATCCTATCAAAAAATGACCTCTATAAAAGTTGTAGGATACAAAGGGGGTCAAACAATAGTGACCTTGAATTTGACCTTCAAGCTGACCTTTAAGGTCAAATCAAGGTCAACTTGAGTTTTTTAAATGAAAACCCCTATTTTTTACACCGGAATCGGAAAGGGCGGAAAATTTTACGTCCGAATATGCTCTCAGGTCATCTGACCTCGATGACCTCAAAGGTCAGGTGAAGGTCATAAATACGAAATAATTGGGTAGCTGTCAACATTCTTATGTAAGGTGTTGTCGAAAAAATGAAGATCATAATTTGAGTAATTTTTAACGAGAAATTCAGTGTTGACCTTTACTTTTTCAGCAATACCCTACCTAAGATTTTTCATAGCCATCCGATTATTTCGTATTTATGACCTTCATCTGACCTTTGAGGTCATCGAGGTCAGATGACCTGAGAGCATATTCGGACGTAAAATTTCCCGCCCTTTCCGATTCCGGTGTAAAAAATAGGGGTTTCCATTTAAAAAACTCAAGTTGACCTTGATTTGACCTTAAAGGTCAGCTTGAAGGTCAAATTCAAGGTCACTATTGTTTGACCCCCTTTGTATCCTACAACTTTTATAGAGGTCATTTTTTGATAGGATGCGAACTTACTGAGTTTTTCAGGTGCATAGATTAAAATGGCCCACCGTGTATATTGCTTGGTGGTGTACTAATGCATGCGTTATGAATTAATAATGAAAGTTCAATGTAATTAGTGGGTCTACCTATATTTGCGTTTTTAGTAAGGGGATTTACTAGAAAATAGAAAATAAAAATTTTTTAACAAAAACAAACAATTTAAAAAATTTTTAATAAATAAAAACCGACTTTAACCCTTTCAGAACCAATGTACATTACAATGTACATTGACATTTTTTGTTTTTTTTGAAATTGTGCAAAAGTGGCTTCAAATTTTGTAAAAAAAATATGTGTATTAGATTGAAGTGGACTATTTCCGATCTCAAACTGAGGGCCTAAGTTATTATATCTTTGATAGAAACTGAGAAAACTTGAAAAGAAAAAAAAAAAAAAAAATTTTCTTATCGCAAAAATTGCTTAATAAATGAACACTTATCATCGCTAAATGGTTATCAGAACTTTTCATGATGAAATAATAATTCCGTTCTGAAAGGGTTAAAAGTATCGAATAAAAACAAAATTTTTTACAAAAAATAAGATTTTAAAAACATTGCACTAAAAAATGACAAATAAAAAATTTTTAACAAAAAAAAAATCGACTTCAAAAAATGCACTGAAAAGTAACAAATAATTCATTATCTTTAGAAATCATACAAATAATTGGTAAAATACAATTTTAGAAGTTGGCGTCTAATTCTAAATCTGTGGTGCGTAAGCAGAACGACTTAGTCCATTTTTTCAAAAATAACGTTTACATTCATTGTTCAAAAATTACGTTTACATTTATTGTTAAAAAATAACGTTTACATTCATTGAGGAATTTGACGCCGACTTCTAAAATTGTATTTTACCAATTATTTGTATGATTTCTAAAGATAATAAATTATTTGTTACTTTTCAGTGCATTTTTTGAAGTCGGTTTTTTTTTTGTTAAAAATTTTTTATTTTATCTAAGCGCACAAGATTCAAACACGGTAGAATACCGTGACAGTACTTACTATAAGATAATGCATTCCTTTTCTAAAAATTGTACAATAAAGTAAAAAGATAGTCAATATTTATGAGTACAGGTGTAGTATCCGTTTTACATCTCCTTAATATGTAAATTAATATTTTCATATATTTATTTAAAAAATTAAATTTATAAGAATAATTATACAGTCCATATTGCTGATTTATTAATACCCACTTAAAAAGTAAAAAGACTTCAAAAAGATCTTTTCAAAATGTGCCTCAAATAATGCACTATGAAAAAAATAATGGATATAAAGTTGAAAATTGCTAAGATCATTATAAGATCTTTTTGAAATCTTTATTTTATGTGTTTTCAAATCTTTGAGTGATATTTTTCAAAGTAAAGATGATTTATTACTTTTGAGATCTAAAAACAATCTTCCAAATCTTAAAAAGATCTTTGCAACTATTCAAAATGGAAATATTTTAAGACAAATATACGATCTTTAAGAGATCTTTTTTTGTACATATATAAAATCTTCATTAAACGTAATTAAATATTTTATAAATAATTTAATTATTATATTTAAAGTTAATTTTTTAAGCATATAGAAATTTTCGTTTGGTTAAAGAAATAATTAAACACTAAAAATAAAATGATACATAAATTTTATTAATTCAATCTTTGTAACATTAAAAACTATAGAAGTAAAAAGACATCCGATTAATTTTTATACATTTATATGAATATCTTGATATTGATTCACACACTCTCATTGATTCACACACTCTCATTCTCACTTTTCAAATAATCAAAATAATTGAATGATCATTTAAGGGTCTGCTTTAAACGTACTTTACCAATCAAAAACAGCTAAAAAAAATTTTTGTTTTTTGATAGAAATAAGTATCAGAAATAAAATGAAATAAATGGCGAAAAAGTCTAATTGCAAAGAAAAACTATAAATAGTAAAATTATTATTATTTAGGAGAGTAGTATAATTTTTGTATGAGATTTGCAATA
Organism: Anastatus disparis; assembly: GCA_017163975.1. Taxonomy (NCBI): domain Eukaryota; kingdom Metazoa; phylum Arthropoda; class Insecta; order Hymenoptera; family Eupelmidae; genus Anastatus; species Anastatus disparis. Next base: position 2,068,191 of record JAFFSR010000301.1, on the reverse strand, counting down.
TGGCGGCAGACTTTTTCTCTGCAATTAGACTTTTCCGTCATTTTTTTTAAATAAATGAAACCATTCCTAGATGAAAAATGAAGTATTTTGTACTGTTAAAGCGTAAGTCGAAATCTACGATTGTAACATGATTTTTTCAGCTTGTTCTTTAAATTTTGACAAATTTACACGCTTTTGCTTCTCATTTGTTTCAAATAAATTGATATCTAAAAGTACAGACAGTTATGATATTTATTTATATAAAAAAAATAAAATATCTTTTTTAGCTATTTTTGACCAGTAAAGTAGACGAAAGCAGATTCTTTAATAAACATCTCTGGATTTTTCTTCTATTGCTTTTTTTGTTGTACATTTCGATTTATTCTTTTCCTGGCGACTCACTCATGATCTATTTCTTTGAAATGATCTATAATTTTATAGCATGTGGGTACTGACGATGAGAGCATGTGAATTAATGTCAATACGTTCATACAAACGAAAAAAATTATAAAAAAAAATTAATCAAATTAATTTGTATGGTTCTTAAAGTTAAAAAGATTAAATAAATAAAATTTATGTATCATTTTATTTTTTGTATTCAATTATTTCTTTATCTAAATAACAAAATAAAAATTTCTATATGCTTGAAAATTTAGCTTTAAACATAATTGAATTATTTGCAAAATATTTATATATTTGATCAAAATTTTATAGATGCACAAAAAAGATGTGTCTTAAAATATTTCATAAATTAAATATAGATACCTTTTATTACCTAAAATTAAATAAAATCAAAGTTTTGATAGTAATTTTTGCAAAATGTAAAAGGAAGAAAATAAAGATAAACGATTGAATACATTATTACTCTTTTTTTATTGATTATATTTTTCAAAAATTGTCTTAACTTATATTTTAAAAAACTTAACTATGTCATAAAATTTAAACATAGAATTCGTCTAGTTATATAGTACATCGAAGTCAGAGACCTCGACCTTCGGCTTCTTAGACCCCCGACGTTGAAGTAAATGACGTTGAGCGTTGAGTTACACTACTTCGATGAGCCTTCGAATTTAATTAATTCTATTTTGAGATTAATTAAGTTCAAGTTATGCATTGTAATTATTCTGATATTTATTAACGTTACTTCTATTTAAAATCGAATCAATTCAAAATCTAGTGTTACATAAGTTTGATTTTTATTTGAAGTCGGTAAATTTCATAGTATGGGAATCCCTAAAGCAAAAATTTCTTTCCGTGTAGATAATGCTGTAAAAAAAACTAAATTTATAACAATAGGAATTTCTAGAAACATTTCAGTAAAACATTTGCCTATATAATTTTCTATAGTGTTTCATTTAGACTTTCCAACAGGTAATTTAAAAGAGTTTTCTGCAGGATTACGAAATAGAAATTTTGCTTTATTCATTTGAGTTTATAAAAAAATTTACAAGAAATATGATAAAATATGTATAAAATATCCTGAGAAAAATCTGATTGATATCAAATTATTTCATATTATTTTTTGTCAGTATATTTAAAAATTACAAGTTAATATATCGAGTTATTACTCGATAATTATCTTGCTATCATAGGAAAAAACCAAAAACGAGATAATCCTCATAGTGTGCGCTTTTCAAGGAATGAAGAGCTTCTACCATTTAACTCAAAGTATATCGATCTTATATATCTGAGTCTTAGAAATTTGTATGAGCGATCATGAAATTTTAAGAAACGCCACCTAGCGAGTGAAAATCAAATCGACGTAAACGATCTCGTATAGTAACTCTTACAGATTCTTCTAAAGATTTTCCTGTAGAATTTTCTATTGGTTCTCCTGCAGACTTTTTCAAATTATGTTGATTTGATTTCAAGTCGCTAGATGGCGTTTTTCTGATTTTTTTTATCGCTTATGCAAATTTCCAAGGCGCAGATGCATAACACTAGAACACTTTGAGTTGAATAGTAGAAGCTCTTCGTTCTTCGAATATATATATATATATATATATATATATATATATATATATATATATATATATATATATATATATATATATATACTAGGGGGTACCGCCCTGCTCGCCCTGCTCACAGCCCCCAATTTGTGATGTACTTATTCTTGAATATTATAAAATTTAATGCCATAAATTCAAATGAGGTGTTAAAGTAATTATGCTGTGAAACATATCAAGTTTAACACAATTTGCAATGATTATTATGCAAATTGCAATAAATTATTGCATTATAGAATTCATATATAATAATGTATATATCCGAAAACTTTTCGAATGCTCTCGATTGAATCGAGCCCGAGATTGCAAGCTTGTTTAGATTCAAGCTATATCAAGCTTTAAACCAACTTATATACATCTCTCTCTTCTCCAACTTTTAACTTCTCGTTCTTCTTCCCTTCCCCAAAAAAAAGAATCTATTCGAAACAAATTCAATACGCAGTACTATTCAGTCCAGTTTTCTTGTTTATAGAAACGTCAAATTTCTAACAAAAAAAATGCCTCATCTCTGAGGCGTACCCTGAGGCGTTGTAAGAGGAGGGGATGAGGAAACATTGAGGCGTCTCTAAGGCGATGTATAAGGCGGGACAAGAGGCATACAAAAAAAATGCCTCATCTCTGAGGCGTACCCTGAGGCGTTGTAAGAGGAGGGGGTGAGGAAGCACTGAGGCGTCGGTAACTATTTTTACGTTATTTTTGAAAATTTTTGAAAATATCACTCTCACAAACTTGAGGCGTTTCGAGGAATTCCTAAGGCTTACCTGAGGCGTCTCTGAGGAGACTTTGAGGAGACCTATGAGGTAATATGAGGCGACAAACGTTGAGGCGATGTTAGAGGCGGGTCGAGGAGGGGGGAGGAGGGGGAGGCATCTCACAGAGGCTGAAAAAAAAACCTATATTTATGTTAAAAAAATTTAAAAATGTGAGGCTGGGGAGGAGGAGGGGGAGGACGCAAGAATGCTATTTTTTGAGGCTTACGTCTATATAATATAGGAAGATATATATATATATATATATATATATATATATATATATATATATATATATATATATATATATATTTAAAAGCCCTGGTAAACAATATATTTTTTCATTTTCCGATTAAATATCTTAAAAAACATCTGTAAATTTATCTTCATACTTTTCTGCAGAATAACCTATATAATCTTCTACAGTATTTTTTTATTTTTCTATGGATTGTTTCACAAACTTATCTTCTGAGGCGGTAACATTCAAAGGTATCTTGAGGAAATACTGCGAAAGTTTCTTAAGGCTTCCCTACAGAAAATCCTATACATTTCTGGAAAAAAGCCTTTAGAAAACCCAGCAGAAAATCGTGTAGGCATAAAAGCTGCAGAGAAATTCACAGAAATCCCTGTAGTCCTATTTTCAGTTTTTCTACAGGATAGCATACATACAAAACTGCAGTATATCCTATAGATTTCCCTTTTGTTTCAACCATGCTATCAAGGCTGTTTTCAAGAGTGATTTAACACAAAGTGAAATTCTAATACTAGAAAACCGTGATGGCCGTCAACTGCGTGAGATAATAAAAAAGTTAGAACCGAAGGGACCAATCGAACAAATAATTACTATATAACGAGGCGCGGGTATGTATATAAAAATCCAAGTTAAATTTTTTCCAGCTAAGACTCTAGGAACCCAACAATTTAAAAACCTCATTTAACTTAAGATAAGCGATCTCGTGACGTTCAGCCGCAAACGGATCAAGAAAACCCTTTTGCACAACCTAAATTAAGTACCCAAACTCCGGCAGATCCACATCGATTATTCTGCATAGTATCTACTCTAGAGAACGAGAATCATATATTCAGAGCCTTCCAAAATTTTGGTTTGATTGACTGTTTGTAATATGTTCGATTTATAAACGACCCAGATGCTAACAAAGCATTTCATAATGTTAACCGAAAATACCGAATACGTTTTGTGGATCCGCAAAAACCTTCTAGGATCAATTTTCCAATTGATACCAAAATAGAACGATGTACCACTTGTGAATGTAACATCAATCATCAATATAAGGATATCCCTAATCTGCAGAGCGCATCGAACCCCACAAGATGCAACAAGATAAACCCCAAGGCTTTGTTAACTTCAGAGAATCGGAAGACTGTACGTTTGCAAAAAGGCCATTAGGCTTAAAAAATATTTCGAATACGTTAAAGATTGCATCTATAGTTTCGAGATGGTAATGCTTTCTGCCTACAATCGACCCGACCCTTTAAGACAGACAAAGAACGAAAGCGCTGAGAAAATTAAGCTGAATCACTTCTTACGCCCCAAACGCCTCATATGTTTAATCTTGTTACTTTTTTTTGTTTCTCAAAATAAGTATGAATATACTTATATTATTATTTACTTTTACTTTTATCATTATTTTAAACTATTTTTATTATTTTTTTTGTATGTATATTGTGACGTTGCAAAAATACCCGAAACGTACAAATTCAAAAATTTATAATTTTACTTTGTCTATTCTCTTGCCTTGACTCTCTCCGAGGAGATTCGACCAAAAATCAGCTCGTGCTCGGGCACACCAGCTCTCGTTAGCCGCGTTTAATAAAAAACAATTATTATTCCGAATTTTAACTAAGTCATACCCGGTAAACACACGAGGAATTTATCAAAATGTTTCACATAGATGATCTAACACACTCTTTTATAGATCAAAAAAGTTTTATTCTAATTCCATTTTTTTTTTAATTACAATAAAATTTTAATTGAATAACGTCTTTTTGAGCTCAAAAAAAACTCGTCTCTCGCTATAACTCACACACACATATAATACTCTCACGCTCTTTCTCTCTCTCTCCCGCGTCTCTCCCGACTAACGCTTGCCACTAATTTTTCTGTCTCACTAAAATTTTCTCTGACCACGGCCAAATTTAAACTATTATTACATACAACCTAATACACATACGCTTATTAAATTAACGCATAAACTCTCTGCATTCAATAACTATCTCTTTCTCTCTCTCTCACACACACAAATACTAGATATTACGCTCTCTCTGTATAACATTTATTTTATTTTTTTTTTCAAGTATGTCAAGCAGAATTCAACACGCTCAACTAAAACTAAAATTCTCTCTCTCACACAAAAAAAAAAGATTCAAATGATAATAAAAAGAAGTAAAAGAAAATATCACTACAAAAAGAACGACACCTTACAATAATCACTCTCCCTCTTTTCCTCGAATTTCCTCTCTCTCTCACACACCTGGCACCAACGACGCTTCGATGGCGCAACCGTTTTCTTTCTTTCCAAGCTATTCTAATTTTTTTCTTTTCTCTTTCTCTATTCAACTGTTTCTCATAATTTATAAATTTTATTTCTTTCTTCCACACTATGCACGCGTTTTAAATAAACGAACTTTATTGAAATATAAATTTTCTTCTCTTCGCGAAGAAGCTAACTTTGCAAGTACGCGCGCGAGGCTTATTTTTGACGAGATTACCTTAGATTCGAGAGAAGCGAATCTTAGTGGATTCTGTCCAGGCGAAGGTGATTTGTCGCTGTGGATTTCTCTCGTTCTCCCTTTTGCTTCTCTCTCGTAGATACTCAGGACGCACGGTGACTTGTACAAAGAAAAATCCTATAAACGCTACTAACACTTGCAATAAATATCACTTACACGACGCTACACAAAATCTCGAAATAATACAAAAAAAAATTATCACACGCAAAAATAATAAAAAGAAAACTCAGCAATTATTCCCAAAACCCCACGAAAATAATTACGAATCATTGTATTAATCTCAGCTTGAATAATTTATAATTAACACAAAATTCTGCACGCTCATGCCATGCTAATTCCACGAATTTCACACACAAAAAAAACCCTTTGTAAGAGTCTACTATTCTCACGACACGTCTACTCTTCGCTGCGGCCCGATGTACACTTACGCTGGGCCTGGGAATTTTGACCCGTAACGTCTTGCTCGATTTCATCAGCCAATCGTTACGCTTAGATTTGGCGGGCCAGCAATATTTTCTGGCACGAATAAACTGTCATTTGCTCATATACACAATAATTTAATATTTCCTTTTAGCAATCAACTTTGAAATAAAATTTAGTATAATTACAACTTAATTTTCTTTTTCTTTTTATGATTTTAAAGGCAAATTCGCATATATGAAAAAATGTTCGTTAAATCTCTCTCCGTCCAGCATGTACAAGAACGACGCGCGCATTTCGTACATAACTCGGTCGTACTCTCTTTCTCTCCTTCTCTTTCACACTCACACATATATCTATGCACTCTCTCTTATACTTAAAATATCGCTTTTACAATAATTTTATATATTTTAACATAACGCACGCTTTCAAAATCTTAATTCTCGCTTTTACAACTATAATTTAATACAACGCATCAATATAAAAACTCTTCTTTCTTTATTTTCTGTTTTCTTTCTTTCGGCGGCATTCGGTTCTTCTCGGCGCTAGTTCCTTTCAGTATGGCGGCGGGACTATTTGAATGATAGGATTCCCTCAAACATAAAAAAAAGTAAAATAGCCTTTTAATAAATTGCATATATATTTTATTAAGTATCCAAACAACAACAGAAGTATTTAACTTCTTTTAAATTATTTTTAACATTACTTACCCTCCTTTTCTCACATAAAAAGAAATTAAAATAGCCTTAAAATGCAAAAATTTTTGTGACGCATAATCCCGCGTCGCAATATTTCAAATTTCATTTTTCAATCATTTGTTATAGTTATGAAGTTCTGATTCTTGTTTTATTAATTATCTATATTTTATGTGTATATATTTTACTTTTAATTATTACATTATTATTATTTGACAATTTTATTTTATGTTTTCAATAATTTATTTAGTTTGATAAATTATTTTTTGTGTTAAAGGCATAGTAAGCGCTTGACCTTTATATGATTGTATATGGGTCAACGCGCAGCTATCTTACAGCCAGAGCCGGTCAACGGCAACTGCCGCTCCTACACGAATCAACTAGTGCTGCCCCTTTAAGGAAATTCAAAAATTTTAAAATCATCAAGAGGAGGTCATGTATCTCTGTCCTTTTCTGATCAAATAATTAATTTCTAGCTAAAACTAATGACTTTAGCAAAAAATAAAGAGAAAGCCGCATCTCGTATCAGGAAGAGCAAAATTTTCTTTAATAAGGAAAAATTAATTTTATTGCTTTGATTTCAAGAAAACCTTGAAAAACCAAATTGTTTACCCTAACCTTTGTGTTTTAAGTTTTCCAAGGTTTTCTTGGAAACGAAGCAATAAAATTAATTCTTTCTCATCAATAAAGATATTGCTTTTTTTATACAAAATGCGGTTTTCTCTTAATTCTTTGCTAAAATTATTAATTTTTGTAATAAAATCAATTCTTTGATTAAAAAAGGACAGATATACTCGACCTTCTCTTAAGATAACTTATGTAACTTCATTATTTTATTTGATATTTTTCAAATAATATTTATAATATTTGATTAATATTTTATTTAAATAACTCGTTTCCATAATAAATTAAAAAACGCTGCCAAGTGCTTTGGCGCAATGCTTTCTCATAAAGCACATTGAGTTAAAGTAATTTGATTTTATTTTTTTAAATACGATTTAAATATAAATGTCCCTATTCTCTGTATTGAAAGCTGTCTTAATTTTATTCTTTCTTGCTTTTGCCATTTGCATAATGTGATTTTATGATGCTCTAAAATTGAAATTGCGTTTATAAAATTAATTTTCCCAAGCTTGTCTTCTTAACACTATAACCAATAACTTGCATACATTAATTAGGCAATAACAAATAATTTGTGTGAAAATTTTTGAGCAAATCTATCGAATGGCTTTCGTGTAATAGAAAAAAAATGAAATATGAACATTTTTTCCAAAATTTTTAAAATGCTCTAAAATTAAAACTGCGCTAAGAAAATAAGTTTTTCAAAGCATGATTCATTCAAATAATAGTGAATAATTTGCATAAAAATGTTTGAGCAAGTTTATCGAATGATTTTTGTGTAATAGAAAAGAAATTAAAAATAAAAATTTTTTTCAAAATTTTAAAAATGCTCTAAAATTAAATGTGCGCTAAGAAAATTGAAGAAAATTAGTTTTCAGAAGTTCATTTTATTTTTACAATCATAAATAATTCCCATACGTAATGTGAAGCTCCTTCATCGAGTAGTTTACGTAAAATATAAAAAAAATTAGAAAAATTTTTTCCAAAATTTTCAAAATGCTCTAAAATTAAAACTACACTAAGAAAATAAGTGTTCCAAAGCTTGTTTTCTTTAGATAATAGTGAATAAATTTCATACAAATTTCGGAGCAAATCTATCGAATGGTTGTCGTAAAAAAAAAATAAATGAAAAAAAAAATTTTTTTTCAAAATTTTCAAAATGATCTAAAATTAAAAGTGCGGAAAGAAAATAAGTTAGTCAAAGTTTTTCTTCTTTTAACATTTGCAAATGATGTCCATAGAAATTTTCAAGCAAATTCTTTGAGTAGTGTAGGTAAAATGCCAAAAAAATGAAAAATTAAAATTTTTTTTAAATTCTTAAAATGTCTCTAGAAAAAAACTAACCTGAGAAGATCAATTTTCAATAGCTTCCCCCCCCCAGTTAGACAAAAAACTAAATTGCATGCAAAATTTGAAGCAAATCCATCGAGTAGTTCTCGAGATATTATTGGCGTACTGAAATCATACATACACACACACACACACACACACACACACACACACACACACACACACGCACGCACGCACACACGCACACACGCACACATGCACCCACACACACACGCACGCACACACACATGCACACACGCACGCACACACGCACGCACACACACACACACAGACATATTCTGGAAACCACTTTTTTCGACTCCCTGAGCCTAAATATGTACAAATTAATGAAAAAATAGAAAACAATTTTTTTTACCGATACAATGCTTTTTCTATGAGAAAGCAATAATGAATTTATTTATTTATTTGTTCATTTATTTATTTAATCAACAATCAATAAAGTAAATCCTACAAAGTTAAATATAGGCGAATATCTGAAGTTATGTAATCTAAAAAATAACGGGGTATTATTAGAATTAACTATCTGTATTTGTAAGCTGTAACTAGCTTTCGTTAGCAAGTTGTAGATTTTTATTCTTTCTTCACCTAACTGTTTACAATATGTTCCCAGTTTTTTTTATAAAATAATTTTTTTAAGATTCAGTTGAAGCTCATTTGATAAACTTGAATATTTTAACAGTTATTATGTAACTATTTTTCTTATTAATTGCTCTATGTACACTCCCCTCCACATGCTTTTGCGCACCCAGAGAAAAAATTGTAAGAGCTAAAACATTTTATTACTCAGCAGCTAAAAGTCGTCATTAAAAAAATCCAACGGCGTTCGAAAGAGCAGGTGAAAAGCTTTCGAAAATACTATTGTGAACTTTAAAAAACTTAAATTTAAGTCGTTTGGAAAAGTTAAAAAACAACTAAAAAAAAGCAAAAAAATTGGTCTTTTTTTAATTTGCTGCAGATTTAGATCCAGTAATCGTAGCTTAAAAAAACAAACTGGGTTTAAAAGGGTATTTATTCAGCTTTAAAATGAGGGGTCAAGCATTTGTTTTTGTCATTTTTTACCAGAGCTACAGGATTTTTTGTTAAAAAACACGTTTTTTTTCAAATGCCAATATTTTGAAAAGTAAGCGAGATAGAAAAAAACTTTAAAGAAAAAAAAGTTACATTTTTACGTATAGAAAACAAAGTTGTAGTTTAAAATAGAATTCAAATAAAAAGAAATTTTTCGACTTTTTTTTTATAAATTTTTTAGTAGATTTAAAAGTCGAAAAAATTTTTTTTATTTGAATTCTATTTTAAACTGCAAGTTTGTTTTCTATACGTAAAAATGTAACTTTTTTTTTCTAAAGTTTTTTTCTATCTCGCTTATTTTTCAAAATATTGGCATTTGAAAAAAAACGTGTTTTTTAACAAAAAATCCTGTAGCTCCAGTAAAAAATGATGAAAACAAATGCTTGACCCCTCATTTTAAAGCTGAATAAATACCCTTTTAAACCCAGTTTGTTTTTTTAAGCTACGATTATTGGATCTAAATCTGCAGCAAATTAAAAAAAGACCAATTTTTTTGCTTTTTTTTAGTTGTTTTTTAACTTTTCCAAACGACTTAAATTTAAGTTTTTTAAAGTTCACAATAGTATTTTCGAAAGCTTTTCACCTGCTCTTTCGAACGCCGTTGGATTTGAGTTACGACTTTTAGCTGCTGAGTAATAAAATGTTTTAGCTCTTACAATTTTTTCTCTGGGTGCGCAAAAGCATGTGGAGGGGAGTGTAGTTCTGAGGAAGGCTATAGCGGGATAAGGGAATCAAATCGGCCCTAGCCAGGATCTTTACAGCTCGTTGCTTATTCAAAAGAGTATATTAAAAGATGCTTCTGTGCAAAATTTTAGCCTCCAAGCTGCCACCAGGGCCCCAAACATGCCCAAAACTGTTTTTTTTTTCAAATAATTTTTACCGTGCACAATTTACAGCCGAAAAATCTGGAAATATGCAAATAGCTTTGTAATTTTATTAAGAATTGTCCAGATTATTTTCAAATTGTTTGCAGTTTTTTTCACTTCGAAATTCCAATTTTTAAAGATATTTTAAGTTTCTTATCGTTCTTTTAACTATAAAGATAATATTTGGCCAAAATCTAATGAAACTTTATTTATGTATTTTTTGCCGTACTTTCTAGCACTGAAAGTATTTTTCTACCGAAACATGCTCAAAAATCGAAAAAACAGCAAAAAAACCGGAGTTTTAGCATTTAATCTATGTTTTTTTTTTTCATTTCAACCTCAAAAACACGTTTACATACCAAGTTATTAGAGATTTTAATGCCTCAAAACTTATGATTAAGTTTAATTACACCTCATCGAGCCATATAGAGCCTGAAAACTGAAGAAAACACGAATTTCGCGGAGTATTCCCGTTTCTTTAGGAACAAGCTTTGTGAAATCTTTATCAAAATCCGATACGTTAATTAAACTCTGCTAATTTACGATCTCTACAATGTAACTGCACATGTCTACTATCTTTATGAATCAACTGCGCATGTTTATAACTTGTAAAGACTTACGTACTAGCCCTGTAGACCATCTGCGCAGCCTATAACCAGTAAAGAATTACTGCACATAATTACAATTTCAGAAGGGAGGACTGAATGTACAGTATCACAGCTCCTACAAATCGACTGCGTATCCTCATATATTGCTTTAACCATCTTCGCATGCGCAGGACCCCTTCAACTTCCCTTTATATGTTTATTATATTACAATCGATATCCTACCGCGATATCCGTGGAAGACCTTGAACTCATCTGCATATTCAGACAAAAAAATCTATCTAGAATCTACTTTAATCTAGCTCCATGTAGAAATCAAGTTCTACTGTTTTAACAGGATGCTGCTTCATTATTTAACTTATTTATTATGTTAGTTTTCATCTCTTTATGGGATTTCGGCATAAAATCTGACGTACTCTCTCATCTTTTTTTTAGTGGATATTCGTTTGTGATGTTTCATTAACACTGAAGAAAGCTATGCTTGGTTACTGAATCTTTATGACTAGATGGTGGCACAATCTTAAAACTACGTTGAGAGTCAAAATGTATTACATACATGAAGTTTAGTCGTGTCTTGCCACTACAGCTTAAGAGAATAAGATAGACATAAGTGTTCTTACGTACAGCTTATTCTTTTTTCTTTCCATTCCCTCGCGTTATTCTGACAAGTCGTTATGAAATATTTAAGAACTTCGCAGAATGTTCCGAAATTTAAAAAAGGTGTGTGCAAAATGTGCATTTTTTTTAGCTTTCATCAAACTATTCAAGGCCTTCGTTTTAGAACGTTTCCAAATTAATTGAACATCTGGAAGTTAAGGAACGAACGGTGATGCGAACGTACGAATTACGTAAAACGTTTCGGGTAAAGCACAGCAAGTAATTGCTGTTAATTGCTTTGCAGGTCAAAAGAATAACGTGAGAGGATAGTAATAAAAGAGAATAAGCTGTGCATAAGAACACTTTATTCTCTTTAGCTGCGGTGACAAGATACAACGTTATTTCGACTCTTAACGCAGTTGTAAGATTGCGCTACCATCTAGTCACGAAGCTTCAGTAACCGAGCATAGCTTTCTTCGGTGTTAATGAAATAACACAAACGAATATCGACTAAAAAACATAACATGAGAAAATACGTCAGATTTCAAGCCAAAATCCCATGGAAAGATAAAAATTAAAATAATAAACAAGTTAAATAATGAAGCAACATCCTATTAAAACAGTAGAGCTTGATTTCTACATGTAGCTAGATTAAAGTGGATTCAAGATAGATTTTTTGCCTGAAAATTCAGGTGAATTCAAGATCTTCCAAGGATATCGCGGTAGGATATCGATTGTAATATAATAAACATAGAAAGAGAAGTTAAAGGGGGCTTGCACATGCGCAAAAGCTTAAAATAATATATGGGGATATGCAGTCGATTTGCAGGAGCTGTGATGCTATACATTCAGTTCTCCCTTTAAGGGTTGTAATTATGTATAGGCTGCGCAGATGGTGTACAGGGTTAGTAGGTATGCGCAGTAAACCTCTATATTTTTTTTAGGTTATAAACATGCACAGTCGATTCATAAAGATAGTAAACATGTTCACTTAGATTGTAGAGATCATAAATTAGCAGAGTTTAATTAACGTATTGGCTTTAGATAAAGATTTTTACAAAGCTTGTTCCAAAAGAAACGGGAATACTCCGCGAGATTCGTGTTTTCTTCAGTTTTCAGGGTCTATACGGCTCGATGAGGTGTAATTAAACTTAATCATAAGTTTTGAGGCATTAAAATCTCTAATAACTTGGTATGTGAACGTGTTTTTGAGGTTGAAATGAAAAAAAACATAGATTAAATGCTAAAACTCCGATTTTCTTGCTGTTTTTTCGATTTTTGAGCATGTTTCGGTAGGAAAATAATTTCCGCAACCCCAGTGCTAGAAAGTACGGCAAAAAAATACACAAATAAAGTATCATTAGCTTTTGGCCAAATATTATCTTTATAGTTAAAAGAACGATAAGAAACTTAAAATATCTTTAAAAATTGGAATTCCGAGGTGAAAAAAATTGCAAACAATTTGAAAATAATCTGGACAATTCTTAATACAATTACACAGATTTTTCGGTCGTAAATTGTGCACGGTAAAAATTATTTAAAAAAAAACCAGTTTTGGGCATTTTTGGGGCCCTAGTGACAGCTTGGAGGCTAAAATTTTGCACGAAAGCATTTTTCAATATACTCTATTGATAAGCGACGGGCCGTCAAGAACCCGGCTTATCCCGCTATAGCCTTTCCATATTCTTGTATTTCATCTTGGATATATTGTTCGAAAATATTTTCTTTTATTTATGATAGTGATACAATGATAATTACAGAGTAAAGAATTATTTTATAATTGCAGAACTATTATTTTTAGAAAACATTTTTTTCATGATTTTTGATAAATTGTCGTTATTAGTATTTTATGTTATTTTATATTCGATGATGAATTTCTGTAGTTATTTTAATAAAGCTTAAATTATTTTATTCCATGTAATTCTTACATATTTAAAAATTTTTTTTCCTGAAGCTGCCGTTTTTTAGACGCTACCATCCTATGTCATAGCGTTGTTGGCGTAAGCAGGAGACCAGCGCTGCTTACAGCGCGCTTACTATGACCTGATATTTAAGCCTATAAGAGCAAGTGAGACGGAGGATTGAAACTTCAAAACTTAAATAAAGTCCGTAAGCGCGCATAACTTGTCAAACTTCTCACTATTTTAAGAGAGATGGAGAGAAGCTCTGCGCATATATGAATGCGAGCTTAGCTGGCTCCTATTTTTCCATTAACCCTCAGAAGTAACATGTAAACGCATAAACACGTGCATACACGTCCGCACACGTATGCACATGTATAAATACCTACGCACACGTACAAACACGTACACACACAAACAAACACATACGCACACGCACTAACACGTACGCACACGCACTAACGCGTCCACACACATGCAAACACGTATAAAAACGTATAAACACGTACGCACACGTACATGCACGTACAGACACGTACAAACATCTACACACACCTACAAACACGTACAAACATGTACACACATGTGGGGAAGCGTACAAATACATACAAAACATACAAACACTTTCACGCCCGTATAAGCAAGTACACACACGTACAAACACGTACAAACATGTATAACTACGTATAAAAACGCACACACATGTACAAACACGTACAAGCACCTACACACACGTAAAAACACCTACACACATGTACAAACTCGTACATACATGTAAACACACGTGCACACACGTGCAAATACGAATACACACATGCAAATACGTACAAAAACGTACAATTACGTACACAAATGTACAAACACCTATACACATGTACAAACACCTACACACGCACAAACGCGTATACACACAAACAAATACGTATACACATGTACTAACACGTACACACACATGCAAACACGTATAAAAACGTGCAAACACGTACATACACGTACAAACACGTACATACACAAAAAAATACGTACAAACATATACTCACATCTAAAAACAAAGGCAAACATGTCCACACATGGAATACGTACGAATACGTACAAAACATATGAACAAGTACTCACGCGTTGTAACGTTCTCTTCTTGTGGTAACATTGAAGTTTAAGTTTCTTCACTTCTCGTGTACCACGTGTTCACTCTTACGACGATGCCATGCGTAAAAAGCTTGCCGTCCAGTGACACGAAAGCAGCCTAATTAGAGCAAAAGGACTACAATTTCACCAGTTGAACGCAATGCTGAAAGGTTCATTGCAGATCACTCTCACTCTAATATAATGATCTAATGTTAGTAAGATTTGAATGTTGATTTCCAATAAATGATAACAAAAGATAAAGTTAAATATTTATTAAAGATGAAAGTCATTTAACAAGTAGGATGACACTCTAAAAATAGGAAGGAGGGAGGCTACAGCTCATCAGCTACATCGCTTTCTGGATTACCCTTAGGGTGACGTGCTGTTTCCTGCCTAGAAGGTTAGATCAAGCGACGTTCGAGCTTGGGTGCAGAGAGGCACCCAAGTCTTGCTTGCGATCGAGAACAAAACCGAATCTCCTGTTTTCTCTTCTTTTCGGCCTATTTAGACTGTTTCTTGCTTACAAACATATACTCGCATTAGCATGTGTACTTGATGTCGTGACTCGCACAACGATCGCTTTACTTATGCTACAGTAGCTACTTTCTCTTACATAGGATTAGATACAGTAGCTACTCTGTATAGTGTCTACTTCTTTATTTTCTTTTCTTTTTTTATAACTATTTCTATAAATTATTATTAATTACTATCAATGAAATAATTTAAATTATATATGTTAGTTAATACTCATGCATTATATTCTAACTACAGGTGAATCAGTAGTCACAGCTGCGCCCCACAATCAAAATTTGAAAAACAATTGAAAATTTTAATTTTAAAATACTATGAATGCTGTTTTTAAAAATAATTACTAACACATACAAAACAATTTTTTATAAAAAAAAATTGTTTTTTATTGCAAAAATAAAAAAAAATTTCTAAGTAGAGAAATAATTGAAAAAAATACTTTTTACTGTAGAAACTCCGTTTCGAAATTGTTTAAGTAGGTCATAAAATCGTCAATGGTTGGTGGCTGTGTGTACTCCTCCTCCCACTCCTCTAGCTAGGTGTAATCTACTTTGATTCTTTCAAACTGCCTCGAAAAGTGATTGTGGAAGCAGGCTGTCTTCTCTTCTTTATCCTCCACTTCCTTTAACATTCTTTTTAGTTTCTCCATTTTTTTTTCTATTTCTTCCTCTTTTATCTTCAGTCTTTTTGCTGTCTCGTGTGCTGTTACCTTCTTCTGATGATGTTGTAGTTTTTTCCCGTTTGAGTGAATTGCTCCACTGATATAGGCCTCCCAATTTCTGTGGCTCTATCTTTCCCGTTATCTTGGCAGTCGAAATATGATGCAACAAACCTGGACGCTCTGCCAATGATGACTCTATCATAGGGGTAAATGTTAGTAAACTCCCCTAGCTCACTCGAGTGCCTTTTTCTCCACAGCGCAAAATGTTGTTCTCTATGTCATATTTGTTTAGCTGCGTCCAGGTCATTGTTTTATGGACTTTGGTCTGTGTCGCAGCGTTGCTCAAACGGCGTGGCATTTTTTTTAGTCACTTACACACAAAAAAAAAGTAATGGAAAAAGAAAAATTTATGGGATGTTGGTAAAGTCCAGAGGTGTTCCTTTGATGGAACACGGAGACTTAAACTACCTTCTTTTACCTTGTATATACGAATCATCTTTCTTAAAATTTTATATTGTATTTAATTCTAAAATTCTATTAAATTTAATAATTAATTTTGGCTTTAAGCATATTTATGAACAAAAAATATTTTAATTAATTAGCTAATTTTTGTCGTTAAATTATCACTATAATTTTTACATTATTTTTAAATATTATTTGTAATATTTAAATATAATTCGTAGCATTTCATATAATACATAGTTTTTCGCTTGTTACTTTTATTTGCGTTTAACAGGTATCACGGTCGTTTGTTTACATTTGCGTATATCTGGATACGATCAAATTTAATTCCGGTTTATAGTCAATGTGAGCGACTTATGATTTATTACTTTCTTCTTTTCTTCATGTAACAAAAAAAATTCCTTTTTTTGTTTCGCTACTGACAATGTATTTAATCATGTATTATTTATGGAAATTTAAAAAATTTTGCATTTTTTATTTTTAGTTTGATATTCTGATTTTTTTACCTTTTTTCTATTGAATTCTTATAATGTTTTGTATTGTTTAGTGTTTTTGTGTCATAAATTCTTTATTTCGTATTAGTTTTTTGTTTTTACTTATTACTATTATTTATTTATATCATTTGTCTTGTTTATAGTGTTTTAAATCTTTATTTGTCCCCCCCTTGAACCGTCATAATAGCTTTTCATGTAGCTATGAACGTTCGAGCATTACTGTATTGAGTTCTTTTTGCTTTACTGAAACTACTGAATTTATGAATCGAATTTTTAATTTTTCAATCATGCTTTTATTCAGTAAATTCTGAATTTTTCGCGTCTAATTAACTTGTCAATTTGATAATTATTCAGGTGTAATTTGTCTTTTATTGTTTTGAATTTATTTTCATGCTTTTTAATTAATATATCTTTATATTCAATTAACCAATCCGTAAAATCTTTATTTGTTTTTGTTTTAATATATAGATCTTTAGCTGTTTCTAACTCATCTTTAAAATTTGACGTATCAAACATTTCATTATACAATTTATCATCATTTTCAGTTGCGTACTTTATTTTTGCTGTGTTATTATTTATTGTATTATTATTATTTTCCGACTTTCGGTACGCAACTATTTCGCGTTTCCCGACGTCATTGGTTCGAATAACGTGCTCACATTTACTTGCTCGTTATATTTAATTATCCAACTTTTGACTATTTGCTGAGTGTTATGTCGTGTTTCTTGATGTTGTTTGAAGTTTTGTGCCCCCCTTGTATGTTTAAATACCCTTGTTTGTTATTGTCAGAGTTTGCTGTCTGCATATGATTTATATTACGTGTTTGCCATGGTTTTTGTATATTATTGTCATTTGTAGTTCTTTCTCTTTGTCTTGTGTATGTATTTTGTGTATTTGGTTCTTGCTGTGTATTGTGCATATATTTGTTTGTGTCAATCTTCTACACTGATAGACCTTTAAGGGCAATACATTCTTTGAACAAGCAAAATGCGTTATTATACCTAAGAAGAAATCATTGATAGTCCAGAGCGCTCTCGTTTCAGACAAGCGCCCTGCGATCTCGTATCTACGAGCCCCTTCCTCTTGTGCTTAAGAGCGTATAGCTCTTAGAGCCCCAAAACACAGAAACAGTTCTTGAAAATTTAGATAACGGCTTTCTTACACTGTAAGAAAAACGCCATCTAACGTAAGACGGCGGCGCTCCCGCTTAAGAGCTATACGCTCTTACAGCGAGAGAGGCGCATTCTTAGGTTTCAGAAAGCGGTGTACCCAGTCGTAAGACCGATGCGCATACGTTAAAGAGAAAATCGCGCTTAAAGGTCTATCAGTGTATGTGATCGTCATTATCAAAATCCTCTAAAATCCTGAACAAATATATGTATCTTTCGTTGGTTGACCATTTATCGTGCATATAACATTTCTGTCAAAGTGTTGACTTAATTTCGTAATTAATTCACATTATTTTATATTTATTTGTAATTCCTTAGCTAACACTAACATGTATGTTGCATAATCTACACGCGTCATTTTTCCGTTCTCATAGAAAAGACCGTATTCTATTTTTCTTTCCATTTTTCTCTGTATATTTATGTTCCAATAACGTTTTCTAAATAATCTTGCAAAATCTTCAAAATTATTTATATATATTTCTTTAATATAGTACTATGATTGTGCATTACCCTGGGAGTATACACCGTAATTCATGGGTATTTGGTTTTGTAAATGTTTTATACGTATTAAATTCATTTAAAAATTTAATGGGACGTTCATTTTCGTACCCATTAAATTTAGGAATTGCCATTTTCATTTTATGTGTTATGCGTGTGCTTGTTATACGCGTTTCTTTTATATTTTCCATATCTTTAATTATTTTGTTCACGTCTTCTGCGTGTTTTAGATCTACATCGCTTATGTCTCGCGTTAACCGCTCTTTTTGCGCGTCCACATCATTAAATTTTTCATTTAAATTTTCTATTCTAACGTTTAATCTTACATTATCGTCTTTTCATTATTTATTTTCATTTTCTAATAATTTTATTCTATTTTCGAATAATTTAAACATATTTTCGTTTTGTTCTTTTAATTTTTTAATAGAATTCGTTAACACGTCGATTTGCTCTTGTGCATCATTATTTATTGTTAATAATTATTGCGATGTCTAGTAATCTTCCAGCGCGTCTAACCTTTTTTCCGCAGCTTCATTCTGTTCATTTACCTTTGCAAGTTCATTAGTTACTGAGTTTTGCCAATCTCTATTAATACTCTGATTATCTTCGACCGTTTCGTCGTGAATTTCTTTCATAATCTGAAAAGATCTTCTACCTGTAATTTTTTATTTTCAATTATTTTGCAATTATTCGTATTTTAATGTTTTAATTAATTAATTACACGTTTTTATATTTTCGCAATTTAATTTTATTCTAATTCTAGTCTAATTCTTTGTTGATATTTTTTATTTCAATTTGTAAATTATTTATTTCGTGTTATAAATTGTTTATTTGTTGTGTTTATGTCGTGTGTTCTTGTACTGACTCTAAGATTAATTGTGCTACTGTTTTATTTCTCATTATTTATATTTTATTTATTACTATTATTTTAAAAAAGATAACTAAAAATTATGAAAAATTTTTTGATTATAATTAATTCTTATGAATTATTAACAACATAGGTCTTATTTTGAACTTTACGTGTTGCAATTATATTTATCTTTACGTTAACAAATGAGAAAGAGAACGAATTCCTAACTTAATACTATACGACGTAGGCCTTATTTTGAACTCTATGTGTTGCAATCACATTTATATTTACGTTAACAAATTAAAAAGCTTGCCCTCTAGTAACACAAGAGTAGCCTAATTAGAGCAAAAGGATTACAATATCACCAATCGAACGCAATGCCGAAAGGTTCATTGCAGAGCACTCTCACTATAACGTAATGATCTAATGTTACTAAGATTTAAATGTTAATTTTCAATAAATAATAATATAAAAGATAAAGTTAAATTAAGTGTTTATTAAGGATGAAAGCCATTTTACAGGTGGGATGGGACTCTAGAAATAGGAAGGAGAGAGGTCAGCTCATCGACTATATCGCCAACTGGATTACCGTTAGGGCAACATGCTGCTCCCTGCCTAAAAGGCTAGATTAAGCAAAGATCGAGCTTGGGAGAAGAGGAGCATCCAAGTCCTGCTCGCCATCGAGAAAAAAACGAAATCTACTAACTTCTCTTCTTTTCGGCCTATTTATACTGTTTCATACTTACACATATATGCTCGCATTAGCATGTGCACTTGATGTCGTCATGAAATGCACAACGTTCGCTTTACTTATGCTACAGAAGCTACTTACTCTTAGATACATAGAATTGATACGGGTATAACTTTATTCCTTCGCGACTATACAGTAGCTACTTTGTATAGTGTCTACTTCTCCATTTTCGTTTCATTTTTATAACTATTTCTACTTAATATTATTAATAACTTTCAATGAAATAATTTGAATTTAATATGTTAGTTATTACTCATGAACTAAATTCTAATCAGCAGTCACAATGTACACACACTTGCAAACATGTTCATACATGAACAAAAACATTCAAATACGTACACACATGTACATACACATACAAACATGTACAAATATCTACAAACACTGATAAACACGTACAAACATGTACAGACCTGTAAGAACCCGTACAAACATGTACATACCTGTAAGAACACGTACAAATACGTATAAAACATAGAAACACGTACATACACACGTATGAACACGTACATACACACGTATGAACACGTACGTACACACGTATGGAAACGTACATACACACGTATGAACACGTACGTACACACGTATGGAAACGTACATACACACGTATGAACACGTACATACACGTACACACATGTAAAGAAACGTACAGAAACGTTCGAATATGTGCTAACCCGTACAAATATTTTATAAAAATACAAATATGTACACACACGTATGGACACGAAAAACACGTACGCACACGTACACACACGTAAACGAAAGTACAAAAACGTCCTAATACGTACAAAAACGTACATACACGTATAAAAACCTACGCACCCACGTACAAACACCTACACAGACGGACAAAAAAGTGCAAACACGTACGAATACGCACACAGACCCACAACCACCTAGACTCACGTTAAAACACGTGCGCAGACGTGAAAACACGCACACATACGTGCAAACACGTACAAAAAAAACAAAAACAAACATATACGCACAAACACGTAAACGTGTCTTTACAAGTTTGCTTTACTTAGTACACACAAGCGCACACACGTAAATACATGAAAATACACGTAAAATCACTTACAAATACGTATATACACGTACACACACGTACAAAAACTTACAAATACGTACACATACGCACAAACACGTACACACACGAACACAAGTGTACATATACATACGAACACGTACAAACATAAACAAACACGTATAATAACGAACACACGTAAAAACCCGTAGAAAAACTATCAAACATGTACACAAAAACTACAAAAACGTACATACATGTATACACATGTAAGAACACATATAAACACGTACACACACGGACATACACTTACGAACCCGTACAAACTTTTAGAAACACGTACAAACATGTAGCACACCTACAAACACGTACAAACATGTACGCGCACCTACAAATACGTACAAATATATACACAGATTAAGAAACTCGTACTAAACATACAAATACGTACACACACGTACTAACACGTGCAAAATTGTACAAACACATAAACATCTAAACACACGAATAAAGACGTACACACATGTATTAACATGTACACACACCTACAAACACGTATAAATACATAAGCGCACAACAAACACGTACGAACACGTGCGAACTTGTACACACACGTACACACATGTAAAATTTCGTACACATACGTGATGATGATCAAAACTTATACAAACACGCATAAACATTAACACACTTACAAAGATGTACAAATATGTACACACACCTACACACACTACGCGCACATTAAAACACGTACAAACATGTACAAACAAGTACAAATATATACAAACACGTACAAACATGTATAAATACGTACATACACGTACAAACATGTACAAACAAATACAAATATATATAAACACGTAAAAACATGTACAAATACGTACATACACGTACAAACATGTGAAAACAAGTACAAATATATACAAACACGTACAAACATGTACAAATACGTACATACACGTACATAATTGCAAAATCACGTACACATACGTGCATACACATACACACACGTACAAACATGTACACACAATTACATAAACTTACATACATGTATACACATGTACTAACAAATACAAACACGTACACACACGTAGATGCAGGTACACACACGTACACACACGTGAAACCACGCAAACATACGCGCAGACTCATACACACACGTAAAAACATGTGCACACCTACAAACATGTACGAACATGTACACATATGTAGAAACTTGTACAATCGCATACAAAACTTACAAACACGTACACACACGAACATACACTTACAAACCCGTACAAACTCTTAGAAACATGTACAATCATGTACGCAGACCTACGAACACATACAAATATGTACACAGATTAAAAAATACGTACAAAACATCCAAACACGTAGACACACGTATTAACACGTGCAAACTTGTACAAACACACACAAACATGTACACGCATCATCAAAGACGTACAAACATGTATAAACATGTACTGCGACGAGTATACATACCCGCGCATTTAAATTTCCCGCCTAACGGCCAGCTACGATAGAACAGTAGTTCTGAGCTCAGTCGCTAGGCGGCAACCTCGAACGTCGTTGCACTCAACGGGAAAAATGAGGCCAGAGTATATAAGAGGCTTAGGCAGAGCTTCTCTCTCTTGCACATGAGGGTAGACCAAGTGCGCACACAGGTCTACACTACAGTGCAAATGCTGGCAGTGTTAGAGATACGTCGAGTGAGCATGCTGGCGTAAATCTACCTGCCTAGAGCACACTAGCAATTTTTGCCGCCGCCGCAATGCCGAACTTGCGCCGTTGAATTCAAGGGTGACGTCCACCCATAGTATTATATTCTATTTCACATTTCGCCACCAGCTTAACTAAGGGTTTGGTACACCCATAGCTGTCGCGTCCGCCGCCGCGTGATTATGGAACATATTAAGGGTGTCGTCCACCTAATTATTTGATTCACCTTAGTTTAAAGGACTCCGTCCGACGCATGTAAATATTCAAACTTAGAATAAATTAAGGGTGTCGTCTACCCAATACATTTCGTTATGTTAATTAAAGGACTCCGTCCGACTGCCGCGTAGTAATTAAGATATTAGAATAAGTTAAGGGTGTCGGCGACTCATTGTCTTTACGTCGCTTAAAGGTCCCGCATGCCTATAGAGATTTGTAATTCAGATAACTAAGGGAGCCGGCTACCCACCGTCATTATTATTATTACCGTAGTATTAAGTATAGCGTTACCAGATGCCGCCGCCTAGTTATATTATAATTGTTTAATTATTAATCGTTTGTCTCTTTTGTTTTTGCACATTGGTGCAGGTAAAAGCCGCCGGTATAAATTAATAAATTCAGATTCATTGGAGATTATCAATTGATTTCATTTATTGAATATCCGTCAAGTGGCCGAAACAAATAAGGAACTAATTACTTTTGTAAATCACATTTCATTAAGGTTAGGTTAGTTTTATTTGCATTATATAAAATATTAGGTTTAGCTTTGATTAATACGTTATTATTATTCCATATTTGTAATCGTCGTTGTACATGAGTTTTATGAGTACAATAAAGCCAAGGTACTCCCTAGCATAACCGAACGTGTTAAACCCGGTTACTTTCCTTTACTTTCCACCGTCCGATTCCTCCAACTCCTGTCGATCTTACCCTGGTAACTTACTGAAGCGTCTGGCAACAGGAGTTACACGTATTTCCCTCTCCCGAAAGGGAAAAACGTTACAGTACACACACCTATAAACACGTACAAATACATAAGCACACTACAAACACGTACGAACACGTACAAACATGTAAAAACACGTGCGAACCTATGCAAACACGTACACACACGTACACACATGTAAAATTTCGTACACATACGTGCTTGCACGTACAAACACGTACACACGCGTATATAAATGTGCGATCACGTACAACTAGGCGCAAACATGCGAACGCAAAAACAAACACGCACACATACCTTAATACATGTACAGACTCCTACACATGCGTACAAACACGTACGGACACGTACACGTATGTACAAACACGTACACACACGTACAAAAACGTAAAAACATATACAAATACGTACAAACACGTACACAGACGCACAAATACGTACACACTTGTACGAACACGTACACACACGGACGAACTCGTACACACACGTACAAACAAGTACAAACATGTACAAATACGTACACAGACGCACAAACACATACGCACACTTACAAACACGCTCACAAATGTTTAAACTCGCACAAATACATAAAAACACGTACACAGACCCACAAACACGTATACACACGTTAAATCACATACCAACACGCACACGCATGTACAAACATGTAAACAAATAAAGAAATACGTAGAAACACATACAAAACATACAAACACGGACACACACGTACTTACACGTACAAACTTGTACATACACGCACAAACACCAACACACACCAACACAGACGTACAAACACGTACAAATATGTACACACACTTAGAAACACGTACGAATACATACACACACTACAAACACGTACAGAAACGTAAGAAAACACGTGCACACATGTAAAATCACGTGCAGACACGTAAACACGCGTTCAAACCCGTACAGACACGTACACACACTTACAAAAACGTTTACTGACGTACAAACACTTACGCACACGAACACATACTTACAAACTCGTACAAAGAAGTGTTTACATGCAAAAACACGTAATAAAAGTAACGATACATACACACACGTACAAACATTAACACACCCCTACAAACACGTACAAACATGTACACACATGTAAGAACACGGCAAAACATGTAAAAATTATACAAACACGTACACACATATACACACGTACAAATACATACACACACGGACGCACATGCACAAACACTTACAAACATGTACAAACACGTATACACATGCAAAAATACGTGAAAAAACGTACAAACACGAAAACACACGTAGAAAAACGTACACACGCATACATACCCGTACGCAGACGCACAAATGCGTACACACACGTACAAACACGAACACAGACGCACAAACACGTACACACTTGTACAAACACGTACAATCAAGTACAAACAAGTACAAACATGTACAAACACGTACACAGACGCACAAAGACAGACGCACACTTACGAACACGCTCACACATTTTCAACCTCCTACAAACACGTAAAAACACGTACACAGATGCACAACCACGTACACACACGTACAAACATGCATACACATACACATAGAAACACGTACACACACGCACATACACATATTTGCTCCGGGCTTTTAATAAAAATAGACCGCAGCGATTCTAGCGGCATATTTTATAACTTTATACTAGCATAAATACACGACCGAGTATACAAGTTACAAGATAAATTCTTTGTTTTGGATTGAAAAATGGATAAAAAAACAAAAAGGTAAGTAAAATATTCAACATAATTTATCGATAATCAATATGCAGTTATTATTGACTGACAAGATCAATAATAATGGTAATGATACATTGCTTTTTACGTGATGTATATAACCTAAAATTTTTAGAGAGTTCTGCTTCAGCCTGCTGTGTATTTGGCTGCAATAACAGAGCCAATGACTCCAATAATCAGTTTTATAACTTTCCAACAAACAATCCATTATATCCTCACCGAGTGAAACGACGTAAAACGTGACTCAGAGCATTAAAATTAAAAAGTAAATATTTATTATCGATGTAAATTTATCTAAATAAAAGTGATATGCTAAATGAATAAATTGTTTACAGTGTTGATGGATCTGTTTGGATACCTACAAAAAATTACAGGATTTGTAATCATCATTTCATAGGCAACAAGAAATCTGAGGATCCTCATTGCCCCAGCTACAACCATACAATATTTTCTGAAACATATAATATTAGTCAACAGGGTCAGAAAACAGCTTTGGAAAGGTGATTGATATATTAATGTGTATTAGATACAAATAATATATATTTATTATGTAGTGTGATATAACTATATTAATTAATATATTTTAGATACAAGCAATCAATAAAAATACTGAGCAGAGAGAATACGTCAGCTGAAAGCAAAAAAGTAAAGTCATCTGTTCTAATTCATCAGTCCAAGAATATCCGACGGAACAGTCATTGCTAGATTCACCAAATATTATAGATAAAAACTTTGATGACATCACTATAAACCCCTACAAGTGGATCAAAATACTCAAGTCAATTTTATCTTCAATAGTTTGCTGTTCTAATTTCTTACGAGCAGAGTTCTCTAACAATTCTTCCTTATTACAATTTTCAATATAAACTGATCTCCTTAACGGCATGTCGGAGCTGCAGCAATCGAGTTTTGCTTTTTTTATTTTATCAATATCTTTTTAAATTCTTAAATTAAACAAATGTAATGACTTGTCCGCACTAAAGCTATATTTATACAATAATTTTTGTTAAAATAAAAAATCATTTGGACTTGTTATTTTTTTATGAGCTTGGATTGGAAATTAGATATCAAACTCGACAAACCTAACCTTAAAATACGACATATTGAAAGTTTTTATTATAACTTTGTATGTATAATATTTTGGTGGATTTTTTGAGTTATCCGCACTAGAGTTTAATCTTACAAATTTTTTCTTTGTAGCAAAGAAACTCGATTAAACGCATCGTTTATTCATAAGTTAAGATTGGAAATATTATTAGAAGGCGGACAGCTTCGTCATGCTCTTAAAGGACAGTTGATGTCTTTTAAATCATCAGATGTTAGAATGTATGGCTGAATGTCAATACATTTTGTGCTTTTTTTAAAAACATCTTGGAGAACAAGAGGTTTGGCGTACATATCTTTTCCAAGCTGCTTGTCAGTGGGTTTCCCCATTCTTGTTCGAAAGAAGTTTTAGACTCACTTCGATGAGTGTTAATATAATGAATTAAACTGTAAATGTGTTTACACTGATGCATACTTCCAGAAACACAATTGCAAGTACCATGAGTTACATGACGAGAACTATTTAGCTGAAATAATTCATTTGTAATTATTATCTATCATATTATCTCTCTATATATTAAAAGATTTTCGCCGCTGCCGCTGTCAGCCTCTTGAAATCCTTCCTGAACTCCTCCTTTTTACTGATAAATTTAGCTAATTTATGGTAAATTTGACCTGATGTATCGTAAATTTCAGCTAATTCATCGTGAATTTTAGCTAAAAATTTCATTTTTTAGCTAATTTTAGCTGATTTATTGTGAAGTTTTAGCTAAAAATTTAATATTTTACCTAAGTTTAGCTAATTCATATTAATTTTAACTAAAATTTTAATTTTTTAGCTAAGTTTAGCTAATTGATTGTGAATTTTTCTATATTATAAAAGATTTTTGCCGCTGCAGCTGTCAGCCTCTCGAAATCCCTGATGCCTCCTTTTTACTGATAATATTTAGCTAATTTTTGTTGATTTATCTATATTATAAAAGATTTAAGCCACTGCGATAATAATTGTTCATTAGCATTAAATATTTGGAATAAATATAAACGTTATTTTTGTGAAGGATTCTTAAATAATAATGAAAACAGAGCTTTAAATGAAATTAATGAAATATTGATGATAGAAAATTTTAAATGTTCTGATTTTGGGTTACAAAACCCAACACCTATAGAAAATAATGAAGATTTTGAATTATTAAAAACTATACAAATTAACGATGAAAAATTAAAAAAATTATTGCCATTATTAAATAATGATCAAAAACAAATTTTTAATTATATTATTAATGAAAAAAAAAGATAAATGTATTTTTATCAATGGACCTGGAGGTACTAGAAAAACATTATTATACAATATTTCAATGCACTACATTTAAGTAAAAACAAAAAAATTTTTAGCAATGGCTTGGACAGGTATTGCATTTATTTTATCATCTGGTGGTACAACGAGTCATAAAGTTTTCAAATCACCATTAGATTTAAAAAATACAGAAAATTTGAGTGTCAAATTAGATTCAGATAAAAAAAAATTAGAGAATGTGATGTTATTTTATGGGATGAATCTTCTATGGTTCCAAAAAAAGCATTAGAACTTGTTGATAAACTTATTCGAGATATTTGTAGATTGGAAAATTACTTTTTTAGAAATAAAATACTTATTCTTGGAGGTGATTATATGTAAACACTTCCAATCATTAAATATGGAACAAAACAAATAATTATAAATAAAACTTTAAAATTTTCAGAATTTCGGAAAAATTTCTTAAATATTTAAATTAACAAAAACTATGAGAAATAATGATGATAATTATGCAAATTTTTTATTAAAAATTGGAAGTGGTTTAAGTACATCTTTGGAAGTTCCTGAAAATTGGAAAACAAAAGATATATGTACAAAAATATATGGTAATAATATAGATTTAAAAGAAGATTTATCTGATAAAATTATACTTTCATCACATAATGAAGACATATATAATATCAATGATAAAATTTTAAATAAAATTAACTCAAATGCAGTAGAATATTATAGTATTGATTACGCAAAACATAAAGGTATTGATCGAACTGAAACAGATGTTAAATTAAAGTTTCCAATTGAAAATTTAAATTCATTACGATTTCCAGGGTTTCCAGTACATAAATTAACTCTTAAAATAAATGCGATTGTAATGTTAATAAGAAATTTGAGTGTGAGTGACGGACTATGTAATGGTACTCGGTTAAAAATTATTGATTTATTTAAATCTAGTATAAAAGCTGAAATTATTATTGGTAATAAAAAAGGTTCAATTATATTTATACCAAGAATAATTTTGGATACAGGTAAACATACGTCGTTACCATTTATATTATACCGTAGGCAATTTCCAATTTGTTTAGCATTTGCAATGACCATTAATAAAGCTCAAGGCCAAAGTTTTGAAAAAGTAGGAATATATTTAAATAAACCTTTATTTTCACATGGTCAATCATATGTAGCATTATTAAGAGTGAAAAATAGTAAAAAAATTTTTATACAAAATGAAAATGAAAATGTAATAAAAAATATTGTATGGGAAGAGGTATTAAAAAAAAATATTAAAAAATCATTATTTAATTGTTAATTTTTCAATATTATAATAAATACATAAAAAAATTTTAATGTTTGTATTTTAAATTTACATACTAATAAAAATTTATAAAAGTCACTTAAAGTCAAAAATGTTTTAATTATTTATAATATACAACTTACAATAGATACAAAATAGGGGGTTGGCGAGCGTAGCGAGCAGGGGGGTAACCCCCCTAGTATCCTATTAAAGTCATAGAAAACAAATTATATTAAAAAATTACCTCTAATTTCACTGAATAAGGATGTAAATTCACTGAAGTAGTTCGGACAACACTGCCATGAATAAGTCGACAGCTATTAATATCTATTAATTCTTCTGTTCTTCTCACATGATGAACAGCTAATTTCTTCCCCTTATTTATTTTTTGTAAATCGATAGAATGTGTTATCGGTGCAAATCCTGTGCGAATAACTTGATCCATTGAATCAGCTGATCACACTAATAAATATTATTCAATCAAATTCAAAATTGGGTTACAAATTTTACTCAAATTATTTTTTGACACTTTTTAAATACATTTTAATAATACATAGTTAGCATACTTACTTTAAAAATTGCTAAAATATTGTATAATAGATAATTATTCGCGAACCCTATATAACAAAAATATATTTTATTTAGGACGATGTTCAAACTTTTGCCGTCAAAGGCACTGATTGAGCGATGCGCCTGGTGCGAACAAACGCGCACAAACACTTATGAACTATTACAAACACGTACAAACTTGTACACACACCTTCGAATACGTAAAAAATCATACAAACACGTACGCAGATGCACAAATACGTACACGAACGTAGAAATACGTACACAGACGCACAAACACATACACACTAGTACAAGCACGTACGCACACGTATACACTCATACAAGTACGCACGCATACGTACAAACAAGTACAAACATGTACAAACACGTACGAACAGGTACACAGTGGAGCGATTCAAGCAGTGATACATATGTATGGATCACGCGTATCGATGCGCGCGCAGACTTTTTATTCTCTTGCTCACAACTATCGTCGCCATACATACATATGTATCACTGCTTGAATCGCTCCACAGACGCACAAACACGTACACAGACGCACAAACACGTACACACTCGTACGAACACGTACACACACGCACAAACATGTACAAACACTGACAAACACGTACACAGGTGCACAAAGACATATACACACTTACGAACACGCTTACACATTTTCAAACTCGTAAAAACACGTACACAGACGTACAAACTCGTACACACACGTACAAACAGGTACAAACACGCACACGCACGTACAAACATGCACACACACGTAGAAACACGTACACACACGTAAATATACGTATAAACACGTAAAAACGCTTACGAACTTTTGCAAACACGTACAAACTTGTACACACACCTTCAAATACGTACAAAATTATACAAACACGCACACACACGTATAAACATGTACTCACACGTACTAACACGTGCACACACGTACAAACACGTATACAGACTTTTACACATATGTAGAAAACACTATAGAAAATATTATATCTATAGGAGACAATAGCTGACAATTCAAATTTTTTTCTTAACGTCATGAAATTGTCACAACTGCATCAAAGATGGAAAAAAATCCATTTACATACCAAATTCTTGTATATCACTAATGACTTCCACTTTATTTCCATTTTCTATTGAGAAATCTATATCTGCATATGTAGTATATAACAAAATGATTTTTTGATGAAAAAAATGAATCCGTGTATTTTCTTTTCGTCAAATAGGCCCCCTAGACAAGGATACAGACATTTTTTCAAAAATATAGTTAATAAAAGCCTTTATATGAACTTAAATAACCAAAGAACTAAGACTCTTACAAAAAATGCATGAAACATAAAATAAAGCACGAATTGAGTGCTTTAATTTAAGCTTTGTTGCATAAAAAAAACTTTTCTTGTTCGAAAGTTATTCTTAATTAAATATTACCACTTATTTACTTAATATTTTTAGCATATAAAATATGATCAATTTTTTACTTTATTTCATTGACATATTTTAATCGTCTGTAACTTTTGAACCACTAAATATTTTTTTAAGAAAAAACGCTTAAATTGAAGTTTTCTTCTTTGGTTATTTACGTTCTTATAAAGGCTCTTAGTTACCATATTTAAAAAAAAATGTCTATATCTTTGTCTAGGGGGCCTATTCGACGAAAAGAAAAATGCGGGTTCATTTTTTTTCATAAAAAAATCATATCTTGCAGTTTCAGCTGAATCCGTTTCCCGGAGGTGGGGTGCTCTCCTTGTAAGTATGTAGAAAATGAACTTATGTTTAAAAAAATCACGCAATTTGACGTTTAAATGTCGTTTTTCCGAAAGATTCTGAACGTTTTCATTTAAAACTTATATTAAAGCGTGTGAGAGGCGCTGTATCATTCGAACACTTACGTACTTATGAGAATATTATATACAATTCATATGAGAAAACTGCTATTTCTATGGGATCGGTAGAACATGATTCCAAAATTATCAATATTTTTTAAGAGGCTTGTACAATTATGTTACCGTTTCAACTACGTAAATTTTTCGCATATTTTTTAATAATAGAAAATATTTAAGGTGACAATAGATGAAAAATATATAAAGAATTTTGCATAGATTTTGATGACGATAAAGAAAATGAAGCTTTGTTTCATATGAATGAAATTTTTATGATGGAAAAAGTCACGGTGCCCCGGAGTAAGTTTAAATAAAAATTTATTGTCACTTCGAAATTCCTTTTGAGAATGATTTCTAGGCCCATTACGAACGTTTCGGCATCATTTTTAAAATCGTTTTACATGATCGATTTGGAGAGAAATAGGTTAAAATGACTCGCACAACTAACAAGAAGAGGTCCCCACACCTATAGGAAACAGATTTTGCTGATACTGCAGGTCATGATTCTTTGAAGAAAAAGAATAAATTCGTGTTGTTTCATTTTCTTTAATAAGCTCAGAGACCAAGATTCACCCATTTAAAAAAAAATATAATAACAAGAAGTGCTTATAAGAACTTTGATAACCAAAAAACTAAAACTCTTACAAAAAAGTGTATGGAAGATAAAAAAAGTACAAGTTGAACACTTTACTTTAAACCTTATTAGTAAAAAGAGTTTTTGCGGCTCAGAAGTTATGCTAAATTAAATATTACTACATATTTTCTTAATATTTTTAGCATGCAACACATGATAAATTTTCACACTATTTGATTAGCACATTTTGATCACCTATAACTTTTGAACTAGGCAAGACTTTTTGATACAATAGAGCTCAAATCAAAGTATCAAATTTATACTCTCTTTTATTTTCTTTATTTTTTTCTGTGAGAGTTTTAGTTTTTTGGTTAACCAAGTTTTTATAAGCGCTTCTTCTTACTATATTTTCGGAAAATGGCTTTATCTTAGTCTCTGGGTTCATTAGATGAAGAGAAAGAACCAAGGTTCATCTTTTTTTATCAAAGAATCATAACCTGCAGTACCAACCAAATCTGTTTGCTAGAGGTGCGAATCTCTCCTTTTTAGTCAAGCAAGTTTCAAACTACGACTGAATTAATTGAAATCTGACATATGATTTGAACTCCTACAAATTAAAGAGTATATTAAAAGAAGGCATCGATGTAAATATTTGCATTCTTTGAATACTATGTATCTAGTCGTAAGTAGCTATAGAACTATTTTTCGACATTATTTTTAATATTCGAGTTTAATAGCTCTATAGCATAAGGCAGACATTCTTGTTTTGTTATATTTTTACTATTATACCTGCGTTCTAATCACTTTCAAGCATTTTTTTATAAGTAAAATAAAATTGTTTCGTTTATAATGATTTTTTTTTCATTCTTACCTATTTGTCTCTAAATCGGTCACGTAAACTGATTTAAAAAATGATGCCTTAATGTTCGTAATGGGTCTAGAAATCATTCTGAAAAGGAATTTTGAAGTAACATTAATTTTTTATTGAAAATTACTCCGGAGCACCGTGAAATGTCTTGTAAAAATGTTGGGTTACCAGAACCGTGCACTGTTAAAAATATTCTTAAATTTAATACATATTTAAGATAAAAATGTATCTTAAATTTAAGAATAATGTCACTTAAACTTATTTAATAAAAAAAATTATTGAAATTAATGAAAAATTATTAAAATTAATACAGAAATTCTTAAGATTAAGATGAAAGTCACTTGCGTTTAGTAATATGATTATTAAACTTCAATATTATAATTGAAAATGTATTAATATTCGATGTTAATGAAAATGTTATTAAACTTAATAATTACTTAAGTTACTTGTATTAAATCTAATATATTAATTAAGATATATAGAACTGAAATTTATCAAGACTTTAATAAATTATTATAAAATTTAGTATAGAATCTTAAAAATGTTTGATGTATTAAAAATTTGTAGTACACCAATCATGCACTAGATGGCTACTTGTTTTTTCAGTCTACAAACAAAAATAGAAGGTTCAAAGTATAAAAGAGAAGGTCTAGCCTCGTATCAGCGAGAAAATTCTCATTTATATTTCTTCGGAAATATTTTAATTTTTGAAGTGCTCAACAATAGTTGAATTTTTTTAAAATATATTAAATCAAATCACATAAAATAATATTTTCTTATCATATTATGTTTAGTAGAATTTCTTAATCTTAATTATATTATATTAAATTCAGTAAACTTATGGTAAAATTTATAATTAGATTCTTAAAATTTTTTATTAATGTTAATAAAAGAATGCATTAAAATTCAAAAAAATATTGAATTTAAAAAAATTATATTGAAATTTTTAATTATTGTGCTGACAATTTTTGTATTAATTTTCAATCACAAATGTATTAAAACTTAAAATAATATTGAATTTTAAAAAATTATTATTAAATGTCATTCAATAAAAGTTTATGAAATGAGCTTCCGTCACTTTTATCTTGATTTTAATATTTTTTTAACAGTGTGTAATATAGTATTAGAAGAAAATATTCATAATTGTAAACAACAAATCATAATTGCATAATTTTAATATGATAAAATTTATAAATTGAGGGTTTGGCGAGCAGCGCGAGCAGGGGGAACCCCCCTAATATATATATATTCATGTTCTGGTAGCCCGTATTCGCATCTGTATCTACAGGGCATGCTCGATTGTTATTGGCATCGCATATGTTATTCGCGGGTTGCTTGACTCTATACATAATTTACATGTCCTTCTGATACATATTGAGCTTCAATCCCAATAAGCTCAACCTCTTAAAAGTAATCTTGAAGAGGTTGAGCTAATTGGGATTTGTCTAAAGAGGAATCAATATGGCATTACTGATGATATCATGTTTCATTCAATATGGTCAAAGAGCAATCATATTGAACGGAGGTTAGTGAAAAAAAATGACTTGCGCTTAGACAGGAACTATACTTATTAAGAAATGTCAATCTAAAAAACAAAAGAAAAAATCAATATAACTAAAATTAAATTTAAGATGTATTAGAAAAAACATTAATATTTTCATCTATTAAGTTGTAGTTCCTCATACGGCCTACTTCGGACATAAACTCGAACAATGTTTGCCGCTTGAGCAGAAATCTACTTCGGGCGCGCTTCGCGCGCTTGCGGTAATTTCAGCTCAAGCAACTAACAACTAACCAACTAACTAAGGAGCAACTAACATTGTTCTCAATTCATATTCTACCTGATACGACCAAAGTACATATATAACTAATATATATACTAAGGGGGGTACCCCCTGCTCGCACAGCTCGCCAACCCCTGGTTCTCATATTGCACATGTATTATACTAATCATAGATCGCATTATATTATTTCAAGCAATATTTTTTTCTATATATAATATAAAAAATTAATAATTCCTTTTTGTAATTTATTCCATTATTTAATTATAAATATTTTTTCATATGCTTGTATGTTCTGCCGTCCAAAGTATAAAAGTGGTTAACTACATTGGAATCCCATTGGAGTTAAGGTTTTCTTACTTTGGACGGCAGTGTTATACATAAACTTAAAATGTGATCTTATATAATACAATTTTTTTCTAACATCTTATACCTAATTCTATTTTTAAAAATGAAATTTCAATATTTAATAGTTTATCTATACAAAAGACAAGACACATAGTCTTGAGTTACGACTTTCCACACCACCTTACATTTCAAATGAATATTATGATAAATTGTATTGATTTATTGAATTTAATTTTATAAATTTACTCAATTATTAAATATAATTTTTAATTTAACTAATGCACTTTAATCATGTGAAATATATAGATACCGTTGCGCGCATTAGATTTTTTGATTAGTGGAAATCCTCGCCAGGAGCCCCAAAAACCACTTAGTTTTATAGATCATATATCATGTTATATATTTATAATATAATTCATTTTATGTATTTTATATGAATAAAAATATTGATTTTAAACAAAATATTAATAAAAAAATAACTTATTATCAATTGAATAATATTATTGATCAATGTTATAATAAATTTGGAATCATAAAAAAATTTTTAAATAATTACTTTTGATAAAAATTTTGTTAATATTACATTTGATACATCATAATGTTTATTTATGTCTTAATACTTAGAGGATTATTTTAGTGTAATTTCTTTTTGATATCTTTTTGACTTATTTTTACATTTTATAAGATACATAAAAAATTTTTTACTAAAATTTAGAAATCTTTTTACTTCAATATTCAAAAATAAGTGACGTAATCATTATTAAGATTCATACGATCATTAAATAATTACATTTTTCAAATTATTTCAGTTTTTAATAAATATAATATATATATATATATATATATATATATATATATATATATATATATATATATATATATATATATTAGACAGGTCGTTATTTCCCAAAACTTACTGAGCATCGCTCACAACCCTTAGATCGATGTGTTTATACTAAAAATTGAAAAAGCAGCTGGAATACCTTGTTGGAATAGAGATTAAACCTTGCCGAATCGCGAAAACCCGTATTTTTTATTGTTTTTTCTTATTTTTATTTTTTCTACATACAGCTATGACTGAAAAAAAATTTTTGAGACCCTCTTTCACACTTTTTCTATTGCCGGAAGTTGAAATAATATCTTATGGGGTGATTTTAGAGCCGAGAAAAATTTTTTTTCCGATTTGTTGCCCTTGAAATATTAAAAAATTTTACTCAAACGGGTTTATTCTCGTGTATTTTGAGGTTAAAAGTACTTTATAATTTTTTTTTATTTAAACAACCAACATAACTTTAAAGTAGGCTTAAAGATCTTCAATTTCCTTTTTTATAAAAGTTTCTAGATGCTTCTGATACTGAGATATGGCCATTTGAATTTTATAGGAAATTCGTAGAATAAAATCTGTAAACATCGTGAGCATGCAATTGACTATCAACTCCCTCTGATCACAAATTCAGTTTCAAAGCATGTAGAAACGGTCTGAGTAAAGCAAAATGAAGGTCTTAATTTCAACAAAAAAGTGGCGCTAGGTGTCTTTCGCACAGTCAGAGTTATGAAATTAGTAAATACCCATATAGAAATAATTTTCGTAAATATCTGTAAATATCTGTAAATATCTCTAAATAACTGTAAATAATCAATAAAAAGTATTGAGACTGAAACATTAATAAAAGTTATTTACACTTATTTATTATTATTTACAATTATATATAGTTATTTAGTTATTTACGATTACTAACTGATTTTAAAAGTTATTAACTATTATTTACAAACACTTACAGTTACTTACTCTTAATTACTATTATTTACTATTATTTACAATTTTCAAAATTTTTAGGTAAGTAAATAGTTTATTGTTATTTATAATTATTTACGATAATTTACAGTTATTTATAGTTATTTGCTTTCGTTGTCTTAGATAATTTTTCGGAAAGCATGTACACTTACCGTTAAATGATTTTTTCCGAAGGTGTACCTAAAATGACAACTTCGCATATTTAGTCTATGGCGTAAGCGAACTATGAATTATACATCGAGTTTCGAATCATCAATCTTTGCAACTTCGGCAATTGCACTCTGTTGGTAAAACAGCATCAAAATTTTTGAATTATCCTGTCAAATTTATAATTATATAAAAAAGATAAATTAAAACTAAATTTTAATTTGAATTATGCTGTGAAATATATAATTGTATAAAAAAATGAATTGAAAATAAATATTAATAATTATAAATAATCATAAAATTAAAAAATAAAGCAAAATTTGTTCTTTATTCAAAACTTCAAACAATATAACATCAAACTTTTATCATTTTTTATTATTAAAACTTTTGAGAAAATTTATGATTTTTTCAGAAATAATTAACTACATTAATTTCAATACAATTTAAATTTATAATTGTAATACATAAACTATGTTTTAATACAACTTTTTATTTATTAAATATATAAATATGCATATATCTGAAAGAAACATGATCTACAAATTTCATGTTTGAATAAACTTCTAATTTTTTTATTATGAATAATTATACTAATTTTAATAAAGTTAGTATGACATAATGAGTGCCTTCTAAATATAATAGTTAACAGAACCATTGCTTTCAACATTTACATAATTTTATACAATTATTGTTGATAATTGTTAATAAAATTTTACATAAATTAATGATTCATAAAATTATTGTTGTAATTAATCAATTATGAATCAGAGTTATGTATACGGGCTCCATTAATAGTTATTTTAACCCCAGCATCAAACCCCAGATCAACTTCAGTATCTGCAACTTATCGAGGAGTTGATAAACTGAGAAACAAGGAAACTGTAACTTCTTCGCTTGCAAACAGTTGAAGCAAGACATGCATCTCATTTCTTTCTATACGAATACTTATTAATTAAATACTCAGTAAATAAATGGACTCGTTCCAGTATGCTTCTGTTTAAATATCCTATCTTGTATCCGCAAGGATATAAATTTTTACTGGATATAAATTTGACCCCTGAATTGTAAACTTTAAATTTCTTGACGAGTGTTTGTTATTCCAGTATTCCAATATTTACATCCCCTCGATATAACCAATACAGCATCCATGGTTCTGTTAATGGCAAATAAAGGAATTTTACCCTATTTTACTCTGTTGGTAGCTTGCACCTGCTATCTAATCTTAGCGGCTTCAACATTATTTATGATTCCAAAACATAATTTATTTTTGAATATTCATTTTTTAATTATTACAAATATTATACTTTTAGACATGATTTAATTAAAAAAAAGACATGATCCACAAGTCTTATGCTTTATAACACTTGAGAATGCTTGATTAAATTTGTAATATTTGTGAATAATAAGTGTATTAGATAACATAATGTTTGTTTTCTATGAATACTTGTTTACGTAATCAAAGCTTTTTATGATTCCATAATTTTATTAACCCATCGTCTCCAATCAAATTTGAAATTAATTTCTTACTTATTGAACTTTTATTTTTATTTATTTATTGTGAATCCATAAAAGCTATTGGTATGAAATTCCATACTTACAATTATAAATTAGTCGAGGAGTTGATAAACTGTGAAACAAGGAAACTACAGCTTCTTCGCTTGCAAACAGTTGAAGCAAGACATGCACCTCATTTCTTTCTACAGGAATGCTTATTAATCAACTACTGAGTAAATGAATGGACTCGTTCCAGTATGCTTTGGTTTAAATATTCTATCTTGCATCCGGAAGGATATAAATTTTTACTGGATACAAATTTGACTAAACAAGGAAGAATTTTAAACTTTAAATTTCTTGACGAGTGTTTGTTATTCCAATATTTCAATATTTACATCTCCTCGATATAACCAATACAGCATCCATGGTTCTGTTAATGGCAAATAAAGGACTTTTACTCTATGTTACTATGTTGGTAGCTTGCACCTGCTATCCAATCTTAGCAGCTTCAACATTATTTATGATTCCAAAACATAATTTATTTTTAAATATTAATTTTTTAATTATTACAAATATTATACTTTGAGACATGATTTAAGAGGAGGTCACGTATCTCTGTCCTTTTCTAATCAAAGAAATGATTTTTTTACAAAAACTAATAACTTTAACAAAAAATGAAGAGAAAGCCGCATCTTGTATCAAAAAAAGCAATATTTTCTTTGATAAGAAAGAATTAATTTGATTGCTTCGTTCTCAAGAAAACCTTGAAAAACCAAATTGTCCACCCTAACCTCTATGATTTAAGTTTTTCAAGGTTTTCTTGAAAACAAAGCAATTAAATTAATTCTTTCTTATCAAAGAAAATATTCCTTTTTTTATTACGAGATGCGGCTTTCTCTTCATTTTTTGCTAAAGTTATTAGTTTCTGTAAAAAACTCAATTCTTTGATTAGAAAAGGACAGAGATACGTGACCTCCTCTTAATTAATAAAAAGACCCCTATTTGAGAAAAACACGTGTTTTTTACATGTAAAATTTGCGTGTGTTTTCACGCATATTTTTCACGTGTTTTTTTCACGTGTATTTTTCAGGTGTATTTTTCACATATTTTTCCATAGCTTTTTGAAGATCTTCTACCATCTGGTCTCTTATATCTGCGTCTTCCAAATTTGTGTAAGGGATGACAAAACTTAGAAAAACGCCACCTCGTGAATTAAATCGCTATTAATGATCAATTACGTCGGTTTGAATTTAAGTCACTAGGTGGCGTTTTTCTAAGTTTTGTCATCCCTTACACAAATTTGGAAGACGCAGATATGAGAGGCCGGACAGTAGAAGCTTTTCGAAAAGCTATAAAAAAATATGTGAAAAATACACCTAAAAAATACACGTGAAAAATATGCGTGAAAAAACACGCAAATTTTATATGTAAAAAACACGTGTAAAAAATACGTGTATTTTGCATGTGTTTTTTTTTAATAGGGACATGATCCACTAGTCATATGCTTTATAACACTTGAGAATGTTTGATTAAATTTGTAATATTTGTGAATAATAAGTGTATTAGATAACATAATGTTTGTTTTCTATGAATACTTGTTTACGTAATCAAAGCTTTTTATGATTCCATAATTTTATTAACCCATCGTCTCCAATCAAATTTGAAATTAATTTCTTACTTATTGAACTTTTATTTTTATTTATTTATTGTGAATCCATAAAAGCTATTGGTATGAAATTCCATACTTACAATTATAAATTAGTCGAGGAGTTGATAAACTGTGAAACAAGGAAACTACAGCTTCTTCGCTTGCAAACAGTTGAAGCAAGACATGCACCTCATTTCTTTCTACAGGAATGCTTATTAATCAACTACTAAGTAAATGAATGGACTCGTTCCAGTATGCTTTGGTTTAAATATTCTATCTTGCATCCGGAAGGATATAAATTTTTACTGGATACAAATTTGACTAAACAAGGAAGAATTTTAAACTTTAAATTTCTTGACGAGTGTTTGTTATTCCAATATTTCAATATTTACATCTCCTCGATATAACCAATACAGCATCCATGGTTCTGTTAATGGCAAATAAAGGACTTTTACTCTATGTTACTCTGTTGGTAGCTTGCACCTGCTATCCAATCTTAGCAGCTTCAACATTATTTATGATTTCAAAACATAATTTATTTTTAAATATTAATTTTTTAATTATTACAAATATTATACTTTGAGACATGATTTAATTAATAAAAAGACCCCTATTTAAAAAAAACACGTGTTTTTTACATGTAAAATTTGCGTGTGTTTTCACGCATATTTTTCACGTGTTTTTTTCACGTGTATTTTTCAGGTGTATTTTTCACATATTTTTCCATAGCTTTTTGAAGATCTTCTACCATCTAGTCTCTTATATCTGCGTCTTCCGAAGGACCCCGGAAGATGAAATTTGATAATAGTATGACCCAATTGTAGCTTATTTTTTTCTGAACATAAGTCTCCATGGGCTCAAGTCCCGAAAATGCACAAATTTTAAGTAAATAATGATTAAAGTCGTTGATTTCTGGAAAGGTTAGAGTGACCGAAGGCGTAACTTCAATTGTTCGATATGCTCATTAAATAGTTGTTATTTGAATAATTAATTAAAATAATTTTATGTTGAATGAACTTAATTATATAAAATATGATTATTTGAAATAATTTTAAAAAAACTTGGAACATAGAATTATTACACTATTATTCTAAACAATAAAATAATTATTTTTCAAATATTTTATAATAAGAAAAAATTCATTTAATGTGTTTATGGTTCATGGGTTTATAATTTTATGGTTTATGGGTTTATGGTTCATGTGTTTATAATTTTTTAGTTTATGAATTTATGGTTCATGGTTTATGGGCTTATGGTTTATGGGTTTATAGTTGATGGTTTATGGGTTTAGGGTTTATGGGTATATGGTTTATGGGTATATGATTTATGGGTTTATGGGTTTATGGTTTATAGGTTTATGGCTTTACGATTTATGGGTTTATAAGTTTCCGGTTTATGGGTTCATAGTTTATGGGTTTATGGATTTACAATTTATAGGTTTATTATTTATGGTTTTATTGTTTATGGGATTAGGACTTATGGGTTTATCCATTTATGAGTTTACGATTTATTGGTTTATGGGTTTATGGTATATGGGTTTATGGTTCATAGTTTATGAGTTTATGGGTTCATGGTTTATGGTTTTAAGGTTTATGGGTTAATGGTTTATGGGTTTACGGTTTATGGGTTTAAGGTTTATGGGTTTACGGCTTATGGGTTTATGGTTTGTGGGTTTATGGGTTTATGCTTTGAGGGCCTATGGGTTTATGGTTTATGGGTTTATAGTTTACAGGTTTATGGTTTATGGGTTTATAGTTTATGGGTTTATGGTTTATGCGTTTATGGTTT
The DNA here is from genome assembly GCA_017163975.1 of Anastatus disparis. Lineage (NCBI taxonomy): Eukaryota > Metazoa > Arthropoda > Insecta > Hymenoptera > Eupelmidae > Anastatus > Anastatus disparis. The sequence goes on along the minus strand of JAFFSR010000301.1, from coordinate 2,026,071 downwards.
ATGGGTTTACGGTTAATAAGTTCATAGTTTATGGGTCTACAGCTTTACAATTTATGGGTTTATTGTTTATGGGTTAAGAGTTTATGGGTTTATCTATTTATGAGGTTACGATTTATTGGTTTATGGTTTTATGGTATATGGGTTTATGGTTCATAGTTTATGGGTTTATGGTTTATAAGTTTATGGTTCATGGGTTTATGGTTTATGGGTTTATGGTTTATGGGTTTATGTTTTATGGGCTTATAATTTATGGGTTTATGGGATTATGGTTAATGGGTTTATGGTATATGGGTTTCTGGTTTATGGGTTCATGCTTTATGGTTTTAAGGTTTATGGGTTTGTGGTTTATGGGTTTATGGTTTATGGGTTTATCCATTTATGAGTTTACGATTTATTGGTTTATGGTTTTATGGTATATGGGTTTATGGTTCATAGTTTATGGGTTTATAGTATATGGGTTTATGGATCATAGTTTATGGGTTCATAATTTATGGGTTTATGGTTTATGCGTTTATGGTTCATGCGTTTATGGTTTATGGGTTTACGGTCTATGGGTTCATGGTTTATGATTTTAAGGTTTATGGGTTTATGGGTTACTGGTTTATGGGTTTATGGTTTATGGGTTTATGTTTTATGGGCTTATGGTATATGGATTTATGGGATTATGGTTTATGGGTTTATGGGTTTATGGTTTATGGGTTTACGGTCTATGGGTTCATGGTTTATGATTTTAAGGTTCATGGGTTTATGGGTTTCTGGTTTATGGGTTTATGGTTTATGGGTTTATGCTTTAAGGGCCTATAGGTTTATGGTTTATGGGTTTATAGTTTACGGGTTTATGGTTTATGGGTTCATAATTTATAGGTTTGTGGTTTATGCATTTATGGTTTATGCGTTTATGGATTATGGGTTCATAGCTTATGGGTTTATAGCTTTACAATTTATGGGTTTTTTATTTATGGTTTTATTGTTTATGGGTTAAGGGTTTATGGGTTTATCTATTTATGAGGTTACGATTTATTGGTTTATGGTTTTATGGTATATGGGTTTATAGTTCATAGTTTATGGGTTTATGGTTTATAAGTTTATGGTTCATGGGTTTATGGTTTATGGGTTTATGGTTTATGGGTTTATGTTTTATGGGCTTATAATTTATGGGTTTATGGGATTATGGTTTATGGGTTTATGGTTAATGGGTTTACGGTTTATGGGATTATGCCTTAAGGGCCTATGGGTTTATGGTTTATGGGTTTATAGTTTACGGGTTTATGGTTTATGGGTTTATAATTTATGGGTTTGTGGTTTATGCATTTATGGTTTATGCGTTTATGGATTATAGGTTCATAGTTTATGGGTTTATAGCTTTACAATTTATGGGTTTTTTATTTATGGTTTTATTGTTTATGGGTTGAGGGTTTATGGGTTAATCTATTTATGAGGTTACGATTTATTGGTTTATGGTTTTATGGTATATAGGTTCATAGTTCATAGTTTATGGGTTTATGGTTTATAAGTTTATGGTTCATGGGTTTATGGTTTATGGGTTTATGGTTTATGGGTTTATGGTTTATGGGTTTATGGTTTATGGGTTTATGGTTTATGGGTTTATGGTTTATGGGTTTATGGTTTATGGGTTTATGGTTTATGGGTTTATGGTTTATGGGTTTATGGTTCATGGGTTTATGGTTTATGGGTTTATGGTTTATGGGTTTATGGTTTATCAGTTAATGGTTTATGGGTTTATGGTTTCTGGGTTTACAGTTCATGGGTTCATAGTTTATGGGTTTATAGCTTTACAATTCATAGGTTTATTATTTATGGTTTTATTGTTTATGGGTTTCGGGTTTATGGGTTTATCTATTTATGAGTTTACAATTTATTGGTTTATGGATTTATGGTATATGGGTTTATGGTTTATGGGTTTACGGTTTATGGGTTCATTAGTTTACGGTTTATTGGTTTACGGTTTATGTGTGTATGGTTTATAGGTTCATGGGTTTATGGTTTATGGGTTTATGTTTTAAGGGCTTATGGTTTATGGGTTAATGGTTTATGAGTTTGTGGTTTATGGGTTTATGGTTTATGGATTTATGGTATATGGGTTTATGGTTTATGGTTTATGGATTTATGGTATATGGGTTTATGGTTTTTGGGTTTACGGTTTATGGGTTCATTAGTTTACGGTTTATTGGTTTACGGTTTATGTGTGTATGGTTTATAGGTTCATGGGTTTATGGTTTATGGGTTTATGGTTTATGGGTTTATGGTTTATCAGTTAATGGTTTATGGGTTTATGGTTTCTGGGTTTACAGTTCATGGGTTCATAGTTTATGGGTTTATAGCTTTACAATTCATAGGTTTATTATTTATGGTTTTATTGTTTATGGGTTTCGGGTTTATGGGTTTATCTATTTATGAGTTTACAATTTATTGGTTTATGGATTTATGGTATATGGGTTTATGGTTTATGGGTTTACGGTTTATGGGTTCATTAGTTTACGGTTTATTGGTTTACGGTTTATGTGTGTATGGTTTATAGGTTCATGGGTTTATGGTTTATGGGTTTATGTTTTAAGGGCTTATGGTTTATGGGTTAATGGTTTATGAGTTTGTGGTTTATGGGTTTATGGTTTATGGATTTATGGTATATGGGTTTATGGTTTATGGTTTATGGATTTATGGTATATGGGTTTATGGTTTATGGGTTTACGGTTTATGGGTTCATTAGTTTACGGTTTATTGGTTTACGGTTTATGTGTGTATGGTTTATAGGTTCATGGGTTTATGGTTTATGGGTTTATGTTTTAAGGGCTTATGGTTTATGGGTTAATGGTTTATGAGTTTGTGGTTTATGGGTTTATAGTTTACGGGTTTATGGTTTATGGGTTCATAATTTATGGGTTTGTGGTTTATGCATTTATGGTTTATGCGTTTATGGATTATGGGTTCATAGTTTATGGGTTTATAGTTTTACAATTTATGGGTTTTTTTTTACGGTTTTATTGTTTATGGGTTAAGGGTTTATGGGTTAATCCATTTATGAGGTAACGATTTATTGGTTTATGGTTTTATGGTTTATAAGTTTATGGTTCATGGGTTTATGGTTTATGGGTTTATGGTTTATGGGTTTATGGTTTATGGGTTTATGGTTTATGGGTTTATGGTTTATGGGTTTATGGTTTATGGGTTCATGGTTTATGGGTTTATGGTTTATCAGTTAATGGTTTATGGGTTTATGGTTTCTGGGTTTACGGTTCATGGGTTCATAGTTTATGGGTTTATAGCTTTACAATTCATGGGTTTATTATTTATGGTTCTATTGTTTATGGGTTTCGGGTTTATGGGTTTATCTATTTATGAGTTTACAATTTATTGGTTTATGGATTTATGGTATATGGGTTTATGGTTTATGGGTTTACGGTTTATGGGTTTATTAGTTTACGGTTTATGGGTTTATTAGTTTACGGTTTATTAGTTTACGGTTTATGTGTGTATGGTTTATAGGTTCATGGGTTTATGGTTTATGGGTTTATGTTTTATGGGCTTATGGTTTATGGGTTAATGGTTTATGAGTTTGTGGTTTATGGGTTTATGGTTTATAGGTTCACGGTTTATGGGTTTATGCTTCAAGGGCCTGTGGGTTATGGTTTATGGGTTTATAGTTTACGGGTTTATGGTTTATGGGTTCATAATTAATGGGTTTATGGTTTTTCCATATATGGTTTATGCGTTTATGGATTATGGGTTCATAGTTTATGGGTTTATAGCTTTACAATTTATGGGCTTTTTATTTATGGTTTTATTGTTTATGGGTCAAGAGTTTATGGTTTTATCCATTTATGAGGTTACGATCTATTGGTTTATGGTTTTATGGTATATGGGTTTATAGTTCATAGTTTATGTGTTTATGGTTTATGGGTTCATGGTTTATGGGTTTATGGGTTTATGGTTTATGGGCATATGGTTAATGGGTCTATGCTTTAAAGGTCTATGGGTTTATGGTTCATGGTTTATGGGTTTGAATTTATGGGTTTACGGTTTATGGGTTCATAGTTTATGGGTTTATAGCTTAACAATTTATGGGTTAATTTTTGATGGTTTTATTGTTTGGGGGTTTAGGGTTTATGGGTTTATCCATTTATGAGTTGACGATTCATTGGTTTATGGTTTTATGGTATATGGGTTTATGGTTCATAGTTTATGGGTTTATGGGTTCATGGTTTATGATTTTAAGGTTTATGGGTTTACGGTTTATGGGTTTATGGTTTATGGGTTTATGGTTTATGCGTTTATGGTTTATGCGTTTATGGTTTATGCGTTTATGGTTTATGGGTTTACGGTCTATGAGTTCATGGTTTATGATTTTAAGGTCTATGGGTTTCTGGTTTATGGGTTTATAGTTTATGGGTTTATGTTTTATGGGCTTATAGTTTATGGGTTTATGGGATTATGGTTTATGGGTTTGTGGTTTATGGGTTTACGGTTTATGGGTTCATGCTTCAAGGGCCTATGGGTTTATGGTTTATGGGTTTATAGTTTTCGGGTTTATGGTTTATGGGTTCATAATTTATGGGTTTGTGGTTTATGCATTTATGGTTTATGCGTTTATGGATTATGGGTTCATAGTTTATGGGTTCATAGCTTTATAATTTATGGGTTTTTTATTTATGGTTTTATTGATTATGGGTTAAGGGTTTATAGGTTTATCCATTCATGAGGTTACGATTTATTGGTTTATGGTTTTATGGTATATGGGTTTATAGTTCATAGTTTATGGGTTCATAGTTTATAAGTTTATAATTTATGGGTTTATGGTTTATGGGTTTATGGTTTATGAGTTAATGGTTTATGGGTTTATGGTTTATAGCTTTACAATTTATGGGTTTATTATTTATGGTTTTATTGTTTATGGGTTTATCCATTTATGAGTTTACGATTTATTGGTTTATGAATTTATGGTATATGGGTTTATGGTTTATGGGTTTACGGTTTATGGGTTTATTAGTTTACGGTTTATTGGTTTACGGTTTATGGTAGTATGTTTTATAGGTTTATGGGTTTATGGTTTATGGGTTCATGTTTTATGGGCTTATGGTTTATGGGTTCATGGTTTATGGGTTTGTGGTTTATGGGTTTATGCTTTAAGGGCCTATGGGTTTATATTTCATGGGTTTATAGTTCACGGGTTTATGGTTGATGGGTTCATAATTTATGGGTTTATGGTTTATGCATTTATGGTTTATGCGTTTATGGATTATGGGTTTATAGTTTATAATCTATAGCTTTACAATTTATGGGTTTATTATTTATGGTTATATAGTTTATGGGTTAAGGGTTTATGGGTTTATCCATTTATGAGGTTACGATCTATTGGTTTATGGTTTCATGGTATATGGGTTTATAGTTTATAGTTTATGGGTTTATGGTTTATGGGTTTCTGGTTTATGGGTTTATGGGTTTATGGGTTTAAGGTTGATGGGTTTACGGTTAATGAGTTTCTTAGTCTATGGGTTTATAGCTTTACAATTTATGGGTTTATTATCTATGGTTTTATTGTTTATGGGTTTAGGGTTTATGGGTTCATTCACTTATGAGTTTACGATTTATGGGTTTATGGTATTATGGTATATGGGTTTATGGTTCATAGTTTATGGGCTTATGGTATATGGGTTTATGGTTCAGAGTTTATGGGTTCATGGGTTTATAGTTTATGGTTTTAAGGTTTATGGGTTTATGGTGTATGGTTTATGGTTTATGGGTTTATGGTTTATGGGTTTATGGTTTTTGGGTTTATGGTTTATGGGTTTACGGTTAATGAGTTTCTTAGTCTATGGGTTTATAGCTTTACAATTTATGGGTTTATCATCTATGGTTTTATTGTTTATGGGTTTAGGGTTTATGGGTTCATTCACTAATGAGTTTACAATTTATGGGTTTATGGTATTATGGTATATGGGTTTATGGTTCATAGTTTATGGGCTTATGGTATATGGGTTTATGGTTCATAGTTTATGGGTTCATGGGTTTATGGTTCATGGTTTTAAGGTTTATGGGTTTATGGTTTATGGTTTATGGGTTGATGGTTTATGGGTTTATGGTTTTTGGGTTTACGGTTTATGGGTTTATGGTTTATGGGTATATGGTTTATGGGTTAATGGGTCTATGGGTTTATGGTTTATGGGTGTATAGTTTACGGGTTTATTGGTTATGGTTTATGGTTTAATTATTCATGGTTTTATTGTTTGTGGGTTTAGGGTTTATGGGTTTATCCATTCATGAGGTTACGATCTATTGGTTTATGGTTTTATGGTATATGGGTTTATAGTTTATAGTTTATGGGTTTATGGTTTATGGGTTTCTGGTTTATGGGTTTATGGGTTTATGGGTTTAAGGTTCATGGGTTTACGGTTAATGAGTTTCTTAGTCTATGGGTTTATAGCTTTACAATTTATGGGTTTATTATCTATGGTTTTATTGTTTATGGGTTTAGGGTTTATGGGTTCATTCACTTATGAGTTTACGATTTATGGGTTTATGGTATTATGGTATATGGGTTTATGGTTCATAGTTTATGGGCTTATGGTATATGGGTTTATGGTTCATAGTTTATGGGTTCATGAGTTTATAGTTTATGGTTTTAAGGTTTATGGGTTTATGGTGTATGGTTTATGGTTTATGGGTTAATGGTTTATGGGTTTATGGTTTTAGGGTTTATGGTTTATGGGTTTACGGTTAATGAGTTTCTTAGTCTATGGGTTTATAGCTTTACAATTTATGGGTTTATTATCTATGGTTTTATTGTTTATGGGTTTAGGGTTTATGGGTTCATTCACTAATGAGTTTACGATTTATGGGTTTATGGTATTATGGTATATGGGTTTATGGTTCATAGTTTATGGGCTTATGGTATATGGGTTTATGGTTCATAATTTATGGGTTCATGGGTTGATGGTTCATGGTTTTAAGGTTTATGGGTTTATGGTTTATGGTTTATGGGTTGATGGTTTATGGGTTTATGGTTTTTGGGTTTACGGTTTATGGGTTTATGGTTTATGGGTATATGGTTTATGGGTTAATGGGTCTATGGGTTTATGGTTTATGGGTGTATAGTTTACGGGTTTATGGGTTATGGTTTATGGTTTAATTATTCATGGTTTTATTGTTTGTGGGTTTAGGGTTTATGGGTTTATCCATTCATGAGTTGACGATTTATTGGTTCATGGTTCTATGGTATATGGGTTGATGGTTTATAGTTTATGGGTTTATGGGTTCATGATTTATGATTTTATGGTTCATGGGTTTATGGGTTTATGGGTTAATGGTTTATGGGTTTATGCTTTAAGGGTTTATGGGTATATGGTCCTTGGATTTAGGTTTACGTGTTTATGGTTTATGGTTTATGGGTTTATAGTTTATCGTTTATGGGTTAATGGGTTTATGGTTTATGAGTTCATGATGCATGGGTTAATGGGTTAATTGGTTAATGGTTTATGGTTTTTGGATTTGGGTTTATCGTTTATGGGCTGGATTCTGATAAAATTAGCGTGTGCTAAATCTAGCATGTAATGGAAAAATTAGCGTGTGCTGAATATAGCGTATGCTAAAAGAAGCGCACGCCAAAAATAGCGTAGGCTTGCAATCTTGGCGTGCGCAAAAACGAGAGTCTGCTAGAACTAGCATGCGCTAAATCTCACACATTAGCAAAATAAGCGTGTGCTAAATCTAGCATGAAATGGAAAAATTAGCGTGTGCTGAACATAGCGTATGCTAAAAGAAGCACATGCTAAAACTAGCGTAAGCATGCGATGTTAGCGTGTGCTAAAACTAGCATTTATTGGCGAAAGTAACGTGCGCTAAGCTCGAGTCCGCTTTAATTCACGATCGCTGAATCCAGCATGGAATAAGATTATTAGCGTTCGCTGAATCTAGCAATAACTAGCAATATTAGCTGGTGCTAAATATAGCATCTTCTGAAATCAGCATCCGCTGAAATTAGCGTTCGCTAAATCCAGCGGGCACTCAGGCTGGATTCTGCTAAAATTAGCATGTGCTAAATCTAGCATGTAATGGAAAAATTAGCGTGTGCTGAATATAACGTATGCTAAAAGAAGCGCACGCTAAAACCAGCGTCGGCTTGCAATTTTAGCGTGCGTAAAAACAAGAGTCTGCTAGAACTAGCGTACGCTAAATATAGCAGACATTAGCAAAATTAATGTGTGCTAAATCTAGCGCAAAATGGAAAAATTAGCATGTGCTGAATATAGTGTATGCTAAAAGAAGCATACGCTAAAACTAGCGTAAGCTTGCGATGCTAGCGTGTGCTAAAACTAGAGTCTACTAATACTAGCGTGCGCTGAATTTAGATTTTTTTAGCAGAATTGGCGTGTGCTAATACTTGAGACTGCTAAAATTCGGGTGCGCTTAATCTAGCGATCACGAGCAATATTAGCTAGTGGTAAGTATAGAATTTTCTGAAATTAGCGTCAGCTAAAATTAACGTTCGCCAAATCCAGCGTGAAATGGGAATATTAGCGTGCGCTAAATCTAGCAATAACTAACAATATTAGCCTGTGCTAAATATAGCATCTTCCGAAATTAGCGTCTGCTGAAATGAGCACTTGCCAAATCCAGCGTGCGCTAAGACTAGATTCTGCTCAAATAAGTGTGTGCTAAATCTAGCGCGAAATTGGAAAATTTGCGTGTGCTGAATATAGCGTATGCTAAAAGAAGCACAACGAACTGTGGTGATGATTGTTGGTGATTATAGTCAATACTATAGTTATGTAATAATAACTATGATTGATTATAAAACTGTAATGATGATTATACGTGATTATAGTAATTACTATAGTTACGTAGCAATAACTAAACATGAATGTAAGACTGTAGTGATGATTGTTGGTGATTATAGTCTTAACTATAATTTTGTGGTAATAACTATAATTGATTATAAAACTGTTGTAATGATTAGAGGTAAATATAATCATTACTATAATTTTTTGGTAATAATAATAACTCTTATTGATTATATAGTTGTAGTGATGATTATAGGCGATTATAATCATTACTATAGTTTCGTGGTAATAACTACAATTGATTATAAAACTGTGGTGATGATTATTGTTTATTATTGATTATAGTCAACACTATAGTTACGTAGTAATAACTATGATTGATTATAAAACTGTATTGATGATTATACGTGATTATAGTCATTACTATAGTTACGTAGCAATAACTAAAAATGAATGTATGACTGTAGTGATGATCGTAGGTGATTATAGTCTTGACTATAATTTTGTGGTAATAACTATAATTGATTATAAAACGGTTGTAATGATTATAGGTGAATATAATCATTAATTATAATCACTAATTGATTATATAATTGTAGTGATGATTATAGGTGACTATAGTCATTACTATAGTTTCGTGGTAATAACTACAATTAATTATAAAACTGTGGTGATGATTATTGGTGATTATAGTCAATACTATAGTAACGTATAATAACTATGATTGATTATAAAACTGTAATGATGATTATACGTGATTATAGTCATTACTATTGTTACGTAGTAATAACTATTATTAATGTAAAACTGTTGTGATGAATATATGTCATTACAGTCATATAGTTACGACGTAATAATTATAATTGAATCGTTAAACTGTACAATCTTAAATAACTTATATTCGCAAAATATTTTCCGAGTCAAAAGAAATGTCGATGTTAAGAAAAAAGGAGAATATTACATTGTTGACCAAGGGAGTAGAATAGGTGATTATGCTCGAGACGCGAACATAAAGACGAGGTCAAATACACCTTCACTTCCGTGGTTAATATATTACTGTTTCATACACGACGGGCGTCATATTCAGCCACATTGAGTATACATTTGTTGATAATACGTGAAGTAGCGGCATTAATATATGATAACATGAAAATAAAAATGTGGCAAAGCACCTACCGGAGTTGGTGTGAAGGAGAAGCCCCCGCTCCAAAAAATAAATAAAAAATAAACGAGTTTCTACAAAAAATATTAATAAAAAAAGCACCTATATTTTCGAGTAACTTGAGTTATTAGAGTAATTCATATTTCTTTGAATAATTCAATTCGTTCGAGCACTCTAAGCAGCTCATATTTTTACGAACGATTCGAGTTATTCATATTTTTTTCAAGTAACTCGATCAATTTTAGACACGAACTCGTAGAGTCGAGTGATTTATTTGAGTTGTTCATAAAATCGAATACCCGCACACGTAATTATTACATTTATTTTACGCATAAACCATAAGCCCATAAACAATAAAATCTTCAATAAACCCATAGAGCGTGAAGTAATAAACCGTAAACTTATAAACCAATAACTCGTAAAGTTATAAACCATTAAACCATAAACTCATAAACTATAAACCCATAAACCCAAATCCAAGAACCATAAACCATTAACCCATTAACCCATAAATCATAAACCCATAACCCATAAATCCATAAACCATAAACCATTAACCCATAAACCATAAACCATAAACCCGTAAACCTAAATCCAAGAACCATAAACCCATACACCCTTAAAGCATAAACCCATAAACCATTAACTCATAAACCATAAACCATAAACCCATAAACCATAAACCTTTAAACCCATAAACCATAAACTATAAACCCATATGCCATAAAACCATAAACCCATAAATCGTGAACCCATAAATGCATAAACTCATAAACCATAAACACATAAACCCATAAAACCATAAACCATGAACCCATAAACCATAAAACCATAAACTATAAACCCATAAACCATACACCCTAATCCAAGAAACATAAACCCATAAACCCATAAACCATAAACCCAAATCCAAGAACCATAAACCATTAACCCATAAACCCATAAATCATAAACCCATAAACCATAAACCCATAAACCCATACACCATAAACCATAAACCCATAAACCCATAAACCATAAACCATAAACTCATAAACCCATGAACCATAAACTCGTTAACCCAAATCCAAGAACCATAAACCCATAAACCACAAACCCATAAACTATAAACCATAAACCCATAAACCATAAACCATAAAACATAAACCCGTAAACCCAAATCCAAGAACCATAAACCCATATACCCTTAAAGCATAAACCCATAAACCATTAACTCATAAACCATAAACCATAAACCCATAAACCATAAACCTATAAACTCATAAACCATGAACTATAAACTCATATGCCATAAAACCATAAACCCATAAATCGTAAACCCATAAATGCATAAACCCATAAACCATAAACACATGAACCCATAAAACCATAAACCATGAACCCATAAACCATAAACCCATAAACTATAAACCCATAAAGCATCAACCCAAATCCTAGAACCATAAACCCATAAACCCATAAACCATAAACCCAAATCCAAGAACCATAAGCCATTAACCCATTAACCCATAAATCATAAGCCCATGAACCATAAACCCATAAACCCATAAACTATAAACCATAAACCATAAACACGTAAACCCAATTCCAAGAACCATAAACCCATAAACCACAACCCCATAAACCCTTAAAGCGTAAACCCATAAACCATAAACCATAAACCCGTAAACCGAAATCCAAAAACCATAAACCCATAAACCCTTAAAGCATAAACCCATAAATTATAAACTCATAAACCATAAACCCATAAACCCATAAACCCATAAACAATAAAACCATAAATAATAAACCGATAAATTGTAAAGCCATAAACCCATAAACTATGAACCCATAAACCATAAACTTATAAACCCATAAATCGTAAAGCCATAAGCCCATAATTCCATAAACCATACACCCATAAACCCATAAAACATAAACTCATGAACCATAAACCCATAAACCATAAACCCATAAACCGTAAACTCATAAACCATAAACCCATAAACCATAAACCCATAAACCATGAACCCATAAATCATAAACCGATAAATCATAAACCCATAAACCATAAACCCATAAACGATAAACTATAAACCCATAAACCCATAAACCTTAAAACCATAAACCAGTAACCCATAAACTATGAACCATAAACCCATAAACCATAAACCCATAAACCATAAACCCATATAGCATAAAACCATAAACCAATAAATCGTAAACTCATAAATGGATAAACCCATATACCCTAAACCCATAAACAATAAAACCATAAATAATAAACCCATAAATTGTAAAGCCATAAACCATAAATCCATAAACCCATAATCCACAAACCCATAAACCCATAAACCCATAAACGCATAAACCCATAAACCATATACCCATAAACCATAAACCCATAAACCCATAAACCCATAAACCATGAACCATAAACCCATAAACCAAAAAATTATAAATTTATGAACCATAAACACATCAAATGATTTTTTTTCTTATTATAAAATATTTGAAAAATAATTATTTTATTGTATATAATAATAGTGTAATAATTCTATGTTCCAAATTTTTTTAAAATTATATTAAAAAATTATATTTTATATAATTGTAAGTTCATTTAACATAAATTTATTTTAATTAATTATTTAAATAACAACTATATAATGAGCATATCAAACAATTGAAGTTACGCCTTCGGTCACTCTAACCTTCCCAGAAATCAACGACTTTGATCATTATTTACTTAAAATTTGTGCATTTTCGGGACTTGAGCCCATGGAGACTTATGTTCAGAAAAAAATAAGCTACAATTTGGTCATAATATTATCAAATTTCACCGGGACCCAGAAACCCATAAGAATCTTCCGGGGTCCTTTGTGTAAGGGATGACAAAACTTAGAAAAACGCCACCTCGTGAATTAAATCGCTATTAATGATCGATTACGTCGGTTTGACTTTAAGTCACTAGGTGGCGTTTTTCTAAGTTTTGTCATCTCTTACACAAATTTGGAAGACGCAGATATGAAAGGCCGGACAGTAGAAGCTCTCCGAAAAGCTATAAAAAAATATGTGAAAAATACACCTGAAAAATACACGTGAAAGATATGCGTGAAAAAATACGCAAATTTTATATGTAAAAAATACGTGTATTTTGCACGTGTTTTTTTTCAAAAGGGACATGATCCACTAGTCATATGCTTTATAACACTTGAGAATGTTTGATTAAATTTGTAATATTTGTGAATAATAAGTGTATTAGATAACATAATGTTTGTTTTCTATGAATACTTGTTTACGTAATCAAGGCTTTTTATGATTTCATAATTTTACAAACCCATCGTCTTCAATCAAATTTGAAATTAATTTCTTACTTATTGAACTTTTATTTTTATTTATTTATTGTGAATCCATAAAAGCTATTGGTATGAAATTCCATACTTACAATTATAAATTAGTCGAGAAGTTGATAAACTGTGAAACAAGGAAACTGCAGTTTCTTCGCTTGCAAACAGTTGAAGCAAGACATGCACCTCATTTCTTTTTACAGGAATGCTTATTAATGAACTACTGAGTAAATGAATGGACTCGTTCCAGTATGCTTTTGTTTAAATATCCTATCTTGCATCCGGAAGGATATAAATTTTTACTGGATACAAATTTGACTGAACAAGTAAGAATTTTAAACTTAAAATTTCTTGACGAGCGTTTGTTATTTAAAAATTTAATATTTCTTTAATACAACCAATACTGCAAACTTAAAATGTATTGAAAAATATTTTTTTAACATTATATATTTTAGGTGCTTTATTTATATTTGATATAACTATAAATACTTTGAAAACTTCATAATAACAAAATTTTTAAATTATTCTTTGAAATATATAATTATATAAAAATGTTAACTTGGAACTACGTTTTAATGATTATAAATGACTTTGAAATTAAATAATAAAGCAAAATTTCTTATGTTATATCTTTATTCAAAACCTTAAATAATACATAAAACTTATATAATTTTAAATCTTATGAACTACTTTTATGAAATCACAACAGATGTATTTTGTGCGCTGCTTGCGCATGTGCAGTGTGCAAACGAACTTTGAACGAAACTTTTAATTTTAAATTTTTGCATATCTTATAAGAGCTAATTAATAACATTAAAACTTTTATAATTTTAAATCTTATGAACTACTTTTATGAGATCACAACAGGTGTATTTTGTGCGCTGCTTGCGCATGTGCAGTGTGCAAACAAAGCTTGAAAAAAATTCAAAATCAAAATTTAATAGATTTCTTAATCATTTCTAAAATAAAGTCATTAAAAATCAATAATCAATAAATCCACCTTCATTATCTATCACTTTCTGCAATCTTTCTGCGACAGAATCGCATAAATTATGAAAATATTCTGGATTATTATATAAGGCAGTCCATGCTTCTTGAACGAGTTCCACGAGCTGCTCACGATTTCGCGCCATTGCAGGTCTTTATCCTTCCACCATATATGACCAGACATTCTCGATGATGTTGAGATCTGGTGAACGTGGTGGCCAGTCAAATCTCTAAAGCTGGGGATGCGCTGCGTACCAATCACGCACTATAGGTGTGGTATGTATAGGACTATTATCCTCCACTATATGAATTGGCACCTCATCGTCTGCGTATCGTTCTCATAGACTTGGCAGAAGCTCATTTTCAAGAATGTTCACGTATGCTTGAGCATTGAGTCTTCTGTCAATACGAAAAAAACGACCGGGACCATCACCGGTCACCCACGCTCCGAAAAATTATCTAAGACAACGAAAGTAAATAACTATAAATAACTGTAAATCATCATAAATAATTATAAATAACAATAAACTATTTACTTACCTGAAAATTTTGAAAATTATAAATAATAGTAAATAATAGTAATTAAGAGTAAGTAACTGTAAGTGTTTGTAAATAATAGCTAATAACTTTTAAAATCAGTTAGTAATCGTAAATAACTAAATAACTATATATAATTGTAAATAATAGTAGTAAATAAGTGTAAATAACTTTTATTAACGTTTGAGTCTCAATACTTTTTATTAATTATTTACAGTTATTTAGAGATATTTACAGATATTTACAGATATTTACGAAAATTATTTCTATATGGGTATTTACTAATTTCATAACTCTGACTGTGCGAAAGACACCTAGCGCCACTTTTTTGTTGAAATTAAGACCTTCATTTTGCTTTACTTAGACCGTTTTCATGTGCTGTGAAACTGAATTTGTGATCAGAGGGAGTTGATAGTCAATTGCATGCTCACGATATTTACAAATTTTATTCTACGAATTTCCTATCAAATTCAAATGGTCATATCTCAGTATCAGAAGCACCTAGAAACTTTTATAAAAAAGGAAATTGAAGATCTTTAAGCCTACTTTAAAGTTATGTTGGTTGTTTAAATGAAAAAAAATTATAAAGTACTTTTAACCTCAAAATACAGGAGAATAAACCCGTTTGAGTAAAATTTTTTAATATTTCAAGAGCAACAATTCGGAAAAAAAATTTCCTCGGCTCTAAAATCACCCTATAACATATTATTTTAACTTACGGCAATAGAAAAAGTGTGAAAGAGGGTCTCAATATATATATATATTTTATTACGTGGGATTTAAATGATATACACTCCTTTGGGGAGTGTGAGGGTGCAAATAATTGAAGAAAGACAATATAAATTAGACTTAACGTTTATTATAAAAACAATACAATATAAGAGAGAGAGGCTACTTATGACTTTACTCTAGCGCGTTCGGCGATGGTCTGATGCTTGTCGTTGTCTTAAACGATGATGCAAGTCGGCCGCGACGAAGTGCCGATTCAGCACTTCGCGCATCGTTCGACTTCTGGCTTGTCGCAATTCTCCGAACTTCCAATTTTATGCTATTTTCTTATCACATACTTTGTAAAAAGACTATAATAATTTACTTGTATAATGTACGTTGTTATTATACATACGTACATACAGAGTGACCAATTTTCATCTATGGACTCCGATTTCTCCCAAAATATTGGACTTACAAATAAATCATTTTAATAGAAGTTGTTCATGGTAATAAGGGTCACATGTTGGTACCATTAGATTTGGCCTTAACGTCCCTTTTGAAGGTCATTTGAGAGTCAAGGTAATTTTGTTAAATAGGAACCCACATTTGTGATACCGTATTAAGATAGAGCGGGAAATTTCACATCCGAAATGGTATTTAAAAATTCTTTCATGACTTTCAAAAGGTCAAATTAAGCTTAAATACTGAATATTTGCTCAAAAAACGTTTTTTTCAAGCTTTTGAAGATTGTGGTCAGAAAAGTGTTCAAGTTAGCTTGTAAGCCAATGACCTCGTTTATCTTGATCTTGAATTCAGTTTTCAAGGTTACTTAAAGGTTAAAGTGATTTTTTATCGGGAACCCCTCCTTTTATCCTTTATTTTATGGTTCTTAATTAATATCTAATTAATTAAGGACCAATTAAATAACCATTCACAATGCCGCACCACACCATAAGACTCCATGGATTTTGATGATCTATTGCCCTGTACCAGTGGGAATTTACATCTGACCAATAATGGCAGTTGTATCTATTAAGTCGTCCGTCACTATAAAATTTAGCCTTATCTGAGAAAAGCACTCGCCTAAAAAATTAGGATTATCGTATATCATTTGCAAAGCCCATTGGTAAAAAGCAATACTCATCAGATGGTGATTAGGCTGTAAGGCCTGCGTAAGAGTGATGTAGTAAGGGTAATATTGTCGAGCTCTTAAGATTCTTGAAACAGTACTTCGTGGTATACCTACTTCTCTTTCAATCTGGCAAGTAAAAACTTGAGGATTAAGGTAAACTATTGGTAAAATAGTTAAAGCTCGCGCATTATTTTCGTCATATACATGATGTTGACGTTGACGAGCAAGATGTCAATTGTGAACTCTTTGGATGTCACTTTTCAGAAAAATGTTGAGCATAAAGCCTTGATGTTGTAGCACAATTGCCATGACACTCATCTAAAACCAATATAATATCAACGATCTCATTAGGACTATAATCAGCCATTCTGTAATGGTAGTTTGTAAAAATAATTACCTATATATGTTTGGAATTTTAAAATGTAAGCAAGTTTACATGATAAATTTTTCAATCATGCAGAAGTGAGTCATGAAGATAAGGAATAAAACTTTATTGTAACAATAATTATAAAACTTAAATCGAATGTAATTGTTTATTTTTTTTTTAATCGTTTATTATTAGCAAAGTGCACATTATGAGAATTTTCAAGTTATATCTACTGTTTAAAAAAAAATATGTGCAAAGATTATTACATTAAATAAAGTAGGAGAGATGAACTAGTAAACACTGAATAAGCGAGAAAAAATGCATAGAACTAATGAATTTTGAGGTGATGGGTTTGCTTTTACGGGTTTGATGGTTAGACTTAATGGATTTTGATTTATTAGTTTATGTTGTTTGGCATGAGATTGTGGATTTTATCGTGATGAATATTCTTCATTGATTTGAAGTTAAAGGTTTTGTATTGATAAATATGCTTTTTAGAATTGGGGTTAGTAAAATTCTAATGAAGTTAAAAATGACGAAGGAGAAGGGGGGGAGACAAGATAAAGTATTTAAAATTTGCGTTTTTTATTTATTTTTCATTTTTGTTTTTGAATAATCAACATTTAATGATTATAGTATCAAAAGTATAAGGTAGACAAAGCAATACTATCGAAAATGATTGACCTCTATCTTTAAAATAAAAAAAACGGTTTTGAGTGTATTTTCATTATTTTACCTTAGTTTAATCTACTAGAGGTCATTTAAAAAAAAATGAAAAGTATTGTTTTGGACGTTCAATTCCCTAGTCTTTTAGGATCCCGTATAAAAATAGGGGTTTCCATCAAAAATTCACTTTAACCTTCATATAACCTCGAAAACTGAATTCAAGGTCAATATAGTGAAGGTCATTAGCACACAAGCTCACTTAAACAATTTCTTGCCCTCAATCTTCAAAAGCTTAAAGAAAACGTTTTTTGCGCAAATTTTCAGTATTCAACCTTAATTTGACCTTATGAAGGTCATACAAAAAAATTTAAAATACCATTTCAGACGTAAAATTTCCCGCTCTCGCCGAATCCCGTGTCAAAAATATGGGTTTCCATTTTTAATAAATGACCTTGATCTTTTAACGACCTTTAAAAGTGACCTCAAGGTCAAATCAAATAGCACTAAAATGTGACCCCCATCGTCATGAACAACTTCTATCTGAACTTCAACAATTTAACCTGTAGAAATATCAAATTTAATACTGATAAATTTTCAAAATTGTTGTTAAATTATAATATAATTATTTTTTTTAATATTTCTTTTCATACTATATTAGGTATAGTATCATTATTTTCCGATTCATTTCGAATATATATATATATATTATTTGCATTTTTATAGCGCGAAAGAGCAACTTATAATTGACCGCGTGAAAATAAAGGTTTTTTAATATATATACCCACATTTTCAAAATTTTGTCCTTGAGATTTATTCATTAGGCGAGCGGCGCACCCCTATTTTCATGTTAAAAAAAGTAAGCTGACCCCTTACGAAAAGATAGCTGGATGAAACCTTTTGGAATCGATCGATTATATTATAAACATAAAAAACTAATATGTAACAAATTTGTATATAAGTGGTCTTTAATTAGTTATTATAGCACTGCGTGAGCTGAATCTGCGTTTTCTACACAATCTAGTGGGAGATAAATACAACATTTTAGAACTGTGTAAAAAAGTACTATCGTAAGAAATCTTGCACTTTATTATACTGTTCAAACAAGTATCCATATGAATCTTAATAGTCGACAAGTTTTTTTTTTACCATATTATATTTATTTTTTACATTTTAAAAATAATTGAAATCGTTTTTGCTTTTCTTTATTTGTTTGCGACGGTTCTAGTCTTAATAATATACAGTTTTCACTTTTTCGAATTATCATTCGTGGAGTGCATAGTTTTGCTGGTATGTAGCATTCGTTTTTATTTATGAATTATCATTCGTATAATGTATAGTTTTTGCTAATATTGATTTCCTAGAGTATAGATTACATGTCGCGGACGTGCAATAAAATAATATACGATACGTGTGCCCGAAGTGGTACTATTAACAAAAAAATTACATAATTAAAGAAAATTAAAAAAAAATTCTCAAAGATCATGTTTTATGTAAATTAGGCCAAAATAAACACTTTTTATTCTTTATCATTTTGTCTAGAAAGACACCGTTCTCGATTTATAAGCATTCAAAATGCGAAAAATGACTAAAAATGATCATGTTTAAAATTTTATATCTTGCTTTCTACAAAAGCTATTTGACCATTCTTTACTGGAAAATGTTCGTTGAGACTTGTACTTTGAGTTAAGATTTTTTTTTTTATATTCCTAGACTTTGTTTTCGATCACGAAATTCGCAATAGCAATCTTATAACATTTTCAGTATTTTATCTGAAACGCTAAGGGAATTCAGAGTACCTGTGATTAAAAACCGATTAACGAAATAACTTTCTGGCATTCACTTATACTGTCGCAGACATATAAATATAAATTTTATTACAAATAATGCTGATGGCAATTTTATTTCATCAAAATAAAAGGTATTTTGTTATCATCAAAAAAATTGCGAAAGTAAAAAATTTTTTTAAATGATCAAAAATGAAAATTTTAAAAAATTTAAATTTTAACTTTCTATGCAAGAGCTATCTTTTCTTTCTTTTGCTTGAAATCTGTATTCTTTATAAAATTAAAGTGAAGTTATAAATTCTTAATGAGTTGGTATATTTC
The DNA here is from genome assembly GCA_017163975.1 of Anastatus disparis. Lineage (NCBI taxonomy): Eukaryota > Metazoa > Arthropoda > Insecta > Hymenoptera > Eupelmidae > Anastatus > Anastatus disparis. The sequence goes on along the minus strand of JAFFSR010000301.1, from coordinate 2,006,283 downwards.
AAAGTATAAATTATCAATGAAAGATAGTTATCAAGGGGAATCTTCATACCGACATAGAGTTCTACGTTATCTACATCTGATTGTACTTATCATAATTTAAGAAAAATTTAACTGTTTATGACTAACACTCGCAGCAGAGGTACATTTATAGCATTTCAAAGAATTCATTGCAATGTTGAAAGACAATGTAAAGATAAAAATAAAGACGAAAAGTGCTTAATACGATTAGCCATTTAATGCAATCATAGATAATCGTATTACGTAGTTTTTGTCTTTACTTTTATTCTTATACTGTCTTTTAGCATTGTAATAAATTCTTTAGAATGTTAAGAATGCGCTTCTATTATAAATTTTAACCACAAATAGTTAAATTTTTATGAAAGTGCATAATTTAAATGTCGATAAGGTAGAACTCTATGCCGGTATAAGGATACCCCTTATCACGTAAAAAATCTTATTAAATTTATAACAAAGTGTTTATTTTTGCTTAATTTATTTCAAAAATATATTGCTAAAAAAATCTTAAGATTTTTTAATTTTACAAATTTTTTGTTTATAATAAATTACCTTTAAATCTTATAAAATAAAATTGCCATTTGCATTATTTTTTTATAAAATTCATATTTATATATGTGGTACAGTATAAGTGAATGCCAAAAAATTATTTTATTTCTATCTCAACAGAAATGGCCACCTTATTAACCCAAAAAGCTAGTCAAAAGTAAGATATTTCTAACTTTTAAAATTTTGCGGGAGAAATGGATATTTCTCCCGTTAAATTTAAAACTTATAAAATTAAATGGATTAAAATTTTTTTTTTATTAAATATTAATATTAGACTATTGTTGAGGTAGGAATAAAGCACAACATGAAACTCTTGAGTAAAATCTAATTTCTTTCTCGGGAATTTGTTCCCCTGGCATTGCTTTGCTTGCTTAGATCGCAAACTTCCACTTAGGAGAAATATAGGACTTTATTTCCTTGTTGCATAAAGTACTGTTATTAATCGGTTTTTAGTTATAGGTACTCTGAATCCCCTTAGCGCTTCAGATAAAATACTGGAAATTTTATAAAATTGCTCGTGCAAATCTCGAGATTGAAAACAAAATCTAGGAATTAAAAAAGAATTTCACTTCAAAGTCAAGTCTCAACAAACATTTTCCATTAAGAGGAGGCCGTATCATTCTGTCCTTGTCTAATCTAAATTCTCTTTATTACTAATAAATTAAATATTTTCATAGAAAAGTAAGACAACCGCCCAATAGAGCAAAAGACAAGCAAACGATTCTTTTTTATGAAAAAATAATCAAAATTTCATATTTTTTCATAAAAAAGAATCGTTTGCTTGTCTTTTGCTCTATTGGGCGGTTGTCTTACTTTTCTATGAAAATATTTAATTTATTAGTAATAAAGAAAATTTAGATTAGACAAGGACAGAACTATACGGCCGCCTCTTAAAGAATGGTCAGATAGCTTTTGTAGAAAGCGAGATATGAAATTTTAAAAATGACTATTTTTAGTCATTTTTCGCACTTTAAATGCTTATAACTCGAAAACGGTGCCTTTTTCTACAAAATGGTTAAGAATAAAAAGTATTTATTTTGGTTTAATTTACATAAAAAATAATCTTTAAGAATTTTTTTCTAATTTCTTTGATTTTGCAAGTTTTTTGTTAATAACTAATTAAAGACTACTTGGATAAAAATTTGTTACATATTAGTTTTTTATGTTTATAATATAATAGATCGATTCCAAAAAGTTTAATCTAGCTACCCTTTCATAAGGGGTCAACTTACTTTTTTAAGCATTAAAATAGGGGTGCGCCGCTCGCCTATATAGTTATCACTAACGCTAAAACAATAGGAAATAGTTTTCTGTATAAAATAAACGATAATGATGATCATTCATTAGTATTTAATGTTATTCTTGGTATAAAAACTATATTTCTTTCATTTTTTCCTGTAATAATTTTAGCTTTGATCTTATATTCAAATAATCTAGTTCTTTCTAATCGTGTTCCATTACATAATCCATCTTTAATACTTAAATTTCAAATCAACATTATTATTGGATTTACCTTTAAATTTAGTTTATGTGGAGGTAATCTTTCTTTTATATTATTTAACATTTCTATTGGATAATTTAAATGAATATTATCATCTGTTCGATCTACACTTTTATACATTGCATAATCAATTGTAAGATTCCCTGAGCGATAATCTATGAAAGCTACAATAGCTTATATTTTAGTAAGAAAGAATCCTACAAGTACTTGAGAATTTCATCAATAATAAGTAGGTTTTACTTCTCATTCATATAAAATTATTGATCGCTGAAAACCAAGTTCATTTGTAATAACAATGGTATGCTTGGCTTTTATTAAAGAAAAGCCAAGTCTCTGATTGTTATAATTGAATATATGATATTGTGCGTCGTTACTCTTATTGTTAAGATGACGAGTACACAAATCTCTATGCAAGCTACGTTCAATACGTTCAAATAACTATTCTCTCAATACAAATTTATAGTATTGCTCTTAAAATAGACAATGTAATATGGACAGGAATTCCCGGCATTCTTTGTATGATTCTTTTCTACTAAACAAAATTCACAATCAACGTTTATATAATAATAATATATTTGCGAAGCCGTCACGCGTACTTAGAACGAAAATTAAATATATATTATTCGGTCACAATCACGTGCTTTTTAACAATAAGAGTGTAACGTATCTTGTTATGTTCATAAGTGTAAGCGTGGAAAGAGCTAACTCGTTTGTAGCCAGGACGCCATGCCTGACTACTTCAGAGTAGGCAGAGAGCGTTAACGTGAAATGAGAGACACCGTGATGTAAGGACCTCTATTCAGCACAGGAGCACACTTTATCCTCCTGGTATTTTACGTCAGCCGACAGGCAAAGAAGAGCAAAAGAAATATACATCACCACGAGACGCAATCAAGTTGCAGTAAAGCACGATAGAACTCCTACTCCAATAAAGGAACTCAGTGCAGCCCGGAAAGTGTGACAGATGTCGAAGACATTTCCAAAAACGTACGCATACCGCAAGGTATTTAGACTAGAGACTCCGGTCAATGCGTTAATGCGTGGTAAGTGTGAACAAAAAGCGAATATTTTATTCATTAATGTAAAGTTGTGTTTTGTACTAATATTGAATTGATTTAGACGCGATTTAGGCTTAAGAGAAACTTTATTTCTTTAAGACAGATAGAAGAGTCCCTCATCTACAGATATGGCCTTAACGCGTTGGCTCTTATTCAAGCCGCCGACGCTCGTTTCGCCGCTTCTCCTCTCCCTTACAGCATCTACGCGCTCCCACTTCTCATAATCGAAATCTTTATTAACGCTGTGAAAAGAGAGAGATAATATATATTAATCAACTACCGTTTATATGTATGATTTTAATTGCGCGTCACGCGTATGTATAAGTGCTGATAGTAGGCGTACACGTGAGCGTCTCTGGAAGCGTGTACGGTTCTCTTCTATATCACTGCCCAGTACCTGTATCTTTTGATTAGAGCGATGCATGCTCTCACAATGCCCCCCAAAATGAAGTGGATTTTAACGTGTAAAAATGCACTTCATTTTGCCACATTCCCCCACTAATGAAGAAATGTGGTATTCTGCTCACTCAAAACAGGCACCGAAAATCGGATTCCGCTCACCTTGTTGGGAAAAATTTTATACCCCCTCCCTTCTTCGCCTGTAAGTATTCACTCATACGCTGCTTCAGCTCTGTCATTTTTTACTCTAATATTTTTTATTCCACTCTACCGAGTGAATCTTTTTACAGAGAATCGTCTAGCTGGGGTCCTCAAGACTTGGCTTGACTTGCTTGCACTTGTGCATCTGCATCTCTCGGACTCTGGATGTTTTTCTGTCTTTGTGCATCGCTCTATCCAGCATTGTCTTTTTTTTGTTTTTGCTGCTGTTGCTGATGGTTGAAGAATGGCTGGAGCATTGCTGGTTGCTGTGTTGACTGTGGAGTGTTAAGTGGTGATGCAATGGGGGGATGCAGTTGCATCTTCATGGTTTATACATATGTTACATATAAGTTATGCATATGTACATAACCTACAATATTTTTAGCGCTATATTGACTATCTCTTAGGCGAACTTTTTAAGTGCGACATTAGTAGCTCTATCTATGGGCTACCTTGTCTACTGTCTTATCTACTCTATGGGTAAGTGACAGGTAATTACCATACTTAAGGCCCGTTTCCACCTGGCCTTTTGATTTTATATGTTTGACGCGCAAATTTTAAACAGCTTATTATGTTGCTTTTTTACTATATTCCTTATTACTTATATATTTATTTCTAAATGTGATATACTTGGACGGAGAGTTTCACAGGCCAGTTTTCATCTTTATTTTTTTTTTACTTTTAATGTTATTTTTATTTCTCTGACGTTGCTTTTGTTTCTATCTTTTATTCCTTTTTTCATCATATCATAAATTCTGCTTCGTGTTTGGTCCTTTCACTTTTCTTGACATTTTAAACAGTTTAAACCATGTCACAAAATACCATCAAGGACTGCTGCGCCATCTGCAGCTTTCCTGCTGATAATATAAGAGGTTCAAAAAAATTAATGCAGTGTTTTACATGCCGGCAGCACTATCATTTAAAATGTATAAAGCGCGTGCCTCATGATAACGATGGTAATCCGAAATATGATTATCAGAGATGTATAGCTAACCGACCTATCGTTTCTCCCGCTGCCTCACTCACTGGCACTAGCGTCGGACCAGGCAATACCACTATGCACGGAACTTCTATAACCCGGCCTATTGTTGCTCCTAAGCCATCACGAGGATACTCATCTGTCGCACCGGTTACAAAAACACAAGGACATTTTGTGACTGAGAAGAAGAACAATTTGAACTCAAATGTCAACGCTTCTGCGGTGGTTGGAGGAGAACATAGCATGAGTATTAATTAGGTTTATGAAAAATTTAGAGGTAATGCTGCGTTGGTCACCCCGGACAGCAATATTAGTAAAGATGAAGATAGTGGTTTAACGCAGAGTACCCTGTTAAAAATAATGACGTCTTTCCAGTACGTCTTTGAAAGATGTCTTTGAAGACGTCTTTGAAGACGTCTTTGGTCGTGTCTTAGATTGGAACAAAATAAGACGTCATTTTTTTAAAGTTCCGGAAATATAGTAACCAAATGACATCTTTTTTATAAGTAAAATAATTTCAAAGACGTATTTTTCCAATAAATACTCATAGTAAAAGACATAAATTTTCAAAAAAAAATTCTTTTTTTAAGACGAATGACGTCCTCCCTGTTGAAAATAATGACGTCTTTCTAAGACGTCTTTGGTCGTGTCTAAGATTGGAACCAAAAAAGACGTCATTTTTCCAATGTTTAGAAAATTCAACAAATGACGTCTTTTTATTATTTCAAAGACGTATTTTTTTTAATAAAAATGACGTCTTTTCTTGCGAATTTTTATTTAAAAAATACGTTTTTGAAATTATAAAAAGACGTATTTTTATTTAAAATAATACGTCTTTGAAAATGTAAAATGACGTTATTCGTTAAATAGCTTTTCTAAACATTGGAAAAATGACATCTTTTTTGTCCCAATTTCAGACACAACTAAAAACTTCTTTCAAAGACGTCATTTTCCCCGAATTTAGAAAAAAAAACGTCATTTTTCATTAATTATGTCATTGAAAAATGACTTTACATGATAATCATTTTCCATTTAAAGGAAAAAACAACAAAAACGAGGTAAACCTCGTAGTTTCAACTCTTCGAAAAACGAAGAGCATTTGCCATTAAGCTGAGATCATTCTGGCCTTATATATCTGCGTCTTTGAAATTTGTATAAGGGATCGCAAAACTTGAAAATCGCCACCTAGGTACTTACAGTCGAATTGATGGTTGCGCTTGCGTCAATTTTATTTTAACTCACCAGGTGGCGATTTTCAAGTTTTGCGATCCCTTATACAAATCTCAAAGACGCAGATATATAAGGCTAGAACGCTCTCAGTTCAATCGCTTATGCTCTTCGTTTTTCGAAGAGTTGAAACTACAAGGTTTACCTCGTTTTTGTTGTTTATTCCTTTAAATGGAAAATGATTATCATGTAAAGTCATTTTTCAATGACATAATTCATGAAAAATAACGTTTTTTTCCCTAAATTCATAGAAAATGACGTCTTTGAAAGACGTCTTTAGTTGTGTCTGCAATTGGAACAAAAAAGATGTCATTTTTCCAATGTTTAGAAAAGCTATTTAACAAATAACGTCATTTTACATTTTCAAAGACGTATTTTTTAAATAAAAATTCGTAAGAAAAGACGTCATTTTTATTAAAAAAAAATACGTCTTTGAAATAATAAAAAGATGTCATTTGTTGAATTTTCTAAACATTGGAAAAATGACGTCTTTTTTGGTTCCAATGTAAGACACGACCAAAGACGTCTTCAAAGACGTCTTTCAAAGACGTCATTATTTTCAACAGGGAGGACGTCATTCGTTTTAAAAAAAGAATTTTTTTTTGAAAATTTATGTCTTTTACTATGAGTATTTATTGGAAAAATACGTCTTTGAAATTATTTGACTTATAAAAAAGACATCATTTGGTTACTATATTTCCGGAACATTAAAAAAATGACGTCCTATTTTGTTCCAATCTAAGACACGACCAAAGACGTTTTCAAAGACGTATTTAAAGACGTCTTCAAAGACATCTTTCAAAGACGTACTGGAAAGACGTCATTATTTTCAACAGGGTAATGATGGTACTGATTCTTCCTTAGTACAGGCAGCTGCATCTGCTTTGGAGAGTGCTCTATCTTGCAGGCTCGAGTTGATTCAAAATGATCTTACTCGATTTCCGGCTCTTGAGAGCTTTATTATAAATACTGACAAGAGTCTGCAGTATATCGTGACTAATACGAAGAGTCGAAATAAAATTATTAAGTATTTACATGCTGCGCAAATGCAACTACTAGAGGAGAATCGTAAACTCAAAGGAATGATAGATACCTTAGAGAGGAAGTTGTTGTCTGCTCTAAATGGCATGCATGAAAAGTTTTTCTGATCTCTTACGACTAATTTTGATAATTTGCAGGCATTTTTGGGTTATGAATTCAATGGAGTGGAAAACAACTTTTCTCAACTTATGACCGGGGTGACTGAGGTGGTGCAGACCGTTAATGATCTCATGGCCTAGGACGAACACTCACTAAACAGCAGCACTAACACTGAAATGCCTGTGAATTCGAATATAACACAATTATTTAAACGTACAGATAGTGGCTCTCATAACACAAACACTAAAGCACCTGTTGATTCGAACAATATAAAAACAATAAACATACATACAGATAGCAGCAAAGAGGCATTCTGTCATACTGTGGAGAGGCGTAGTTCTGGAAATGGTGCCTTAGTAATATCTGGTGGACTGAACTGCTCTGCGGCTAATGTCGGGCTGGAGGATTATGCATGCGCTGTTCTGGGAATCACACTTCCCACTTTTAAACATTCAAATATCGTATCTGTACTGATATCTCTAATTCCGAAAATAAAAATAAAGACAGAATGTCTGTAGGGCGTTAGACCGTTGTCGGTCCGAGTGGTGCGTTCTCATTGTTGGTGAGACTTTCTTGAGATGACCTGGCGCAGAAGGTGTTTATGGCTAGGCGTGCACTTACAGGTTCTTCGACAGCGGGTCTGAATCCTTCCCTCTTCTGCGGATTTTCTGCTGCCAAACACCATTCTCAAATATTTGTAAATAAATTTCTTGAAAAAGATAAATATATTAATTTTAAAAAGTTAAAAAAGTATGCTAAAGAAAAAGGTTTTAAGTTTGTTTGGTATGGAGGTGGTAAATTTATGGTGAGAAGGGAGAGTGGGGAGAGAGTACATAGATTTGAGAGTGAACATGATTTAGATAAACTATTGGATGAATTTAAATGTTATGTACAGAGTGATGTTAACGCGCCTAATAATCCGAAACACGATGAAGCTCTAGCTTACATGAATAATGTTAACTCCATTATTAATATTTTACTAAAACCTTAAAACACTAAGAGGAATTCAAATCAAGAATCTACTACAAATAACGCGATTACTTTGAATGTAGCCTCTCCCCAGTGACTGCGCCAGGCCTCCTCTACGGGTCGTACAGGGAGAAGGGGTGAGCTGCGAGCGTGCTTTCTGAATGTGACTTCGTTAAGAGCTCACATTAGACAGTTGCGTGAGTTCCTTGGTGGCGATCCTTCTTGCGACATATTTGGAGTGGCTAAGACCTGGCTGGGTCTGTCTGTGTCGGATGACGTCATTTGGGTCAAGGGGTATAAAGTATTCAGACAGAAACCTGCGGTGAAGAAGTTGCCTTGTATATCAAAAACAATTGAAAATGCACTATTTTGGCTACTTTGGATACTCAAACTATTCATAGTGAAGGTAAACCGGAAATACCTGAATATATTTTCTTTTCTGTGCAAATGGGCAGCTCTGGACCCGTGTTGGTTTCTGTTATTTATCGGCCTCCTGCTATTTCGTTTATTAGAAACACAATTTTTTTAGATGTGATGAGAAATTGTACCTTTGAATACTGTCATAAAATTATAATGGGAGACCTGAATGCTGATTTCCTGCGTGAAAGCAGTGATGCCAAATTTCTTAATAAGTTGTCGGCTGAGCTTTTATTGCAGTTGGTCCAACACGGTGCCACGCATCACTCCGACGTTTCACACTTGTATTGACCTGATTCTTGTCGACGATAACGACACAGTCACTTAACGCATAAAACTTACCGGCGAATTTTCACAGTCAGCATAACTTCATTGATGTATGTGTTTCCTGTAATCATGTCATAACAGATAAAAATGCAAATGAGTATAGAAATTATAAAGATATATATACAGCATTATTGGTACAAAGTTTAGACGGCTGTGATTGGCCGCCATTTACAGTTGGTACAGTTGACCTGGAATCTGCACTTGACTGCCTCTGTGACAATCTTACGGCAGCAATACATAATCTGGCACCGCCAAAAACACTTAAACTTGGTGAAGATAAGTTTCCATGAATAGACAAAGGATTGTCGCTGATGCGGTGCAAGAGAGATGCCACGTATCGAAGATACAAACGGACGAAGGATAAGAGAGATATCTCTCTGAATTTGTGCAACTGCGTAAAACGATCGACGAATAGACTAAACAAGCTAGGACTACTTGCTATCATAACAGACTGTTCGAAGCTCTTGCCAGAGGTAATGTCTGGAAGGAATTAAAAGACCTGCGGCTCCTGTCCGGACCTCAAGGGGACTTGAATGGATTTACTCTGGATGAGCTTGATGCGGACTTTGCGGGGATGTCAGTCTTGCCGCACGATGATAATGAGGAATGTGGAAGAATTCTTTCTCAATGTAATGAAAGTGGCTTTGCCTTCAAGCCAATTAATGTTACTGATGTAGTCCTTGCAATTTTGCATTTTTCATCACAGACTTGTAGCGAGGATGGCATCTTGCAGAGCGTGATACTCAAAGATTTACCGTTTATCGGAGAACATCTTGTGACTCTGTTCAATTTCTCTTTTGTACGGGGGGTCTTCCCTTGCCTTTGGAAGCATGCACGCATTGTGCCATTAGAAAAGTGTCCTGCACCTACATTGCCTAAAGATTTTAGGCTCATAGCAATCTTATGTTTTTTTTTAAAGGTCTTTGAGAAAATTGCCCATGACTAATTGCAAGAGTATATTACGATACATAAGATACTTGACTCTATGCAGACTTTAGCTATACTTAAACTTACTGATAACATAAGATCAGGTCTAGATAAGAAACATGTCACGTTACTACTTCTGTTTGACTTTGGTGAGGCATTTGACACGATCTAGTACTCCAAACTACTTGCAAGGCTGAGATCGATGGGGTTTTCCGGGGCTGCACTCGAATGGATTACCTTCTATTTATCAGGTAGGAAACAAATGGTTTCCACGCATTTAATGAGGGATCGAATTGGCTAACAATCAATTTAGAAATTCCCCAGAGTTCTATTCTACAGAGGGTGGCCAAGGCGGTGTCGGAGTAGGCTGTCGATGCTTCTCTTACATTAAGGGCACAAAACACCTTTTTTTGGTCCCACCATCAAATTTGGGTTTATTGCTTTTTTCATAGGAAATTTACTGTAGAATAAGCTCCAACAAGTTTTTTTACCCTATCTTATTTAGTTTCCTTTTTATGAAGAAATTAGTAGGATAAACTTTTAATTGATTTTTTTGTTAATTTTGCTATTTTGAGATTTTTCTTAAATTTTTAGCTAATCTTATTAAAACACTATAAGAACTTATTTTTTTGTTGCTTGATTCAATATTTCATAAATCATTAATTAATCTCCAAAAAGTTTTTTGAAAGAGATTTAATTTTGTTTTTATTTATTAAGTCTATAATGATACAATTTTCACAAATTTAAAAAATTTTATGAATTATTGTAAATTAAATTTTTTAAATTTTTATTGATTTTTTTTAGGTTTAATTAAAAAAAAAGAGTTTATTTTTTTAATTTTAACAAAATATTTATTTTGATTTAATTTTTAAAAAGTTTTACATCCATATTTTATTCTGTTTTGATTTTGTAAAGAAATGAGTGGTACATAGTTATTCATGTAATTTTTTATCAATTTGAATTTCGCGTGTTCGCGCTTTCGGCTCGTATCATTTCGCTACATGACAGTCAGTCTCAGCTGATTGTATGGTCAGTTAACAATAAGATTGCTTATCTAAAGTGCATTTAAAAAATTATTACTAGGTTTTGTGGTTTAATTTACGTAAAATTATTAATTTTTAATAAATTACACGTTCGCGAGTTATTTCGTATTTTTTTATGTGCCCTGCAATTTTACGTTTATCTAAATAGAAAGTGCATTTGAAGTGTAAAAAGCTTGAATTGGCATTAAGAATACGAACCTCAAAAATGTCAAATAATGAAAGAGACACAAGAGGCAGATTTTTTAACCAACATCAAGATAGAAAACGATCTACAGGAAGATCTAAAAAGAGGCCAAGAAAATTTCTTGGTAGGAGTGAAAAAAATTCTCCTGAAGCTAAGAAAAGTAGACCCTCTACTTCTTTTTCAAGTTTTAGGGCAAAAAATAGAATTGTTGATATCAACATTCTATTTCCTAAGTTTGGAAAAATTATGTGCTGTGATGTGTGCCATAATAAAATTCATTTTATTGAATCTTCTTTTCAAGGACTAGGATCTAAAATTGATATGATTTGTGATTCTTGTGGTGAATTAGCATCTATAAACTCTAGCAAGATAGTGGCTGTTATGAATAATGCATGTGAAGTGAATAGACGTAGTGTTCTTGCTGCTCGTGCTCTTGGCCATGGACTCACTGGCGAATCTACTTTTTGTAGTATAATGGATTTGCCAAAGCCAGTTGCACAGTTAGCGTTCAATGTTATTAATGATCAACTTAGTGAAGTATGTGAACAAGTGGCAGAAGAATCTATGTCTGAAGCTGTTAAGGAAGAACTTGATTTGGCTTCTCCAAATAGTGCTGGACTGTCTGTTTCTGGTGATGGATCATGGAGAAAAAGAGGATTTTCTTCATTACAAGGACAAGCTGGTATCATCGAAAACCAAACAATGGTTTCTGCAACGGTTGTATACTTTGGGAAAATAAGCAGGGGACATCTGCTTATGAAGAATGGCAAGAGTCGCATGAACCTAATTGTACAGCCAACTATCAAGGCAACGCTGGAAGCATAAAAGTGAGAGGTGTTTGTGAAATGTTTGCAAGATCAGAAGAAAAATATGGTGTCAAATATGAAAATTATATTGGAGATGGAGATTCCAAAGTTTTCAAAGAGATTTCTGAGTCTAAGCCATACGGGGACTCTGTTATTGTCAAAAAAAAAGAGTGCGTTGGTCATGTCCAAAAGAGAATGAGGACTCGACTCAGAAATCTGAAGAAATCACTTGCTGGCAAGAAACTTAGCGATGGAAAATCTATCAGTGAAATAGGTAGATTAACAGCCTAAGTGATTGATCAGCTGACCTCTTATTATGGCAAAGCTATAAAAGATCACCCAGATTCTGTTCAGGACATGTCAAATGCAATCTGGGCTTCTTTCCACCATAAACAATCAACGGACCAGCAGCCACAACATCAGTTATGCCCTGAAGGATTTGCCAGTTAGTGCAAATGGCAGAAAGCTAAGGCTCGAAATCAACTTCAAACTTTTAAAAATACACAAGGCATTCCATCCGCCATCATGCAGAAAATAAAACCAATCTACAAAGATCTGACAAAACAAGATTTACTTGAAAGATTTCTTGGTGGATATATGCAGAACTCCAATGAAAGTTTTAATAGTTCTGTATGGAAACTTGTTCCAAAAGCATCTTTTAGTGGCCTGTCAACTTTGAAAATTGGTGTCTACACAGCTGTGACTAGTTTCAATGATGGACGGAGTAGCTTTCTCAAAATTGTGCAAAAGTTTGACATCGAACCTGGAAGTGCCTGTATTGAGTGAATCAGGACTTCTGATGATAGAAGATCATTCCATGCAGAGAAACAGACTCAGTCTTACACGAAGGAAGCAAATACTCTAAAAAGAAAGGCTCGAATGGGTGTGGAGGATTTCTATGCTCCAGGTGCATATTGAGTTCATGTAAGTATATAATTTTATTTATTATGACAAAAATAAATATAAATTTAACACACAAATTTTGATACTATTTAAAATATAGAATTTTAATATAACTTTTTATTTTAAAATAAAATGTAGAATGATGACTTTATATTTAATGTTATTTTTTAGTTTTCAGATGGATACAATCAATTCAAAAAGCTATCAGTTTAAAGGTGGATACGAATGGTTCAAGCAGCTAGCAGTGTGACGGTCAAGGTTGAGACTGTCAGAAAAAAATAAAAATTTTCACTGCTGAAAAGATGAGTATTAACAAAGTATCCTATAATAAGATAAATTATTATTATTTGTATTTTACTAACGTATATCTTTTTGCATTTCAGCTTGATCGAGTCGAATAACAAGGTTTTTTTGCCTGATATCTCTTTTTTATATTGAAGGCTAATATAAATAAGAGATACCAGGAAAAAATTATTCTATAATAGATAAGTATAGCATTAATAATTTTAAGATATAATAATTCAAAACTTTAAAGCGGTTTTTCTCAAATATTGAATTTTAAAAATTTTAGGTGCTGCCTCGTAAGATTTGAGCTGAACCACTGGATGGATCTGACTTTTCCAAATTGATTTAACTTCAGTATTAGCATTATTCTCGCGTTAATGGAGAGTTTTGAAATTGAATGACTAGAAGTTGTTAAAAAATCAAAAAATAAGGTAAAAAAATTAAAATTTATTTAATAAATTAATATTTTTTGTTGAAAACTAAAAAATTTTTTCTTTTCAGGAATTCCCTCATTCACGCGAGAATGATGCTAATACTGAAGTTAAATCAGTTTGGAAAAGTCAGATCCATCCAACGGTTCAGGTCAAATCTTACGGTGGAGCCATTATAAGAACAAGAATTCATCCAATGATTATGGGACTATAGCTAAAGCAAAATGAGTTTATAAAAGCTTAAAATAAAGGTATTTTAGTCTACTTTTAAATATTATTTTCATTTACAAAGAATTTTATTGAATCTAATTAATACATTTGTTTTTTACAAGCAGGGGGAAAAGGTGTTTTGTGCCCTTAAATGCAAGCAAAACTGAGGCGATCGTTTTTGGCAAGGGTCGATTTATTAACGACTTTTATGCTGGTAAGCCAAGGACGATTGAGCTTGAGGGTGGTGCCGGCATATCTTTCTCTGATGCCGTTACGAGCCTTAGTGTTGTACTTGACGCTAAGCTATCATGGGAGCCACACATTATAATGTTGACTTAGAAATTTAATAGGACTATGTACGGCTTACGATTTTTTCGTCGGTGTACCACTGAGGCTCTGCGCAAACAACTCGCAACCACCCTGCTGTTTCCACATCTCGAATACTGCTCAGTAGTTCTGCTAGATGCCTCAAAGAATCATCATATTCTATGATGATTTTTTTTTCAACATTTAAAAATTAACTAATAAAAATGAGCGGACTAATGGAATCATCTATTAAGATAACATTATTTTGCAATCACAGAAAAAGAACTATCATAGAATATGTTTCCGTCGACTTTACATTTTATTAAATTTTTCTCTACTAAAATGTATAACCTCATCATTAATTTCGTCATTTTCTTCAACATATGTTTTCGGTTCTTCTAAACCAAAATTTTCACATGACATATCTTCTAAATTCAATATTTAATTAATATGTGATAAAGCTTTATTTTTTCTGAAATCTCCTGTAAAAAATTTTTTATATTTGTCCCAAATAATTTTACCTTAAATATTTTCACATAATAAAAAACATGCAAAAAATTTACGTCGTTGTATTGGTAATATAACTTGGCATGCTTCTTCAAAAATATAAGAAATCTGATTTTCGTGTTCAATTAAATTCATTGTTAAAGTAGTTTCTTTATAAGTATTATAAGTTACATTTTCATAAATTCGTAAATCTTTATAAGATGTTGCACCTTTTATTCTATTTATTATGAGTTAAAAAAAACGTTCACTATCTTTTGGAAATACTATATTTAATCTACCAATAGCTATATTTTTCCTATTTTTTGATCGTTTTATTCAAGATTTCATGTGAGAATTAAAAATATAATTTTGCGGTATGTTAACATATTAAATTTTTTTAGCAAAATCATTTTTTTTATTTGAAGTAAACCATACGGTTAACGTTGTTTCGTAATTATTTAATGCTGAATGTATATCATTTTCATTGAAAATTATTTTTCGTGATTTTCTGTATAAATATTTAATCTTATTACGGAATGACTTCTACCACATAATGGTAGTTCTTGTAATCTCCATGCTGCTTCTATTGAGCTTAAATATCTACCATCTATATATTGAGTTATTTCATCATAGATATCCCACACAGCATGAAAGATATCATTAGAATATTCCGAAATATTCCAATGGAATATTTCATTGAAATATGTATAGAAGCTTTACGGAAGAAAACAGAAATATTTCTGCAATATTGCAAAGGAAACTTTCTACGAAGAACCCCTGGAAGATTTCGTAAATCTTGCAAGAAAGATTCTGTTGGAAGATTGATGAATTATTGCAGGGAAAGACCCAGGGAGCTCTAAGGGAGACTGCATTTACCTTGCAGCTGAATATTGGAAAATTTTGATTGAAACATTCGGGCTATAGGCTTTAGGAAACTTTCGTAAACATTCCATGGAAGATTCCATCAGTAGACTAATGAATCAGGAATTATTATTTTGAATGGATATAAAACGGACACTACACTAGCACTCATAAATATGACTTATCCTCGTTTGTAAGTTAATAAAAAACAATTTTAATGACGCTATAGCTACACCAAAAAGACATTTTTATAAAAATAAGATGATTGTTATAAAAATTTGGTAATTTTTTTAACGAAAATGACTTTATTACAATAACAAAAAACAAGTCCTTTTCCATTCAAATTTTTTATTATATCTAATGACGATATTCTCCCAATACATTACTTGACACGCCAAAAGGCTTTTAAATAACGTCATTTAGTATTTTAGGGATTAGGACAAAAAATAACGTCGTTTAGTATGTTAAATGTTAACGAAAAATTACGTCATTTTTTAATAACAATGACGTCCTTTTTTATATAACTTCCCACATAGCATGAAATATTTCTGAATTATTTCATTGAAAAATTCGGAATAAAACAGAAATATTAATATGAAATGTTTCTGAAATATTGATATGTCCGCCTAGAAGATTGATTTGAAATATTTCATGTAATGTTTCTGTAACATTCTTACATGATTTTGTGAAATGTTAATTTGTAATATTGTAGAAAGATTGCAGCAACATTTGATCGAAAGATTCATGGAAGATTATGAATCTTTCAAGAAATGTTTCTGAAATATTTCTAAAATCTTTCATGAAATATTAATTTGTAATATTGGTGAAAGATTCTATCAGATATTATTTTTGATTTTGTAAGAGTATCATCTCAAACCATATTAGATACCTATACATTTATTTGTTATTTAGAATTTAAGCACTTATTTATTTGTATCAAGAATTTTCGGTCTTATATACTAAACGAGAGAACATCCCACCACTTGCAAGAGTTTGTCAACCGCATTTACGATCACATGAAAATATAATCAAGCAGCCACCTGCTGGCAAGATAGAAGAATTGCTACGCACGCAAGATAACTACAAGTATTTAGACAATATTTCTCCACTATTTCACTGGTATATTCATAAATTTTTCGGAATACTTCATGAAATGTTTCTGGAATATTACAGAAATATTTCATAAAATATTTCTTGAAAAATTTGCGTATTATTGATTTAAAATATTTTAAGAAATGGTGCAGTAATATTTCTTCAATATTTCAGTGTTATGTTCAAACATTTTTTCAAATACTTCATGAAATATTTTTCAAATATAAAAGGAATACTTCATGACATGTTTCTTGAAAGATTTGAGAAATATTAATTTGAAACATTTCAAGAAATAATGTAACAACTTACCTGAATATTTCAGTGTCGGATTCAAAACTTTCGAAATAAAACATGAAATGTTCCAGAAATATTACAGAAATATTTCAATGAATTATTTAATGTACATAAACTGAAATATTTCAAAGAAATATTAGTTCATCACTTATTTAATATTTCACTGAAATATTTCATGAATAATTTACGGAAGCTTCCAGTACGTTTCCACCGGAATATTCCATAAAAGATTTACGGAGGCTTCCAGTAAGTTTTCATTCAAATGTTTAACAGATAAGATACTTGTCGGTAAAGATGTAACTCTCAATTAAAGTAACAGCTGTTACTTAAGTAACGATGCTTAAGTTTTTAGTCATACTTAATACTCAAGACACGACTATGAATTAAAATAAATCATAATTGGACTCTGAAACTTTGACTTCTTAAAGGTATTTCTGAGATTTAGATGGTTCTTCAAAATTTCCTATATTTTTCTATACGAAACTTACTCGAAAAGATAAAGACAGACGTTCAGACCAAACGTACACTCCACCTTACAATTTAACTTTTTGGATATAAAAATCCATTGGTAAAATATCTAAGCATTCGTAGATTGTAATCTTTAAAGTTGAATTCTGGAAAATTATATTTACCATCATTTTACATTGCGAATTCTAATTGCATGAAGAAATTTAACCGAGCGACGTCAGGAGCGAGGTATCGTACTCTAGTAATCATAAATATATTTAATACTTTGTATTGATACACAAAGTTCAGTATTGATATGAGCAGTATATTTTGCTAATGAAAACTATTGTTAGGAATCACCATTGAATTATCAACTTGTATAATTTTCCTGGTATTTTTAAGATTATACATACATATATATATATATATATATATATATATATATATATATATATATATATATATATATAATTCCCAGAAATATTATTTCTTCGTTTATACTGTAAGTATTTATTTTCTTCAATTTTGGTACATTCGGTCCGTGTGACATATGTTTAATTACTAATTTTTGTAAATATGTATTTTCTGATGAAGGTATTTCAGTTGAAATATATTCATCAATAGATTCTGGAGTAAATATCTTATGATAATAGTGTAATGTGATAATAATAAGTGCATGAGGTAATCCTCTTTTTTGAAATTCTATGGAATATATATAAGCTAGAACAGGACCAGAAATTTCATTTTTCACTATATCATTTAATAGCATTTTAAATTTTGTATAAAATAATCTTACTGTAATATTTGGTATATCATTGGGAGTCGTTCCTTCAGGAAAATTTTTTCAAAATTTCTTTGAGTTCTTTCCATTTAAAGTTACACGTTATTGTTATAATTAAATTAGATCTTCCTACAGTTCAGTATATGCAGATATATGCAACAATATTACCAAGATGCAATATTGTTATTGCATCTTGGTAATATTGTTGCATATATCTTGGACTTCCAATATACGTCGGCGGTAAAATAAAAAGATTTCCGATTCTTTCTTTATTTCCAAATTTTGTTAAAATATTTGAAGCACTTTTTGTTACATGATCTAATAAACCTTGATAACATTCTATTCGTAATTGTTTTTTATTATTACGAAAAAAGTTCATTCTATTAATTTCGAACATGACATAAGAATGTATTATATATTGTTGACTTAATCAATTATTTTTAATTAACGGAGGTTATGTCGAGTTAATGACGTTTACTATTTTTCTTGGGATGGAATTGATCCAATTACCAATACTAAATAATGAATGTAAAAATGGGTATAAACAAGTAAATATACTTTTTATTAGAGCAAAACGAACCTTCTCAGTAGAATAAAATAAACTTTTAATATGATTCAAGTATGATATGTAATAATATACTTTTGTGATTCAACGCGTGGAAACTAACAGAGTTACGTTTTCTAGTATTTCACAATTCTTTGGTCAACAAATAGGGTACCTCATTAATAATTCCATCGTGGTTTCTACCACAAGGAAGTATAAGGTAACTTGAAAAAAATTCTTCATTCCAAGTGGACGCATTCGGGTTTTTACGTGCAGAGAGTTCTCAATTGATAAATAGGCTAGATGCGCACCAGGAGCTCCTAGGCTACAATAGCAGCCATTACTGCCTAAGAGTATAAAGCTCCTGGGTTGCATTGGGTTCATTATAACTTAGGAGCAACTTAAATAAAAAACAAAAGAATCAGTAGTGCAAAACTGCAAGTTCAGTTGCATTCGGTATTTAAGCTACAGCTTGTGCTACAGATTTTTATTACTTTAAAAATGAATATTGAGAGAAAGAAAAATAAAAATTTAAAAATTGCAATATTACTGTTAACTATGAATAATTTTAATTATGTTAATTTTATTATTTCTTGTCAATGTTATTTCTTTTTGATTTTATTATTTCTTTTTAATGTTTTTATTTATTGTTAATTTTATTATTTAATATAAAAAATTAATAAATACTAATAAAAAAAGAGTACCATATAATTTTATCATATGAATGTTAAATTATTCGTAATAAAACATCTGCACTTAAGAACCCTCATGCGACTTTGCCTGGGATGAAAAGTTTTTTAAGCACCCTGGGCGAGCCTTGCGCGATGACGGCCATCAGACGATATTCACATCATGGGATAATAAAGTCAAGGCGCACGAGTGAAGCGAGCAGCTGAGTCCTCAAGCCGTAATCGCGCAAGGCTCGCCCATGGTACATAAATTACTATTTCAGTCCTGTCACACATTATTTTATATGAAAGTTTTGGCAAAAAACGGAAATCAGTCAAATTTTCGAGAATTTACCATATATTATAATTATACTATAAACTAACAATATTTATTAATTCAATAATTTATGGAAAAGAAAAAAAAATAAAGAATTATATACAATACAGAGTAGCTAAGGAATAAAGTTTATACTTGTATCAATTCTCTTTATAGGAAAGTAGCTACTGTAGCACAAGTAAAAGCGATCGCTGTCATGACGACAGCACGCAGACATGCTAATAAGAGCATATATGTGTAAGCGAGGAAAGAATATAAATAGACTGAAAGGAAAAGAGTAAGGCAGATTCGATTTTATTCTCGATCGCGAGCAAGACTTGGGTCCTACTCTGCTCCCAAGCTCGAACCTTGCTTGATCTAGCCTTCTGAACAGGAAATAACACGCCACCCTGAGGGTAATCCAGAAGGCGATGAACAGACCTCTCTCCTTCCTATTCCTTTTGTAAAATGCTTTTTATTTATTTTAAATAAATACATAATTTAATTTTATATTTCATTTTTTTTACTCAATTCATATTAAAATTCAATCATTACTAACATTAGATAAATATATCAGAGTAAAAGTGCTCTGCAATGAACCTTTTGACATTGCGTCCGACTGGTAATATTGTAGTTCTTTTGCTTTAAGTAGGCTGTTCTTGTATTACCAACCGGCAAGCTACGTGCACATGGCGTCAGGGTAAACCCGTGGTGCAAAGGGAGAGAACGTCACAAGATTAAAAATTATTAGATACTTCCTGATGAACTTTTTAAAACATAATGATATCCGCATGATGTGCATCGCTGTTGTATACCTAGTCCTTGCTTTGGTTTTCAATAAGTAAGGATTTTCCCCTTCTTTCAGAATCTCATTCTTAAACTAGATCAGATGTCCCGTAAAATACCTTTTTGCTGACACATTTTTTTTATTTCAATATTTTACTAGATTAGAAAAGTTTTAAGTTTTTATTGTTGATAAAAATTTTAGTAGCAGTTTTAGTTGATATCCTCATCTATGTTCGTATTTTTTTTCTAGTTTACATATCGATACACTTATCGTATTTAGATTTTAACTATAATTTTTATCTTGTCACTTTACAATAGGGGTAAATTCACATATTTTCTTAAAACAGATATCATATTTATTTATTGTATGAGTGTCACCGTAAAAAAATATTTTAAAAAATTAATCATTATTATTTGTAGCCCTTTTATTTATTCATATCTTTTTATCTTCGTTATAATTGTTATTAATTATTTTATACTGCAGCCATTGCACAGCAATGTGTTCAAAGTCTAATTTTTATGACGTTCCTATGTTATGTTCCTAATCAATATGTTTTCAATTTTTAAGGTACTGTTGTTGGTTTCAAATATATATTAAATTGTTTGTACTTGATCTGTCCTTATTTTGCTTTCTTATAGAGAAAGCATTGTATCGATAAAAAAAATTTCTATTTTTTCATTAATTGCCCATATTTGGACTCAGGGAGTCGAAAAAAGTGGTTCCCAGAAAATGTGTGTGTGTGTTTGTGTGTATGAGCGCACGTGCGTGTATGTGTTTGTGTGTATGCATATAATTTATTTTTGCATATAATTTTTTTTTTGTCTAGCTGCGGAGGAATTGAATGACTATTGAGAATTGGTTTTCTTGACGTACTTTTTTTAGAATCATTTGAAAAAAAATTTTTACGTAAACCACTCGATAGATTTGCTCCATTATATATATTTATTTGTATACAAGTTATTTACTACTTTCTTTATAAAACAAGCTTTTGAAAAATAATTTTCTTACAAAGAGAGTGTTTCACTTTCAGGTCACCAATTTTTCTTAAATTTTGGAAATGTTTTCTGGATGCAGAAAAATAAAGAAAGCCAAAATTTTAGGAACCAACGCTCAATATTTCTCTAGTTACAGGCAATTGAAGAAAATCACTACCAAAATCACTAAATTTTCAAACGCTTATAGTTCCTCAGCATTGTCAGTTAGAAGCTTTAATCTTTTCTTAAATGAAAGGTGAGCTAAAATCCTTTCGAAATAGTAGTTATAACATATCAAAATATAATATTTTCCATAGTTATAGCATAACAAAGATTGGATCCAATTTCAGCTTTTATTATTAATTAATGTTTTAAACAGAAAATTCAGGTACAATCTTTATTACGCTCTAACGTTGGAAAAAAATAATATTTTGAGATGCTATAGATGCTATTTCGAAAGGATTTGAGCTCAGCTTTCATTCAAAAAAAGGTTTAAGCTTTTAGCCAACAATGCTTAGGAGTTGTAAGCGTTCGAAAATCTAATAACTTTTTTAGTGATTTTCTGCAATTGCCTGTAACTATACAGTAAAAAAATTTGTGTCATTCGTTAAATTTTTGTAATTTAATAATTTTTGTGTATTTTTAAAATCAACACAAAAATTTTTGTAGAATCAACACACGGAGTTTGTTATTTTTACAAACATGTGTGTACTTAGTTATTCAAATAATCTCATACTTTTAATAATTGTATATTAGCATTATTATTATTATATGCAATGAAAATGTCACGAATGCAAGGTAAACTTTGGTTTGTAAATATTAATTCCTGCAAAGTTCAAATATTTTTATACTTTTTTTCTTTCTTCTTCTTTAACGTCGCTATATTTATGCTACTTGTGATGCTAATCAGCAACGAAGCTCGTAAGCGTGTTTGTGAACAAAGCACATGCAACGTACAGTGGTTCTTCTATCAATTGGCTGCCGAGAGCGGAATTCAAACTCAGAACCCCGAGATTACGAATTCAACGCTCTACCGACTGAGCCACTAACCGGCTCCATTTCTATACTTATATGGTATACCGATGGATGTATGTGGGTGGAAGGTGGGTTATGAAATAACTATACACAAACACTGTTACTGTTACTCTTAATAATCAATATATTGTCAAGCAATAATTAACACTCAAAGTAGTCTTTGAATTCTAAAGTACTCTATGCAGTTTACTCAATAGAGACTACAGAGAGAATGACCATAGGGCTTATGATGCCTATAACTCATAGTACCAGAAAAGGGACAAAAGGGTGGGGAGAGTAGTAAGGCAAAGCAAACCTTACATATACTCATATTAAAAAATGATCGGCTCTTTTCGTAATCATACGTTTACGTTCGCCTTTAAACGACAATGTAATATTGTCAAATGAGTTTATTTTGTTTATGATTTTATTGATCCACTCCAACATCCATCATTCTATCCTTTTTCTTATAATTATGTATTTCTCTCTTCTTTTAAATACATCAACAGAAAGAAATACGAGAAAGTCATTATTGAATATCCAATCATCATTTCAATCGTTATATTTTAACACAAATAAATTTGTAAAATTGAAAAAATTTATGATTTAAAATTTTGTATTATTCGTGAATTTTTATGTTGAAATTTTAACTTCAAAAATTACACAAAAAAAATTTGTAAATTTTAACATTAAAAAATTTGTGTTTCATCTTTAATACTTATGTGTGTTAAAATTACAATTTTTTTCCCACTCTTCGGGAAAATATTGAGCGTTGGCCTCTAAAATTTTGACTTCCTTCATTTTTCTGTTCCCAGAAAATATTCCCAAAATTTAAACAAAATTGGTGACCCAAAAGTGAAACACTCTCCTTGTTAGTGCAGCTCTTTGACCATTTCTTTTGATTTCTGATTTAACGCTCTCACTAACACTTTTCTTACTTCCTCACTTTTACTTTGTTTTTTTATCTCAGATCGATCCTCATTTTTACCCTATTTTCATCTATCCCTGTCTCCCTCTTCCTATTTCCTAACTATTCTCTCACACTCACTTTTACTCTTTCTCTTCTCAATTTTTCTTGAATAGAAATTATGTTTTTTTCATTGAAATCACATTTTAACGGCATGTCGGAGTCCCCCCCCTCTTAGTAATATTTTCATTGAAATTATGAATAAATGGTGCGTCATATCAAGTTTTTTCGCTACAGTGAGAAAATTTGTAATATTAATCCCGAGTGCAGATAAGTCAAGAAATTCACCAAAGTATTATACATTAAAAGTTATAAATAAACTTTCGATGTACAGTATGTTGAGGCTAGTTTTACCGAGCTTCATATATAATTTTCATTCAAAGTTCATAAAAAAATAACAAGCTCAATTGAAATTTTTTTTTAACAAAAATTATTGTATCAACATAGCTTTTGTGCGGACAAGTCATTACATTTACTTGAATGATAAATTTAAAAAGATATCAATAAAATAAAAAAAGGAAAAATCGATTTTAACAACTCGGACATCCCGTTAAGAATAAAATAAAATTATTCTAACTCAATGAGTTCTATGAGAAAATATTACGCCAAAGCACTTAGCAGCGTTTTTTGTTTTAATTTTGTTGTATTTACAATAAAAGTTTCATCAGAACAAATGTATTTATATATATGTAAGCTTTATTGAGAATAGTTTGTACATATTGATAAGCATTTTTTTTTAAGCGAAGCTTTTATACGGACGTTCTGGGCACTCACCGCGCAGCCACTCGATCCGTGCTAAGCGTCAGATTTTAAAAGCGTTACACGATATATATATATATATATTTATGTTATAGTATGTCGTATTCGGTAAAATATCCATGGAGCTAGCTAAATGGGTATTGGGGTGTCATACTGCCCTGCTCGTAACTATAGTATATTCAGTTAACAATACACTATACAATGGAGTATACAACTTTAAAATACTTTATAGTATGGAATATTATTGCATACGCCACACTATATTGAAGTGTTTTGGGAAATATTCTACAGTCTTGTTGAAGAACGTTCGGAGCAAAATACTAAAATATGTTTTTAGAAGGGTAGTAGAGTCAGCGCGCTGCAACAAGTAGACAAACCTTCTCCGCTCTGCTATAGTAAGACAAAGACAGATGAAGAAGAGCGCAGTTAAAAGTAAGCTATAGTTCTCTGTCGGCGTCGTTCGATCGTTTCCGTAATTCGTCGTCGACTCTCTCTGTCGCATAGGCAGAAGTATACCGGCACCGCTCACTTCTTTGCTCGCATGAGATTTCTTCAAATAAATAATCTGAAATTTTATATTTTATCGTAATGTTTTTTATTTGTATTTAATCTTTTTCTAGCCCCTCATACGACCTACGATAACATAAAATCATCTACCCAACTTGGGCTAACGAAGGATACATATGACCTCGACTAATATTTTATAGCTTGAACAGCAGTCAGTCTCGGGCTAAAGCCCTCGACCGACTACTGCTCAAGCCAAAAACATTAGTCTCGCTCATATAAATCCTTCGTACGTCCAAGTTGGGTATATAACTAATACAGAGTGGCAGTTGCGGCGCACGTGTATACATATCGTGCCAGTACGTGCACACTGCCTCCCATCCCCACCTCTCCCCAACTCAGTGTGCGTGGCCTTCTGTCTCTTTCTCACTTATATCATCACTTTTTATCTCTTTCTCTTATATCTGTTGCGATGTGCTGTTTCGTTTATCCCGCTTTCTGTCGATTGTTAATAAATCGTGTAAATTGTAATTCTATAAGAATAGAATTGAAAACTTTTTTATCATATTTTAGTTACCATCAACCAATAGTTACTTTGCTACAATATAAAAATGAGAATAGTGGTGTACAAATTAATGAATGATTCTATTATTGTATGTTAAAACTTTGTACATAAAACTAATTAATAAATCTTATCATGCAAAAATTAGAGTATTCAAATTATTTTAACATTTTTACTAGAAGGACATAAAAAAACAACAGTGCCGTCTAGGGATGCCCGAAAGAAGCGAAGCTTTGTATAAAGCGTTGGAACTAAGCGTTAAAAAAAATAATGAAAAAAATTAAGACATGAGAAAAAATAAAAAAAATAAATATTTTGGGAAATAAAAAAAAAATACATTTAAACTAAAAATTAATACTATTATTTTTGGGCGTGTATTTAATATTACTAATATTAAATACACGCCCAAAAACGCAAGGCTACAGCGGAGCTCTCTTCACGATTAGAAGAAAAAAAGCTTCGCTTCTTTCGGGCGTCCCTAGACGGCATTGTTGTTTTTTTTCTACTTGTTGGTTTTAACAGAATCAAGTTGCTAGTTTGCTGAAATCAATCAATTTTAATACCACCCTGAAATTCAGGTCTATCGTTTGTATAGAATTTTACTATAAAAATATGTCTTTCAATATATTTTATTTTTCTATTTTAAAAAGATGAGAAATGGGTAAGATGATTTTAAAATTATTACTTTGCTGTTATTTAAAATGTTATGGCTAAACAATTTCATTTTTTTTTTTTTTTTTAATAATAACTTTAAAAAAGACTTTGCAAATAAATTTATTTAATGAATTTTATCTTTGAAATTTAATAGGTCGGTTAAAATATTATGATCAACATTATCTGCTTAGGATATTTGAATTATTGAATTTTAAAGTTTGTTATATTTTTTTTCTAAATAAAGTCAAGTATCTCTTTAAAATTTTGTATTAACTTGATGATAAAATGAATCTTAGATACAAACAACGCGTATTCCCGGTCAAAAAAGGTTAGCTGTAAAATATAGCAAAAAAATAGTTAAATATATAGCTATATCGAGCTGTTTTTACAGCTATATCGATGTGTTTTTTAGCTGTTTTTTACAGTTAAAAATGTACTTAATTTTATAGTTAATAATTTCGTTATACCGAAAATATTAATAACTACCTTTCCCTGGTAGAATCTGATTCCATTTCCAAGCTATTTCTTAGTCATTTAAACTGCGCATATGGTAGAAACAAGCTTGTTTTAATTCCCAGTTCTTAGCTATCGATGTAACGCTTTTTTTCCCACTTTACCGGCATTTACTGGATTGCAAATTCTTAGATAGTTAAAAGGTATTAATTCACCATTAAACTTGGCTAGAAATAAAATAAGTTTGAGACAATATTAAAATAACCTGCGAAACAATATTAATCTCTTGTACTCTATTATAACCTCTAAATACGGTGAAGAGACAAGTAGTAACAACAAAAAAAACGCAAAGAGACATGCATATACGATATTTTTGAAACAAGCACAATAAATACCGAATTGTGTTTAGACGTGCAGAAAATCTTTCCGTATATCACATGCTTGCCGAAGGCATCACTTTTTACAGTGCAGTGCGCATTATATTTGTTGATACCGAATCGTGTTTGCGCAGAAAGTTTTTCGGTATATCACGCGCTTACTGTACGAAGACAAGCAGTACACATTATGTATAATTTCTGTGTTTATGAAGCAAAGGCATCACTTTTCATAGTGCAGTGCGTATCACATTTGTTGAGAAAAAACTATCTCCGTATGTTTGAAGCAGTTGTAAAGTGAATATTTAATGAAATAGTTTTAAAAATAATGTTTGCATGTCATCTTTAGATATTTTAACGATACTTATGAACTTATTTAGCATTCGTTTAATTTAATTCTAATACTACGTAATACTTAATTATTACTTTTTAAAATTTGTTTAAATAAAAAAAAACATTTATAAAACTTATTTTTAATATGTCAAAGTGCAAATTTTCGACTCAAATAAACAAGTTATCACTTTTTATAGGTTAGAAATATACGTTAATCACGATCTTTTCACATCCCGAGAGAGTAATTGTCACAATATTTTTTTGACATAAGAATTGGTTAATTTTTTGATAGTTTTCAGATATTTAAAATATAAACATTTTTACCCATTTTTAATTCCTATTTCCTAGTTTCGAGTCCATTTAAAATGTTTCAAATTCTACTAGGGTTTCAACTATATTTTATAGCTATTATTATAGTTAAAAAAAATACTTAAATTTTTAGTGTATTTATTACAATATATTAATAGCTAGATATTTAACTATACTTTATAACTGAAAATGAATGGTTTTTTAGATATTCTTTATAGTTGAAAATATAACTAAATTTTTAGTTGATAATTTGGTTATTATTCATAGATATTTAGATGAAAAAACATAAATATTGCTATAATATAAATAAATGTATCTGTATTTTACTTATATTTTTAGCTGTTTTTATAGATGTTTTTTTTTTGACCGAGAAAAGCTGAAAATATAACTGTAATTTCAGCTGTATTTTTAGCTGTTTTTTAGCTATATTTTTAACAATTTTTTTTAGCTAAACATTATTAGAGCAGCTTTCAGATATACTCGAGTTTATTTATATTGTCCTTCGCTACCTTCGCTGTAAATTGATTAACCTATACATACACTAAATCTAAGTAATAATGTCCCTGGGGTCACTAGAAAACACGCGCGCATTTTTTAGTAACGGTAAGATGGATCGGTCTTATATACAAAGTGTATTCAACTCTCACCACTTGCGGGAGTTGGACACAAATTTCAACGAGTCAAAACAGCTATATTCTAAGTTTAATTTTCAGCTAATTTTTTTAGCTAAACGTTTTTGACGCGTTGAAATTTGTGTCTAACTCCCGCAAGTGGTGAGAGTTGAGTACACTTTGTATATAAGACCGATCCATCTTACCGTTACTAAAAAATGCGCGCGTGTTTTCTAGCGACCCCTGCGAGTTATTACTAAGATTGAGTGTATGTATAGGTTAATCAATTTACAGTGAAGGTAGGGAAGGACAATATAAATAAACTCGAGTATATCTGAAAGCTACTCTAATAATATTTAGCTAAGAAAAATAGTTAAATATATAGCTGTATCGTGCTCGTTTTACAGCTATATCGATGTGTTTTTTAGCTGTTTTTTATAGTTAAAAATGTACTTAATTTTATAGTTAATAATTTCGTTAGCTACCGAAAATATTAATAGCTACTTTTTCAACTATATTTTATAGCTATTATTATAGTTAAAAAAACACCTAGTACACTAAAAATTTAAGTGTTTTTTTAACTATAATAATAGCTATAAAATATAGTTGAAAAAGTAGCTATTAATATTTTCGGTATAACGAAATTATTAACTATAAAATTAAGTACATTTTTAACTATAAAAAACAGCTAAAAAAACACATCGATATAGCTGTAAATACAGCTCGATACAGCTATATATTTAACTATTTTTTTAGCTATATTTTATAGCTAACCTTTTTTGACCGGGTTTATATCAATTTATCGTTTTATTTTAAGTTTTACGTTAATTTTATTGATTACCCAAAGTGATAAGCGGAATTATTAGCAGTATGATATTAATTTTGGTTATTTTTTTTTTAATGAATTTTTTTTATTGCATGATTTTAATTTAATTTTTAAATTACCATGCTATCATGCAACGAATTCATAAAAATATTCTTGTAAAAACATTAAAATTTATTTTTATCTGGGAAAAAGTTTGTGTAGATTTATTTTTTTAATTAGATTTTGACAATCCTATTTATGTTTAAGATTTCCTATACGTTATTTTAGAAACGTTAGATTTCATATTTAAAAAAATACTATATATATGGAAAAAAACGTCTTTGAGGAAATAAAAACTCGTGATTATTTTATTGTTGAGTGAGCTAAGTTACTTATTAAATTTTTATGAAAAATTTTGTTAATTGCAAATATTTGAGTCCAGGATAAGAGCTGTATCTGATTTATATTATGCAGACATTTCAATTTAATTGCAAAGAAAATTAAATTAGTGACAATCTTCAAATTTATTTTATATGTAGTATGACGCATTGCTTTAGTCGGTACTCGATCGAGAACCGAACGCGTCTTCACAGCGTGCAACTACGCCCATGCTTCGTACTGTTACCTACGTGCTGTACATGTTATATCTCTTCTCTAGCGTAAAAGAGGTGAAATGAGCGTCAGCGGCTTAAAAGCGTGCCTATATGTTAAGGCTAAGATTGTAGAGAGCTCACTCTTCAGCCTACCTTTGAGCCAATAAAATCTTAAAACGAAAATTCTCGTGTTACAAAGTGTTCTTGTTGTTATAATTGGGTAAAATACGGCGAAGTAAATCGACGTATGTTTGGTTCACATACCCGTTTACTCAATTATAGCATAAGTGTCTTCCTTGTTGTACGCGAAATAGTGTATGCAGAAGTGCATTTAAAGTGTTTCTTACTTAAATCCTCGTGAACAAATTTTTTAGAAAGTGTACTTGTAAATGTATATGTAGGAGAAATATCCTTTAAACATTTACAAGTCTAACAAGTAAACCTAGGGAAGTGGAAATTTTAAATCTTCTCACAACCTTTGCGAATGAATTTTTTTTGTTGAGAATATCCATTCAGAAGTAACAAGTATAGGCTAACTCTTTGATTACACCTTAGGAAACGTTTTGCGTAGGCTCTACATCACAATAATGGTGTAAGGTATGGTCAAGTTCAGAGAATGCTTTAAAACTTTCTAATTTTAAAAGTAACCGTCTGAGGATAAATTATAATATTGCATATGAAAGTGTAGAAGTATAGCTTCAATTTGACACCTTATGAAGTACAAAGACGTTATTGCGTCAAAAATAAAATCTTCTTCAAAATTTTAAAAATATATATACATACTTTGTTTTAGACGCAATGACGTCTTTGTACTTCATTAGGTGTCAAATTGAAGCTATACTTCTACACTTTCATATGCAATATTATTATTTATCCTGAGACAATCACTTTTAAAATTAGAAAGTTTTAAAGCATTCTCTGAACTTGACCATTTTATAACCGACTTTTGCATTTTTAACCATTTCATCGTGATGTAGAGCCTACGCAAAAAGTTTCCTAAGGTCTAATCAAAAAGTTAGTCTATACTTGTTACTTCTGAATGGATATTCTCCAAAAAAAATTCATTCGCAAAGGTTATGAGGAGATTTAAAATTTCCACTTCCCTAGGTTTACTTGTAAGTAAATTAAAGATTGTAAAATCACGCAATTGTTAATAAAAGGCAACAAGAGGCTTAAGTTTATGACCTAGTTGCACTTCCTCTTTCCTTGTTTCCTTTCTTACACGAGCAAGTGATCCCAAAGTAGTCAGACATTGCGTACCGGCTACATACGGATTAGTTCTGAACACACAAATCTCACACTAAGTAAAAAAATCATTACACGATAAATTGTAAATTAATAAATACTTTTACACACGTGGTTGTGGCCGTGTGATTATTTATGATAAATGAAGATAGTAAGTAGCTTCACTGCGAAGATTGAGTAATTGTAGATTTTTATTACTCGACCGTATACCTAATCAAAGTAGAGTATAGTCTTTTTTTTGTTCACTCATGTGTACTCACGCGAAAGGGATATAAACGTTGTTATTTCTGTAAATGAAAGAAGCGAAACTTATCCTCATATATAAAAGTTAACAAAGGTAAGTTGACTATCCTAATCTTGACATTAAACAACCTTATTGTTAATACAAAAATATCTGGTAATGGCCAGAATACAAAAAAAAATAACTAATTAAGAACGTGAATTGTGATAATTAGTGTTTAACTTGATTTGAGTTGTAGGTATACGGATCGCGTAACGAAAATAAGCATCGTTAATGATCAAATGAATTAAAGTATTGCTCTCATGCATATCATAAGCGCTTAACTTAAAATTTAAATAATATTGTATATTAGCTCAAGTGCGTGTAGTTATAAAACAAAGAGAGAAACAAAGAGAGAAAGAAACAAGGGGTTACCCATATGCTTTTCAATTTCAGTGTTTACAGCATGAAACAATCGCTCTTATACTGTACTGATCTCAGCTTATGCATACATTTAGCCGTGAAAATAACGATTCTATTTACGTGAATAAGAATTGTAAGAATATTGCGCTGAATGATATGTGTATAAGTCATGCCATAAATACTAGTCTCCTCTCATTTTGTTTATATAATCTTATTAAATTTTAGAATCCTTTAATTTGGTTAAACTTCAAGTAAATGTACACATAAGCTTCTCTTAGTTTCAATATTATACTGTTAAGTCAATTTATATGTCAGAATATCTCAAATTGTTTTAGCTTATATTTATAGAAAATAAGAGAATCTTACAGTATATCGATCCAATTCTATTATTGAAATTATGTAGTTCTTTCATAAAAATGATATTATAGGTAAAATTTTCCGCTATGAAAATTTGATTTATATCTTTCATTTAAAATTGATTTTATTTTAATTCAGGCACAATCTATGTAGAAACTTTATGTAAGCATCATTTTTAGTCATGGAAGTTATAGCCATTAATCCAAGAATGTTGGTAGTATTGATTAGATTATTCCTATATCTGTAAGTAGTTTAACATGTCTGAGCAATAAAAGATTCTTTATATTCACAGGCAAGGCGTTTCAAAAATTCACACCTTGAACTTGAAAGGAATTCCTTTCAGTCTCCGTACGCATGAAGGGCACCACAAAATCCTCAATATCTCCCCTCGTAGCTACCTCAGGAACATATCTAGTAAATAGATTGTACCTAAGTACAGCCATAAAATACTGTCTGTTTGAATCAGTATGCAGCTAACCCAGCGCAGCTCTATGAAGAAAGATATGATCGCCCGTTCTCACGCCTAATACATATTTCACACATGAATTTTGTAGTCTTTGTAATCGTCTTTTCAACTCTTGTAAAGCATCAAGCAGAACTACTGAACAGTAGTCTAGATGTGGAAACAGCAGGGTGGTTGCGAATCGTTTGCACAGAGCCTCAGTGGTATAACAGCCTAAAAACCGTAAACCGTACATAGTCCTATTAAATTTTTTAGTCAACAAATTAATATGCGGCTCCCATGATAGCTAAGAGTCAAGCTCAACACCGAGGCTCGTAACGATATCAGAGAAAGATATGACGACACCATCCTCAAGCTCAATTGCCCTTGGCTCACCAGCATAAAAGTCGTTAAGTAATCGAC
Organism: Anastatus disparis; assembly: GCA_017163975.1. Lineage (NCBI taxonomy): Eukaryota > Metazoa > Arthropoda > Insecta > Hymenoptera > Eupelmidae > Anastatus > Anastatus disparis. The sequence continues at coordinate 1,974,108 of JAFFSR010000301.1, read as the reverse complement.
TATTGTCGAAAATGATCACCTTAGTTTTGCTTGCATTTATTGCGAGAGAAGTATCGACAGTCCACTCTGATAGCGCCTTGGCCGCCCTTTGTAGAATACGAACATTTTCATTCACATCCTCATGAGAGACCTTCGTATAAAATTTCAGGTCATTTGCATATAATAGGTGCTTAACCTTCTGACAGCCAGCATTTTTCCCACTAAAAAAGTGTAACTTTATCGAAATTTTCCATATAAATGTTTCTTAAATAATAGTATATGTGGGCCGATCATGGGTTGACGCCATATGGCGTCATCCCGGCTGTCAGAAGGTTAATGCAACTAAAGTTAAGCGTGTCACGTACGTTATTAATGTAAAGGCAAAACAGCAGAGGCCCCAGCACTGAACCCTGTGGAACTCTTAAATTGATTGTTAGTTCGATTCCTCTTTCAAATGCGTAGAAACCATTTGATTCCTACCTGATAAATAGGAGCTAATCCACTCGAGTGCAGCCCTGGAAAAATCAAATCGATCCAAGCCTCGCAAGTAGTTTGGGGTGCGAGATCATGTCGAATTCCTCACTAGAGTAAAATAGGAATGGTAACAAAAGAAAACATAAGGTTGCTACGGGCCTAAAATCTTTAGGTAATGTAGATGCAGGTCATGTTTTTAATGGCACAATGCGCGTATGCTTCCAAAGACAAGAGAAGACCCCCTTGTGCAAAAAAGAACTAAACAGATTCACAAAATGTTCCCCAATAAACGTTAAAACTGTGAGTATCACGCTCTGCGGGATGTTATCCTCGCCATAAGATCATTTGCGCCAATTCCTTTGTCTTTCCAAGGAAATTTGTCTTTATCAAGTTCAAATGTTTTTAGCAGTGCCGGATTTTATATTGCTGCCGTCAAATTGTCGCAGAGGCAGTTAAGCGCAGATTCTGGGTCAACTGTATCAATTGTGAATAGCATCTAATCACAGCCGGCTAAACTCTGCACCAATAATGTTGGACAAATATTTTTATAATTTCTATACTCATTTGCTTTTTTATCTGTTATGACATGATTACAGGAAATACATACATCAATTAAGTTATGCCGACTTTGAAAATTCGCCGGTAAGTTTCATGCATCAAGTACTGTCAGGTCAATACAAGTGTGAGACGTCGAGGTGATGCGTGGCACCGTGTTGGACCAACTGCAACGAAAGCTCAGCCGACAACTTATTAAGAAATTCGGCATCACTGCTCTCACGCAGGAGATCAGCATTCAGGTCTCCCATTATAATTTTATGAGAGTAATCAGAGGCATAATTTCTTAAAACATCTAAAAAATCGGTGTTTTTAATAAACTAAATAGCAGGAGGCCAACAGATAACAGAAACCAACACGGGTTCAGAGCTGCCAATTTCCACAGAACAGGAAATATATTCAGGCACCTTTGGTTTACCTTCATCATGGCTAATTTGGGTATTCGAAAAAGCCAAAATAGTACATTTTTAATTTTCAAAATACAAGGCAACTCCTCCACCACGCAGGTTTCTGTCTTGTCTGAATACTTTATACCTCTTGACCCGAATGACGTTATCCGAAACAGACGGACTTAGCCAGGTCTCAGCCATTCCAATCATTTACTTCCAACCACCACTTAGGAACTCGGGCACCTGCCAATGTGAGCTTTTGACGAGCTCACGCTACCTTCCAATTGCTAACTAGGTAAATTCATACTTAATTAATTTCTCCCTCCATCCAACGCGGCACCGTTGTTGCTGGTCCCAGTTTTCGCCGCGGTAGTAGTCTTGACTCGTGCTGGCCAACCCTGAGAAGTGATGATCGGTGCTACTTCCGAGTCAGTTCATGTTGGTGTGGAAGCACTGATGGGCTGTTTAGAAACAGCTTTGCGTGCGATCATGTTCAGTGTGATTACCTCAGTGCTCCATTTGCCTTAGTGCTCTCACCGGCCAGTGACGTAGACGAAATATCACTATTTTTTTAAGTTTCCAGGCACTTCTTAAGAAGTGGCAGAACTATCTGTCTTTGTCTAATAGTGTTTTTCATCATTGTTTCACCGTTGGCGGTAACGCAAAAAAAATGGCAGCCCCCGCTAGATACTAGTATAATGGTTAAATTTTATTATAAAAACAAAAAAAATTAATCATAAAGTTTTTGAATAATATGAGACATACTAAAAAAATAGGTTATATTTTAGATTTTCAGTAGGTCTCATATTATTTAAAAACCACATGATAAATTTAATTTAATACCCTGAGGGCGCAAAATTCGATTTTCTATGCTTGTCAAGCGGGCGCAAAAGAGTACGTTTGTGCCCTAGGGCGGGGATGTACTATTTTGCGCCCGCTTGACAAGCATAGAAATCGAATTTTTCACCTTTCGGATAAAAAAACAATATGTGTACCACGGGTGCAAGGGGATTTGCGGCTCTCTTACGAATTTAGCGCCCTCGCTTCGCTCTGGCGCTCATTCGCACTCGGGCCGGAATTCCCTATTTTGCGCCCTTGGTACGCAATGTACTATTGTTCTCATTATAAAATTTATCTTTTATACTAGTATCTAGCGGGGGCTGCCATTTTTTTAGTGTTATTGCTAATAGTGTTTATATAAATGACGAAAAACACTATTAAACAAAGACAGATAGTTTCACCTGCTCTTAAACTCATATTTTGTGCCATTATTCATTTTTAAACATATCATGCATTTTACATGACAACGCTGCCCACACGTCAAACACAAATGGAGCTTCGCCATCCCCCATTTACAATTGATTGATAAATTACAGATCGCACAGCTGTCCATGACTCTGACCTCTCGTGTATACTCTAAAACTTTCAAAAACTAGAATTAACCTAAGGTAAAACAGATTTCCATTTTATTGGTCTGAAAGTAGCTTGAAGATTACATTTAGCGCCACCTCTGCTTATAAATGAAAATTGTCTCCTGAACTAACCTCAAGATGGCAATAATCCTAACATCAAAATTCAGCGCCTTGGTGTAAATCACAAGATAAAATGCAAGGACCGCAATTAAAAATGATGATTTATAGCTAAAACAGTGCCTTGCAAATTGAGGGTACAAGAATCTGTAACAAAAACGCCTTAGGGCACAAAAATGCAGTACCAGATCAAAAAATACAGACAGCAAAAAATCAGACGTGTGCTGATCTAAGGAATCTTCAATCGCTCAGCAGGTTGAAGTTGGCTTTGAGGAGGTGCTTGCTTGACCTTGAATGAACTTAATTCAATTTTTTCATTTATATGTTAATTTATTATGTAACGTTCCGTATATAGGTTTAAGAAGGGGCCGAACTATCTGTCTTTGTCTAATAGCGTTTTTCATCATTTACGTAAACACTATCCGGTATAACAAGAAAAAAAAACAGCCCCCGCTAGATATTAGTATAATTAGTAAATTTTGTAATAACAACCAAATTTTTTACCGCATAGTTTTTGACTAATTAGAGACCTACTAGCAATCTAGAATATAACCTATCTTTTTTTGGTAGGTCTCTAATTATTCAAAAACTACGCAGTGAAAAAATTTGGTTGTTATTACAAAATTTACTTATTATACTAATATCTAGCGGGGGCTGCTATTTTTTTCTTGTTATACCGGATAGTGTTTACATAAATGATGAAAAACGATATTAGACAAAGACAGATAGTTCGGCCCCTTCTTAAGCTATGAATGTATTTATTGTATGAGTATTGGCTGAATGTTTAGTGATTGAATGTTTTATTTGATTTTATTGTTTTGACTGCGTTTCATGCTATTGCATACGCTTATTTATTTATTGTATTATCTATTATTTATTATTTTTCAACATTTTACATATTATGGCTGAAAGATATTGTGTGACTGCTTTTTCAATTTATAGAATTATTGCGTGCATTCTACCATTTTTTATATTAATATGTGATATTACTTTTTTATGACTTACTTATTTAGTATTTTTATGTTTAGTGATTGACTGTGATATCAACTTTGCAATATTTACATTTATATTTATACATTGTATAAAACTCCTTGTGCAATATTTATTTTCATTTTTATAAATTGTATTACACGCTTTTTGTAATTTGATATGAATAAATAATATCTATCTATCTAAATTCAGCTAAGTTTATTTAGAATCAAACAAAACGAGTTTATAAAAGACCATTTTTTTATGTAGTGCGTAGATTTACTGCAAAAATCAAATATTATATAGTCAAGCTATATTCATGAAGTCGATTCAGTGAACATAAAGTGCAATTAGTTGTTTATTATCTATTTATATTATTTAATTATGGTTTATTATATATTTAATTGAAATAATTGAAAAATTTTGAATTAATTAAACCAATACTCATACAGAATAATTACATAATTATTTGAAATATATCTGCAGTTTGTTGATTTTGCATAGATCATTCTTTACTAAAATTAGTCAAAGTAATTCATAATTTCATTCCTTAATGCATTTTTAGAGGATGCTCTTATATTTTTAATATATATGTTCTATGTTCTATAGCTTTCCTTATCCCGTATAGATTTTTTACATCTGTTTACGGGACACCTCAACCACCTATGTGTTCCGGTGTTTTCGCGTTCGAAACCATCCCTTTTTACCCCGGAAGGTGTGTGCTCGGACGTGCAGGCCTACTCAGGCGGAAAGATTCGCTCATACTCATCCTTTTCAGCACAACGAGAGCTCACACCAACCCGGCAGAACGGTCCGGCTCAACTATAGTAGTGGAGCAGTCGCGCTCTGCCTTACCGACCCCCCAATAATTATTCGTGGTTTTTGTTAAAACCGCGGAAAATCCTTCGGAGGTGGTCCACCTCGGTGTCAGTGAGTTCGGGAAATCCTCCACTTTTAATTAAAAATGGAAAAAATCCCGCCCTCACCGGGACTCGAACCCCGGCCCTCTGCGTGAGAGTCGGATGTTCTAGCCCCTGAGCCACCGCGGCTCTTCTTTTTAATATATATAATTTTGTTGTTAATAATTGAATGATTAAATTTTCAATAAACATTGTCATTAATCTATTTTTTTTGTTCCGAAAAGATAATACTCCATTTGCGCATTTATTCAAATAATACAGATAATTCCGAAATATACCAGTTTTGATTCTTGATTCAATTATAAATTTTACTATAGTTTTAATGCATTTAGAAGCAAAAACACTATCAAAGCAAGTCGTAAAATTTAAAATACGAATTTCGTGGGAATTCACGTGGGCGATCCGCGTAGATTCCTATGCAAATCTATATGGAATCCATGTGAAACCCACGTGGATTTCCACACGGGTAATCCACGTGGAAATCCAGGCGGATTTTTTAAGAAGGGATTGATAAATTATCACAATAAATAAATTAATTAGTTTTATTAATAAAATATTCATTTAAAGTGAATAAATATTCATTCAATTTGAATGCTAAGCTTTATGGATTGAAACAAAATATTTGGTTGATTCAAATAAATTATTCGATCACATCAATAAAATATTACTTTAAAATAAAAAAAATATTTAGCCAATTAGCATATCGATTCAAACAAATAATTTTATCAAATAATAGAGTATTCAATTACAGTAATCCACATTACTGTTTAGCATCAATGATGATTATGACCAACTTTCCAGTACAGAAGTATATTGTGAAATTTATTAGTTTTGATGCTATGCGTATATATATATTAGTTATATATGTCCTTTGGCCGTATTCAGGTGGAATATGAATCGAGAACAATGTTTGTCGCTTGAGCTGAAATTGCCGAGGGCGCGCGAAGCGCGCCCGAGGTAAATTTCTGCTCAAGCGGCAAACATTGTTTGAGATTCAGATTCCACCTGAATAAACGGCCAAAGGACATAGATGATTTTATGTCCGAAGTAGGCCGTATGAGGAACTGTAACTTATTAGTTGAAAATATTAATATTTTTTCCAATGATTTTAAAATTAAATTTTAATTCTATTGATTTTTTCTTTTGTTTCTTAGATTGACATTTTGTAATGAGTGTAGTTGCTATCGAAGCGCGAGTCATTTTTTTTTTCATTAACCTACGTTCAATATGATTGCTCTTTGACATATTGAACGAAACATAGTAGGATCGGTGATGCCATATTGATTTCTCCTGAGACATATTGAGTCTCAATATGTCTCAGGAGGACATATAAAGCTTATAAAGAGTCGAGGAGCACGTCTGAGACATATGCGATGCCAATACAAATTTAGCATGCTCTTTACATACTGACACGAATACGGCCTACGAGGACATAAATATATATATATATATATATATATATATATATATGGGACGTTTCATGTCAACTCAACTGACAAAAAAATAGAATTTGCTGAAAATCCGTGAAGAGGTTCCATTTGATACCCAAAATATACAAAAAAATTTTTAAAGGTATAGGTCAAAGGGATTACGAGTAATAAGTAATAGAATATTGTGATTTTTCAAATTTTTTTGTGAAATTACCAACTTAATTAATTTTTTTCCTTAGAAACTAAGGATTTTAGAGATTCACTTATGAATATATTTATTGCTGTAAATGATGAGTAGAATCTACACAAATTTTTTTAAATCTCAGAATTGCTGTCTTCTGATTGGTTCATTTTGTACTTTCATGTAATTTTGAATTTCCGGTGTTCGGCCAGGTTGATTTCACTCAGGTTGCACTATGTTATGTCTTTTTATAATATCTTGAAGTGAGCTTTGTCTTATCTTAGGCATAGAACTGAGAGAAGAGCTATAGAACTTTGAATATTAAAAAATAAAATAGAATTTTCAATTTCAAACATATATACTGTGGATTTGGTTCTTCGATTATAGATGATGCAATATACGAACAAATGATTTTTGAATATCTTAAAAGAGATCTATTTCTTAATAATTTAAGTATTAATTTAGAATCTGAATTAAAATATTAACTGTTCATTATGTAGACATCCTTAAAATACACTCGTAACCAAAACATATTTATGTGTTTCAATAAATTGTTATTATAATGATTTTAAATACGTGTTGAAAAATTATTTTAATACATATTATATATTTAGAATTAATATTTATATCATATATCTAGAAGTAAAAGAAATGAAGTAGAATAAATTCTATAGGCATGAAATTGATTTAATATAAAAATTTATTACGAATTCAAAGAATGTTTTATTTATAGATTGTGGAACTTTTGGCAAGTATTTTTTGATTTCATCCTCATTCTAGTGACATTTTAATTTTGCAAATAGACTATAAATTAAGAAAATTCAAAAATATATTTGGAAATTAATATTCATATCATATATCTGGAAATAAAAGAAATTAAATAAAATAAATTCAAGATACATAAAATTTATTCGTTATAAAATATTACAAAATGAAAAAATTTTTTATTCATGGATTGTCAAACTGTTGACAAGTACATTTTCATTTTATTTACATTCTAATGAAATTTTAATTTTTAAATACTTTTCAACTTAAAAAAAATAATTATAATAAATGAAAATATGATAGAGATAAATATGATTTTCTCAAAATAAGAATATCAAAAGTCTTTTTCTTTTAGAAGAATGTTATTTAGTGATGATTATTATTATTTTTGTCATTAATTATACTATAATTAAAAGTAAACAGATATCAATGACTAATAGTATAAGGTAATTAAGGGGTGTCCTCATACTGGCACAGAGATCTACCTTATCTACATTTGAATTATGCATTTAAATAAAAATTTTACTATTTTTGACTGAAATTCATAGAAGCGGCACATTCTTAACATTCTAAAGAATTTATTGCAACGTTAAAAGACAGAATAACAGTGAAAATGAAGAAAAAAACTGCATAATACGATTATTCATAACTACATTGAAAAGTTAATCGTATTAAGTAGTTTTTGCCTTTATTTTCACCCTTATATTGTCTTTTAACGTTACAATAAATTCTTTGGCATGTTAAGAATGTGCCTCTCCTACGAATTTCAGTCATGAATAGTTAAATTTTTATTAATATTTATAATTTAAATATAGATAAGGTAGAACTCTATGTCGGTATAAGGATTCCCCTTAATAATGATAATGTCTAAATAATGAACAGTTGATAATTCAATTCAGATTCTAAATTAACACTTAAATTATTAAGGAATAGATCTCTTTTAAGATATTCAAAAATCATTTGTTCGTATATTGCATTATCTATAATCGAAGAACCAAATCCACAGTATATATGTTTTAAATTAAAACATCTATTTTATTTTTTAATAGTCAAAGTTCTATAGCTCTTCTCTCAGTTCTATGCCTAAGATGAGACAAAGCTTACTTCAAGATATTATAAAAAGACATAACATAGTGCAATCTGAGTGAAATCAACCTGGCCGAACACCAGAAATTCAAAATTACATGAAAGTACAAAATAAACCAATCAGAAGACAGCAATTCTGAGATTTAAAAAAATTTGTGTAGATTCTACTCATCATTTACAACAATAAATATATTCATAAGTGAATCTCTGAAATCCTTAGTTTCTGAGGAAAAAAATAATTAAGTTGGTAATTTCACAAAAAAATTTGAAAAATCACAATATTCTATGACCTATGCCTCTAAAATTTTTTTGTATATTTTGGTTATCAAATGGAACCTCTTCACGGATTTTCAGCAAATTCTATTTTTTTGTCAGTCGAGTTGACATGAAACGTCCCATATATATACATATATATATATATATATAGCTGTTCTTAGTTATATACGGAACTTGGGCGTATTCGCAATGAATGTCAAAAACTGCTGGTCACAAGAGGAAAAATAGTTATACTTCTTTTTATGTTTTTGGCTTCTGATACTTGTTTATAATTTTTATATCACTAATTCTCTATATTTATTGGCTTAATAACTTGGTGATGTGATGGGAATAACTATATATTATATTTAAAATATAATAGCTAATTCTAATGCATGGCTCATTTGTATATCATTTGCATATATATACATATGGGATATTTCACACCAACTGGAAGAGCAAAAAAAATAAAAATCGCTAGAACTCTAAAAATATATTCTGTTCGTTACCCAAAATATGTTAAAAAATTTTCAAGGATCTAGAATAAAAGTATCAAAAGCTGTGGATCCTTGAAATTAAAAAATTTTTCAAAATTTTTGGAAAAATCCCAACTTTATCATTTTTTTTCTGAAAATCCTAATGTTTTAGAGGGGAATTCATAACAATACTCCTTGTTGTAAATGAAGAGGAGAGTTAGCATGATTTTTTACAGACCTAAATTTTGAAGTTTTCTATTGGTTTTTGTATTTATTACATAGTAATTGAAATATCATTTTTTTTCTGAAAATCCTAATGTTTTAGAGGGAAATTCATAAGAATACTCCTTGTTGTAAATGAAGAGGAGAGTTAGCATGATTTTTTACAGACCTAAATTTTGAAGTTTTCTATTGGTTTTTGTATTTATTACATAGTAATTGAAATTACTCATTGTTCGCCAATTCAGAAATTGCTTTTCAAGGGCTTATTTTCTTTTATTTTACATTAACTTTGAAATAAATTATTGATTATGTAAGTCAGAGCCATCAATAAGGAGTAATGACAATTCAAAATATATATTTTCATGTATGATTTATTTTTCATATTAAATATAAATATATATTTTCATGTATGATTTATTATTCATATTGCAAATAAATTATGCATGAAAATATATATCTTAAACTGTCATAACTCCTTAGTGATGGCTCTGACTTACATGATCAAAAATTCATTTTAAAATTCATGTAAAATGGAAGAAAATAAGCCCACGAAAGGCAATTTCTGAATTAGCGAACAATGAGTAATTTCAGTTACTATGTAATACATATAAGAACCAATAGAGAACTTTAAAATTCACGTCTGTAGAAAATCATGCTAACTCTCCTCTTCATTTACCGCAAGAAGTATTGTCATGAATTTCTCTCTGAAACATCGGGATTTTCAGAAAAAAATGATAAAGTTGGAACTTTTCTAATAATTTTGAAAAATTTCCAAATTTCAAGGATCTATAGCTCTTGATCCTTCCAATCTAAATCCTTGAAAATTTGTTTGCGTATTTTGGGTAACAAACAGAATATATTTTCAGAGTTCCAGCGATTTTTATGTTTTTGCTCTTCCAGTTGGTGTGAAAGGTCCCATATATATATATATATATATATATATATATATATATATATATATATTTGTGTACAAGTGTGTCTTATGTATATATGAAATAGACATAAATTTATTTAACTATGGGGTAAAACCCTGTATAGGTTGAAAAGATATTACAATATAAGTTGAACAAATATAAATTATAGAGAGAGAGGAAGAGAGGAGAACAGAAAGAGGCTTATATATATACAAAAATGTTTCTATTTATTTTTATAATAATAAAATAGAGAAAAGAGAGAAAGAAAGAGAAAGAGAAAGACAGTGAGAGACGTTTCTAATGGTAAAATTTTAAGTTTTACAGAATCAGCACCCCTAAATACGTCTTGTGAATATGAAATAAATTTTTCCCATACGAAGTTCGGGTTTTAAATTTGTTATATCTCATAAAATTAATCTTATCTTCCGAAAAAGGAATCAAGTTGACACTCGTAGCGTGAGAGTAGTATGTGACTTTTTAAAATTTTTGGTAGAAGATGCACCTTCACATACGTCTTATCTGTTAAATACATTATTTCCAGACGATTTTAGAATTATTTATACAAAATCAGTATTGTATCTACTAGTTCGCGGTGAAATAAGAATATCTTTCCCACTTACTTGGCATTATTTGGATTTCAGTTTCCTTCTGAATTTTGAATCAATAAACTTCTTTTAAAATTATTCCTCGTGAAATAGTATTTTGTTTTAACCTTTTAGCGCGAGTGTTGAAAAACTATGCAGTTTTGTCGTGTAAACTGAAAATATTTTATAATTTTTAAGAGTAGGAATCATACTTTTTATATTTGCAGATTTGACCACAATCAGTCGTCATCAACAGCCAGGCAGTCTTTTTTGAGCCTCAAACTTTTAAAAATTGGTTAATTCGGTTCTTCGGATTAGCTGATTTTTAAAAGTGCATGATTTTTTTCTCATAAGATTAGCAGTTTTTGATTGGGTCCTAATTTTCCCATAATTAGTTCTCATTATTCAAGAGCTTTTTTTTGGATCTTATTTGGGCCTTAATATCTGTGACTTTTGTTTTTTCTAATTATCTTTCTCACTATTATTATTCCCACTATCTTTTTTTTTGTTCACCCCCTAACTTCTGTCTCTCCCTCTTACTTCCCCTTTATCTTCTTTCCCCCGCTCCCTTTCTTTTTCTCCCCATCCTTTGTTCTTCGTAAACCTTGTATACTACTGTAAATCTTTATGGTCATACGGGATTTAACCCCATGACCTGAAATAAAAGTTTCAATCAATCAATCACTCTCTCTCGTTCTTTCTCGCTCTTTGTCGTTCTTTCTCGATCTTTTTCGCTATCTCTCGTTCTCCCTCACTCATTCTTGTTCTCCCTCACTCATTCTTGTTCTCCCTCGCTCTTTCTTGTCCTCTCTCGCTCTTTCTTGTTCTCTCTCGCTCGTTCTCGCTTTCTCTGTTCCTCCCTCGCTTTCTTTCTCTCTCTTTTCCTCTCTTCCCCACTCTTGCTTTTTCTCTTTCTCTTTCGCCCTCTCTCGCTCTCCCTTGCTCTCTCTTCCTCTCTCGCTCTCTCTCTCTCTTTCTCTCTCATCCTCCCTCGCTTTCTCTCGCTCTCTCCCTTCCTCTCTCAGTCTCTCTCTCTCTCTTGCCATTTCTCGTCCACTCTCGCTCTCTTGCTCTCTCTCGCACTTTCTCGCTTTTTTTTGATCTCTGTTGTTCACCTTTTCTCTCCCTCACTTTTTTTTGTATTAACTTACTCCTAATCACTCTTACTTATTATTTTGTGTATATGTATTCTCATATTATTATAAGTAGGTACTTCATATTCACCTATATTGATTCGCATCTTTTGCGGTTATAGTTAAGAGTGTCTTATCCAAGCCTGTTATTTCAATTGAGATTCATCAATGGAGTGCGTTTTTCTAATGTTTCCTTGACAGGCTCTGCCCCAGCCGCTTATTTGCATGATATTCAATAGTTTTGTCATATTAAAATATATTTTTATTTTAATTGCGAATTTTTATTTTAGTTACAAATTTACATACAAGCAGCCGATTTAACAGCGCGTTTCAATATGCAGCCAATTTATCGGCACTTTTTTATATGCAGCTGATTCAAATGCATATCAAACTATTAATATAGCATAGTAGCATCAATTGATATATTTAGGTAAATATCATATTTTTTATTGTGTATTCGGATTCAAAGATTACACAACCACATAAATATATTGTAATTTACAATGACTTTTTATAAACAATGCTTTTTCTATGAATTACATTCTGATCAATTTTATTTTCTCCGCTGACAATGGCGTTGATGTTTAAAAACAATTTCAAATTATTTTTATATTTTGTCTTCAAAAGAGCAACTTATAATTGTTCATGTTTGAAAACTGGTGACGGCAAATAAACACCAACTTTTTCATAATATTGTCCTTGGGATTTATTAATAGTCATTGCAAGGCTTAATCTAATAGAAAACTGTTTTTGTTGCATATTAAAAGGAATTTCTTCTGTAGATGGAGATAAACTTATTCTTGGAATAAAAACTGATTTACCTTTGTTTATCACTTAGTAATTCCGCTTGGATGAAATATTTAAACAATTTTATAACTATCAACTTTTTTCCATCACAAAGACCTTCATTGTCATTCAAATTTCTTAAAAGAATTATAGTAGCCCCTACTTTTAAATGTAATTTATGTGGTGGAAGTCCATCAGGAGTTAACTTATTTAAAAATTCTGTAGGCAACATAATACATAAATTTCCTTTGTTATCATCTTCAGTTGTATCAATATTTAAATATTCAAAATCGTCCGCTTCCATTATATTCAAAATATCCTTATTGATTTGAATAACATCATTATTTTTAAGAGTCAGAATAACTTTCTCTGTTAGATTTGTTTTGTTCATTTTTATTGCATTTCCAAATATTTCTTCAACAAGATTTTCTTCGATGTTAAGATTATCTGGTATAGCACTTAAGTTCATTATTATCTTCAAAAAGATAACGTCATTTTCCTTCTCCGATATCTAATAACCATTGTTTAAAATTATTATCATTTTCTGAAACTCGCAGGTTTTCATTTAACGTTGTACGCATAAAATTTTGCCATAATAAACTAAATTTAACCGAATTTTCAATAATATTAATAAGGCTCCCATGTCAAACAATTGGTAATGTTTGCCTGAAATCTCCTGATACAATTATAGTTTTACCGCCGAAGGCTTGATCTATATCACATAAATCTTGAAAAAGACTATCAACTGCCTCAAAAGCGAATTTCGAAGTCATGGATATTTCATCTCAAATTATTTTTTATGTTTCCGTTAATTTTTTGCCTTCTGCAGAGTTAGGCTTAACATTACAAGTTGTGCAATCTGTTATATTCAACGGTAGTTTAAATGTGGTGTGCACTGTTCTTTCATCGACTAATGAATTCGCTGCTATACCTGTCAAAGTCACACATAAATAATTCATAGTGTGATATTTGAAATAAGCTATTGAAACGTTAAGTTAATAACTTTTTACACTTCCACCTGGTCCATCCATAAAATACATTTTTCATTACTTTGGTTGTTTAAACTTTTTATAGTAAAGTCGAATATTTGCTTTTGTTTCTTTTTCAAGGAATTTATTTCCGTTTCTAATTCATTAAAAATATCATTATTATGATTGGAGATTGTTTCATCATTATCTTATTCTATATATGTGCTTACGTTAGGTAAATTAAAATCGTCTAAAGAAAATCCATTTACATGTAAATTATTTTAAAGATTCAAGGACAAATCTGTCATTCTAAACTGAATAGTTTATTTGTAAAAGATGGAGACAATCCTCTATTAGGACAAATGTATCTGTATGATAATTAGAATCAGCTGAGGTTGAAAAATGATAAAAAATTAGTAGAAGAACACATTAACATTTTATCTAAAATATTAAATAAAAATCCCTATGCCTTGAAATATAAACATTTGTACGAATTGTCAAAAAATAAGAAATGTCCAGAATATAATTTATTTTTTTCGTAAATTTAATTTAAATGAAAATGTTTATACTAATCCAAGAACTGCTGAATGCGCTGCTTTAATATTTTCAAAAGACGACGAAATTGCAACATCTTACGATTTACAGATTTATCCTAGACATACTTCATAAAAATAAACTTTAGTATATTTAAATAAAATATCATAACATTGTGATCTAATGGTATTTCCGATTTTATTTCTGGCAGGAGATTTAGGATGGAATCCTTCTTTAAAACAAAATTTAAATAGTGATAAACATTTAACTGCTTTAGAACACTATTCTAATCGTTTAGTGTACCATGATGTATTTAATCCAATTATACATGCAGGACGGTTAACTCAACAATATATAATTTAAGCCTATACTACGATAGAAAGTACTCGATTAAATTACTTTAAATGTAATCAATAAAAATTGAGAGTTGAATGTTATCAAGGAATTATAGATCATGTTGGACAAAATGCTTCGAATAATTCAGGAAATTTCGTGGATGAAGAACGATAAGGTCGTATTTTTATTTTGCCATCAACGCATATCGGTAGTCCTAGACATATACATCAATTATACCAAGACGTTATGGCCGTGAGTCGGGAAATCAGAAGGCCTGACTTATTTATTACTGTTACTTGCAATTCAAATTGGCCAGAATTGAAAACTGTTTTATCTCATTTTTCTCCTGGTTTAACATGTAATGATGTTCCAAATATAGTATCAAGATTATTCTATAATAAATTACGTGCAATATTCGCGGATATTTTATCTGGAAACATTTTTGGAGAAATATTGGGCCATACTCTGGTAAAAAAATCAGGTGACAAATCACCTAATTTCTCAGGTGATTTATCATGCCAAAACATCATGTAACGATATTTTTAGTTTTCACACGTTCCAAACAATGCTTAATCGATTCAAAACAATTTTTGAACATTTTTGAAATTAGAAATTTTCTTATAAAATTAGTCAACATTTTTTCTAAGACCAAATTATCTAAAAAAATTTCTGAGTTCGAAAATTTTAAAAATTTTCAAAAACTGTTCTTAGTTGACTAAGCATGGTTTGAAACGTGTAAAAACCAAAAAAATCGTTACATGATGTTTTGGCATGATGAATCACCTGATAAATCACCTGATTTATCATCTGATTTTTTTAACAGGGTATTTATACGACTGAATTTTAAAAAAGAGGACTACCACATGCTCATATGTTGTTTGTTTTTAATTACAAAAATAAATTATTAAATTCTTCTGATATTGAGAAATATGTTAGTGCTGAAATTGTGGATGACAATGCAATTTCACGTGAATTAGTAATAAAACATATGTTGCACGGTCCTCATACTGGAAAAACACCATGTTATAAAAAAGAAAAAAATTTTTGTTTCAAAAAATTTCCTAAAGAATTTAGTGATTTTATATACACTACCGGTCAATTGCTTTCGCCCACCCTAGAGTAAAATTTACTAAAATAAAAGGTTTTATATCTTCGAAACTAATGATCGCATCTTCAAAATCCAAACAACGTTTGAAAGATTAGTCAAAAATCTTTGAAATGAAGTAAGTCCAGTATGAAAAAAGTCATTTTCTAATTGCTTATAGCAATGTAAAAAAAATTTTTTTTACTAATTTTTTTTGCCTACATAAAAGTGAATGCCATTTTTGGAAATTATGATATCGAAAAAAATCAAATGGGTTTTAAAATTCTAATAGTCCTCTTTAAAATAAGCTTAGTAAAATGTTTCTATGACGTTTTCAACCACAGTTATGATGATTTTTCGGAAAAAAGACCTATTTTTTCAATCATGATTATCTCATAAGAGAGATAGAAACTAAGAAAGATAGAAAATTTTTTATTAAAGAGAAAATGTTTCATTTTTAGTCTAGAATATATATATTTAGTGACCAATAAGTTTCAGGGAAAAAAATTTTTTTACTCGTTTAATTAAAAATTTTCACTAATTTTTCATGAATTTTCCCTTAAAAAAATAAGTAAAAAAAAATTTTTTTTCCGAAACTTATTGGTCACTAAATATATATATTCTAGACTGAAAATGAAAGGTCTTTTTCCGAAAAATCATCATGACTGTTAAAAAAGTCATAGAAACATTTTACTTAGCTCATTTTAAAGAGGACTATTAAAGTTTTAAAACCCATTTGGTTTTTTTCGATATCATAATTTCCATAAAAATGGCATTCACTTTTATGTGAGCAAAAAAAATTAGTAAAAAAATTTTTTTTTAAATTGCTATAAACAATTAGAAAATGACTTTTTCATACCGAACTTACTGTATTTCAAAGATTTTTGACTAATCTTTAAAACGCCGTTCGAATTTTCAAGATGCGATCATTAGTTCCGAAGATATAAAACTTTTTATTTTAATAAATTTTACTCTAGGGTGAGCAAAAGCAATCGACCAGTAGTGTATTTTGATAAAAATTGTTTCCCACAATATAAGCGAAGAGATAATAGAGATCAAAATTATGTGTATAACTCAAAAGTAAATGGTAAATTTATAAACGTAGATAATTCAATGGTAGTGCCTTATAATTCTACTCTTTTAAAGAAATAGCAAATTCATATTAATTCTAAAATTTCGTATTCAGTAATGAATTTAAAATATCTTTACAAATGTATACACAAAGGCCGTGATAGAGCATATTTTGCTATTAAGAAAAGGGATACTGATTTTGACATATTCGATGAAATTATGGACTATGTCGATAGTAGATATATTAGTCCTATAGAAACTGCTTGGAGGATTGAAGAATTACCACTTTTAGGTAGATCACATACAGTTATTCGTTAAGTAGTGCATACGAAAAGTCAACAACAAGTGATTTTTGAAGAAAATGAAGAAATAGAATCTTTAAAAAAAAATAATGGTACAACTTTGACAGCATGGTTTAAATTAAATGAGTATGATCCTGGAGCTAGAAATATTATGTATTACAATATTCCAAAATTTTATCTTTTTGATTCTTCAAAAAAAGTTTGGGTAAAAAGAAAAGTTTTTTCAAAAGTTATCGGGAGAATCACTACTGTTAGTCCTAAAAATGTTGAAAGATTTCACTTGAAATTAATTTTAAATCGCGTGAAAGGACCAAAATCTTTCAATAATTTAAAAACATTTGAAAATGTAACTTATAAATCTTTTAAAGGAACTGCCTTTAACCCTTTCAGAACCAATGTACGTTACAATGTACATTGACATTTTTTGGTTTTTTGAAATTGTGCAAAAGTGGCTTAAAATTTTGTAAAAAAAATATGTGTATTAGATTGAATTGGACTATTTTCGATCTCAAACTGAGGGCCTAAGTTATTATATCTTTGATAGAAACTGAGAAAACTTGAAAAAAAAAAAAAAAAAAAAAATTTTATCGCAAAAATTGCTTAATAAATGAACACTTATCATCGCTAAATGGTTATCAGAACTTTTCATGATGAAATAATAATTCCGTTCTGAAAGGGTTAATATGGGATTAATAGAAGACAATATTGAAGTTTTTAAAATTTTTGAAGAAGCATATACTATTATGATGCCAAAAGAATTAAGAAAATTTTTCGCATGGTTTCTTATTTCTGATAATTTGCCTCCTGAATCCAAAATTTGGGATCATTTGAAAAAATATCTTTGTGACGATTTTAAAAATGATCAAGAATACATTGCATTAGTAGAAATTAATATTACGCTAGATTTAGAAAATTGTTCATTATCTGATTTTGGATTACCAAATATTGATAATATGATAGTTAAAAAATCACTCGAAGAAGAAAAATTATTCATCGAAACTAATAATAAATTATTTAATAAATATAAAGTCAATTAAACGATGAACAAAATTTAATTTTTAATTGTATTATAAAGAACAAAATTGGTATGATTATTTATAGATGGTCCAGATGTAACTGGAAAAACTTTTCTATATAAAACTTTAATCTTTTATTATTTAGGACAATAAAATAAAATTATAATTATCGCTTGGACAGGAATTGGTTCTATTTTACTACTGGAAAGAATGAAAACACAGATAGTCTAGGCGCTCAGAGGGTTTCGTATAAAGTTAGAGGTCCCACCGAGCAAGTAGGTGATTTATATGTATTTTGAGCCGCTGAATCCAAATTCGGAACTTGCTTTTCGCGCAAGTGGTCGAGTAATTTGTTATAAGCAAACTAATTGTTTAAATAGCTATAGTTTATGAACTACAATAGATGCAGTAATTTTCTCTGCGAAAACTTGTTCTTTAATAAAAAAAAAAAAAAAAATCGTTTTTATTGTATGTCGATTCAATAATGAGAACCAGAGATATGGCAAATATATTGCTAAAAAACATAAAGACGTAGCGCAAGCGTGGAACGCCCTGGTAAAAAACCTTATAACTCGACAACTGATTAATATTTTTTGAAGTTTAACATGTGTTTGAAAAATTTCAGAGTCTCAGCTTTAATGATAAATTGTTATATATTACTTTTAAATGTTGATAAATAAGCTAAAATGATTTAAAGCAGAAAATATTTTCAATTTTTCAGAATTTCGTTTGTTTATAACGAAATAATATAGGTTAGCGAACAAAATATTTCTATATTTTTAATATAGAATGATAGGAAATTTCATCTAGTTTAAGAATCTGTCTGGTTTTTCAAATTTAAGTAAGTAGAACCTGAGATATCGCAAATTTAAGCTGTAACGCCAACTCCTTGCAATACGACATATGTGTGCAATATGGCGATCGCTTTTCTTATAAAAAATTCTTTTATTATAAGGTAAGTAATTTCATTCTTTTGTAACAAAATTAATTTTAACTTTGTATTAGGAAATTAAATAAAAATTTAACAAAAAAGGATTCAGCTAAAAATAGATGACTCTAATAAATCGGAAAGTTAAACAAATTTTTTGAATAAAATAGATTGTCCCCGTCAAAAACGTTTAGCTAAAAAAATTAACTAAAAATATAGCTAAAAATGCAGCTAAAAATACAGCTATATTTAGCTGGAATATAGCTATATTTATCTGGATTTTTTAGGTAAAAATCCAGTTATTTTTTAGGTAAAAATCCAGTTAATATTTTGAGTCTCTTGTAACAGCGGAAAATATAACTGTATTTTCAGCTGTATTTTTAGCTGTATTTTTAACTGTATTTTTAGCTCATTTTTTGAGCTAATCGTTTTCGACGAGGATAACAATAGCTGATAATATAGCTAAATTTTCAGTTATATTTTTAGCTGTATTTTTAGCTTAAATTATTTTATAATTTCACGGAATAATAACTCGTTAGTTATTTTCCTGTAAAAGAAAGTTCCAAAAATGAGGTGAACCTCTTAGTGTCAGCTCTCCGAAGATCGAAGAGCTTCTGCGTTTTGGCACAAAGTATCTTGCTCTTTTATACCTGTGTCCTTAAAATTTGTCGATGGAATCGTAAAATTTAGAGAAACGCCACCTAGCGACGTGAAGTGAACTTACCTGCCTTTAATTATTGATTAATGCTACGTCGCAAGGTGGCGTTTCTCTAAATTTTACGATTCCATCGACAAATTTTAAGGACACAGGTATAAAAGAGCAAGATACTTTGTGCCAAAACGCAGAAGCTCTTCGATCTTCGGAGAGCTGACACTAAGAGGTTCACCTCATTTTTGGAACTTTCTTTTACAGGAAAATAACTAACGAGTTATTATTCCGTGAAATTATAAAATAATTTAAGCTAAAAATACAGCTAAAAATATAACTGAAAATTTAGCTATATTATCAGCTATTGTTATCCTCGTCGAAAACGATTAGCTCAAAAAATGAGCTAAAAATACAGTTAAAAATACAGCTAAAAATACAGCTGAAAATACAGTTATATTTTCCGCTGTTACAAGAGACTCAAAATATTAACTGGATTTTTACCTAAAAAATAACTGGATTTTTACCTAAAAAATCCAGATTAATATAGCTATATTCCAGCTAAATATAGCTGTATTTTTAGCTGTATTTTTAGCTATATTTTTAGTTAATTTTTTTAGCTAAACGTTTTTGACGGGGGTTATTCTTTTTGCAATTGCAAAAAAAAAAATGTAAAAATACTTCATAAGTTGAGTAAATTGTTTACTATTGTAGTAAAAAAATCAATGATTATTTAAAACCCTAAATCTACTTCATCTCCATGTATTATACATCATTAATATTATGACAAAGTATATAAAATCGAGTCAAAAGTAATTTTATTAGAAAAGAATAAAATTACTTACCTTATAATAAAAGAATTTTTAATAAGGAAAGCGATGGCTATATTGCACACATATGTCGTATTGCAAGGAGTTGGCGCTACAGCTTAACCCTTTCAGTCACGAATTATTTTCGCAAAAACACGCATTTTCTAGCATACATTGATTTTTTAGATTTATTTACAATCATATATTCAAAATATATCATATGATACTTATAAAATAAACACTCATTTATGACCGATTCCATCTCAAATCATGCAGACCGACTGCACCTATCTCTCCGAACTGCTTAAAAATTTTTTATATTATTCTACTTTGAAAATAAGCGAATACGTATTTTTTTATTTTTCAATATCATCAAAAATGCAGTTTTTATGCATTTTCTAAAAATGACTTATAAATTTTCAATTCTCAAAAATCGAAAATATTTTTTTTTTTTTAATCGTTTTTATCCCTGTAATGATCTTTATAAATAAATTTAGGCTCGTTCAATGCTACAGAGGATGCTCTTTTAATTCCACCGTCTTTTATTTTTTTTTACAAAAAAACGGAAGTGCAATTGCACTTTTTGTAAAAAATAAAAAATGCATTTTTCTCAAAAAAGCCATTTTTTTTGTCTCAAATTTTTTTTATGGATAGGTAGCCTTATGACCTATATTTTCATCGGTGTGGAATTTGGAATATTTTGGTTTAGTAAGAGATATAAAAAAAATTGAGAAAAAAATTTTCATATTTACATAACAGATGTATATATACGTAGATATCTAGATATACCGCTAGGTGGCTAAATATCGCATAGATAATTTAAGTGCCTTAGGTTTACTTAAGAAAGCAGCTATTCACGGTAGTTATCTTACATCTTTTATACCGTTTAATTTCTAGATATTGAGACTCATTTTGAAATATGTCTGAAACTTATACCGAGAAGAGACGGAAGTGTCCAAATTTTTTTGGATCACACAAAATATTGTTTATAATACCGCTACCAAATTTAGAATGTTGGAGAATTTAGCAGAACATCTGCAGCAACATTTGCCTGACAAGGCGGTACATAGTTCTGATTATGTATGTTTCAACTGTTATAAACGCATCAAGAAAATTGAATCAACGAAAATTATTGATGCGATCGATTCAGATAATGATGCTTACTTGGTCCATACTGAAGACCACGATTTTCGTGCAAGCACTCCAGAGCGGATTGAGTATTTGAACGAGACTTTAATTTCAAGTTCCTTCGGTAATGTTTCACCGCTGAAAAGGAAGAGAGCTGTTGATGACTCTTCTTTAGAAACATACGTCACGAGAAAGAAATCAGAATTAATTTCTTCATTTTCCTCTGCAACTAGCTGCAAATTATCGGAAGCATATAATGTTTCAATTGATGCATCCAATGATGGTTTTTCTCAATGCTTCTGCGATGAATGGTTTAACAATTTGGGAGTAGCGCTTAAAATTTGTGGCAGTATCAATGAAAAAATTAAAATTCTTACGCTGATTCCTTTGTCGGTATCAAAATCTAAAATTTTATCTATCTTTCCCGAAGTGACTGTTTACATGATTGATAAAGCACGAATGCTTGTAAAAACTAAGGGAATATATTCTCAACCTAATGTATACACTGGTCATCCCTTAGACGAAAAGTCTGAGAAGAAAAGAAAAATTACGTCAAAGAAGAATGTGCGCAATAAGAAAAAGTCCAAAACTCACAAGAAAGGAAAAAAAAAATAGAACTTTTTTTTTACATTATTTCTTATACTTAACGCAAAATTTATGCACTATATATATATATATATATATATATATATATATATATATGTACAGCACAACACCTATGAGTTGCATAAAAGCTATGTACGTACAAATACATATATATCTGAAATGCGCTTACTCCTGAAATATTTGTTGTATCTACGTATTTACATTTATGTAAATATGAAAATTTTTTTCTCAATTTTTTTTATATCTCTTACTAAACCAAAATATTCCAAATTCCACACAGATGAAAATATAGGTCTTAAGGCTACCTATCCATAAAAAAAATTTGAGACAAAAAAAATGGCTTTTTTGAGAAAAATGCATTTTTCATTTTTTACAAAAAGTGCAATTGCATTTCCGTTTTTTTGTAAAAAAAAATAAAAGACGGTGGAATTAAAAGAGCATCCTCTGTAGCATTGAACGAGCCTAAATTTATTTATAAAGATCACTACAGGGATAAAAATGATAAAAAAATAAAAAAAAATTTCGATTTTTGAGAATTGAAAATTTATAAGTCATTTTTAAAAAGTGCATAAAAACTGCATTTTTGATGATATTGAAAAATAAAAAAATACGTATACGCTTATTTTCAAAGTAGAAAAATATAAAAAATTTTTAAGCAGTTCGAAGAGATAGGTGCAGTCGGTCTGCATGATTTGAGATGGAATCGGTCTTATATGAAAATGCAAAAAGAATAAAGATTAAACTTAAAGTTCGAATTAAACAATTAAAAAAAAGAAAATGAGAAAGGGTGCCACTATAGTGGCTCCTGTGACTGAAAGGGTTAAATTTGCGATATCTCAAGTTCTACTTACTTAAATTTTAAAAAACCGGACAGATTCTTAAACTAGATGAAATTTCCTATCATTCTATATAAAAAATATAAAAATATTTCGTTCGCTAACCTATATTATTTCGTTATAAAAAAACAAAATTCTAAAGAATTGAAAATTTTTCTGCTTCAAATCATTCTAGCTTATTTATCAACATTTGAAAGTAATATATAACAATTTATCATTGAAGCTGAGACTCTGAAATTTTTCAAACACATGTTAAACTTCAAAAAATATTAATTAGTTGTCGAGTTATAAGGTTTTTTACCAGGGCGTTCCGCGCTTGCGCTACGTACTTATGTTTTTTAGCAATATATTTGCCATATCTCTGGTTCTCATTATCGAATCGACATGCAACAAAAACAATTTTTTTTTTTTTTTAATAAAGAACAAGTTTTTGTAGAGAAAATTACTGCATCTATTGTAGTTCATAAACTATAGCCATTTAAACAATTTATTTGTTTATAACAAATAACTCGACCACTTGCGCGAAAAGCAAGTTACAAATTCGGATTCAACGGCTCAAAATACATATAAATCACCGACTTGCTTGGTGGGACCTCTAACTTCATACGAAACCCTCTGGGCACCTAGACTAAGAACGTTCAGATTACCTTTGGATCTAGAAAATATAAAAACAACATTTTGAAAATTGAAAACAGATAAAAGAAAATTATAAGAGTGTGATGTAATCATTTAGGATGAAGCATTGATGATTCCTAAAAAAGCTCTAGAAATAATTGATAGAACTTCGAGAGATTGCTATAGTCTTGACTCGATCCCTTTTGACGAAAAATTAATAATACTAGGCGGGAATTTCAGACAAATTTTACCAGTAATTAAAAATGGATATAGAAGCCCCATACGGCATGAAAGGACTTTGAAAGGATTCTGAAAGGATTCATGAAAGGACTACAATCTTTCAGAAATATTTCACTGAAAGGATTCTGAAATAATTCTATGTCCGAGGTATTATTCTTTTAAAAATAATACATAAAAATATTTCATAAAGAATTCACAAGTCATTTCAAAATCCTTTCAATGGAAGAATTCTGTAAGGATCCATGAATTCTTTTGGTAATAATTCGTAAATCTTTTCATCGGACATAGAATTATTACAGAATCCTTTCAATAAAAGAATTCTGTAAGGATCCATAAATTCTTTTGGTAATAATTCGTAAATCTTTTCATACATCTTCCATTGAAAGGATTCTGTAAGAATAATATTAAATATTTTTAAAATATTTCATTGTATTCTTTCTAAGAGAAATATACCTCGGACATAGAATTATTACAGAATCCTTTCAATAAAAGAATTCTGTAAGGATCCATGAATTCTTTTCGTAATAAATCTTAAATCTTTTCAGACATCTTTCATTGAGAGTATTCTGTAAGAATGATATAAAATATTTTAAAAATATTTCATTGTATTATTTCTAAAAGAAATATACCTCGGACATAGAATTATTACAGAATTCTTTCAATGAAAGAATTCTGTAAGGATCCATGAATTCTTTTAGTAATAATCTACTAATCTTTTCATCTATCTTTAGTTGAGAGACGTATAAAGTTCTAGAAATTTTATTCTCTCCTGTATTATTTAAGAATCAATTTAAAATTAATACACACACACACACACTCCCACGCACACATACATACATATATATATATATATATATATATATATATATATATATATATATATATAACGGATATATGATGATATAATTAGTCATAGGATTACGAATAGTTTTACAGCAGTTAAAATCAAAGTTATCATAACACAGACCTCGCACGCATAACAATTTATAGTTTCCATTTGAGATTCTTATTTTCCTTATATATGAAACGGGAAGCACTCTAACCGCTTGCGAGAGTAAGAGAAACCGCCATCAAGCGGATGAATTATAAAATAATCCCAAAAATATTTCTAAATGATTCTGTTATCTTTCACGTTTTCTTTCATAAAGTCCTTTCAAAGTCCATTCAGTAAGGATTCATGTAATAACTTTTATTCTCGACATAAGTTATTTCATGAAATATTTCAAAAAGATTTCAAAATTATTTCATGTAAGATTTCTTGAGACTTTACCAAAATATTACATGAATTATTTTATAAAAGCTTTTTAGAAGAATCTTGAAATTATTCGGTGAAAGAATACTTAGATTATTCCAAAAATCGTTCTGAATTATTTTACGACTGAAACCTTCGAAAGATTTCTGCGTTCTTTCTTGTTTCCTTTCAAGAAGTCTTTTCAAAGTCCTTTCAGTAAGGATTCATGTAATAACTTTTATTCTTATCATAAGTTGTTTCATAAAATATTTCAAAAAGATTTCAAAATTATTTCATGTAAGATTTCTTGAGACGTTACCAAAATATTGCATGAATTATTTCATGAAAGCTTTTTGAATGAATCTTGAAATGATTCGGTGAAAGAATATCTTAGATCATTCCGAAAATCTTTCTAAATTATTTTCTGATTTTAATCGTTGGAAGATTTCTGAGTTCTTTCTTGTTTCCTTTCAAGAAGTCTTTTCAAAGTCCTCTCAGTAAGGATTTATGTAATAACTTTTATTCTCATCATAAGTTATTTCATGGAATATTTCAGAAAGATTTCAAAATTATTTCATGTATGATTTCTTGAGACTTTACCAAAATATTACATGAATTATTTCATAAAAGCTTTTTGGAAGAATCTTGAAATTATTCGGTGAAAGAATAACTTAGATTATTCCAAAAATCTTTCTAAATTATTTTACGACAGAAACCTTTGAAAGATTTCTGAGTTCTTTCTTGTTTCCTTTCAAGAAGTCATTTCAAAGTCCTTTTAGTAAGGATTTATGTAATAACTTTTATTCTCATAATAAGTTATTTCATGAAATATTTCAAAAGATTTCTAAATTATTTCATGTATGATTTCTTAAGACTTTACCAAAATATAACATGAATTATTTCATAAAAGCTTTTTGGAAGAATCTTGAAATTATTTGGTAAAAGAACAACTTAGATTATTCCAAAAATCTTTCTAAATTATTTTACGACTGAAACATTCAAAAGATTTTTGAGTTGTTTCTTGTTTCCTTTCAATAAGTCTTTTCAAAGTCGTTTCAGTAAGGATTCATGTAATAAATTTCATTCTTATCATAAGTTTTTTCATGAAATATTTCAAAATTATTTCATGTATGATTTCTTGAGATTTTACCAAAATATTGCATGAATTATTTTATGAAAGCTTTTTGAACGAATCTTAAAATTATTCGGTGAAAGAATACCTTAGATCATTCCGAAAATCTTTCTCAATTATTATCTGATTTTATTCGTTGGAAGATTTCTGAATTCTATCATGTTTCCTTTTAAAAAGTCTTCTTAAAGTCCTTTCAGTAAGGATTTATGTTATAACTTTTATTCCCATCAAAAGTTATTTCATGAAATATTTCAAAAAGATTTCAAAATTATTTTATGTATGATTTCTTGAGACTTTACCAAAATATTACATGAATTATTTCATAGAAGCTTTTTGGAAGAATCTTAAAATTATTCGGTGAGAGAATAACTTAGATTATTCCAAAAATGTTTCTCAATTATTATCTAATTTTAATCGTTGGAAGATTTCTGAGTTCTTTCTTGTTTCCTTTCGAGAAGTCTTTTCAAAGTCTTTGCAGTAAGGATTTATGTTGTAACTTTTATTCCCATCACAAGTTATTTTATGACATATTTCAAAAGATTTCAAAATTATTTCATGTATGATTTCTTGAGACTTTACCAAAATGATACATGAATTATTTCATAAAAGCTTTTGAAAGAATCTTGAAATCATTCAGTGAAAGAATAACTTAGATTATTCCAAAATCTTTCCAAATTATTTTACGACTGAAACCTTCAAAAGATTTCTGAGTTCTTTCTTGTTTCCTTTCAAGGAGTCATTTTAAAGTCCTCTCAGTAAGGATTCATGTAATAACTTTTATCCTCATCATAAGTTATTTCATGAAATATTTCAAAAGATTTCAAAATTATTTCATGTATGATTTCTTGAGACTTTACCAAAATATTACATGAATTATTTCATAAAAGCTTTTTGGAAGTATCTTGAAATTATTCAGTGAAAGAAAAACTTAGATTATTCCAAAAATCTTTCCAAATTATTTTACGACTGAAACCTTCGGAAGATTTCTGCGTTCTTTCTTGTTTCCTTTCAAGAAGTCTTTTCAAAGTCCTTTTAGTAAGGATTTATGTAATAACTTTTATTCTCATCATAAGTTATTTCATGAAATATTTCGAAAAGATTTCTAAATTATTTCATGTATGATTTCTTGAGACTTCACCAACATATTGCATGAATTATTTCATAGAAGCTTTTCGAATGAATCTTGGAATGATTCGGTGAAAGAATGTCTTAGATCTTTCCAAAAATCTTTCGCAATTATTTTCTGATTTCAATCGTTGGAAGATTTCTGAGTTTTTTATTGTTTTCTTGCAAGAATTCTTTTTGAATTCCGTTTGAGTAAGGATTCATGTTATAACTTTCTTTCCCATCATAGGTTATTTCATGAAATATTTCGAAAAGATTCCAAAATTATTTCATGTATGATTTCTTGAGACTTTACCAAAATATTACATGAATTATTTTATAAAAGCTTTTTGGATAAATCTTGAAATTATTCGGTGAAAGAATAACTTAGATTATTCCAAAAATCTTTCCAAATTATTTTACGACTGAAACCTCCGAAAGATTTCTGAGTTCTTTCTTGT
This sequence comes from Anastatus disparis, assembly GCA_017163975.1. Classification (NCBI taxonomy): domain Eukaryota; kingdom Metazoa; phylum Arthropoda; class Insecta; order Hymenoptera; family Eupelmidae; genus Anastatus; species Anastatus disparis. Next base: position 1,946,414 of record JAFFSR010000301.1, on the reverse strand, counting down.
TTCCTTTCAAGAAGGCTTTTCAATGTTCTTTCAGTAAGGATTTATGTAATAACTTTTATTCTCATCATAACTTATCTCATGAAATATTTCAAAAAGATTTCTAAATTATTTCATGTATGATTTCTCGAGAGTTAACCAAAATATTACATGAATTATTTCATAAAAGCTTTTTGAATGAATCTTGAAATGATTCGGTGAAAGAATATCTTGGATCATTCCGAAAATCTTTCGCAATTATTTTCTGATTTTAATCGTTGGAAGATTTCTGAGTTCTTTCTTGTTTCCTTTCAAGAAGTCTTTTCAAAGTCCTCTCAGTAAGGATTTATGTAATAACTTTTATTCTCATCATAAGTTATTTCATGGAATATTTCAGAAAGATTTCAAAATTATTTCATGTATGATTTCTTGAGACTTTACCAAAATATTACATGAATTATTTCATAAAAGCTTTTTGGAAGAATCTTGAAATTATTCGGTGAAAGAATAACTTAGATTATTCCAAAAATCTTTCTAAATTATTTTACGACAGAAACCTTTGAAAGATTTCTGAGTTCTTTCTTGTTTCCTTTCAAGAAGTCATTTCAAAGTCCTTTTAGTAAGGATTTATGTAATAACTTTTATTCTCATAATAAGTTATTTCATGAAATATTTCAAAAAGATTTCTAAATTATTTCATGTATGATTTCTTAAGACTTTACCAAAATATAACATGAATTATTTCATAAAAGCTTTTTGGAAGAATCTTGAAATTATTTGGTAAAAGAACAACTTAGATTATTCCAAAAATCTTTCTAAATTATTTTACGACTGAAACATTCAAAAGATTTTTGAGTTGTTTCTTGTTTCCTTTCAATAAGTCTTTTCAAAGTCGTTTCAGTAAGGATTCATGTAATAAATTTCATTCTTATCATAAGTTATTTCATGAAATATTTCAAAATTATTTCATGTATGATTTCTTGAGATTTTACCAAAATATTGCATGAATTATTTTATGAAAGCTTTTTGAACGAATCTTAAAATTATTCGGTGAAAGAATACCTTAGATCATTCCGAAAATCTTTCTCAATTATTATCTGATTTTATTCGTTGGAAGATTTCTGAATTCTATCATGTTTCCTTTTAAAAAGTCTTCTTAAAGTCCTTTCAGTAAGGATTTATGTTATAACTTTTATTCCCATCAAAAGTTATTTCATGAAATATTTCAAAAAGATTTCAAAATTATTTTATGTATGATTTCTTGAGACTTTACCAAAATATTACATGAATTATTTCATAGAAGCTTTTTGGAAGAATCTTAAAATTATTCGGTGAGAGAATAACTTAGATTATTCCAAAAATGTTTCTCAATTATTATCTAATTTTAATCGTTGGAAGATTTCTGAGTTCTTTCTTGTTTCCTTTCGAGAAGTCTTTTCAAAGTCTTTGCAGTAAGGATTTATGTTGTAACTTTTATTCCCATCACAAGTTATTTTATGACATATTTCAAAAAGATTTCAAAATTATTTCATGTATGATTTCTTGAGACTTTACCAAAATGATACATGAATTATTTCATAAAAGCTTTTTGAAAGAATCTTGAAATCATTCAGTGAAAGAATAACTTAGATTATTCCAAAAATCTTTCCAAATTATTTTACGACTGAAACCTTCAAAAGATTTCTGAGTTCTTTCTTGTTTCCTTTCAAGGAGTCATTTTAAAGTCCTCTCAGTAAGGATTCATGTAATAACTTTTATCCTCATCATAAGTTATTTCATGAAATATTTCAAAAAGATTTCAAAATTATTTCATGTATGATTTCTTGAGACTTTACCAAAATATTACATGAATTATTTCATAAAAGCTTTTTGGAAGTATCTTGAAATTATTCAGTGAAAGAAAAACTTAGATTATTCCAAAAATCTTTCCAAATTATTTTACGACTGAAACCTTCGGAAGATTTCTGCGTTCTTTCTTGTTTCCTTTCAAGAAGTCTTTTCAAAGTCCTTTTAGTAAGGATTTATGTAATAACTTTTATTCTCATCATAAGTTATTTCATGAAATATTTCGAAAAGATTTCTAAATTATTTCATGTATGATTTCTTGAGACTTCACCAACATATTGCATGAATTATTTCATAGAAGCTTTTCGAATGAATCTTGGAATGATTCGGTGAAAGAATGTCTTAGATCTTTCCAAAAATCTTTCGCAATTATTTTCTGATTTCAATCGTTGGAAGATTTCTGAGTTTTTTATTGTTTTCTTGCAAGAATTCTTTTTGAATTCCGTTTGAGTAAGGATTCATGTTATAACTTTCTTTCCCATCATAGGTTATTTCATGAAATATTTCGAAAAGATTCCAAAATTATTTCATGTATGATTTCTTGAGACTTTACCAAAATATTACATGAATTATTTTATAAAAGCTTTTTGGATAAATCTTGAAATTATTCGGTGAAAGAATAACTTAGATTATTCCAAAAATCTTTCCAAATTATTTTACGACTGAAACCTCCGAAAGATTTCTGAGTTCTTTCTTGTTTCCTTTCAAGAAGGCTTTTCAATGTTCTTTCAGTAAGGATTTATGTAATAACTTTTATTCTCATCATAACTTATCTCATGAAATATTTCAAAAAGATTTCTAAATTATTTCATGTATGATTTCTCGAGAGTTAACCAAAATATTACATGAATTATTTCATAAAAGCTTTTTGAATGAATCTTGAAATGATTCGGTGAAAGAATATCTTGGATCATTCCGAAAATCTTTCGCAATTATTTTCTGATTTCAATCGTTGGAAGATTTCTGAGTTCTTTCTTGTTTCCTTTCAAGAAGTTTTTTCAAAGTTCTCTCAGTAAGGACTCATGTAATAACTTTTATTCCCATCATAAGTTATTTCATGAAGATTTCAAAAAGATTTCAAAATTATTTCATGTAAGATTTCTTGAGACTTTACCAGAATATTGCATGAATTATTTCATGAAAGCTTTTTGAACGAATCTTAAAATTATTCGGTGAAAGAATACCTGAGATCATTCCGAAAATCTTTCTCAATTATTATCTGATTTTAATCGTTGGAAGATTTCTGAGTTCTTTCATGTTTCCTTTTAAAAAGTCTTCTTAAAGTCCTTTCAGTAAGGATTTATGTTATAACTTTTATTCCCATCAAAAGTTATTTCATGAAATATTTCAAAAAGATTTCCAAATTATTTTATTTATGATTTCTTAAGACTTTACCAAAATATTACATGAATTATTTCATATAAGCTTTTTGGAAGAATCTTAAAATTATTCGGTGAGAGAATAACTTAGATTATTCCAAAAATCTTTCTCAATTATTATCTGATTTTAATCGTTGGAAGATTTCTGAGTTCTTTCTTGTTTCCTTTCGAGAAGTCTTTTCAAAGTCTTTGCAGTAAGGATTTATGTTGTAACTTTTATTCCCATCACAAGTTATTTTATGACATATTTCAAAAAAATTTCAAAATTATTTCATGTATGATTTCTTGAGACTTTACCAAAATTATACATGAATTATTTCATAAAAGCTTTTTGGGAGAATCTTGAAATCATTCAGTGAAAGAATAACTTAGCTTATTCCAAAAATCTTTCCAAATTATTTTACGACTGAAACCTTCAAAAGATTTCTGAGTTCTTTCTTGTTTCCTTTCAAGGAGTCATTTTAAAGTCCTCTCAGTAAGGATTCATGTAATAACTTTTATCCTTATCATAAGTTATTTCATGAAATATTTCAAAAAGATTTCAAAATTATTTCATGTATGATTTCATGAGACTTTACCAAAATATTACATGAATTATTTCATAAAAGCTTTTTGGAAGTATCTTGAAATTATTCAGTGAAAGAAAAACTTAGATTATTCCAAAAATCTTTCCAAATTATTTTACGACTGAAACCTTCAAAAGATTTCTGAGTTCTTTCTTGTTTCCTTTCAAGAAGTCTTTTCAAAGTCCTTTTAGTAAGGATTTATGTAATAACTTTTATTCTCATCATAAGTTATTTCATGAAATATTTCGAAAAGATTTCTAAATTATTTCATGTATGATTTCTTGAGACTTCACCAACATATTGCATGAATTATTTCATAGAAGCTTTTCGAATGAATCTTGGAATGATTCGGTGAAAGAATGTCTTAGATCTTTCCAAAAATTTTTCGCAATTATTTTCTGATTTCAATCGTTGGAAGATTTCTGAGTTCTTTCTTGTTTCCTTGCAAGAATTCTTTTTGAATTCCGTTTGAGTAAGGATTCATGTTATAACTTTCTTTCCCATCATAGGTTATTTCATGAAATATTTCGAAAAGATTCCAAAATTATTTCATGTATGACTTCTTGAGACTTTACCAAAATATTACATGAATTATTTTATAAAAGCTTTTTGGATAAATCTTGAAATTATTCGGTGAAAGAATAACTTAGATTATTCCAAAAATCTTTCCAAATTATTTTACGACTGAAACCTTCAAAAGATTTCTGAGTTCTTTCTTGTTTCCTTTCAAGAAGTCTTTTCAAAGTCCTTTTAGTAAGGATTTATGTAATAACTTTTATTCTCATCATAAGTTATTTCATGAAATATTTCGAAAAGATTTCTAAATTATTTCATGTATGATTTCTTGAGACTTCACCAACATATTGCATGAATTATTTCATAGAAGCTTTTCGAATGAATCTTGGAATGATTCGGTGAAAGAATGTCTTAGATCTTTCCAAAAATCTTTCGCAATTATTTTCTGATTTCAATCGTTGGAAGATTTCTGAGTTCTTTCTTGTTTCCTTGCAAGAATTCTTTTTGAATTCCGTTTGAGTAAGGATTCATGTTATAACTTTCTTTCCCATCATAGGTTATTTCATGAAATATTTCGAAAAGATTCCAAAATTATTTCATGTATGATTTCTTGAGACTTTACCAAAATATTACATGAATTATTTTATAAAAGCTTTTTGGATAAATCTTGAAATTATTCGGTGAAAGAATAACTTAGATTATTCCAAAAATCTTTCCAAATTATTTTACGACTGAAACCTCCGAAAGATTTCTGAGTTCTTTCTTGTTTTCTTTCAAGAAGTCTTTTCAAAGTTCTCTCAGTAAGGACTCATGTAATAACTTTTATTCCCATCATAACTTATCTCATGAAATATTTCAAAAAGATTTCTAAATTATTTCATGTATGATTTCTCGAGAGTTTACCAAAATATTACATGAATTATTTCATAAAAGCTTTTTGAATGAATCTTGAAATGATTCGGTGAAAGAATATCTTGGATCATTCCGAAAATCTTTCGCAATTATTTTCTGATTTCAATCGTTGGAAGATTTCTGAGTGCTTTCTTGTTTCCTTTCAAGAATTCTTTTCAAAGTCCTATCAGTAAGGATTCGTGTAATAACTTTTATTCATATTATAAGTTATTTCATGAAATATTTTAAAAAGATTACAAAATTATTTCATGTATGTTTTCTTGAGATTTTACCAAAATATTGCATAAATTATTTTATGAAAGCTTTTTGGAAGAATCTTGAAATCATTCGGTAAAAGAATAACTTAGATTATTCCAAAAATCTTCCTAAATTATATTGTAAATTGAATCGTTGGAAGATTTCTGAGTTCTTTCTTGTTTCCTTTCAAGAAGTCTTTTCAAAGTCCTTTCAGTAAGGATTTATGTAATAACTTTTATTCTCATCATAAGTTATTTCATGAAATAATCCAAAAAGATTTCTAAATTATTTCATGTATAATTTCTTGAGACTTTACCAGAATATTACATGAATTATTTCATAAAAGCCTTATGGAAGAATCTTGAAATTATTTGGTGAGAGAATAACTTAGATTATTTCAAAAATCTTTCTCAATTATTATCTGATTTTAATCGTTGAAAGATTTCTGAGTTCCTTCTTGTTTCCTTTCAAGAAGTCTTTTCAAAGTCTTTACAGTGAGGATTTATGTTATAACTTTTATTCTCATCATAACTTATCTCATGAAATATTTCAAAAAGATTTCTAAATTATTTCATGTGTGATTTCTCGAGAGTTTACCAAAATATTACATAAATTATTTCATAAAAGCTTTTTGAATGAATCTTGAAATGATTCGGTGAAAGAATATCTAGGATCATTCCGAAAATCTTTCGCAATTATTTTCTGATTTCAATCGTTGGAAGATTTCTGAGTGCTTTCTTGTTTCCTTTCAAAAATTCTTTTCGAAGTATTTATAGTAAAGATTTATGTTATAACTTTCTTTCCCATTATAAGTTATATCATGATATATTTCAAAAAGACTTCAAAATTATTTCATGTATGATTTCTTGAGACTTTACCAAAATATTGCATGAATTATTTCATAAAAGCTTTTTGGAAGAATCTTCTAATTATTCGGTAAAAGAATAACTTAGATGATTCCAAAAATCTTTCTAAATTATTTTATAAATTGAATCGTTGAAAGATTTCTGAGTTCGTTTTTGTTTCCTTTCAAGAAGTCTTTTTAAAGTCGTTTCAGTAAGGATTTATGTAATAACTTTTATTCTCATCATAAGTTATTTCATGAAATATTCCAAAAAGATTTCTAAATTATTTCATGTGTGATTTCTTTAGAGTTTACCAAAATATTACATAAATTATTTCATAAAAGCTTTTTGAATGAATCTTGAAATGATTCGGTGAAAGAATATCTTGGATCATTCCGAAAATCTTTCGCAATTATTTTCTGATTTCAATCGTTGGAAGATTTCTGAGTGCTTTCTTGTTTCCTTTCAAGAATTCTTTTCAAAGTCATATCAGTAAGGATTCGTGTAATAACTTTTATTCATATCATAAGTTATTTCATGAAATATTTTAAAAAGATTTCAAAATTATTTCATGTATGTTTTCTTGAGATTTTACCAAAATATTGCATAAATTATTTTATGAAAGCTTTTTGAAAAAATCTTGAAATTATTCAGTGAAAGAATAACTTAGATTATTCCAAAAATCTTTTTAAATTATTTTACGACTAAAACCTTTGAAAGATTTCTAAGTTCTTTCTTGTTTCCTTTCAAGGAGTCATTTTAAAGTCTTTTCAGTAAGGATTCATGTTATAACTTTTATTCCCATCATAAGTTATTTTATGAAATATTTTAAAAAGATTTCAAAATTATTTCATGTAAGATTTCTTGAGACTCTACCAAAACATCGCATGAATTATTTCATGAAAGCTTTTTGAACGAATCTGGAAATCATTCGGTAAAAGAATAACTTAGATTCTTCCAAAAGTCTTTCTAAATTATATTATAAATTGAATCGTTGGAAGATTTCTGAGTTCTTTCTTGTTTTCTTTTAAGAAGTCTTTTTCAAGTCCTTTCAGTAAGGATTTATGTAATAACTTTTATTCTCATCATAAGTTATTTCATGAAATATTTTAAAAAGATTTCAAAATTATTTCATGTATGATTTCTGGAGACTTGACCAAAATATTGCATGAATTATTTCATGAAAACTTTTTGGAAGAATCTTGAAATGATTCGGTAGAAAAATAACTTAGATTATTCCAAAAATCTTTCTAAATTATTTTATAAAATGAATCGTTGGAAGATTTCTGAGTTCTTTCTTGTTTCCTTTCAAGAAGTCTTTTCAAAGTTCTCTCAGTAAGGACTCATGTAATAACTTTTATTCCCATCATAAGTTATTTCATGAAATATTTCAAAAAGATTTCAAAATTATTTCATGTAAGATTTCTTGAGACTTTACCAAAATATTGCATGAATTATTTCATGAAAGCTTTTTGAATGAATCTCAAAATGATTCAGTGAAAGAATACCTAAAATCATTCCATAAATCTTTCTAAATTATTTTCTGATTTTAATCGTTGGAAGATTTCTGAGTCCTTTCTTGTTTCCTTTCAAGAAGGCTTCTCAAAGTCCTTTCAGTAAGGATTTATGTAATAACTTTTATTCCCATCATAAGTTATTTCATGAAATATTTCAAAAAGATTTTAAAATTATTTCATGTAAGATTTCTTGAGACTTTATTAAAATATTGCATGAATTATTCCATAAAAGCTTTTTTAATCAATCTTAAAATGATTCGGTGAAAGAATACCTTAGATCATTCTGAAAATCTTTCTAAATTATTTTCTAATTTTAATCATTGTAAGATTTCTGAGTTCTTTCTTGTTTCCTTTCAAGAAGGCTTTTCAATGTCCTTTCAGTAAGGATTTATGTAATAACTTTTATTCTTATCATAAGTTATCTCATGAAATATTTCAAAAAGATTTTTAAATTATTTCATGTATGATTTTTTGAGACTTTACCAACATGATACATGAATTATTTCATAAAAGCTTTTTGGAAGAATCTTGAAATTATTCAGTGAAAGAATAACTTAGATTATTCCAAAAATCTTTCCAAATTATTTTACGACTGGAACCTTCGAAAGATTTCTGAGTTCTTTCTTGTTTCCTTTCAAGGAGTCATTTTAAAGTCCTCTCAGTAAGGATTCATGTAATAACTTTCATCCTTATCATAAGTTATTTCATGAAATATTTCAAAAAGATTTCTAAATTATTTCATGTATGATTTCTCGAGAGTTTACCAAAATATTACATGAATTATTTCATAAAAGCTTTTTGAATGAATCTTGAAATGATTCGGTGAAAGAATATCTTGGATCATTCCGAAAATCTTCCGCAATTATTTTCTGATTTCAATCGTTGGAAGATTTCTGAATGCTTTCTTGTTTCCTTTCAAGAATTCTTTTCAAAGTCCTATCAGTAAGGATTTGTGTAATAACTTTTATTCATATCATAAGTTATTTCATGAAATATTTTAAAAAGATTTCAAAATTATTTCATGTATGTTTTCTTGAGATTTTACCAAAATATTGCATAAATTATTTTATGAAAGCTTTTTGAAAGAATCTTGGAATCATTCGGTAAAAGAATAACTTAGATTATTCCAAAAATCTTTCTAAATTATATTATAAATTGAATCGTTGGAAGATTCCTGAGTTCTTTCTTGTTTCCTTTCAAGAAGTCTTTTCGAAGTCCTTTCAGTAAGGATTTATGTAATAACTTTTATTTTCATCATAAGGTATTTCATGAAATATTTTAAAAAGATTTCAGAATTATTTTATGTTTGTTTTCTTGAGATATTACCAAAATATTGCATGAATTATTTTATGAAAGCTTTTTGGAAGAATCTTGAAATCATTCGGTGAAAGAATAACTTAGATTATTCCAAAAATCTCTCTAAATTATTTTATAAATTGAATCGTTAAAAGATTTTTGAGTTCGTTCTTCTTTCCTTTTAAGAAGTCTTTTTAAAGTCCTTTCAGTAAGGATTTATGTAATAACCTTTATTTTCATCATAAGTTATTTCATGAAATATTTCAAAAAGATTTTTAAATTATTTCATGTATGATTTCTCGAGAGTTTACCAAAATATTACATGAATTATTTCATAAAAGCTTTTTGAATGAATCTTGAAATGATTCGGTGAAAGAATATCTTGGATCATTCCGAAAATCTTTCGCAATTATTATCTGATTTTAATCGTTGAAAGATTTCTGAGTTCTTTCTTGTTTCCTTTCAAAAAGTCTTTTTGAAGTCCTTTCAGTAAGGATTTATGTTATAACTTTTATTCCCATCATATGTTATTTTATGAAATATTTCAAAAAGATTTTAAAATTAATTCATGTATGATTTTTTGAGACTTTACCAAAATGATACATGAATTATTTCATAAAAGCTTTTTGGAAGAATCTTGAAACTATTCAGTGAAAGAATAACTTAGATTATTCCAAAAATCTTTCCAAATTATTTTACGACTAAAACCTTCGAAAGATATCTGAGTTCTTTCTTGTTTTCTTTCAAGGAGTCATTTTAAAGTCCTCTCAGTAAGGATTCATGTAAAAACTTTCATCCTCATCATAAGTTATTTCATGAAATATTTCAAAAAGATTTCTAAATTATTTCCTGTATGATTTCTTGAGACTTTACCAAAATATAACATGAATTATTTCATAAAAGCTTTTTGGAAGAATCTTGAAATTATTCAGTGAAAGAATAACTTAGCTTATTCCAAAAATCTTTCCAAATTATTTTACGACAGAAACTTCCGAAAGATATCTGAGTTCTTTCTTGTTTCCTTTCAAGAAGTCTTTTTAAAGTCCTTTTAGTAAGGATTTATGTAATAACTTTTATTCTCATCATAAGTTATTTCATAAAATATTTCGAAAAGATTACAAAATTATTTCATGTATGATTTCTTGAGACTTTACCAAAATATTGCATGAATTATTTCATGAAAGCTTTTTGGAAAAATCTTGTAATCATTCGGTAAAAGAATAACTTAGATGATTCCAAAAATCTCTCTAAATTATTTTATAAATTGAATCGTTGAAAGATTTTTGAGTTCGTTCTTCTTTCCTTTTAAGAAGTCTTTTTAAAGTCCTTTCAGTAAGGATTTATGTAATATCTTTTATTTTCATCATAAGTTATTTCATGAAATATCTCAAAAAGATTTCAAAATTATTTCATGTATGATTTCTTGAGACTTTACCAGAATATTACATGAATTATTTCATAAAAGCTTTATGGAAGAATCTTGAAATTATTTGGTGAGAGAATAACTTAGATTATTCCAAAAATCTTTCCAAATTATTTTACGACTGAAACCTTCGAAAGATATCTGAGTTCTTTCTTGTTTCCTTTCAAGGAGTCATTTTAAAGTCCTCTCAGTAAGGATTCATGTAATAACTTTCATCCTCATCATAAGTTATTTCATGAAATATTTCAAAAAGATTTCTAAATTATTTCATGTATGATTTCTTGAGACTTTACCAAAATATAACATGAATTATTTCATAAAAGCTTTTTGGAAGAATCTTGAAATTATTCAGTGAAAGAATAACTTAGCTTATTCCAAAAATCTTTCCAAATTATTTTACGACTGAAACCTTCGAAAGATTTCTGAGTTCTTTCTTGTTTCCTTTCAAAAAGTCTTTTTAAAGTCCTTTCAGTAAGGATTTATGTTATAACTTTTATTCCCATCATAAGTTATTTCATAAAATATTTCAAAAAGATTTTAAAATTATTTCATGTATGATTTTTTCAGACTTTACCAAAATGATACATGAATTATTTCATAAAAGCTTTTTGGAAGAATCTTGAAATTATTCAGTGAAAGAATAACTTAGATTATTCCAAAAATCTTTCCAAATTATTTTACGACTGAAACCTTCGAAAGATTTCTGAGTTCTTTCTTGTTTCCTTTCAAGGAGTCATTTTAAAGTCCTCTCAGTAAGGATTCATGTAATAACTTTCATCCTCATCATAAGTTATTTCATGAAATATTTCAAAAAGATTTCTAAATTATTTCATGTATGATTTCTTGAGACTTTACCAAAATATAACATGAAATATTTCATAAAAGCTTTTTGGAAGAATCTTGAAACTATTCAGTGAAAGAATAACTTAGATTATTCCAAAAATCTTTTCAAATTATTTTACGACTAAAACCTTCGAAAGATATCTGAGTTCTTTCTTGTTTCCTTTCAAGGAGTCATTTTAAAGTCCTCTCAGTAAGGATTCATGTAATAACTTTCATCCTCATCATAAGTTATTTCATGAAATATTTCAAAAAGATTTCTAAATTATTTCATGTATGATTTCTTGAGACTTTACCAAAATATAACATGAATTATTTCATAAAAGCTTTTTGGAAGAATCTTGAAATTATTCAGTGAAAGAATAACTTAGCTTATTCCAAAAATCTTTCCAAATTATTTTACGACAGAAACTTCCGAAAGATATCTGAGTTCTTTCTTGTTTCCTTTCAAGAAGTCTTTTTAAAGTCCTTTTAGTAAGGATTTATGTAATAACTTTTATTCTCATCATAAGTTATTTCATGAAATATTTCAAAATATTTCAAAATTATTTCATGTATGACTTCTTGAGACTTTACCAAAATATCACATGAATTATTTCATAAAAGCTTTTTGGAAGAATCTTGAAATTATTCGGTGAGAGAATAACTTAGATTATTCCAAAAATCTTTCTTAATTATTATCTGATCATAATCGTTGGAAGATTTCTGAGTTCTTTCTTGTATCCTTTCAAGAAGTCTTTTTAAAGTCTTTGCAATAAGGATTTATGTTATAACTTTTATTCCCATTATAAGTTATTTTATTAAATATTTTAAAAAGATTTCAAAATTATTTTATGTAAGATTTCTCGAGACTTTACCAGAATATTACATGAATTATTTCATAAAAGCTTTATGGAAGAATCTTGAAATTATTTGGTGAAAGAATACCTTAGATCATTTCGAAATTCTTTCTCAATTATTATCTGATTTTAATCGTTGGAAGATTTCTGAGTTCTTTCTTGTTTTCTTTCAAGGAGGCTTCTCAAAGTCCTTTCAGTAAGGATTTATGTAATAACTTTTATTCTCATCATAAGTTATTTCATGAAATATCTCAAAAAGATTTCTAAATTATTTCATGTAAGATTTCTTGAGACTTTACCAAAATATTGCAGGAATTATTTCATAAAAGCTTTTTGTTTGAATCTTGAAATGATTCGGTGAAAGAATATCTTAGATCATTCCGAAAATCTTTCTAAATTAGTTTACGACTGAAACATTCGAAAGATTTGTGAGTTCTTTCTTGTTTCCTTTCAAGAAGTCTTTTCAAAGTCCTTCCAGTAAGGATTCATGTAATAACTTTTATTCTTATTATAAGTTATCTCATTAAATATTTCAAACAGATTTTAAAATTATTTCATGTATGATTTCTTGAGACTTTACCAAAATATTACATGAATTATTTTATAAAAGCTTTTCGGAAGAATCTTGAAATTATTCGGTAAAAGAATAACTTAGATTATTTCAAAAATCTTCCTAAATTATTTTATAAATTGAATCGTTGGAAGATTTCTGAGTTCTTTCTTGTTTCCTTTTAAAAAGTCTCTTCAAAGTCTTTTCAGTAAAGAATCGTGTAATATTTTATGTCTTCACTTTAGTTTCCTTTTTGGTAATATTTTTGTAAAGACCTTGTAATCTTCCTGTGTATTATTTCATAAATTCTTTTTAAAAGAATATAGTTTTTTTTTTAAGTTCTTTTTAAATGCTCTCAACGTATCATTACTTGTAATATTTCATGAAATTATTTTAAAATTCTTTCATGCTGTGTGGGAATTTCTATAGTTTGTGAATCAATAAAGTTTTCTTCTCTTCGTAAAATTTAGTGTTTTCAGGAATACGTCAATCTGGCCAGGGTCAGACCGATGCGTATAATTAAAAGAACAATCGCATTGCAGAATACACATGCAAATATAAATAGATTAACTATAATCAAATTCATATTTTACACAATATATTATACATTTATTTACTATTTATCTCATATATAATCACTATTAATTTCAGGATTATATGGAAAACAAATTCAGTACAAAATTAATGATTAAAGTACATTGTAAGTATAATTGTTGAAATTTCATTCATTGATCTGATGATTTGATAGTTGATGTAAGAATCTAATTTGTCAAGGAACATGTAATAGTGAAGATCCCTATTGAAAAAAAACATGTATTATTTACACGTGCTTTTTACATGTAAAATTTGCGGGTTTTTTCATGTATATTTTTCACGTGTTTTTTTCATGTGTATTTTTCAGGTGTATTTTTTTACAGGTCTTCGACAGTCGAAGAGCTTCTATTGTCTGGCCTCATATATCTGATGCATCTTTGAAATTTGTTTAAGGGATGGCAAAACTTGAAGACGCGCCACCTAGTGATTTAAAGTCAAATCGACGTAATCGATCATTAATAGCGATTCTGAATTACTAGGTGGCGTGTCTTCAAATTTTGTCATCCCTTAAACGAATTTCGAAGACGCATTAAATATATGAGGCCAGACAATTGAAGCTCTTCTATTACCGAAAAGCTGTATAAAAATACATCTGTAAAATGCACGTGAAAAAAACACGTGAAAAATATACATGAAAAAACACACAAATTTCACATGTAAAAAACACGTGCAAAAAACACGTGTTTTTAATAGGGATGGGCATACCTTTTTCAAAAATCCGAACGCGCATAGAATGTACCATGCGAGTTGTGAATACCCTTGTGATTCATATTAATAAATAATATTTTAACAATTTTACTTACGATGTACACTCTAAACTCAAAGAGTAAAAATTGGAAATGAAAAGTAAAAAAGTATAGTTTTTCCCTTATAAAAGAGCAAATTGAAGATTTCACCACTTGTAGAGGTAAATTTGATGACTTTATAATTTATAAAGATAAACTTAAGGTGTTCACTCTTTTTCTAAAAATGAGAACGTATGTCTTTTACTTCATGAAAATTAAATCATTTTAAAAGGTAAATATGACACTTTTTCTCTTTTTCATAAAGTTTAGAATCTATGTTTTAAGTTACTTTACAAAGAATTTTCTAAAGAGTAATTTGTTGAATTCACTCTTTCGCTAAAGAATAAAAGGCACATTTATAACTTTGTAAAGAATAAAATAATACTTTAATAGTTAAAGAGAATGATTTGATCATTATATGTTTTTACGATATTTCTCAGAAGAGTAAGTTAATCAATTTACTATTTTCGAGATGATAGTCACGTAACTACTATAAGTATGGAAGATACTCATATATCATCATTTTTTATTACATACACTGAAAAGCTTTTCAGGATAAAAATTCCTGTAGTATTATAAGTATCTCCAACACTTATAGTAGTCACGTGACTTTATCACCCCGAGAATAGTAAATTGATAAATTTACTCTTTTGAGAAATAGCGTAAAAGCAAATATTGATTAAATTATTCTTTTTAATTATTAAGATATTATTATTTTACTCTTTGCAAAGTTATAAATGTGCCTTTTACTCTTCCGCAAAAGAGTAAACGCATCAAATTACTCTTTAGGAACAGCAGAATAATCTTTTACTCTTTGTAAAGTAAAAAATATAGATACTAATCTTTGTGAAAAGAGAGAAAGCATCATGTTAACCTTTTAAAATAATTTTATTTTCATAAAATAAAAAAAACATACGTTTCCACTTTTAGAAAACGAGTAAACGCCTTCTGTTTATCTTTATAAATTATAAGTCATCAAATATGTGGTAAAATCTTCAACTTACTCTTTTATAAGTGAAAAAACTATACTTTTTTACTTTTTATTTTCAATTTTTACTCTTTTGAGTTTAAAGTGTACACTTATAATTAATTTTATACTTAAGAGGATATCGTAGTTATCCCCTAATAATATTTTTATTCAAAGTTCATGAGTGAACGGTGCGTTAAATCATATTCTTTCACTACAGAAAGAATCCTGAGTGCGGACAACTCAAGAAATTTATTAAAATATTACACATAAAAAGTTATGAACAAACTTTCAATGTATAGTATTTTGAGGTTAGGTTTATCGAGCTTGATACCTAATTTTCATTACAAGTTCGTGAAAAAATAACAAGTCTAAGTGATTTTTTTTTAACAAAAATGATTGAATTAATGTAGCTTTAGCACGTACAAGTCATTATATTCGTCTAAATAGTCAATTTAATGAGATATCAATCAGATAAAAAAAGCAAAAATCGATTCTAACAACTTTGACATCCCGTTAATTTGTTTTCTATATAATCTTGAAATTAATAGTTAGATAAAAATTAACTTACAAAAAGCAATTTTGCAGTGCGCCAAATTTTTGCGCACAAAGCACATGAGTGTTGCGCATATTGCTTCGCAACATGCATGGTAGGTGGCCCTTGCAAGCTGCTACAACAAGCTGCCGTAATGAAAGTCTTTGGAACTTGGCAAGATAAAATTATTTTTTATTTATCATTAACTTTGACCGATTTTCACAATTTAATAGTGAATATACTTATAATTGATAATACTAAATATAATTATTACAATGTTCAGAAATCTTTCATATTATCTATTTTCATACGTCGTATTTAAATTCTGTAGCTTAATCCAAAATTATTTCTAATTTTTTCTATGTTCTATGGTTTAAAAAAAAGAAAAAACGCTGCCAAGTGCTTTGGCTGAATGCTTTCTCATAGTGCTCTTTGAGTTTCATCATTTTTTTTATATTTATTTAAATGTGATTTTAATATAAAAAAATTGTCTAACATTAATATTTATTAATAAATTTGTAATTTAAAAGAACGATGACAACGAAATTTTTAATCGTAACCATGCTGATTGGCATGATGCTGGTACTCTTTCTGTATCACTAAAATTATAATTCAATAAGGTTAATTTGAATGTTAACAACTACACTTTATCCAATGAAATACAAGTATTATCATCTATAACATTATATCCTATAAATGTTACAAAACCTTTTCTGACTTATTAAGATATGATTGAAAAATTCATTTTTTAATAGATAGTTACGTTTTCACGTTAATGATTTATTATCTTGTGGATATCTTTTTATCACGACTAAGCTTAATAAATCCAAGTAGTCAATTTTAGTGACGGTAATTAAATTAACAAGATGATAATTAAAATAAACTGATGGATTTATTATTACATTGATCGCGAGAGAGAGAAATGTATTATAGATATATTTGAGTGAGCGTTTTTTTACTTGTTCAACTTCGTAATTATTAATATCTGTAATTTTTTCTTCTTCTTCTTCTAATTTTCTTCTTCTTCTTCTTCTTCAAATATTTTTTCGATTTACTAAAAAAAAATTTAATTTATAATATTTAATAATGATTATATTTAAATACTTAATTGAATGTAATAATACAAGTCAACATCTAAATCAGTAGTACTATGATAAATTTTCAAGAGTTACTCAGAAATCAAAAGAAGTGATCAAAAAGCTACGCTAAGAAAATTATTTTTTTTTGAACTTGGTTTATAAAAACAGTAGCAAATAACTTGTATACAAATTTTAGAGCAAATCTATCGAGTACTTTACGTAAAATGGAAAAAAACTGAAATATGAAAATTTTTTAAGAAAATTTTTAAAATTTTCTAAAATGAAAACTATGCTAAGAAGATCGGTTTATAAAAGTTATCCTTCTTTTGGCTGATGCAAATTATTCTCATGGAAATCTCAAAGCAAATTCATCAAGTAACTTACGTGAAATACAAAAAAAAATTAAAAATCGAAAATTTTTTCAAATTCTTAGAATGGCTTTTTAAAAAAAAACTACGCTATGAATACCAATTTTCAATAGCTTCCCGTCTAGTTATACAAAAACATAGATGGTATACGAAATTTGAAGCAAATCCATCGAGTAATTTTCGAGATCTAACTGGTTAAATAAATAACATTTTCTTTTTAAAATTTCTTTTTTAAAATTTTAAAAATGCTCGAAAATTAAAACTACGCTATGAAAATCAATTTTTGAAAATTTCCCTTCTTTTAGCAGTCGCAAATAATTTCCCTGCAATGTTTAGAACAAATCTATCGAGTACTTTACGTAAAATAAAAAAAAATAAGAAAAGAAGAATCGAAATTTTTTTTTAAATCTTTCAAATTCTCTAAAATTTTAACCACGCTAAGAAAATTAGTTTTCGAAAACTTATTTTTTTCAGACAATAGCGAATCAATTGTATAAAAATTTTGGAGAAAATTTATAGTATGGTTTACGCAAAATAGAAAATAAATGAAAAATAAAAATTTTTTTGAAAATTTTCAAAGTGCTCTAAAATTACAACTGCACTGAGAAAATTAGTTTTCCAAAACTTGTTTTTTTCAGACAGTCGCGAATAAATTGCATACAAATTTTGTAGCAAATCTATCAAATGGTTTTCGTAAAATAGAAAAAAATTAAAAATAAAAATTTTAAAAATAATTTTAAAAATGCTCTAAAATTAAAAATGCACTAAGAAAATTAGTTTACAAAATTTTTTATACTTTTGGCAGTCGAAATTAAGTTTCATACAAATTTTCGAACAAATTCTTTGAGTAGTTTACGTAAAATACAAAAAAATGAAAAATCGAAATTTTTTAAAAATTCTTAAAATGATTCTAAAAAAAAACTACGCTAAGAAAACCGATTCTCAATAGCTTCCGCACCAGTTGATCGAAAAATTGAATTGTATGGAAAATTTGAAGTAAATCCATCGAGTAGTTTTTAAGATTTTATTGGCTTAATAAATAGAAACATTTTTTTTTTAAATTTCAAAATGCTCTAAAATTAAAACTAAGCTAAGAAAATCAGTTTTTAAAAATTTATTTTATCTAGGCAAACACAAATAATTTCCGTGCAAATTTTGAAGCAAATTCATCGAGTAGTAAACAAAAAAAAAACAAAAAACGAAAAATCGAAATTTTTTTTTTTTTAAACTCTAAAATGAAAACTACGCTAAAAAAACCAATCAATAGCTTCCCAGCAAGTTAGTCAAAAAACTAAATTTCATGCAAAATTAGAAGCAAATCCATCGAGTAGTTCTCGAGATACAGTTTACTAACTGAAATCATACATCCACACACACACATACATACAGACATTCTCTGGAAACCACTTTTTTCGACTCACCGAGTTCAAATATGTACAAATTAATGAAAAAATAGAAAAAAAAATTTTTTTATCGATACAATGCTTTCTCTATGAGAAAGCAAAAGAGCAATAAGTTTTTATTATGCTCTAAAATTCATGTACTTTGATGGAATAGAACAAAATTAAAATATTAAGGAAAAATATTATAGTAATACCACAGTAATATTAAATATACAGAATGTTCAGAGAGAAATTCGAAATTATACTAGAAACCACTTGAGAGTAAAACATTTCTGAAAAATTCAAATAGTTAAAAACTATTTAAAAAAAAACCATTGTCAAAAATTTTTTATTTATTATTATAATTAATAGGTTAGTAAATAAATAGAAATGAATTTATTCAAAATCTGCTCTACTTATATGGATTTGTATTATAATTTTCTGAAGAAACTGATAAAAACTCAAAGTAAAACCATAGGGTAAAAGTGTGAAAATCTGAAAAAACATAATTTGAGTAAATTGACTAGATTTAAATTATTACCTTTATTATTTTTTTTTTGTTTCAAATATATTATTTTGATACTATTCTACCTGTCTCACACCTAATTGAATCGGATTTATTGACAGGAATTTTGTAAAACAAATAAAAGGAGGAAGTTCAGTTTTTTCTGAAAATATAACTTTAAATGAAACAATTTTAAAATATAATTTTTTCCAACACGAGATAAGACTTTGAAATTCGTCTTTTTAATACTCTATAAAAACTTAAAATTTATTTATTTTATTTATCAATGCACACCGAACTTTAAATGTTATTAATTATCATTAACTATAAATTCACTTTGCACTTTATATTTAACTAGATTAGGGAAAGGTTGGTCCATCTCCACAGAGCCCTGCATGTGGAGGTAAGGCATTAATACTCGTAGAGGTCGCCCGGTATCTACGAGGCACCGTTTGAGACCCACTGTAACCCCTGGGCCACGAACAATATTGGCACGGTTCGCATTACACTACGCCCGTACTCCAGGTGCCCCACGGCTCTCAACTGCCAGGACCTCCAGAAGCCGTCAGCGCCAGCAGCACGAGAGCCCCCCATCCCACGTCCCCAGAGCCTGCCTAGCAGAATGGGACGGAAGCAGAGAGGCACTGACCCAACATCCTCCGCACGAGAAGATCTTAGGCTCCCAAGCCAAGGCTAAGCTTCTCCACCTTCCTCTTACGAGGCACCCTACAAGGTCCTACAACCCCTAGAGGAAGTTATTGACACTTAGCACTTGCACATTTTTACTTCACATGAATATTATTTGATTAACTTTACTCATATCTTTGATTTTATTTATATCTTCTCTACGCTTCAATAACATTGTTTATAATAAGTTTATATTTAACAATGAATCCAATTTGCACGTAATTTAGTGAACAAAAATACTAATTTAAAATATCAATTATTTACTTCAAACTTTTTACAATTATAGTTATAAAATATATATTTGCAATTAAAATATATCTAAATGTAATATTTTCAGAGCTATTATCAAACATTAGCTTATATCCATAATTAGCATTTGCACATTTTGACTTCACATTCAATTTAACATTCGATTTAATTCATCATGTAATTTAACTTTACTTGTATCTTCAATTTTTTTTATCTGTATATCTAATCTACATTTAACAATACTTGTTTGATCAATTATTCTTTCAAAATTTACTTTGCACTCAATCGGATTTTTAAAAATACTGATTTAAAATATTACTGATTTACTTAAAACTTTTTACAGTGG
Source organism: Anastatus disparis (assembly GCA_017163975.1). NCBI lineage: Eukaryota > Metazoa > Arthropoda > Insecta > Hymenoptera > Eupelmidae > Anastatus > Anastatus disparis. The sequence continues at coordinate 1,926,176 of JAFFSR010000301.1, read as the reverse complement.
TAGTTGCAATTAAAATTATAATTTCAGTTTATAAGTATCAAAATCAAATATTTTGTATGTTTTAAATTAGATTTTAAAAAATATTGATCTAAAATATTAATGATTTGCTTTAAACATTTTACAGTTATAGTTGCAATTAAAATTCTAATTTAAATTTGAAAGTATCGGAACGACATATTTTAAGAGCTTTTATCACAACATTAGTAAAATTGCGTTTCATTTAGTTTGATCATATGCTATACTTACAGTATGTAGTAATTATATGACCATCATCATGAACATCACTAATCTGTCGTTTTATATCAAATATGATAGTAGTTAACGTCAACAGCTTTCATATAAGCTGTCCCAAAGCTCAAATGATTGAAGGAGATCAAAGATATGGACATTTCCATTTATGAAGAAAATACATGATGCTGGATTTTGAAACCTATAAATTTTTCCAAACTTAAAATGGCTGTAGCTCATGATCCTTAAGCTCTAGAGAGTTCTGTTACCCATCAAATTAAACGTTTTGAAGTGAGCTATCATTATCTGTTGCGTTAACAAGGCTGTTAGATTACTTATGACTCTAAAAACAGCTAAAATAAAAAAACATTTATGTTTTTTCTTTTAAATTATCAGCACTTTGCAATTATATCTCAACTAAAAAGGTTTCAAAGAAGTTAATAAAATTTTTTTTCGCTTTGGATTTAAGTGTTCGAAAATAAAATTTGGAAGTTTGAATATACATCTAAGTCCCTTGCGATTATACAAAAATAAAATATGCGGAAAAAATCACCCTTCAAAAAACCTTTGTACGAGTGGCAGCACTATCTAACTCAATTTTTTTCCTATTATCAAAGTTGTTTCCTGAAGTTTTGAATAAAATACTACAAAACTAGAGGGCGTCATGTCAGATTTTCATACTATCTCTGTTGTAAAAAAAGCTAGTTGGATATCTAAGTGGATATCCAACTGGATATCTAACTGGATGACTTAGATCTAACTTGATATCGTTGGATATCCAGGAGAATAATACAGTTGCGCACTATTTACATGGATTTTCAATAGGATATCCAGTAGAATATCCAACTGGAAATCGAACTAGATATCCAACTGAATATCCTACTGGAAATCTATCTGGATGATGCAGAACTTGATAATTTTCTTGGATATCCAACGAAATCCAAGTCAGATCCAAATCATCCAGTTAGATATCCAATTGGATATCCAACTAGTTTTTTACAACAGGGATGGGAAATAAGGGACATCCTAATATATATTATATATATATATTGTGAGCGAAGATCAAAGTGGTTGAACATACAAACGCACGTGTACGTGCACATGCTCTTACATGTGTAAGTGCACAGGTCTCTGTCCTACTCTTCTTCTTTAGTAGAGAAGTGGGAGGGTTACTAAAGAGAGCTGATGCAAGTAGTGCGCGGAGCTCGTGACTCTCGTGATTCTTGGATCAGCTTTTGTACTGTGCGATAGCATACCTTGCTTGGAACAACTGCTGGTGCTTGGACATTGTATTGTTTTAAGCAAGGCATTTTTACACTCGTATTTAATACACATTCTTTGTTATTACCTTTTGTATAGTTTTGAATAAAGAGCTTATCCAAGCAAACCATCCTTTTCCTATTAACCGATGTTAAGCCCCGAATGTTAAGGCACTTGATCCTTAACAATAACGGGCCTTTCATTTAATACTAAAAAATTACTAACATCTTTTCATCAAAAAGGTCTGCTATAGCTGGGCATGGCACGCCAGCTTGTAACGATTCTATAAATCGATTAGTGGCCGAATAAAAGAGACATTCATGCTCTAAACCCTTATGAAAAAATCCTGTAGGACATCCTGCAGGATATCCTGTAAGACATATTGTTGGAAATCCTCAAGGACATCCTGTAGGATTCTCTAGGATCATGTAGGACATCCTGTAGGACATCCTGCATGCATTTTGCGCAAAAGTCCTGCAGGATGCATTAAAGATGCATTGCGGGATGCCATACATTTTTAATAATCAATCAAATTTTACAGAAAAATTTTTAAAAGAATTAAAATTATTTTATTTTTAATAATTCCACAAGTTAATAACTTGATGCTTATTTTGTTCCTAAAAGAAGATCCAAAAAAAGACAATCGTTAACTCTCCGCAAGTCGAAGAGCCTCTGCAAACAAACACTGAATATCTTATATACCTGCGCTTCCCAAATTTAAATATGAGATCGTTAAATTAAGAAAAAAGCCACCCAACAGTCAAAGACGGAATTAATAATCGGTTTGAATTATTTTTTAAGTATTTGCGTTTTCAACTGTTAGATGGCGTTTTTCTCAATTTCGTGATTCTTTATTCAAATTTAAAAGACGCAGGTATATAAGAAATTTCGCGTTTGTTTGCAGAGGCTCTTCGATTCACGGAGAATTGACGAATGTCTTATTTTTGGATCTTCTTTTAGGAAGAAAATAAGTATCAAGTTATTAGCTTGTGAAATTATTAAAAATATAATAATTTTAATTCTTTAAAATATATTTCTGTAAATTTTGATTGATTATTAAAAATGTATGACATCCTGCAATACATCTTGAATGCATACTGCAGGATATCCTACAGGATGTCCGACAGGATCTCCTACAGGTTGTCCTACAGGATATCCTACAGGATGTCCTGCAGGATTTCTTACAGGATTTTTTCATAAGGGAATAATTTATAGATAAATAAAATAATTATTCAAACGATTAATAGGAAAGGGACGTTACAATATATAATAATAGCTTTATATATATATATATATATATATATCGCCACCCAATTGTTCTTTTGAGGATTGCGACGTTGCCACATCTAAAGAAATAATACTTCTCTATATCTATATATATCGAAATCCGACATGTGAACGCGCCTTAATCGCTTAAAAAATCCTCAAATTGCCTGGCAATTTAAGGATTTTTTCGTTTAACCTTATTTCCCATATAGAGGCAAACGCGCAAAATCCTCAAAAGTCTCGTAAAGTATCGATATTTGTATATACGTATATGTGTATGGGTATATGTGTGTATATGAGAATTGAGATACCTCTCAATTATCAGTTTTTCTTTTTATTTCCATTTGAAAAAATGAAAATGTTTTACTAGGACTATTCTAAAGAAGAGTTTTAGTAAAATTATAAGTTAGATAAAATAGCAGGGACGTAGCTTTGATGAATTTTGTAATAGTTGCATTTCAAAAAGTAAATTTTAATTAGGTAATCAATTTTTTTTATTTAAAATGGATAGAAAATTCATTTTTCTTCAGTTATTGACTCGTTTGGTTGATATTTTCATGGTAATAAATAAAATAATTTTTAAATATTTAAAATTATTTTCACAACCCAAAAAGTATTTTTAGAACAAAAACTTGGAATAAAAACATGTATGTACAAATCAGCTAAATTTCTAGGAATTAAACAAGATTATTCTATTTGCGCAAACTTTAGCTTTAAATATATAAATGAAAGATAAAAACAATATTTATTACCTTTAATAGAGCACGCAAACGTGCTCAAAACGTTGGACAATTTTAAGAAGACTAAAGTTTACAATCGAATCAAGGATTTTTGATGGTGGGGGACACTCAGATTGTGCGTTACTAATTTTATTTATTTTTAAGTTTCAACGCAGTTAATTTTAAGATTTTATTTCAGATTATTCTTCGGAGGTGTTTATAAACAACCCTACTGAAAAAAGTGACATGAGATCTCACGTGAAATCTCATGTGAGATCACACACAAGATCTCTCATAAGATCTCACGATTGAAAATGAAACGAGATCTCATATGAGAACTCATATGAGATCTCACGTACCGCAAAATTTTATTTTTCCTGATGCCCTATATCACGTAAGATCTCATGTGAGATCTCATGGGCAAATAAATTAATTTTTCCCGATACCCGAACTCACATGAGATCTCGTGTAAAAAAAATAAAATTTTTTCCTACATTTATAGTTGTAATCAATATCAACAAATCTCAAATCAAAATTTTGGTCTATAATTCAATTTATTTATATATATTATTAAAATTACGATTAAATAATTCTACACTACATCTACAAGACAATCGTTATCTAAAGCATGCTATTATAGATTATGGTTTTAAACTATATTCGAGCGTAATTATACTTGGCGATTAAATAATAATAGAAACAAACAAATTTTTTACGAAGATTTAGACGTTATTTGCAAGTAATAGTTAAGATACTAGTCACTACAATTATGCATATCGCCTTTTACACTCAAGAAGTCCATCACTTTTCAGTGAGGTCTGGAGCGAGGCCGTTCGTATACAAAGGTTTGTACAGAATTTGTGTATTTACAAATCGAGATACTTATTTCATATCGCAGACGAAATCATGTATACGAGGCTCGGGGTCAGTTCACTGATTAATGACAGTTTTTCTAATCAATAGGTTGTGTCATTCTATGACGCACGCTGCATCTGGTTTAGATTTACGGCATAACACGTCTTACCAATTGTTACACAATTTGCATGTCGCCGTAAAAACAGTTGCAGCTTTATTTATGTCTTAGAACATTATGACAAACTACCTACAATGAACTGACAGTGACTTAGTACTTAATATCTTTTTTTTAATTGTACTGATAAATTACTTTTACATATAATTTACAATAGCGTCTTGCAGATTTGAATAATATAGGTTTTTCTAACTCAAGAATTATTAATTTTACTTTTATTTTAGAGTATGATCGCAATCTTATTGCTTGTTTTCCTAATTTAGTCGTAAATCTACCGAAATCTGAAAAATTTTGAAATCGTGCTCGAATATAATTTCAAACCATGATAAATAATCATATTCATACAGACTATACACATACTTTTCATAATAAGAATTATATTTGTATGCAATTTAATTCCAAACATTAAAAGTAAGATGATAAATTTATCTTATTATTATGCTATTCGTCAAGAGCAAGTCGGAGCAGATTCGATACCAACCAAGAATTGAACATCCATTGTTTAATTTTCTCCTACTCAACGTAATGGAATGAATTAAAATTTTAAATACATTTACAAAATTTATTTCTCTATTACACTCACCAAAATAATTGAAAAAAATTTTATACTACAACTGTTTATTAAACTGTAAGTACGGTTACTTACTTTTTGTTTAAAATATGATGAATATTATAAAAAAAACATCTATTATACAATCATTTATGTATGAAAAATTGCGCTTGATAACATTTTTTCGAAAATAGTATAATTATTTCATTTATGATTGAATAACATTTTTACTTCTCGGTCGGTAACCATATTTGCTCCAGCTTACTCTTGAAGATGAGGTTAGGACCTTTTTTACCTATCGAAAGTAGCTAAATAAGTAATTTCGTTTATTTTTGATAAAAATATATATCAAAATTTTTTCACTTGTAAATATCTATTTATTTTAACAAAATATATATCGAAATTTTTTCATTTTTAATCGTTTTTAAATAAGAAAAATTATTCACACCCTTTTCTTGTATAATAAACAGAATCTTTGAGAAATATCAATTTTTATAACTATATAAAGAATACGCATTTTTAAACGTAATAACGATAAATTTAAATATTAATAATGAACAAATAACAATAATAAAATACAACAAGAACAATCAAAATAAAATATCTTCTAAAGAGAAACATCAATATATATAAACACTTATGTACCAAATATACTTTTGATATGACGGCGAAATTAGTTATAAGGTTTTATAAGTTAAGAAGCAGTTTGTAACCCTCGTATTAACCTCTATTAATAATCATTTAAGCGACATTTTTATTATTTAGCGATGTACATAAAATTTAAAATTGATAGCAGATAACATTATTTTTCAAGATATTTGTAAGCAATTTTCTCTTTTTTCCTTTTAGATTCAATTAACATTGTTAATCTTCGATATTTTTGTATAATAATATCGACCCAAGTAGTCCATTTTATACAATATTAAATACTATTAATCATCTTTCTTTACAAATATTTTTATGTATCTTGCAAATCAATCAAGGAGGAAAGTTCTGGAAAGAAAGAGAGACAGATATATTAGAGAAAAAAAGAAGAAAAGAATAATGCTAGCTTCACCTACACGTTAACCCAAATAAGTTAAATCTCCACCCGAAACCATAGGTATAAAAACAACGAGAGGCTTCTTTTTCATCAGCTCACCTTAAACAGCGGCTCGGGGTTGCGGTTTTCAGGCCCAGCTCCTCAAGCTTCAAAATACAAGGCAGTTTAATTTAAGGACAGCTCTTTCTTCAATTCAAGGCTTTTCACCCACATAGCACCGAAGCTTCCAGGAAGCTTCCAGGAAGCTTCCATAAAAGGTTCGGAAGATTCCCGGAAGTTTCCATGTAAGCTTCCTGGAAGCGTCAAATGTCCCGCGCATTTTTCATTCAGAAAGATTCAATGGAAGCTTCCAGGAAGCTTCCGTGGAAGAAATCAGTAAGCTTCCATGGAAGCTAGCATAAAGGTCTTTATGAATCTTACAAGAAGTTTCCAAGGAAGATTGCCGCAAGGTTCCAAAAGTACTTCATGGAAGCTTCCACGGAATAATTCAAGAAGCTTACATGCAAGCTTCCGTGAAAGCTTCGATTAAAGCTTTCTGGAAGCGTAAAATGTCCTGCGCACTTTTCTTTCAGAAAGATTCAATGGAAGATTCCAGGAAGCTTCCATGGAAGAAATCAATAAGCTTCCATAGAGGCTAGTATAAAAGCCTTTTGAATCTTACAAAAAGCTTGCAAGGAGTACTGTCGTAAGGTTCTAAAAATACATCATGGAAGCTTCCATAAAAAAATGCAAAAAGCTTCCAGGAAGATTCCAGTGTAAGGTTCCCGGAGGCTTTGGGGAAGTCAACAATTCATATATCATTTGGTTAATTTTATCCTTTTTCACCGTTCGGAAGGTATTGTGTTACGATTCTGTTCAACATTCTATTTTTTATTTTATATTTTACAAATATTTGCTGTGCAAAACACATATTTATTTACAACATACTATTTTATATACTATTATATCATATTTATATGTCAATACATATTCACTTATATTAGGGTTTACGTATAATTATAAACGCACTTATATTAGACGCACTTACATTTTTAGGGCAGGCGCTGTGGGTACATACTCAAAACCACCAACGTTCGACTTATGTAGTAAGTGTGGTATCATCTCACCACTTAGGGACAAAACGCCCATCCAACGCGTATCCCCTTGTAGGCGTAACTGCGAATCGAAGGTGACGGACTTGTATGATATCTGTCGGTAGTTCAATTCCCGACTAAACATAATTTTTTTTTTTATAAATTATGTTGCACATGCATATATTTCACTATTCTCATGCTATGTGAAGTCGAAAAATTCATTTTATATAGATTTTGAAATAAATCTATTTAAAAAACTTAAATAAATGATACAATACTCTTTCTTAAAACTTTATTCAATTAAAGACTTTTCTTTAAAAAAGCAACAAAATGTTTTGTGTGCTTATTTAATAGCTTAAATTAATATTAAAAGAAATTTTTTATCTAAAGTTATACAATTATAGAAACTTTTAATCATTTAATTTGTAATCTGTTTTATTCGTATTCATATAATAATCCGATATTAATTTTTAATATTAAAAAGAATATCTTAATACATTAATTTAACAAAAAAGACTATATTTTTAATTTATAGAATTAATGGGGGATTATTATATAAATACGGAAAAAGCAGGTTACAAATTGAATGAATTAATTTATATAATTATGTAACTTCCCCAGCGGAAAAAATAAACGAAAGTAATTGAAAATTTTTGAAAGAAACTGAAAGAAACGGAAAGTTCTTGTGAAAATTGGGACGAAACAATTGGTACATTTTAAACTGTTTCAGAAATTTTCGGAAGTTTTCTGAATGTCTCATTTTATATCATTTTCTAAGTGGATATAGAAAAATCAGCTGTCATAATCATTTTGGTTCATTTTAGTTTTTTTAAAATTTATTTCAATTTTTTTAAACTGTTTAAGTTTCATTCTTTTGGTTTCAGTTACTTTCTATTCGTTTTCATTTCTCTCGTTTTCTTTCATTTAATTTCAGTTTGTTTCATTTTATTTCATTTTTCCTTAAACTAATTCGGTTTGTTTCTGAATATTTCTAAAACTCTTGTAATTAAGAGGAGGTTGAGTATATCTATCCTTTTCTAATCAAAGAATTGATTTTTTCACAAAAATTAATAATTGTAGCAAAAAATAAGAAGAAAGCCCCATCTCGTATAATAAAAATCAAGATTCTCTTTTATGAGGAAAAATTATTTTTATCGCTTCGTTTTTAAGAAAACCTTGAAAAACTGAATTGTCCATCCTACCCTCTATTTTTTAAGTTTTTCAAGGTTTTCTTCAAAACGAATCGATAAAAATAATTTTTCCTCATCAAAGAAAATCTTGCTTTTTATTTTACGAGATGGGGCTATCTCCTTATTTTTTGCTACAATTATTAGTTTTTGCAAAAAAATTAATTCTTTGATTAGAAAAGGACAGAGATATACGACCTGCTCTTAATCAGATTATTTCATTTCAAATTTGGAAATAAGTAATGAATTGTGAAAACTGAAACAAAATGAAACATACGGAAAATTTTTATAAAATAATTGGAGCATTTTAAATTTGATTTAAAATTATTACAAGTTTTCGGTATTTTTCATTTTATTCAATGTTAAAAGTGAATATGGAAAAAATTAGATTTCATACAAATTCCGATTTTTTCAGTTTGTCTCTATCTGTTTCGGTTTTATTCAGTTTCTTTTGATCTGTTTCAGTTTGTCTCAATTTTCTTTAGTTTCTTTTCACTTGTTTTAATTTATTTCAATTTACTTCAGTTTCTTTCAATTTCAAAGTTTTTCTTTGAGGTTAAAGTTTCCAGATATGCTATTGTGGACGTTAAAAAACATAAATTTAAGTTAAAAAACAAAAATTTCATTTTTTATGTATGTATAAACAAAACTTTATTTGTAAAATTAATTCATAATGAAAATAATTTTCTAGATCATAGTTTTGTGATATGTTTGTTTAACAAAAAAATGTCTGTTGAAATAGTTGAGTATTAACGATTTCCCAGTCTACAATTTCAAGCTCGATTCCTTTTTTAAGTGGGCTCAAAATCGAGTATTTAGCTTGAAATTTTTAATTAAGTCGAATTTTAAATACTGAAATATTAAATTATTTAACAGGTTAAGTATATATTTCAAATTATTATTATCAATAAATGTTATTTTCTAATATTATTCGTAAAATTTAAAAAGTTTTGGTAAGATTCGGATTGTTTTCGAATTTTTCCGAAAATTTCTGAAAATTTCCGAGGGCTTTCGAGAGTTTCTGAAAATTTCTAACAATTTCTTTACAAATTTTTTAATAATCTAATTGAAATACTTAAATAATTGGAATAAATCCAAAAACTTAAAAAAAATAGGGAAAACTTTTGGAAAAATTTGAAAAGTTTGGGACAAATTAGAAATCAATTAAAATACTCTAAAATATTCTGATTATTTCAATTAATATTCTAAAAAATTCTGAAAAAATATGAAAAAATTCATAAAGTTCAAAGAAAAATTGAAAACTTCTGAGAAATTTTGAAAAATTTTGAAGCTATCCGAAAATTTCCGAGAGACTCCGAAATATTCTGAATATTTATAGAAAATAAATATTTAATTCTGGAAAGAATCTAAGATATTTTGTAAAAAAATGAAAAGAAATGAAAATAAATGAAATATACCGAAAAAAGCGGAAACAAACTTGAATACTTTCAATGTCTCGTCCCAATTTTACCAAAGTCTCTCCAACCGATTTCAATTCTTACTTTTTCTTTCAGTTTCCCTCATTTTCTTTCTGATTACTTCTAAAACTTTTCGAATGATTTAAAGCGTTTTATTTATTTTTTCCGCTGGGGTTTGGGTAAAATTTTTTATTACTATTAATTTTTAGTTAGTAAAAGAACAAAAAATATTATGATTTTTTGAGGAAAAATCTTTTATTTGATAAAATTCATACATTCAAAACATTGTAAAGATATTTAGACTTTGTAATTAATTTATATAAACGACTTTCTCTTTAAAAAAAAACATATTTTTTTGTGTTCTTTTTTATTAATTAAAATCAATAATAAAAAATATTCTTTATCGAAAGTTATACACAATTATAAAAAATTTTTAATCATTTAAAATGTAATATGTTTTACTTTATATTTAAATAATCTGCCATAAATTTTGTAAATTAAAAAGAGTATAAGACATTAATTTAATAGAAAAAAAAACAATATTTTTAATCTATAAAATTAAACTAATGTAAGGCAGACACTACACCTGTACTTATAAATATTGTCTAAATTTTCATTTTATTGTAAAATTTTAGAAAAAAAAAATGCATTAGCTTATAGTATGTACCATGAAGATTATTCTATTAAATTTTTAAATAAATCCATTTATCAGTTATTTAAAATGTTAGAGTCCAATGATATATCGTCAGGTGGGAGGAAGAAGGTTAAGATTCGAAATTGGCCACAAAAAAGTAACGATTCGGATAAAGCCACAAAAAGGTTCAGATTCGAAATTAGCCACAAAAAAGTTACGATTCGGATAAAGCCACCAAAAGGTTCAGATTCGGGTTTAGCCACAAAAAGGTTACGATTCGGCTGCTTATTTTTTCCTTCGATGTTTTGGATGAGAACCGCTGTTGAAAACATAAGCGTTTGTCTCCTATATCTTAAGTACTCATAAATATTATAATTATGTTTTAATTTTTTTCATGAAGAGGCAATTTTATAAACTTATAGTTTTCAATTTAGTGAGTATAAATCATATATTGAAATATATTATTACTTTTTATAATCTTATTAAATAAAAATTAATTGATTTATTTCATAAATTAAAAATTTCTTTACTTTAACGTTATCAATGTAAGAATAAAAAATTCACAAATTTTATAATTTAATAAAAATTCGCAAACATTAGTTAAATTGACGTGAAATTGTTTATAAATATATATATATATATATATATATATATATATATATATATATGTGTGTGTGTGTGTGTATGCATTGGAAGGCTTTATATAGTGGAAATATTCATCAACAAATACAATTTAAATTATGAGTCTCTAAGTAAAAAATCAATCATTAAATTTGACAATAAAAACATATTGACTAGATGTTACGATTGATTATTAGCTATCGATGCTGATAAAGCGAAAGATTCACGTATCCTCATGGAAAAAGATTTAATTCCTGCCAAACACCATAAATTCTATAAAAATTTATGACGTTGAAATATATATATGATTATTAATTCAATAAATATATTTATATTTATGGAAAAAATACTGTTAAGAATCGTTCATTTTGTTGGCATTGCCTCACAGTGTCAATCAATTTTAAATTAATTTTGAATAATTTTATGTCACTTTTTAATAAATATGTTTAAATCATTTTTATAATATTTTCATGAAATATTTTAAAAGTAATTTTTGTTTTCTTTAACAATCATTTTAAAATTAATTCAGTAAATAATTTAAAACAATTATTACAGTATTCTTTTAAATTCATCAAAAAAGCGAAGATAACATTATTATAGAAGGAATTTTACAATTGATTGCTTTTTTATGGAAAATATAAAAAAATAATTCTAATATTTATAAGTGATTAGATATCGGAGATAAATTCTTATGTTTTCAACAGCGGTTCTCATCCAAAACATCGGAGGAAAAAATAAGCAGCTGAATCGTAACCTTTTTGTGGCTAAACCCGAATCTGAACCTTTTTGTGGCTTTATCCGAAACGTAACTTTTTTGTGGCCAATTTCGAATCTGAACCTTTTTGTGGCTTTATCCGAATCGTTACTTTTTTGTGGCCAATTTCGAATCGTAACCTTCTTTCTCCCACCTGACGATATATTCAATTTATTCGATTTTGTACCAGGAATACAAAATTCTTATAAACAAAGGAATAAATTTATTTTAAAATTTAACTAAATAATTTTCATGATATTTACTACAAACTAATGTTTTTTTTTTCTGAAACTTTGCAATAACTGTCTGTGAACATTAATATATCATTCCTGTAATATTCTGTGAAAGACTGCAGGAAGTTTGAATAGAATCTTCCGCAAAATGTTACTGCAAGCTTCCTGCAAGATGTAAAGTAATCTTCCAAATAACATTCGGATATAACTTTTCAGAAGCTTACTGGCAGTTATTTTGTAATATTCCATTTGGCTCTCATGAAATATTACATGTAAGCTTCTCTAAACCTTCCGTAAGGCTTACATAAGAGATTCCAATGGAATCTTCCTGAAACTTTTATTTAGCTTCCGGAAAGCTTACAGGAAATCTTCCTGATAAGTTAGTAACCTTCCGTAAACAATAAAATATTTTTCCTATAACATTCCACTGAAGGCTGCAGGAAGTTTGAATGGAATCCTTCACAAAATATTACTGGAAGCTTCCTGCAAGATATAATGTAATCTTCCGAATAACGTTTCTGTAATATTGCATGTAATCTTTCCGAAAGCTTACTGGAAGCTATTTTGTAATGTTTCATTTAGCCCTCATGGAATATTACATGTTAGCTTCTCTGAACCTTCCGTAAAGCTTACATAAAAGATTCCAATGGAAGCTTCCCGAAACTTTCATCTAGCTTTCGGGAAGCTTACAGGGAATCTTCCTGACAAGTTACTGGTAACCTTCCGTAAACATTGAAATATTTTTCTTGTAATATGCCGTGGAAGGCTGCAGGAAGTTTGAATGGAATCTTCCACAAAATATTACTGGAAGCTTCCTGCAAGATTATAATGTAATCTTCCGAATAACGTTTCTGTAATATTGCATGTAATCTTTCCGGAAGCTTACTGGAAGCTATTTCGTAATGTTCCATTTAGCTCTCCTGGAATATTACATGTTAGCTTCCCTGAACCTTCCGTAAAGTTCACATGAAAGATTCCAATGGAAGCTTCTCGAAACTTTTTTTTTAAATTCTTAGTTTTATAATGTATTATTTCATTCTTACGAATTACTAAATTTACTATTTTTAATTTTAATTTTAATTATTTTATTTTACTATTTTATTATTCCTAATTATTATAATTTTGATATTTTTTATTATTACTATTATAGTATTATATTATTATTATTTTCTTTCCATTTTTTTTGTTTAATATATTATTTCCACAAATTATCATAATTACTATTTTATTAAATTTTTATTATTATAAATTATTTTTATTCCATTCTAAATGCTATTTTATTATTTATTATTTTATCATTTTGCTATTACAATTATTAAGAGAAAGTTGAGGAACGGATTTTCGATTCTCAATCGGTGTCAAGTCTGCTCGGGCCTACTCTTAATACTTTATCATTTCACATCATTTCAACAAATATGTTTACACATTATTTTTATAATATTTTTATATTTTTATATTATCTTTATACATTATTTATACAATATTTTTAATTATTCTCAAATTTTCTTATATTATGTTTACAAATTATTTTATGCCATATTGTTAATTATTCTCGTTAAATTATCAAGTGCTATTTTTTTATCTTACTCTTCAAATCATTTTTAAATCACAAAATTACAAACTTTTGCAATTCTATTCATGAATTAATTTTATAGATTATTGGTCTTGTATCTTTACAAAGTATTTATTGAATTGCTTTTACTTGTTCTATCAATTATTATTATTTGCCAATTTTTATAATTAAAGATAAAGCACTTTCATTAGTTATTCTTCATTTATTTTATTTGTGTATTGATCATTTTTTTTCTAACCTCGTGTCAAGTTTCCCGAAAGGTGCGAGCTCGAATGAAGTGTTGGATACCAACTGATAGCGGTTTCCATCAAGCACGAGAGGTTTAGGTAACTGTGCCCTTTAACTAATAAATCGGTCTAAATGAACAATAAATTTGCATAACCCCTTTTGAGTTGAACAACCTTAGAGTGCTATTAGGTAAAAACCTTAGCACTCAAATTAAACCCTCGAGCGACGACGCAACACGTGAGTCTGTTAACCCGAACGCCACACTTTATTAAAGTGCCACTCCTGCCCCGTTTAAAAAGTTCAATTGGAATTTTACTCGATATTTAAAAAAGTACTTTTCTCCCGCAAATTTAATTTCTCTTAAATTAAGCGGAAGAAGCATACTTTTCACCACGTTTTTATTAACTTCTCTTCATGTCTGTCTGTCTGTTTGGGTGGAAGTTTGTAATCGATTTTAAACTAACTTCCCGATGAGCTAGAGACTTGAAATTTTAAACATAGTTCAGATTTCGATGACAATGCAATATTATAAAAAAAATTTATATATTTCTATCGATTTATATTATTAATATACCAATTATATGCGGAGATATTTGCAAAATTGAAAATTTAAAGATTTTATATATAGATATACTTTTAACATTGGTGTCTAAGAATGTTTAAAAATTTTAAAAATTCTTTAGCTTGTCATGTATTGTAATTAAACATAAATTACAGTATTTTACATTGTTTTTATCAGTCTTAACATTAAATTTTATCGATTTTATCATATTTAATATAAAATATCATATTTAAGTAGAATTTCCAATGGCGTAAAGAACTTTTCGCCTTCTTAATTCGCAAGAAAAAAGTACGCTTATTCCGCTTAATTTAGGAGAAATTAAATTTTGCGGGAGAAAAGTACTTTTTTCCTGCTTATTTTTAGAGTAATTAATGTTGACGGTCGTAAAGAACTTTTCGGCCTCTAAATTCGCAAGAAAAAAGTACGCTTCTCCCGCTTATTTTTAGAGTAATTAATGTTGGCCGGCGTAAAGAACTTTTCTCCCTCTGAATTAATGGGAAAAAGCAAAATCGTTCACAAGTATAAATCTCATTGATATTTCAATTGGAATTCCATAATGGATTCTCATAAAATTCCAATTGGACTTTTTAAACGGGGTGATTATGAAAAAATTCATGGAAATCATTATAATTGAAAACTCTATTTAAATATGACTCGGGACCCAACTAATATCTATGTAGACCATTAATTTCAAAATTTGAATCTTTAATTTTTAAATATAATAATTTATTATTGAAAAAGAAAATACTTTTTTTCAAATCATGAGAGACTCTTCTATTGCAGTATTGACAAAAATATTCACCATCAAATTTATTATCAATATGTTTTGGAAAGATATTTGATTTCTTACATCTTAAAAGAAAAATCAATTGTTCCTTTAAAATTAAAATTTTAATAACGCTCTTCACCCATTTAGAACAATAATCTTTCATAATAATCACCCAATAGGCCTTTAATCAAAAATAAAAACAATACTTATGTCGATTGAAGAATAAATAAGTTAAAGAATATTTCTATCGGTCTTAGAATCAAATAAAAATATATAATAATAATAGACAAAAATGGACAGTAAGAATGCTCTTCCCTACTGAAAAAAATGACATGAGATCTCACGATTGAAAATGAAACGAGATCTCATATGAGAACTCATATGAGATCTCACGTGAGATCTCATGTGCAAAAAAATTAATTTTTTCCGATACCCAATCTCACATGAGATCTCAAGAGCAAAAAAATTAATTTTCCCGTTACCCAATCTCACATAAGATCTCACGTGAGATCTCATGTGAGATCTCGTGTGAAAAAAAATTTGATTTTTTTCTACACTTATAGTTGTAATCAATGTCAACAAATCTAAAATCTAAATTTTGGTCTGTAATTCAATTTATTTATATCCCACATAGCACCGAAGCTTCCAGTAAGCTTTCAGGAAGCTTCCATAAGAGGTTCGGAAGATTCCCGGAAGCTTCCATGTAAGCTTCCTGGAAGCGTCAAATGTCCCGCGCACTTTTTATTCATAAAGATTCAATGGAAGCTTCCAGGAAGCTTCCGTGGAAAAAATCAGTAAGCTTCCATGGAAACTAGCATAAAGGTCTTTTTGAATCTTACAAGAAGTTTCCAAGGAAGATTGCCGCAAGGTTCCAAAAGTACTCCATGGAAGCTTCCACGGAATAATGCAAGAAGCTTACATGCAAGCTTGCGTGAAAGCTTCAATTAAAGCTTCTTGAAAGCGTAAAATGTCCCGCGCACTTTTCTTTCAGAAAGATTCAATGGAAGATTCCAGGAAGCTTCCATGGTAGAAATCAGTAAGCTTCCATGGAGGCTAGTATAAAAGCCTTTTGAATCTTACAAAAAGCTTGCAAGGAATACTGTCGTAAGGTTCTAAAAATACATCATGGAAGCTTCCATAAAAAAATGCAAAAAGCTTCCAGGAAGATTCCAGTGTAAGTTTCCCGGAGGCTTTGGGGAAGTCAACAATTCAATTATCATTTGGTTAATTTTATCCTTTTTCACCGTTCGGAAGGTATTGTGTTACGATTCTGTTCAACATTCTATTTTTTATTTTATATTTTACAAATATTTGCTGTGCAAAACACATATTTATTTACAACATACTATTTTATATACTATTATATCATATTTATACGTCAATACATATTCACATATATTAGGATTTACGTATAATTATATAGACGCACTTACATTTTTAGGGCAGGCGCTGTAGGTACATACTCAAAACCACCAACGTTCAACTTATATAGTAAGTGTGGTATCATCTCACCACTTAGGGACAAAACGCCCATTCAACGCGTATCCCCCTGTAGGTGTAACTGCAAATCGAAGGTGACGGACTTGTATGATATCTGTCGGTAGTTCAATTCCCAAATAAACATAATTTTTTTTTTTATAAATTATGTTGCACATGCATATATTTCACTATTTTTTTTAATTTAAATATTTTTTATGTATACAGATAAATGTATACCTACGTATTATTCACACACAAACATTCTCATGCTATGTGAAGTCAAAAAATTCATTTTATATAGATTTTAAAATAAATTTATTTAAAATATTTAAATAAATAATATAATACTCTTTCTTAAAACTTTATTCAATTAAAGACTTTTCTTCAAAAAGGAACAAAATGTTTTGTGTGCTTATTTACTAGCTTAAATTAATATTAAAAGAAATTTTTTATCTAAAGATATACAATTATAGAAACTTTTAATCATTTAATTTGTAATCTGTTTTATTCGTATTCATATAATAATCCGATATTAATTTTTAATATTAAAAAGAATATCTTAATACATTAATTTAACAAAAAAGAATTTATTTTTAATTTATAGAATTAATGAGGGATTATTATATAAATACGGAAAAAGCAGATTACAAATTGAATGAATTAATTTATATAATTATGTAACTTTGGGTAAAAATTTTTATTACTATTAATTTTTAGTTAGTAAAAGAACAAAAAATATTATGCTTTTTTCAGGAAAAATCTTTTATTTGATAAAATTCATATATTCAAAACATTGTAAAGATATTTAGACTTTGTAATTAATTTATATAAACGACTTTCTCTTTAAAAAAACATATTATTTTGTGTTCTTTTTTATTAATTAAAATCAATAATAAAAAATATTCTTTATCGAAAGTTATACACAATTATAAAAAATTTTTAATCATTTAAAATATGATATGTTTTACTTTATATTTAAATAATATGCCATAAATTTTGTAAATTAAAAAGAGTATAAGACATTAATTTAATAGAAAAAAAAAACAATATTTTTAATCTATAAAATTAAACTAATGTAAGGCAGACACTACACCTGTACTCATAAATATTGTCTAAATTTTCATTTTATTGTAAAATTTTAGAAAAAAAAATGCATTAGCTTATAGTATGTACCATGAAGATTATTCTATGAAATTTTTAAATAAATTCATTTATCAGTTATTTAAAATGTTAGAGTCCAATGATGTATATTAAATTTATTCGATTTTGTACCAGGAATGCAGAATTCTTATAAACAAAGGGATAGATTTATTTAAAAATTTAACTAAATAATTTTCATGATATTTACTTCAAACTAATGTTTTTTTTCTGAAACTTTGCAACAACTGTCTGTAAACATTAATATATCATTTCTGTAATATTCTGTGAAAGGCTGCAGGAAGTTTGAATAGAATCTTCTGCAAAATGTTACTGCAAGCTTTCTGCAAGATGTAAAGTAATCTTCCTAATAACATTCGGATATAACTTTTCGGAAGCTTACTGAAAGTTATTTTGTAATATTCCATTTGGCTCTCATGGAATATTACATCTAAGCTTCCCTGAACCTTCCGTAAGACTTATATAAAAGATTCCAATGGAATCTTCCTGAAACTTCTATTTAGCTTCCGGAAAGCTTACAGGAAATCTTCCTGATAAGTTAGTAACCTATCGTAAACAATAAAATATTTTTCCTATAACATTCCACTGACGGCTGCAGGAAGTTTGAATGGAATCTTTCACAATATTACTGGAAGCTTCCTGCGAGATATAATGTGATCTTCCGAATAACGTTTCTGTAATATTGCATGTAATCTTTCCGAAAGCTTACTGGAAGCTATTTTGTAATGTTTTATTTAGCCCTCATGGAATATTACATGTTAGCTTCTCTGAACCTTCCGTAAAGCTTACATAAAAGATTCCAATGGAAGCTTCCCGAAACTTTCATCTAGCTTTCGGGAAGCTTACAGGGAATCTTCCTGACAAGTTACTGGTAACCTTCCGTTAACATTGAAATATTTTTTTTGTAACATGCCGTGGAAGGCTGCAGGAAGTTTGAATGGAATCTTCCACAAAATATTACTGGAAGCTTCCTGCAAGATTATAATGTAATCTTCCGAATAACGTTTCTGTAATATTGCATGTAATCTTTCCGGAAGCTTACTGGAAGCTATTTCGTAATGTTCCATTTAGCCCTCCTGGAATATTACATGTTAGCTTCCCTGAACCTTCCGTAAAGTTTACATGAAAGATTTCAATGGAAGCTTCTCGAAACTTCCATTTAGCTTCCGGGAAGCTTACAAGGAATCTTCCTGACAAGTTACTGGTAACCTTCCGTGAACATTGAAATATTCTTCCTGTAACATTTCGTGGAAAGCTGCAGGAAGTTTGAATGGAATCTTCCACAAAATATTACTGGAAGCTTCCTGCAAGATATATTGGAATCTTCCAAATAACGTTTCTGTAATATTGCATGTAATCTTTTCGGAAGCTTACTGGAAGCTATTTTGTAATGTTCCATTTAGTCCTCACGGAATATTACGTGTCAGCTTTCCTGAACCTTCCGTAAAGCTTACATGAAAGATTCCAATGGAAGCTTCTCGAAACTTTCATTAAGCTTCCGGGAAGCTTGCTAGAAGCTTACATTGGAATCTTTCTCGAATCTTTCGATGGAAGCTTCCCGAATCTTTCGTGCTATGTGGGATATATTAACAAAATTACGATTAAATGATTCTACACGGAAAAAGGTAAATACCATTAAAATCAATACTACACGTAGTATGTATTATTTCTGTGATAAAGTATTGAAAAAAAATGTAATAGTATAATTTTAATCAATACTATACTTCAAATTTTAACTACTAATGCTGGCATAACTATATTACGAACTGAGTGCATGAATTTCCGCTACGTAGTACCTATTTTTTCGGTACTAGGACTGATATTTCACCTATCCGATCCAGGGGTAAAATTTTGCAGAGAATATAATTGCTATATATAGAACTGATTTTCCCATACTAGAATTAAAAATTGATGATTCTAAAATCATTTTTATAATATATAACCCTTTTAAATTACTAATAATTAATTTTCAACTTAACAGGATGTCGGAGCTGTTAGAATCGATTTTTGCTTTTTTTTATTTTGTTGACATCTTTTTAAATTCATTAATCAAACAAATATTCTAACTTATCCGCGCTATAGCTATGTTAGTACAATTATTTTTGTTAAAATAAAAAGTCATTTGAATTTATTTCTTTTATAAACTTGGATTGAAAGTTAGATCAAGCTTGACAAACCTAACCTCGAAATACTATACATCGTAAGTTTGTATATAACTTTTTATGTATAGCATCCCGGTGGATTTCATGAGTTGTCCGCACTCAAGCTTAATCTTACAAATTTCTTTATTGTAGCAAAAAAATTCATCTGCTTTTTCCCGTTTATAATAATCAACTAAAGTTTAAAATTAATAATTAGTAATTTGAAATTTTTACATATTATATGATCGATATTATATTTATTGATTGCTAAAAATTTTTATGCAATTTAATGGTTTTTACATTATGATAAATTAGCTGTATTGAAGTTTCATATTCGACAGCGCCGCAGTAAATATTGTATAGGTACTATGTTAGTAAAAGATAATTTAGTCCCGTAGTACGGAAAAATTCGGTACTATACCACACAATTCTTGGGACGAGTCGCGTTAAAAAATGTACTTATATAGGTCGTTTTAAAATATATACTGAGTATCAATTAAAAAACGACTGGTAATATTCTTTCTAGTACTGACTCAAATTAGTACATTCTTTTCAGGTATTTTCCTTTTTCCGTGTACACTATATCTACAAAACAATCGTTATCTAAAGCATGCTATTATAGATTATGGTTTTAAACTATATTCAAGCATAATTATACTTGGCGATTGAATAATAATAGAAACAAATAAATTTTTTACGAAGATTTAAACGTTATATACAAGTAATAGTTAAGATACTAGTCACTACAATTATGCATATCGCCTTTTACACTTGAGAAGTCCATCACTTTTCAGTGAGGTCTGGAGCGATGCTGTTCGTATACAAAGGTTTGTACAGAATTCGTGTATTTACAAATCGAGATACTTATTTCATATCGCAGACGAAATCATGTATACGAGGCTCGGGGTCAGTTCACTGATTAATGACAGTTTTTCTAATCAATAGGTTGTGTCATTCTATGACGCACGCTGCATCTGGTTTAGATTTACGGCATAACACGTCTTACCAATTGTTACACAATGTGCATGTCGCCGTAAAAACAGTTGCAGCTTTATTTATGTCTTAGAACATTATGACAAACTACCTACAATGAACTGACAGTGACTTAGTACTTAATATCTTTTTTTTAATTGTACTGATAAATTACTTTTACATATAATTTACAATAGCGTCTTGCAGATTTAAATAATATAGGTTTTTCTAACTCAAGAATTATTAATTTTACTTTTATTTTAGAGTATAATCGCAATCTTATTGCTTGTTTTCCCAATTCAGTCGTGAATCTACCATAATCTGAAAAACTTTTAAAATCTTGCTCGAATATAATTTCAAACCATGATATATAATCATATTCATACAGACCATTCACATAGTTTTCATAATAAGAATTATATTTGTATGCAATGTAAGTCTAAACGTTAAAAGTAAGGTAATACACATATTTTAGTATTATACTATTTGACATGTTACAGGTCAGTTTTAGACGAGGTTTTAGACATTTTTTACTGATCGAAAGTAGCTAAAAAAGTAATTTGATTTATTTTTAATAAAAATACATATCAGAATTGCTTTCACTTGTAAATATCTATTCATTTTAACATATGAGAAACGGAAGCGTGTACATTTGTCGAAATTCTTTTTTAGCTATTTTCGATTGGTAAAGTTAGTCGAAATCTGATCCTTAATTGGAAAATGACGTGGAATTAAATTATTTTAATGTATTTATTAAAATCTTTTCCAGGTTCAGAAACATGAGTTAAATGTTAATAACTCTTTACAATATTGAAGGAAATATTTAAGCTATAAAATTAGTTAATAATTTTAAAATAAATTTATGTAAAAGTGCATGTGAAAAGTGTTGTGAAAAAAGTCCATGTGAAAAGTATTTGTGAAAAAAGTGATGTGAAAAGTGAATTATTAAAAGTGCTACTTGTTATATTTAACTAACTTTTAAAATAAAATAATAATTTAAAATAAAATTTAATAAATTTAATGAAAGTGTTTGTGAAAGTGTACTATTATAAATTATTTATTAAATTTAGATAACCTTTTATGTTTATGAAATTAAAAGATATTTAAAAATTGTTTATTGTAGATATTAATAAATAATATAAATTGATGGGCTTAAAATAATTTAATAAAAGTGTTTTTTAAAATGTGAATTGTAAAAAGTGATTTTTTGAAAAGTGCATTAAATTAAGTTTTTCTTTTTCAACTTCTAATTCAAAAAGATTTTTTGAGCTTTATTTTTATTAATAATGCTCAATTTAATTATATTTTTTTTAATAATTTATATCTCAATTAAGTAAGTCATGCTTGGCAAATAACTCATAATTTATATTTTTTCAATTTTACCCAATTATGGGCACTTGGTCTTTTTTACCTAATTTTCATATCTCAGCAACTAAAAGAGCTAGACACTTAAAAATTGGTGTGTAGCTTTGTTCTGTTGATAGAAAAGAGGAAATAAAGTTTCGAGTCCATAAAATTATTATTTCTTCATCCGATGATAAAAAAGTTAATATAAAAAAAAGTGAAGTTTGTTCGTATAAATCTAAAGTTTGAATTATTTGATTTTTATAAATTAATACTTATAAAATTTAATTTGATTTATAAGTGAAAGTTGTTTAGCTGTCAAATTAAGAAAAAAACTAAAAAATCTGAAAAATCTGTGAAAAAAAAATATAAGTTCAGAATATTTGAGAATGTTCTGCATTAAAATATTATTTAAATTAATTTGAAATGAAGTGATTAGTGCGCATTCATTTTGCTCTTTGAAAAGGTTTTAAATTTTCAAAGAGCGAGTTATTGAAGTGTACATCCCCACCAAAGCGATTAAGTGGGAATTTAGGATATAAATAACCCGTTACGCAACGAGTTATCTCATTCTTCACAATGGAACGGCATCTTCCGGTTCTACCAGCTCCATCCTTACCAGTGCTGTGGAAAGGTCTACCACCAACGCCACCACTGACAGTACCTTCGCCATCTTCGCTTAGGAAATTTTCGTGGCCAAGACCTCTTTTACAACCACAATCACCACTTCCATCAATCGCTGAGGCCTTAGGTGAGGAGTTAATGGCTTTAGCAATGGAGCCATTATATTTTACAAATATAATTTTACAAATATAAAAAATTTTTATACAATCGGCCCTTTTCAGGGCCATCAATTATTTGAACGTGGAGTAAACTATTTTAGAAGTGTGTTCTCTTTGAACTTACTTTTAAAGTAATAATTTTTAAAATAATTTATTGAATTAAAAAATTTTTTTTTTAATGTGGTAAGAGCCCCTCCTTCGCTCGTTACCTGTGAGATCCTACCCGTTTACGATAAGTTATTGTATCAATAAATTTATCATAAACTTATGATCTCTCCATTTAAGAATTATTTTTTTTTTTCAAGTATACATAGAATGTAATAAATCTTTATTTATCATACAATAATTTTTATTACATGGACATTCTTCTTCTTTTTCTGATACCATCAAAGAATTGAACGAGGTGAAACTACAGTTGCCATCTACTTCATCAACACCTTTTCCACTCCCGAGAAGCGATTATTTAAGCATTTGAACATTCTTAAATGCACAAGCGGGGTTTGAACACTAATGGATGGCGCATGTCAGAGTTTCATCATTCTCTGCTAGTGTTGAGAAAGATGGACAGCCACTATGCTCAATATTACAGATTAATCTGAAAAAACAATTTATTAGTAAAAAATATTTTTAGTTTTAAATAATTTACTTACTTGTAATATTTCGGCTACCCATTTTCTCTCCTCTTCTCCTTTCACCCAAATTTTCGTCGCATCTTTACAACATTCTTTTAAAATATCTGTAAGTCTTTTGTAAGGAATGTCTCCAGAATTCCAAGGTATACCGTGCCAATATTTTTCCAACCATTTGTTAACACTTTTGTATTCGCTTAAAAGATATTTCCAAAGATATGGCGATTGGAAATTGAAGACCATCGGTACCAAATCATCTTCGAGAGTAATTATAGCAACTTCTTTGAATACAAATTTATCCAAAGACCTTTTGAAGCCTTGGACGTCCAGTACGATCTCCATCTCGGTAATGAATGATACTTTTATAATATCGTTCACGCTTTTATATTAGCACTAATATCTCTGATGAACCAATCACGACACTTTACCCCCTCCCCCCACTACGTAACTCTGATTTCTTCTACCCCACTACTCCCACTCCGCCACCTCCCACGCTCAACTAAGAGTGCATATGAGCAGCTGCAGACTCGCAGAGGATCATTATCCATCAAACATCATCAAGTAACATTAAAATCTACAAGTGAAAATTAAAAGTGGACTTAGTAAAATTAAAAGTAAAAGTGGACTTAGAAAAATTTAAGTGAAAGTGGACTTGGAAATATTTAAAGTGGACTTTGAAGATTTCACAGCGAACAATAAAGTGGATATATAAAGTGAATTGTTAGTTAATTATAAAACTGAGTTCATCATGTCAAAGTACTACATAAATACAGTGAAGAATTTGTGGAAATCTTTGCATTACGCGGCAAGTGGTACAGCTGATAGTGAAGACATTCAAAGGTGGTTAGAGTTGGTAGATAAAGTGGTCAAAGACTTACAAGTTGTGTTAAGTGAATCATCGTTGACACGAGCAGAAAAACAAAAAAATGAAACGTCACTGAGACATCTTATAACCATTCACAAAAGACTATTAGAGTTTGTTAAGAAAGGTGGTCAGCTTCAGGCTGATATTCAAACGCCAAGTGTAGAATGGAAAGATTTTCAATCAGCCTTCGCTTCTTGAATGTTGTCGGGTGTGATTACCAATCTAGGACATTTAGGACTAGAAACATTCATGAAAGATGCTCTTCCTATTTTCGAGAAAAAAGTGAAAGATGCTCTCGCTCTACACAACACCATCTCTGTTAACCTCGAACTCGCAGCCGAATATGTTCTACGGAAGAGTGAGACAGAAATAATTGAGGTTAAATACTTTAATACAAAGAATACCTCTATTTTTAATACTAACGACATAATGAAGTGGTTCCAATTGAATGCTATGGAATATATTTAGACTGCGATGGCAGAATTTCAAGAACGTGATTCTGGTTGGTCTCTTCGCCAGATATTAAGTTTAAGTGTGAATATAAATAAACTTAATCCGATGCGAGGTGGTTCTCACATTGATTTACCAGAAGTGATTGAAAAGAAGAAAGCATGTATTAACGTACAAAATACCGATGATCAATGTTTTAAATGGGCAATTCTCTCTAGATTACATCCCGCTGAGCGTCATGCACAACGCGTATCTAAATATAGACAGTATGAACAAGAACTTGACTTCACTGGAATTGACTTCCCTGTGACACCAAAACAAATTCCAAAATTTGAGCGTCAAAACGATGTATCCATCAATCTTTTCATCCTGAAAAAGAGTGGTAAGTAAATAAATTTTTTTCTTCAACTTTGTAAAGATATTTATAATAATAAATTTTCGCAGGAGAAAAATTTGATGTTTCACCTTACGATGAATAAGAAGGCAAAGCACGTCAATCTTCTTCTAATACAAAATAAATATTTTGACGAGGAAGAAGAAGAAGACGAAATCGATGATGATGATGTTGACGTAGTAATTAAATATCACTACGTTTAGATAAAAAATTTATCAAGATTGGTGCGTTCACAATTAACAAATTATAGAGCAAAGACCTATATTTGTGAACGTTGTCTTCATTTCCTTAGAACAGAAGCGAACTTAAAAGAACACGAAGTTGATTGTGTTAAAGTTAACAAGTGTAAAGTTAAACTTCCTTCTGAAAAAGACAATATTTTAAAATTTGAAAATCATAAGAATTGTGAAAGAATACCATTCGTCATATACGCCGATTTCGAGTGTCTCCTAAAGCCAGCAGATAATGATGTGCGTGCTTTTCAAGAACATCAGGCATACAGTATCGGATACTATATCAAGTGTAGCTTCAACGATACATATTCCGAATATAGAAGCTATAGACAAATGGAAGAAAACGACTTAACTCCTGCTCAGTGGTTTGTGGGAGAATTAGATCAACTCAGAAGTAAATTGGAACAATTATATAGAAATCCCAAGCTTCTAAACCTCACAGATAGAGAGCATCTTTTATTCGAAAGAGCTACTTTTTGTCATATCTGTAGAAAGTCTTTCACAGATAAAGACGTCAAGGTTCGTGAACACTGCCATCTCACTGGAAGGTAAGTTTTATCTTTATTCTTATGTAAACTTATAATTCTTTAAATTCAACTTTATTTTTTTTCAGATTTCGCGGAGCAGCACATCAATCTTGTAATATTAAATATTAAGATTCAAGATTTATTCCCGTCGTATTTCACAATCTAACAGGATATGACTCGCACTTTATTGTTAAGAAGATTGCAACAGCTGTCGATTTTAAAGGACGGGTGAGTCTCATTCCAGAAAATAAAGAACGTTACATCTCATTCATAAAGTATATCGAGGGAAGCGAAATCAACTTCAGGTTCATCGATTCGTTCCGCTTTATGGCCTGCTCTCTCGAGAAGCTTGCATCTTACTTGAGTGAGTTAAATATCGCTACAAAGGAATCCCAAACTGATGGATAAACAAGCGAGCAAATGGAATTACTAAAGCGGAAAGGAGTTTTTCCCTACGATTACGTTAGTGAATTCGACAAGCTAAAAGATGCGTATCTCCCATTCAAAGAGGCTTTCTACAGTCAGCTGATGGATCGTGAAATTAGTGATAGTGAGTACGAGCATGCGCAGAATGTTTGGAATACATTTAACATCCAGACGCTAGGTGAGTACTCGGATCTTTATCTTAAGACCGACGTTCTCCTCTTAGCAGATGTATTCGAGAATTTTCGCTCGACTTGCATCGAAGCCTACGGTCTAGATCCTGCTCATTATTATACCACACCTGGTCTCACCTGGGATGCTATGCTCAAGCATACATGAGTACAGCTTGAACTCCTCACAGACATTGACAGAAAGGTCAGAACGTATACGAAATGATGAAAGAAGACATCATGAGGTTTGATACGTCTGATTATGCCGAAGACAATCAGTTTGCTATGCCTCGCGTCAATAAAAAAGTCATCGGTGTAATGAAAGACGAGTGCGACGGTAAAATAATGACAGAGTTCATTAGCTTAAAGAGCAAAATGTATTGCGTCAAGATCCAGAATGAAAACCCTATCAAGAAGGCCAAAGAGGTTGGTTGTAAAGAACATCATCCAGTTTGACGACTATCGTCGTTGCCTGTTTAAACAAGAAACTATAGCTTGTCAACAGTGCAACATTCGATCAAGACAACATGTCGTTCGGACTGAGAAGGAGAAAAAGGTGGTGCTGAGCTCCAATGACGACAAGCGTTATCTGCTGGAGGGGAGCACAGATACCTTGCCGCGGGGTTATTACCAAATACGAGGGAATATACAAATAAGAGGGGATCGTGGCTCAAGTAGAAGGGGGACCACTACTTATAGAAGACAACGAGCCCGAAGAAGTCATTCCTACATCTGAAGAGCCACCAAGCAAGAGGCAGAGAACTCAGTAAAAATTTGAATATTTAAAAAGGACTTTCAAATTTTATCAAGAAAAAAAAATTTAAGGTAAGTTAAAATTTTTATACTTAAAAAAATTTCATACTCTAAAGGACTTAGAATATTTATTCATTTTAGATGGATCTTGCTCAATTGAATGAGATTGCTCGTGGAGGTTTTTTACCCACTAAAAAGGTAGCTGAGTTAGAGAAAAACCAAGATTACATGGAGACTGAACTAAAATCAGTTAAAACACGGTATGGTGACCGTTTTGTTGCGGATTTAGATAGTAAATTCTGCATTTTTCTGCCAACTCGAGTTTCCTTTGCCTTAGAGAAGGATGAGAACTTCCATTATAAGTTATTGGATGCCATTCAACACTACAAGTTGTTTGTAAAGTATTTGGGCGAGACCAAGAGTGATCTTGAGTTCTCCTTTGCTTAGGCGCATGAAAATGAACGGAGAGGTATACGAGTCACGGGTGCACCTCCTACTTTGAGTTTACTCAGAGTAAGGGGTTCACAAGTGGCGATTCTTGGTTGTACCTCACAGATGGGAGCGAAGGTTGGGGCTCCCATCACTTCCTAAACAAAAAGTTTTCTCTGTGGAGGGGGAGATCTACGCAAATGCTATTTAACAGAACTCCTGAGCCATTTCTTCATTAGTCTCTGTTGAGAAAAAGCCTTGATCAGAGAAATATGGATCTTGATAAATTCAACGAGGCAGCTCGTGGACGCGTCCATCGTGCCATTGAGAATATATTCCCCTTGAAGAAAGATCAGACTTATTATGTGAGTGAGTTTAGACCAGTTAAATGTAAGAATGAGTTTAGATTGATGGCAACTTTAGATCATGAATGGCGCATTTTTATTCCATCTCGCGCATGCAGAGCCTTACAGGAGAATAAGGAGTTTCACTTCAAGTTGCAAGCGGCCATTAAAAATTTTAAGTTGTTTGTGAAGTATTTAGATGATGATAAAGGAAAAGATCTCGAGTTCTCCTTGGCTTAAGCGCTTGGAAGTTAACGGAGAGGTATACGAGTCACGGGTGTACTTCTTACTTTTCGGAGTAAGGAGTTCACAAGTGGCGATTCTTGGTTGTACCTCACAGATGGGCGCGAAGGTTGGGGCTCCCATCACTTCTTAAACAAAAAATGTTTTTGTTTAAAGCGCTTAAGATATAAATACCCTTGCTCTGAAGTTAATGTTTCTTCTACAGATTACGTATAATTTAACTTTACTTGCGCATTGGTAACAACAGCAACAATGTCCGCATGGTAAAAATGCTATCTCTATTCCTTTATCAAAGCAAACTTTACATTTATTTTGTAAAGAATTATCTGTAGGAATTATATTTTGAAGGAAACGGCAGCGACTATTCCATTTCTTATGTTCTGATAATGGATCCTCACCAATTTCCCACCTACAGATCTCTGTAGAGCATTCAAAACAACGGACTTCGTCAATTTCACCTGTATAATAAAATCCTGCAGTGGCCAGATCTTTGGGTTTTCAAAAAGTCAAAGGCCAGTTTTTAAAACTGTCAAGACGACTTTGCTCCGTATGATACATGAGTACTTATTGGACTGATGTTTTGTCGATCCAACTATTATGAGTACTATCAAAGCTGAGTCACTTTACGTATACTTGATTCCCACGTCTCTTTAGAACTTTTTCTACAAGATAAACGTCTGGATACTTGACTTTCTGAAGTTCTTCTTCATAGAAGCCACCAGCGATTGATTGATCTTGATAGTCTTTGAGACGGTACGTTGTCGGCTGCGTTGCTTTAACTTGTTCAATCGTGAATATTTCAGCAGACCAATTAGGTATGTATCCTTTTTCGAATACTTGTTTCAATTTGCTTACTCGTACTTTATCACCAACCTTGAATTTTGTTCTTTTTCTCACAACTTTTTGACCAAATCGTGCGCGAAACTGAAATGCATTTGCAACTGTAACATCTTCTGGTTTAGCACCAATCGTTCGATGTTTTGTATTGTTGTAAGATTTTATCAGATCAGGTAAAATATCGATCCATTTATAGCTACCACGTAAGCTGAACTTCATCCACATTTTGTGTTTGAGAGTACGATTGAAGCGTTCGCAAATAGATGCTTTGAGATTACTATACGTTGAGTATAAGTTAATCTTGTATTGTTGCATAAGATTTTTAAAATTAGTATTATAAAACTCTTTGCCTTTATCTGTTTGTAAATTTTTTGGAACTTGTCCTTGACGTAATATAGATTTCATCGCAGCAGAGACTTCTGCTCCGGTTTTTTGTTTCACAGGAACGGCCCATGCGTATTTGGAAAATATGTCTATAACTGTAAGCATGTATTTGTAGCCTTTGTTATCTCGAGAATAAGGTTGCATCTCTACAAGATCAGCTTGCCAAGTTTCATCTAAACCTCGCACATCAAATGTTCGACGGGGATAGCGACGTCTGGCAGGTTTATGAAGCTCTTCTACAACTCTTTGGTGTTCCATGGTCACGGAGTTAATGATTGCTTAATTACAGAAAATTGGCTCTTATACTATTTGATTTAATTTTAACATTTTGCATCCAATTTTTAATTAACTCGTATAGATTTTCAATGTTTATATTAATTTTTTTTATCTTCTCATCATACTCATCCTATTAACTTTTGCAGTTCTAATTCTGATGTGCTAAGATCATCTCTTAATCTAGCAGTGACTATGTATATACTCTGGACTTCAGATGTAATCAAACCTTGCAGTGTATTAAAATTAACGGCATCATTCGATTGCTGAAAAGTGGCAACATTGCATAACCTCTTATTTTCTACATCGAAATGTCCATCTTTTGTCAATTTATAGCCAATTCCGGGAGGTCCTCGATTACCCTCGCTTCGGTTAAGATTACTTCCGAATACATCGACGCTCATTTTGATAGTGTAACGAGTTTTAACTTGCAGCTCAATATATATAGCTAGCTTCTCGTAACTCTTCGATGATGGAATGAATCTCGTTAGTATGACTAGGATTACCAGCTGCTTTTTCAGCAACCAATGAACGCGGTCGATCAACTAACTCGTTTGGATCACCCCAGTAGACAAAATCAAACTTGGTATATTTTCTTGCAATTTTATATCTAGATAGCGAACCTCCTTTTTTACCGAATAGAGGAGCAATAATGCTGGCGAACTTTTTACTAGTATGCAAACGAATTCCTTCATCGTTTCTGAAACGTTTTTTATAAGCATTTGTCAGTACCAGGATCTTTTGATAGTTATCTAAATCTTTTTGAGTTACTAATTTTTGAGATGGATGCTTCTCAACAAGCAATTCGTACAATCCTCGAGTTTTTGGGAACTTTTCAGTTCCTAATTGCACATAAGTTTTTTCAATATGTATTGGTGTATTACCGAGAAAAAGTTTATCATCCTCCCTACGTACACCATAAACTTTATCCAATTCTCTATATTGCAAATCTTCTGTAAAATCTTCGCTAGCAGATTCAAACGAGGTCTCAAGAGAATGCGAGGAATCATTTTGTATAGTATGCTCCAATTCTTCATCGGATTCAGATTTTTTAACTTCAGGTAGAATAATTTCTTCTTTTTCAGGAATGAGTCTTCTTCTTTTTCTCTTGCTTTCAAAAGCAATCTCTTCAAGTGGCTCAATGATGGGTTTAAGAGTTAGTTGAACAACTCTTTCCGTAATTTCTTTTTCATATTTTAACATGTCATACTTGCGTTTCACAGCATTACGCGCTTGAATAAGTTGCTGGAGTAGGACTTTCTTTTGTTTAAGGTCTGCCATGTTATCTCTTTGAGTTTCAAAGATAGATTGATGAATCTCTGCTAAGTATGAGTTATATTTATAGCAAAACAATCTAAACCCTTTCGATATCTACCAGCATTTAGTGGACTATCTTTGTCAATCATTAGGAATCCATATTTATCATCTATCCAACATTTAGAACACAATTCTTTGAAACATAAAAAAGTCATGTCAGAGTTAACATGATCGTCGTATAAATGTCTCAGATTGACATCATCTTGACGAAAGATAACTAAGAGATTAACATTATCTCTTATGAGATGTTTTGGGATTCGAGCATAAGACTGGCAGAGGTAGAAACAATCAAAGTTCTTGTGTCTACCCATACAGAAGTATGCCCTGATGTGTTCTTGTTTTTCACAAGCTACATCGTCGAAAATCATTATAGAATTTGGAAAAGCGTTATCCGGAGATATTACTGATTCGTGTTCGCTAATTGGAAAGTATTGCATACCTTCCAGTGGCTCAAAGAGCTCTTTCAAAAACTTATATTTTGCTTGATTAAGAGATTTCGAATAGACGTAGACATTCTCAAATCTTAGACCATTAGGATGTGTTATGAGTGCGAGTAGGCTATTAGTTTTACCATAATTAGATGGTCCGCAAAATACACCTCTTATACTATCTGGAAGTAAATTTCCATGTTTCTTTGATTTATTTTCTTGCTCCGAAATGGCACCGAAATTTGCCATCAGAAGTTTTACAGAGTGCTCTTTGGAATTCATCTCGACAGACACAAACTGCGACTGTTCGATTAACTATAAATACGCTGCTTATATGCCCAATGGGTTAGTTATCCTTTGAACTTTAAAGTGTTATGATCATATATCGACGACGCAGTCGTGGTTTGCTTAATAAAATCATTAATAATCTTCCACTGGAACTTCATCTACCGGGATATCAATATTCTGGACCAGGGACAAAATTAGCCAAGCGTTTAGCAAGAGGTGATTCAGGAATCAATCCACTCGACAAATCCTACTAGGAGCACGATTTAGCTTATTCACAGAATCGTGAAAATATTGAGGTTAGAAATACCGCTGATAAGGTTTTAGGAGAAAAAGCTTGGGAAAGAGTTTCATCGAAAGACGCTAGTATTGGTGACAAAGCAGCTACATTCGCTATTGCAAACGCTATGGAAGTAAAATCTAAACTTGGAATGGGAGCAAAAAAGAAAAAGACTCCCTCTGTTACTCTTAATAAAATAATTAGGGCCGCTTCCAAATCTATGAAACCTAGTAAGTGTGCTCGTAAAGCTATCTTCCCTGCTTTGAAGGGTGCTCGAAGTGCTGTGAGAAAAGCAGGTGGTAAACATAAAGTCAGAGTACCCCGCAAACTATCAATTACAACTAAAGTAGGAGGATTCTTACGGTTTCTTATACCTGTCTTTGCAGGTCTAGGTGCAATTGGTAGTTTAGCAGGTGGTGCGGCTGGTATAACTAAAGCAGTTAATGATTAAAAAGCTGCTCAAAAACAATTAGAAGAAAAACAAAGACACAATAAAAAGATGGAAGAAATAGCTTTGGGTAAAGGTCTTTATTTGAAACCTTACAAGACAGGACTTGGTCTTCATATAAAGTCTGGTTTAAAAAAAAAGATCCTCAAAGTAAGGTTACCGCAAAGAGCTTTGACAGATTATGATCTCATAAAGTATGCTAAAATACTAAAAATTCCAAATTTTCGAGGAGTTTTCATGCGAAATGCTTTACCAAAGAGTGGATCTCATTATCACGAAACAGCGATCGTTAATCTCGATAATGTAGATGGTCCAGGTACACATTGGGTAGCTTATAGAAAATGAGGCCAAAACGTTGTTTATTTCGATTCTTTCGGAGACCTTTAACCACCATTGGATTTAATGCTATACTTGGGAGTAGATGAGGTTAAATATAACTATGAGAGGAATCAAGACTATGATACATTTAATTGTGGTCATTTATGTTTGAAGTTTTTGAGTAAAAAACTTATAAAAGGAAAGTCAAATTAGCTATCTCTCATTATCCATTGAACAATCATGGAAGATTCATTGACGCTAAGTTTTTCTAGTACATCATCAGTGCTCGAAGCTCAGTATTTTCCTCCGATCGAACTTTTACCCGATAAGAACTATGTTCTTGGATTAATTGGTCTTTCGACCTTCAACTCAATACCTAACATCGACAGTGGAAATAATAAGTTTTACGTTGGTGAGGAAGAAATTTTATTACCGACTGGAAGTCACGAAATTAAAGATATAAAAAATTATCTTTGTGAGGCACTAGCATCAAAAGGAATTTCAATCGATATAAGACC
Source organism: Anastatus disparis (assembly GCA_017163975.1). NCBI lineage: Eukaryota > Metazoa > Arthropoda > Insecta > Hymenoptera > Eupelmidae > Anastatus > Anastatus disparis. The sequence continues at coordinate 1,892,605 of JAFFSR010000301.1, read as the reverse complement.
CAATAACAGCAGACTACGTTGTGTTATAACCTGCAGTCATCCTATTGATTTTCAACCACAAGATTCCATAGGTTCATTGTTGGGTTTTACTCAACGTGTTCTTACAGAAAAAATCTCTCACGATTCTGATTTACCAGTAGCTATTTTAAAAGTTAACGCACTCCGAGTTGAGTGCAACATAACCTCTGGCGCCTATATAAACAATCGACGAGTGCATACCATACACGAGTTCTTTCCTGCAGTCCCACCGGGATATAAGATCATCGAAGTTCCATCTCCAGTCATTTATCTTCCGATCAGCGTTAAGAGCATAGATCACATTTAAGAACGGATAGTCGATCAAGACGGACACTTGATTAATTTTCGAGGAGAAATTTTTACAATAAGATTACAATTTAAACAAACGTAATGGGTATCGTTTACAACACTAAAGCTGGCAGAGGCTATATAAGTAAGTCAACATGTCGACCAGTCATCAGTCGTCAAACGACAAAGAAAGCGCTAACACGGCAAAACATTCAGTTCCTAAAAAGTCTCGGACTAAGAATCCGTGGTGGAAAGTAACTTGTATATTCTTCTGTTGTTTTCAAAAATATGAAAGGAATTTTGAGCATACAGTCGGGAGTAAAGTTTGATGAATCCGTTGAACATTATGAGGTACATGCTCATCAACCTTATTCCGCATCTTCATTCAATAATAGTGATGAGATTCGTATATCTATTCAACATCAAGACTTATGTCTTCTACCATCCCGTAGTTCACTCCATATTTGTGGTAGAATCGTGAAAGCTGACGGAACTGCGGTAGCTAATACGGTCCTAGTCAATAACGCCATCTGTCACATGTTTGAAGAAATTCGATATGGAATCAATGCTGTGGAGATTGACAAATGTAAAAATGTTGGTTTAACTACACTTATGAAAGGATGGCTTTCCTTTTGTTCTAGTCAAGAGTCAATTCTTGAGAACGCTGGTTGGGTTGATGTAGAGGAGAATCTAAAAGTAAACGACGAGGCAGGTTACTTTGACCTATCTATTCCTCTGAGTATGATTTTCGGTTTCGCTGAAGACTATCGTAAAATTGTAGTTAATGTAAAACATGAACTTATACTGACAAGATTTAGGAATGATTTGAATGCGGTAGTTCAAACACATCATGAAAATAGATACGAAGATTTTCAGATCAATTTGCAAAGAATAGAATGGCTTATGCCCTATGTAATATTATCGAATGCCTACAAGCTTCGCTTACTCAATCATATTGAAAAAGATAAACCGATTGCAATGAGTTTCCACAGTTGGGACTTGTACAAGTATCCACTCCTTCCAACCACATCAAAACACGTTTGGACTGTTAAAACTTCTAACCAATTAGAAAAGCCACGTTTTGTTATTCTAGCTTTTCAAACGAATCGAAAAAATTTAAAAACAGCCAATGCGAGTCGCTTTGATCACTGCAACATAAGTAATGTAAAGCTTTTCCTTAATTCGCTATACTATCCATATGAAAATCTAAATTTAAATATTGAACGTAATCAATTGCTATGTTATACGATATGTATGCTAATTTTCAACCTGCGTACTATGAGAAAGATGCAGAACCGCGCTTAAAAAAGCAAGATTTCATTGACCATGTGCCGTTGATTGTAATCGATTGCTCGAAACAAAACGAGTCTCTGAAAAGCGCTCCTGTGGATGTTCGCTTGGAATTTGAATCAAGAAATAATATTCTTGCTGGAACATCAGCTTACTGTTTGATCATACACGATCGCGTAGTCGAGTACAATCCTGTCAATGGTAATGTACGAAAACTTGTCTAAGTGGTGGGGGAATAGTTATAAATTGGATGTTTATCGTCAAAAGAGTCATTCACAATGGAGTACTTGGTCGATATGCAAGGCTTCAAGCAGCCTGGTAATGACTATGTCTTAAAAGAATTGGCTATAGTTTCATTGAACGACGATTCTGATCCGGACGTACTACTTTTTAAAAAACTGTTTGCTTGGCGAAGACTCACAGAGAAATATAAGACGCAAAACAAATGGTTTAAACAATATTATCATGGTTTGTCTTGGCGTTCTGGTACGATTCCCTACGCCGAAATAGAAAACATTCTTAAAGAAGCTCTACAAGATGCTAGAAAAATTTTAGTGATGGGAAGTATAAAGGAAAGATGGTTAGAGCGCTTCAAGTTCAACGTTACCGATGTTACAGAGATGGGTTATCCACCGCTGGATAAGATAAAGCTAGTGACTGTTTGCCCCCATCACGATGGAATGTATAAAGCTTGTTGTGCTCTATATAACGTCAGACTCATGAAAAAATATTTTACTGAGAGTCGTTTGTCATTGGAAATACCTATGGAGTGTAAGTAAATGATTACATAGATGAGAGCTCTCATCACTATAAAAGTAGAAGCATGTCATGACTTATATTATTTCATCATGGGACAAAGTCCAAGCACCACCGATAAACGAAACGAGTATACTCCTCTTATTGATTCTTCTAAAAAAGAGATGTCATGGAAGGAGCATTACGAAAAATATAAATCACAAATACCACCCCCAAATATTAAATATAAAGAACTTTAAAATGGCTCTTTTCAGAGCCACAAAAAATTTAAACGTAATAAACTGTTTAAAAATTATAAACTTGGGTTATTAAAGTTGCCACAAACTTGAGTTATTAAAATTCTAACCTGTCGTGACAAGTAGTGGGCTACAAATGTAGTGGGCCAGAATCCCCCTTGGGCTAGAATCCCCCCTGGGCTAGAATCCCCCTTGTTTACCTACTAATATAGGATTTTTTAATATTTCATATCACCGTGGGAACTTGTACATCGACATTATAGTTTTCCAGTTTTCAAAGACTCAAAGCTGTATATAGCATATATAAGCTTCACTACGCTTGGAATACGCGTGTACGCCGAGGGGCTATTCACTCTTTGAAATCAGTGACCACCTTGCTCTGTAATCGATTCTAAATCACATGAAATTCAGTGAAATCACTGTAATATTACAAAATCAAATTAATCAATTTTAAAATCAACTAGAGTAAAAATCATTAAAATGATAAGAAATATCAAATAAAATGAACAGAAATCATGAAATTAAAAGAAATCAAAATTTTTTTGTAATTAACATTTATTCCGGAGAATAGAAGACTGCGCAAGAAAAAAATGTACAGTTTGCTTGCATTTGTTTTGATATTTTTATTGTTATAATTACAACCACAGTTAAATCATATAGGATAAGCATATACTACTTTGACTAGTTTGATTATTAGTTTTTCCACAGAAGTCGCAGTAGAAACCAATATATCTACATTTATCTTTAAAAGATTAAATTAATTATGTAACGATTTAAAAAATTAATGCTGAAAAGTAATTAACATTATAATGAATGAAACACCAGGTAGCTGCGAAAATGTCCTTTATATTTGCACTTCAGAATCAAAAATTTTGAGCAATGACGTTGTATTAAATTTAAATATTCCTAATAAAATAAGAGAATTGTTTAAATGAATTTAATATTCTATATTATTTAATTTTTAAATCATTTAAATTTTAATGATATGAATTTAAATTTTATTATTTCTAATTCAATGATAGAATGAAGTAATACATTTATGACATACATTACTATTAGAAAATTCACTTATAAATAACCTTTATATAATTATTATTTATTTAACAAATTACATGATTGATAATTATGAATTAGGTTCGGTGATTCAATTTTCGAGTACTACTTATACGGTTGGGGGGGGGGGGGGCAGCGCTGGATTAAGGGGGAGGCTAGGGAGGCTAAAGCCCCGGGCCCCACTTTGAAGCGGGGCCTCATTTTTAAAGATGAAATTTTGGAACTAAATGTAAAATAAACAAAAAAAATGTAAATTCAATTTTTTAATATTTATTCATAGATTTTCATATTATATTTTAACAAACAGAATTTTATTTTATATTACACTTCGCCAAGATGGCGTCGAAGGCGAAAGTGCCTCCCGACAAGTCTAAAGATAAATATTTTAAATGTCATCCTAAACAGAAGTGTACAACTGTAGTGTGCCTAATTTGTGAAAGTGTTTACCATAAAAGTGATTTTGAAAGATTAGATAATATAAAATTTATCAGTAACACATTGGTAATATGTCCAGATCATGTGGACGAAATAACCTTAACCTCAAAAAATGATAACGTGGAACTAAATGAAAATGCAAAAATATTAATAGCACAAATAAAATTAAAACAAAGAGAAGAATTAAAAAAAGAAATATTAGAAGAAATTTCAGGTCAAGGAGGAAACAATTTATGAAAATAACTCAGAATTGGAAAATTTCAAAATAGAAAATACATTATTAAAACAACTTAATAATGAACTTGAAGATAAAAACGCCTTATTAAAAGAACTGCTCGAAAAAGAAAAGAATAGCAACAATATCAATAACAATCATCAATATCAGAAATTGCAATACCAATATCAAAAATCTTATGCAGAAGTGATTACAAACAAGAAACCAATGCAAAAACGCATACCAAAAATTACAGTTAAAAAAACTAAAAAAGAAGGAAAAGTTTCTGCAAAGCGTTTTGTTTTACATTACTTAAATAAAGAAAAGAGTATACAAACGAAAAGAATAAGCTATAAAAGTGATGACGAAGTCGTAATAGATTGCATGAATGAGAAAAGTGTAGCTACTGTAGAAAACTTATTAAAACAAAAAACACAAAATAGTTTTAAAGTACAAACAGAACAACTAATGAACCCGAAAATGAAAATTGTTGGAATAGAAAAATTTAATAAGTGCAAAGACGCTGATATTGAAGAAGACATCAATAAAAGAAATTTCAAAAATGACAAATCAGCAAGTAACGCCTGCAAAGTTTTGCATATGTATACCAATAAGACATCTAAAACAGAAACTGCAATAATTGAGGTAACAGCCGAAATTTATAAGAAAATTAAAGAGAACAATGATAAAATTTTTGTGGGACACCAAAGATGTAAGGTCTATGACCTTATTAATGTTAAACCATGCTATAAATGTGGAAGATTTGGACATAGTACAACAAAATGCTACAATGAGGTGGCATGTACGAAATGTGCAGGGAAACATGAGGCGAATCATTGTAATAAAAATGTTTTGCAATGTGTTAATTGCATTTACAGCAATAAAAAATACCAAGCTAACCATGATACAAATCACTCTGCATGTGATAGTGACACGTGTGCAATATTCAAATCAAAAATAAAAAAATACATAGAACAGACTGATTATCCAATGAAGCCTGTTTTACCGAAATATGATGGTACAACAGGAAACTACCAAAGAAGATCTACAACTACACAATCGATGACGTCTACACCAGAAGCACTGACGGGAAGCAGAAACAGTTTATTAAGTGACGACTCACCTCGGCATATAAACAATAATAAGCGCAATGGCACATAATAATGATATAGATATAGTAGAAAATGAAAAAATTTATGATAGTCTTGAAACTCTCAACGGATATGTTTGTGATACTAATAACTTAATACTTTATGTAAATATAAGAAGCTTGAACGCAAATTTTGAAAGGTTACAAATGTTGGTTGAGAGTTTGGTGACTAAGCCGAATATAATTGTATGTGCAGAGACATGGAATCTTGAACATTACAAATACTATGGGATAAATGGGTACAAAATATACTACAATAATAGTAGATTAAATAAAGCAGATAGTGTGGTTATGTATATTAGTGAAAACTTGTGTGAGACAACTAGTACAGAGAATTATGGTAAACTAAGTATAATTAATACTAAAATCAAAATGCAAGATAACGAAAATATAGAAATAAGCGGAATATACAGATCACATGACTTACATAAAACGGAATTTATATTAAATTTAGAAAGATTCTTAAAAACAAAGAAAAATATTAAAAATCATTATATTATTGGGGATTTTAACATCGATATCTTGGAGCAGGACTGTCTCAGTCTTGATTTCCTAAATAATTTCTTAGAAAAAGGATACATACCTTACTTTAATGGTATAACAAGACCAAAAGATAACAATTCTGAAGGTTCTTGCATAGATAATGTTTTTATTTAAACAGATGGTAAAAATATTAAATCATACAAATTAAGTCTGGATTTTACAGAACATTTTCCATTAATAGTTACGACTGAAAATATATGTTCTAAAGAAATTGATAAAGTTAATTACAGTAAAATAAGCTATTATAAATTGAAAAATATTGTAAAATCAAAGAACTGGGAATTAATCAGGACTGAGACAAATCCTGATTTAGCTATTGAAATGATAATTAGCGAAATTCAAAATTGTATGAACTTGGCAATAAAGAGTAGTAAAAGTAATAATAAAAATAAACCAAGAAAATCTTGGATTACTAAAGGAATTATAAAATCATGTAATACAAAAGATAATCTATACAAACAATGCAAAAAAAAAAACAAACAACGAAATCTTTAAAGGTGTTTAAAACTGTTTGAAACCGTTCAAAACTGTTCAAATTAATAAAAAATAGTTAATATTGATTTAAAATTGTTTTGAAATATTTTGACTATTTAAAATAATCTATAACTTTTTAACATAAAAAATTTAAAACTATTGAACACCGTTTGAAATCATTTCGAACTTTTCAAAACTTTTTGAAAGTGTTTAAAAATGTTTGAAACTGTTCATAACTGTTTTAAATGTCCTAAATTTCGCACTTATAAACAGTTTCAAACAATTTTGAACAGTTTCAAACATTTTTAAACATTTTATATTTCTGCTAGGGATTACAAACAATTCTGATATTTATTCATGAAAAAAAAACGAAATTTATTTTTAAATTATATTTGATCGATAAAGCAAACCCTTAAAAATTTTGTTTTATAATAGGTCATTTATTTTTGTCCTTTTCTAATCTAAATCTCAACTTTATTATATATTGTGTCATGAAATGAATTTTTAAATTAGTGTTATTCGAAAACTAAATAATAATAAAAAGATATAATTTTTTTATAAATTATTGATTTTTTCAATAATATAGCATAAAAGAAAAAAATAATTTGACATTGGTGAGTAATAAAATAATCAATGATTGTTAATCAAAAACATGTATTATTTGTAAGATATTAAAAGAAAACAGGCACGTTTGTTCTAAATTTATCCTAGAGCAGGTGGCTCATCTTTGTCCTTTCATATTAATGAAATGAAATTTCATTTTTAACTGCAGAATGTTAAAAAAAGGAAACCTTATTTTTCACCATGAGAATAGTTATTATACATTGTTTTGAAATGATATTAAATTAGTATGTGAAAATGTTCCTTTTATCACGGAATTTCGCGCAAAATTTGTAACTACATAGCGTAAAAAGTTTTTTTAACTTTAAAGAAGGTGTTTTTTAATAGAAGAAATACGGTGCAAAGAAATGAATTTCTTTGAGTCGAAGAAAAATCATTTTTAAATTCATAAAATAATTTTTAAAATGAAAAAAAAACCTTTGAATATTCTTTAGTAAAATATTATATTTGAAAAAAAATGTTCGAATTTAGAAAAATATCTTATTAACTTTAAGAAATTAGTTACTTCCAAAATAGTGTTGTAAGTCAGTAAAACTTTCTTAAAAACAATGCTATATTTTTTTATTGAAAAAATGTAATATTTATTTAAAATAATTTTTATATAAAAATGAAAAAAATATCTTACATCAAATAATTTTTTAATTCAAAGACATCATTTTTGAATTAAACAAATTAGTTCATGACTTCGATAAACCTATCTCTTTTCAACAATAGAATGTTTGTTGGTGCAAAAAAGCAGTGTAATTGATTACATTTCTTTTCTACACTCTGCGCGAAAAGTGGGTACTTTTCTTCCTACCGACAGAATAAAAAGCACCCACTATTCGCGCCTCGTGTAAAAAAATCGTATATTCACCAAGCTCGGGTGACAATTACGTACGATTTAAGACATTTTTGAAATTAACTCCCTTGGTGAATAATATACTATTACATTACAAAGAGGATTTTGAATTGAAAAAAAATAATTGTCAGAATAAAGAAAATATAACTGAAAAACTTTGAAAATTCTAATTTTAATAAAGTTATTATTATTTTGATTAAAAACGTACATTTCAGTAAAAAAAAAATTTTACAACAATTATTTATAAACATAATTACAAAAAGTAAATTTCAATTAAAATCATTATTTAACTCTTTTAAAGAAATATTTCTTTGAGTGAAAAAATAATTCTTTGAATCAAAAGAGTTTTAGCAATTGAAAAAAATTGAAATTTATATTTCAGAAAAAGAACTTAAATTTGTTGAAACATTTATTTGAATTAATATTTTAAATTTACTTGTGAAAAATTATTTCTATGCTTAAAAGTGATGTTTCATGTTTTCAAAATAATATATTCTTCTACAAAAAAATATTTTTCAGGCTTGAAAAATTCAGATATATTTTTAAAGAAAGATAATATTTATTCAATGAATAGTTACTTCTATTTGGTACGCAGAAATTAATTAATACGTAAAATTTTTTATACGCATAAAAATATTTTCTTGAAGGAAAAAAATTTTATTTTAATTATTTAACTTAATTTTTATTTTGACATTACGAGATATAAATTAAAAATAAAACTAATAATTTCCAGTATGAGGTATTCTTAAGTTCAAGAAATATCTTATGTATGTTGAGAAATATTTTATTGATGTTTAAAAATTTTATTTTCACTGACGGAATAAATGATATTGATAAAAAAAATATTTCACCGATTGCCCGAAAGAATATATTCGATACAATAAAATTTTTTTTTGTAACTATTAAACTTTTTTTTCAGTGCAGCTATTAGATCAAGTAAGGGTTGTATCATCTGTCTTTTATACTTATCATGGAAAGACAAAGACAGAATTAAGTTCAAGTAACAACCGCTACTTGAGTTAGGTCTATGAATAGAAGCCTAAGATCGTCTATGATGATAAAAATTTATATGGTTGGAATATATATTCAGAATAGATTAAATTACAAATATTATTCTCTTTATTAAGAAATAATAAGTTGATTAAAAAAAAATTTTTTCTTATTTATTTTTAGTCTATTTTCAATTATAATAAATTTTATTAAAAACGGAGCAATTTATTTTAACATATTTTAACAATGAAAATAATACTTTTAATTTATTTAGAAATAATACTTTTATTCATATTTAAAAGTACTATCGAAAGAATTTCAATCTATAAAATTCATAGTAAAGGATTAAATATTTTCATTTTACCTGCCAGAATTAAAATGTTGGCTCTCGAATATTCGCTTTTGTGACTCGAAGGATTACAGTGAAGTTGACAGTGGTAATTTTTAACGGAGTGAAATCCATTATTATCAAAGTCCTCACAATCGTCTGGCACAAAAGACACGAAAGTATTTTTTTTTGTACTTTTCTAATAAATCGGCTTTGTACCAGATGCTTCTCGGGATTGCGCACGCTCCGTTCGTAAAATTTATATATATATATATATATATATATATATATATATATATATATATATATATATATATATATATGTATATATATACTAAGGGGGGTTCCTCCCTGCTCGCTCCGCTCGCCAACCCCCCGAAACACACATTTCAAAGTAAATAGAAAAGTAGGACATAATGAAGCTAAATTTTATATTTGCGAATGTGAAAAAAGTTCAATAGGAAACACCGATACATAAAAATGTAAGATATGAAGTTATAAAATTAGAATTAATAAAAAAAAAGATGGTTTAACGCGACATTCAAAAGTTCACAATGAATCAAACTTATACATTTTTGAAATAAATTAAAAATAGAATAGTAAACAACAATAAAATTTCAAGTTATGATTGTATATAATGATATTTAATAATAATTATGAGCGAATAATAGAATGATAGAAAATTGTGATTATAAATAAATATTTTATCTTCTTATGTCCTATATTTATACATATCGAGAAAATGCAAATAAAACGCTCCCTCTCTGCATTTTTTATTTTTGGGCTTGAGACCAACACATATAAATATATGGCTGCATTAAGAATGTTTTTTTCATTGTAGCTAAAAGAAGCTTACACTTTCATTTTTTACTGTCGCTAAAGAAGCGTACACTTTTTTTTCATTGTCGCTGAAAAAGCTTACAAATTTATTTATTATTGTCGCTGTTTAGTTCACAGTTTAGTTCTAAATCTAATAATACTGAATAAGTAAGTCATAAACAAAAATAAATAAAAGTGATATCACAGAGTAATCATACAATACACGCAATATAAATAAAAATAATCATATAAATAAAAATCAGTCATACAATATCTATCAGTCACAATATTAGAATTTAAAAAAATTAAATTTAATACATAATAAAATAAAATAACAAGCGTACGCAATAGCATGAAACGTAGTCAAAAATAAAATAGAATAAAAACTCTCACTCACCAACCATTCAGCCAACACTCATACAATAAATACACTCACACCTTAAGCCTATATACAGGACGTTACAAAAATAAATTAAATAAATTAATATAAATTAATAGTAAAAAATATCAATCTAGGTCGAGCAAGTACCCTCTCATTGCTGCTTTGAAGCTGCTGAGAGATGGAAGATGTTTAATCTCAGCAGGCAGGGAGTTCCAAAAATGCGCACCTTGAACTTGGAAGGAATTCCTGTCAACCTCAGTACGCATAAAGGGCACCACTAGATTCCTGATTTCTTCCCTAGTAGCCACTCTGGGTACACATCTAGTGAAGAGACCCATTAGATGCTCCGAAGTATTCATGCGCACGATCTTGTACATAAATACAGCCAAAAAATACTGTCTCCTCGAATCAGTACGCAGCCGACCCAACGCGGCTCTATAAGGAGAAATATGAGCTCCCATTCTTATACCTAATATATATCTCACACACGAATTCTGCAGTCTTTGTATTCTTCTCTTCAAGCCCTGAGAAGCATCGAGCAGAACCACCGAACAGTAATCGAGATGCGGAAAGAGCAGGGCGGCTGCAAGTTGTTTACGCAGAGCCTCCGTGGTGTACGGACAAAAAACCGCAAAGCGTACAACACTCTATTGAATTTTTTTGTAACCATATTAATGTGAGGCTTCCAAGAAAGCTTAGAGTCAAGCACAACACCAATAGGCCAGTCAATTTAGCTAAAAAATGGCTGATATTTGTAAAAAAGTTTAACAGCAAACTGACTGCACAATTATGTAAAGTAGGTTTGTGGGAGTAAAATATCCAAAATGGCCCCAACAGATGTTGTCCGTTTTTGTTTAAACAATGTTTAAACATTGAAAATTGACATTTTTTCTCTTTATCTGCAAATATTTCTGGAGCTATAAAAGTTATCATATTGGTCCAATAAGATAAAATGTAGGTTTTTTGAAGACCTTTAAAATGAATTTTTAACTATTTTGATTGCATTTATAGTTTTCAAGAAAAATGCAAAAAACCACAAAAAAGGATTAAATTTAAAAAAATTCATAACTTTTTTAATTTAATGATTTAAGAATTGGGCTTGTGGCAATAAATAGTTCTTAATGTGCACAATAAGCATTCGCAAGCAGAATCCTGTAGGACTTATAGTTTTTCCATAATAACATTTATAAGTTATAAATAATTAATTTTCAGTAGGCCACTCTATCTCACACGATTAACTTTTTACAATGTTCAACATCGATTCTGAAAGTTTAGATATCCCTCTACAAAATGTATATTTCAGATTTTTGATTAAGTGATTAGAAAGTCCTTAAAAATTCACTTAAACATTGGATCTTTCGCTTGGGCGCATGAATTAACGTTAGTAGTGGGGGAAACTCATAACGAAGGGGAAATGTATAACGGGTAGTCTGCCTAGCATGCCTAGCTGCTTAGTTTACAAACCTACTTTACATAATTGTGCAGTCAGTTTGCTGTTAAATTTTTTTACATGAAAAAATCTAATTTGACTGGACTACAAGACTCGTTACAATGTCAGAGAAAGGAATGCTGACACCTCCTTCAAGGTCAATCGTCCGTGGCGCCTCAGCATAAAATGAATTGATCAAACGATTACTGCTAAAGACGATTGCCTTACTTTTACTAGCATTTAAAGTGAGTGAGGCACCAGCCGCCCACTCCGACACCGCATTGGCCGCCCTCTGTGAGATTAGAATACCTGCATCCACATTCTCACGAGGAACTTGCGTATAAATCTGCAGGTCATCTGCATACAGTAGGTGCTCAACACAACCAGAGCCAAGAGCGTCACGTACGTTATTAAGAGGACGCTGGATCCCTTCATCCTTTTTTACTTAAAAATTGTAGGGTTTTGGAAAAACTAGTGATTATTGATAGAAATTAAGAGTTGTCCGCAACTTGTACAGTAAAAAACAATATTTTTTCTTATGAGGACAAATTAATTTTGATGCTTTATTTTCAAGAAAAGTTTGACATACTTAAAAAATCATAAGTTAAGCTATAGATTATGATGTTTAAGTATGTCAAACTTTTCTTGAAAACAAAGCATCAAAATTAATTTGTTCACATTAGAAAAAATATTGTTTTTTACTGTACAAGTTGCGGAAAACTATTGATTTCTAGTAATAACTACTAGTTTTTCAAAAATCCTACATTTTTCGGTTAGAAAAGGATAGAAAGATCCAACGTCCTCTTAATGTAAAGGCAAAACAACAAAGGCCTCAGTACCGATCCCTGTGGAACTCCTAGGTTGGTTGTTAGCCAACCTGATTCTTCTTGTAAGTGTGTTAAAACCATTTGTTTTCTTCCTGAAATATAAGAGTTAATCAACACGAGAGTGACCCTGGAAAACCCCATCGATCTACACTCCCCTCCACATGCTTTTGTGCACCCAGAGAAAAAATTGTAAGAGCTAAAACATTTTATTACTCAGCAGCTAAAAGTCGTAACTCAAAAAATCCAACGGTGTTCGAAGGAGCAGGTGAAAAGCTTTCGAAAATACTATTATGAACTTTAAAAAACTTAAATTTAAGTCGTTTGGAAAAGTTAAAAAACAACTAAAAAAAAGCAAAAAAATTGGTCTTTTTTTAATTTGCTGCAGATTTAGATCCAATAATCGTAGCTTGAAAAAACAAACTGGGTTTAAAAGGGTATTTATTCAGCTTTAAAATGAGGGGTCAAGCATTTGTTTTTGTCATTTTTTACCAGAGCTACAGGATTTTTTGTTAAAAAACACGTTTTTTTCAAATGCCAATATTTTGAAAAGTAAGCGAGATAGAAAAAAACTTTAGAGAAAAAAAAGTTACATTTTTACGTATAGAAAACAAAGTTGCAGTTTAAAATAGAATTCAAATAAAAAAAATTTTTTCGACTTTTTTTTTTATAAATTTTTTATAATTTTTTAGTAGATTTAAAAGTCGAAAAAATTTTTTTTATTTGAATTCTATTGAGTTCACCATGCTGGACCAACTGAAGCGAAAGCTCTGCTGTTAGTTTACTAAGAAACCTCGCATCACTGCTTTCTCGCAGGAGATCGGCATTCAGATCCCCCATTATAATTTTATGTGAAGAATCATGAGATAAATCTCTTAAAGAATTTAACAAATCAGAATTTTTTGTAAATGAAATGGCAGGAGGGCGATAAATGACAGAAACCAGCACAGGTTCAGAGTCGCCATCCTTAATCGAACAAAAAATATATTCTGGCACTTCAGGTTTACCGCTGCTAGTGATGGTTGTGGTACTAGAAAGAGCTAATACTTCACATTTTAAATTATTTTTAGCGTAGAGGGCAACCCCTCCTCCATGAAGGTTTCTGTCCTGCCTGAACAACTTATAATCTTTAATCTCAATGACGTCATCAGAGACAGTCGGTCCCAGCCAGGTTTCAGCAACTCCAAACAGATCATAAGAGGGACCATCGCATAAGAGCTCACGCACCTGTCCAATGTGAGCTCTTAATGAGGTCACATTCAAAAAGGAAATTATATATTTGAAAAAAGTATATGTTTTTTACAATGTGATTTTAATGTAAATATTCTTACCAACTGTATCAAAGACTGACTTAAGATCTAAGGAAATCATATATTTGAAAAAAGTACATGTTTTTTACAATTGTTTTTAAAAACTTGGAAAAGACAACAAAATGAATTGATTAAAACAAACATTTAGCTATATATTGATTTTTCTATTCTACCGCCTATTCTACTGTTTTTTCTCTCCATGTGACCATAGGGGGAAAAAATCCGTGGAATGGAAAGAAGATGCTTGCGTATTAGGTCGCGTAAACATAAACATTACCTCTTTAAAATTGTAGCTCATACAGAGCGATTTTCTACAATTTGTTTTAAAATGAATGAAGTAGATTTATATTTATAATTTAATTATTTTTGTTTATTTACTTCGTATCGCAACTCGCTTTTCTATTCTACAGTGGAATAGAGAATAGAATTCTATTCTTCGCATAAAACTTGCCGAATAGCGCTGATTGGTTGTTTCTATTACGCATCCTCTATTCGGCAATCTCTTTTCTACTCATCTGACTGCACCCTTACATATTTCTTTTCCTTAGGGTAAATCGTATAAATGATGACATGTATTGAATTTTATGTTTAATTACAACAGTAAGCATCCATCTTTCGCAAATTTCATACTTTACCTTAATTATATTACAAATAAATTTTATACGTTTTAAAATTCATTTATTTAATTTTATAATTTTAAAATTGTAAATCATTATTGTCATTAGGAAACAAATAAAAGATTTAACAATTTTAATATATCTTTTAGTAAAGTTTTTGAGAATTGCTTGTCAATGTAAATACCAAACCTGGTAATACAATTTTTGCAAAAAAATTATTCAATATTAGAAGATGATTTAAGAAGTTTGAACTAAGTTTATTAATTTCTTTTATAAAATTGTAGGAGTATTTGAAGACTGCACAAAAATTAAAATAATGATATTGTGTTTAAATACCGAAAAAAGTTGAATTAAATAAGTTTCTTATATCTAATTCTGTTGAAACATTGTCAGTTCACGAAAAATGAATCGCATAAAATCGATGGTAACAATGTAAATTTGAAAGTTGATTTCTATAAAAATATTTTTTTTTTACTTAGTTTTTTATATTTCTTTTTTATTTGTAAAAGTCAAGATGATTGAACAAAATGTCTTCCTGGAATATAACCTGTAATAATTTGCATAGATCAAGTTTCAACAGAAATAGGAATCTCAAATATATAATTTTTAATTAATTTCATCGATAAAAATACTTCAAAAACGTAATTGGATAGGAGGTTTTCCGTTTTTATAAAAATATATGTCAACAAGCAATATGATATGATATAAAAGTTTTATAATTAATTACTAATAATTGAATAATAGTGTTTTTTTAAGAATTAAAAATCAAGTACAAAGTATTAATATTGTTAGATGAGATCAAAGAAAATATATATTTTAAAAGAATGATAAATATTTTAAAAAGATGTAAAGTAGAATTATCAAGAGATTGGAATCAAATTACAGATGTAAGATGCATAAAAATATATTTCAAATTTTCAAGAAATATAATTATTTGAAAATAAAATTCATATAGTTTCCTTAGATCTTAAGACAGCCTTTGATGCATCGGGTAAGAATAATTATATTTAAATCACATTTAAAAAAATAAAATCAATTAAAATATTAAACAATGTAAACTAATTAACTGCTTATATTAAAAAAAAATGAAAACATATAAGATGTGATGTCGTTTTTAACGTAATAAAGCATATAATATAGATCTGTACGCTTCTGCGACAATAATAAATGAATTTGCAAGCTTTTTTAGCGACAATAAACAATAAAGGCTCTAGGGGGATAAGCATGTGAAAATTGCCCACAGCGGTTTTGATAAACAGGCTTTTCCATTCGAAAGGTCATATAAAAAAAACTCCTTAGCCAAATTTATAGACCTCTAGACCTCTCCTTTCACTATATAACCTCAAAAACGTGATTTTTCGATTTTTTAAAATTTCTGACGCGATATTGCTTAAAACGATCTGAAAATTTGCATGCGGGAGTTTTTATAGACTCCGAATATTCTTAATTTTTTTCAAACTCTCTCGTTAAAAAATGAGCTTTTGCGACCTCGTTTTATGTTTTATTATTCGGGATCTATTTCGTAAACTTATTTGGCTAAACTTTTAAACTATTTTTTTCCTGTATTTTTTTCCGCTCTTTCGAATGACGGAATCAGAACTATGAATTTCAAGGTGTGTCATACTCAAAAGTTGAAAAAAACGATTTTTATTGCATTTCACATTATATTTGGGGACTTGACCGCAAAAAACAGTGACTGTGTAGGCGAAAAATAGTTTTTTACACATCGAAATGTGTTTTCAGATGCATTTTGATGCAGATCAAGTGCTTTAAAAATTACTATTATTTTACTTATGACCATGACAGATAGCATATTACTTTGAACCCCAGATTCTGCTTCCTTGGTGAGTACTTGTTTGCTAAAGTATAAAAATACAAGAAATCCGGGAAGAATAATAAAAACACTGGTTACAACCTTCAAGAGGAGGTTACGTATCTCCGTCCTTTTCTAATCGAAGAATTGAGTTTTTGCAAAAACAAATAACTTTATTGAAAAATGAAGAGAAAGCCCCATCGCGTATTAAAATAAGCTATCTTGCTTATGCAATCTTCTATGTAGTGATATCAGCGGGGTTCTTGTAATGTTTACGTTGGTTATGAAGCATGTGACACATAACAATCATTGCTTGAGTTGGGTCCATAAATTCAATCTTTAGGTTCATGTTCATAAATGTAACGCAAGTAATGATTGTCTCATTGGTCTAAGAGATAAAGACAGAATAAGATTTAAACCTCAAAGCATAATTATAAAATATTAGGTACTAAATCGATGCTCTAATTTGTAATAAAGCTACTAATTACAGCTAGGGTGCCAGAAGCTTCAGCGTTTCAAGATTCGTGGCGCAGGGTAATTGGAATAAAGAAAGCATATAATTAAGATAACAAATTCATATGTTCTTAAGTAAAATAACAAAAGTAGAAAATAAAGTGAAGTTAATATTGAATATAAATAATGTAGTCTTTAATTAACTGCTTCATCAGGATTCGGCAGTCTGAAACAAACGGAAAATAACGTTGTTCTTAGTTTTACACTTAAACAGGCTTTTATATGCATTTACGCATCAAGTTTACATGTTTCTTTCTGTTCTTCATCAATCAAGTTACCATAATCTGGCTAGTTTCTATTCTTTACAGATCAAGTTACAATAATCTGGCTAATTTCTATCTTGGTTCAAGCAAATCACGAACGCGCATGCGTAGGACTAGGAGTGCATTTCGTATACTTGCTCACTGCACCTTGAGCAATCCCCTGGCACAGAGCGCAATTAACGGTTTCCAGCCCGACTCGTTTTACAGTCATGCGCAATCACCTGACTGCAATCCGAGTACAAACTCTATGCAGGATAACTAGGATGTTACCTAGACAATCATACGACCACGAGCAATCCCCTGGTTCGTACAATCGTCGTCGGCAGGTAAGCAGGAAATGGGGAGGGGGTTCGGGTTTTAACACGCATGCTACAACCTTTAACCTTACTGTACCGTTTCTCACACAGGCCACGAGCAATTCCCTAACCGATGGTTGAAACTAAACAGCTCCCCCTAGGAAGTGGTCTAGTCGTACCAGCTCATCACCACGAGCAATCCCCTGGAGATGAGAGACATAACACATCTTTCAACTACTGCGCCCAATAACCCAGTGATTGGCTAAAGCGAAGCCTGTCAACCGTGGAGCAAGACTCGACTCAACTAGCATTCGTAAGGCCTTATATACTAGTGGTCCGTAGTTCCACGGATGTTCCACTGGAACGGGAACGGACCGCTCACACATCAAGCCTTATATTTTTGACATCTTTTACTTATAAATTATGTACGTCGCTTTACAAAGTATAGTATAAACAAAAATGTAGCAGACGTATTCTGTTACAAATTAAAAGAGATTTCTTTCAAGTATACCATATAATTATAAAATAACTTAAAATATTTGTCTAGAATTAGCTTATATCATAAATATCATTGAGGCTCAAGTTCATGGACCCAATGTATATACACATCTATTAGTAAAAACACTGAATGTAGTCGACAGATTTAATTTGTGCAAAATGGATTTATTTTTTAAATCATTATAAAATTTTTTTAATTATAATTGCAACATTAAAAACTGAATATATGTATATATAATGGTTTTACGATTGGTTAACTTATAATTGTAAGAAATAAAAACTAATATATATTTAATATTACTCCAATTGCACATTCTTTTATACAATAGAATAATAAATAAAGAGTATTAATTGTATGTTTAAATAACATTTAACAAAACAAATGTGTTTATTCATATACTTTCATTTTTATAAATGTCATTTATGAAATGTAGATTAAATATTTTTGTACACAGTCACAATTGCGATCAAGTATATCTTAACAGTTAAAAGGTACAAGCTGAATTTAACTTCAAAACTTACAACTGAAAACTTATATTTTTATATCAAAATTCTATCTTTTAAAACTAATGAAACAGTTAATCCATTTTCTAGACATTTATTATAGTAAACATATCTAAAGTATTAATAGTCAATATTTACATTCGCACGAAGGTCACAAATTATGACTATAGAGAAATAATTGTAATTAACTTATACTAACAAGCAATATACCAACTGATGCTTTCTGTATTTTCTATGCGTTTGTAAATATTAACTATAAACAATGTAATCGAATATGTATTTTATAAAATAGTAATAATAAATGTTTAGAATGTAAATCATATGTTTGATTAATGTTTTCAACAATACATTCCTAGATATTGGGATTTAAAGTGTCATGGCTGACACTCCAATATGGTCGACGGAAGGCAGTCAGTCTGCTAAATTTTACATTGTTTACATTAGACTAAAATACAGTTAAAGTTAAATATAAAATAAATATGTCTTCTAATGGACAAAATTCGCAGATTTCTAAAATGCAGTTCTTTAAATCGGAAATACATTATAGAAGAAAGAATTTTCAATTCTGATAATATATTGTATTATGGAAAATTTGAACATGAAAGTACAGGTTACCACATACTGTCTTCAAGCATTAAATATGCGTGAAAGTCTACATGAAATAAATAAAGCGATAAATAAATATATACAAAAAATGGATTGATTGATTTAATGTAGTGTAGTGGTAAAGCTGGGTTGAATAAGATGTGTAAATGAATTGTTAATATCTTATTATACCTGAATAGGAATGAGTGAGTTAGTATCTTATTACATCTGAATGAGTTTAATTAGTTGAAACATCTTTTATTCACTATTTTACTAAGTATACTACTTTATTTTCAAAATAATTTTTGTTGTTATGAAATGATCTGTGTGTTTTAGAAGTAGCTTCTTCTACTCAAAAAAGTGTTCATGGAAAACCACATATAAAGTTGTCTTATAAAATTTTGATCCTTCACTTCTTAAAAAGCATCAGTGTTTCAAACAAATTTTAATTCTATTCAAGCAGTTGATTGTAAAAGTGAAATAAGATCAAAATTATTTTTCATAGATGAGAATTCAGCACTATCTAAGCACTTGAAAAAGAAAGAATTATTAAGCAGTTCATTTACACACATTGTCAAACATAAAATGATTGATTCAAAAAAAAAAAATTAATTAAAATACAAAATAATAAATTAGAATCATTTCATAATTGACATTATGTGTAAACAAACTGCTTAAAAATTCTTTCTCTTACGAATGCTAGTGCAGAATTCTCTCCTATGAAAAATAATTTTGATCTTATTTTATTTTTACAATCGATCACTTGAATAGAATTAAATTCTTGTTTGTAACAAAAAATATTATTTTGATAATAAGTAGTGTACTAAGTAAAATAGTAAATAGGAGATGTTTTAACTAGTTAAACTCTAACCTATTCAGATGTAATAAGATACGAACAATTTGTTTACACATCTCATTTAACCCAGCATTACCACTACACTATATAAAATCAATAGATCTATTTTTGTATATTTCCTTTTATTTTACGTAGACTTTTACGCATATTGAATGCTTGAAGACAGTGAGCCACGATACGGTACCTGTACTTTCATCTTTAGATTTTTCATAATATAACACGTTATGAGAATTTAAAATGCTTTCTTCTTCAATGCATTTCCTACTTAGAAAACTGTATTTTATAAATCTGCAAATTTTGTCCATTGGAAGACACATATTTACTTTATATTTAACTTTAAATGTATCTCAGTCTATTGTAAACAATTTAAAATTTAGCAGACTGACTGCCTTCCGTCGGCCATATTGGAGAGTCAGCCATGACACTTTAAATCCCAATAATTATTATTTATACATACACACATGTATATGTATATGTTGAATAAAATTAAAATTTTCTTTATATTTGCTTGGAATAATCTTGTGCAAATATATTATTATTTTAGAAATTGTACGTAACATAATTACATTGTAAAGATATGCTTAATCACAAGTTCATACTGTAACTGAAAACTTATATTTTTAAATCAATAATTTTTCTTATGATTGTTATGAAACAGATAATTTTCTTTTATATAATTTTTATCATAATTTTCACAAAAGATATATATATATATATATATATATATATATATATATATATGCTACGGACAGGCGTAACAGCGGATTTATGCTAGTAAGCGTTCTAAAAAATCATATGATACTCGTAGTATAAATTGCCTACGTTGCACGACGTGAATTATCACCCTCGCTTCATTCAGGTGCTAATACACTTCGTGCCATGATAGTCAATTTGTCACTTGCATCATAATGTACTAATATTTGTTCTCATACGCCTAGATCTTTATAAGATCCATTGTAATACTTTTCCATCTATCTGCTTTTCAAAAAGATAATTATTTATTAACTTTTCAGGTAACATCCCCAATAAAAAGCAAAAACTTTAAAAAACAGATTTTTTTCTCCTTTTGACTACTACGCATCTAAAAATACATTAAATGAAAGTATTTAAAAGTTTCTCATCATAACACAGCCTTTCTATCAAACAATCAATATTTAAAAAAATATTTTTAATGTGATTACAAATATTTATAAATGTATCGAATAGCTTGATAATTTAATATGAAGTATCTCTGGGTTCAAAGCAATATCCCACACAGCATGAAAGAATTTTGAAATAATTTCATGAAATATTACAAGTAATAATACGTTGAAAGCATTTAAAAAGAACTTGAAAAGATAACTATATTCTTTTGAAAAAAATTTATGAAATAATATACAGGAAGATTACAAAGTCTTTACAAAAATAATACCAAAAAGGAAACGAAAGATAAGACATGAAATATTACACGAATCCTTACTGAAAGGACTTCGAGAGGACTTCTTGAAAGGAAACAAGAAAGAACTCAGAAATCTTCCAACGATTCAAGTCATAAAATAATTTAGAAAGATTTTCGGAATAATCTAAAGTATTCTTTCACCGAATCATTTCAAGATTCATTCAAAAAGCTTTCATGAAATAATTCATGCAATATTTTGGTGAAGTCTCAAGAAATCATACATGAAATAATTTTGAAATCTTTCTGAAATATTTCATGAAACAACTTATGATGAGAATATAAGTTATTACATGAATCCTTGCTGAAAGTACTTTGAAAGAACTTCTTGAAAGGAAAAAAGAAATAACTTAGAACTCTTTCGAAGTTTCCAGTAAAATAATTCAGAAAGATTTTCGGAATAATCTAAGTTATTCTTTCACCGAATAATTTCAATATTCTTCCAAAAAGCTTCAACGTAATAATTTCATGTAAGATTTTCGTAAGATCTCACGAATCCTTACATGAAATAATTTTAAAATCTTTTTGAAATAATTCATGAAAGAACTTAACGTGACGATAAAAGTTATTACATGAATCCTTACTGAAAGTACTTTGAAAAGACTTCTTGAAAGGAAACAAGAAAGAACTCAGAAACCTTACGAAGGTTCTAATCATAAAATAATTTAGAAAGATTTTCGGAATGATCCAAGGTATTCTTTCACCGAATCATTTCAAGATTCTTCCAAAAAGTTTTAAGAGGAGGTCGAGTATATCTGTCCTTTTCTAATCAAAGAATTGATTTTTTCACAAAAATTAATAATTGTAGCAAAAAATAAGAAGAAAGCCCCATCTCGTATAATAAAAAGCAAGATTCTCTTTTATGAGGAAAAATTATTTTTATCGCTTCGTTTTCAAGAAAACCTTGAAAAACTGTATTGTCCATCCTAACCTCTATTTTTTAAGTTTTTCAAGGTTTTCTTCAAAATGAATCGATAAAAATAATTTTTCCTCATCAAAGAAAATCTTGCTTTTTATTATATGAGATGGGGCTATCTCCTTATTTTTTGCTACATTTATTAGTTTTTGCAAAAAAAATTAATTCTTTGATTAGAAAAGGACAGAGATATACGACCTGCTCTTAACGTAATAATTCCATGTAAGATTTCCGTAAAATCTCACGAATCCTTACATGAAATAATTTTAAAATCTTTTTAAAATAATTCATGAAAGAACCTATCATGACGAAAAAGTTATTACATAAATCCTTACTGAAAGTACTTTGAAAAGACTGCTTGAAAAAAAAAACAAGAAAGAACTCAGAAATCTTTCGAAGGATCCAGTCGTAAAATAATTTAGAAAAGATTTTCGGAATGATCCAAGGTATTTTTTCACCGAATCATTTCAAGATTCATTCAAAAAGCTATCATGAAATAATTTATGCAATATTTTGGTAAAGTCTTAAGAAATCATACATGAAATAATATCGAAATCTTTTTGAAATATTTCATGAATTAACTTATAATTATAATAAAAATTATTACATGAATCCTTACTGAAAGGACTTTGAAAAGACTACTTGAAAGGAAACAAGAAACAATTCAGAAATCTTCTAACGATTAAAATCAGAAAATGATTAAGAAAGATTTTCGGAATGATCCAAGGTATTTTTTCACCGAATCATTTCAAGATTCATTCAAAAAGCTTTCATGAAAAAATTTATGCAATATTTTGGTAAAGTCTTAAGAAATCATACATGAAATAATTTTGAAATCTTTTTGAAATATTTCATGAAATAACTTATAATTAAAATGAAAATTATTACATGAATCCTTACTGAAAGGACTTTGAAAAGACTACTTGAAAGGAAACAAGAAACAACTCAGAAATCTTCTAACGATTAAAATTAGAAAATGATTTAGAAAGATTTTTGGGATGATCTAAGGTATTCTTTCACCAAATCATTTCAAGATTCTTTTAAAAAGCTTTCATGTAATAATTCATGCAATGTTTTGGTAATGTCGCACGAAATCTTACATGAAATAATTACGAAATCTTTTTGAAATATTTCATGAATTAACTTATGATAAGAATAAAAGTTATTACATAAATCCTTACTGAAAGGATTTTGAAAAGACTTCTTGAAAGGAAACAAGAAAGAACTCACAACTCTTTTGAAAGTTCCAGTCGTAAAATAATTCAGAAAAATTTTCGAAATGATCTAAGGTACTCTTTCACTGAATCATTTCGAGATTCTTTCAAAAAGCATTCATGTAATAATTCATGCAATTTTTTTGGTAAAGTCTGAAGAAATTATACATGAAATGATTTTGAAATCTTTTTTAAATAATTCATAATAATTTGAAAGGACTTTTTGAAAGAAAACGTGAAATATAGCAGACTCATTTAGAAATATTTTCAGGATTAGTTTATAATTTATCCGCTTGATGGCGGTATCTCTTACTCTCGCGAGCGGTAAGAGTGCTTCCCGTTTCATATATAAGAAAAATAAGACTTTAAAATGGAAGCTATAAATTGTTATTCGTGCGATGTCTGTGTTATGATAACTTCGATTTTAACCGCTGTGAAACTATTCGTAATCCTATAAATAATTATATCATCATATCCGTTATATATATATATATATATATATATATATATATGTGTGTGTGTGTGTGTGTGTATTAATTCTAGATTGATTCTTAAATAATACAGGAAAGAATAAAGTTTCTACAACTTCACACGTCTCTCAACTAAAGATATATGAAAAGATTAATGCATTATTACTAAAAGAATTCATGGATCCTTACAGAATCCTTTCATTGAAAGGATTCTGTAATGATTCTATGTCCGGGGTATATTCCTTTTAGAAATAATACAATGAAATATTTTAAAAATATTTCATATCATTCTTACAGAATCCTTTCAATGAAAGATGTATGAAAAGATTTACGAATTATTACCAAAAGAATTCATGGATCCTTACAGAATTCTTTCATTGAAAGGATTCTGTAATAATTCTATCTCCGGGGTATATTCCTTTAAGAAATAATACAATGAAATATTTCAAAAATATTTCTTATCATTCTTACAAAATCCTTTTAATGGAAGATGTATGAAAAGATTTACGAATTATTACCAAAAGAATTCATGGATCCTTACAGAATTCTTTCTTTGAAAGGATTTTGAAATGTCTTGTGAATTCTTTATGAAATATTTTTTTGTATTATTTTTAAAAGAATAATACCTTGGACATAGAATTATTTCAGAATCCTTTCAGTGAAATCTTTCTGAATGATTGTAGTCCTTTCATTAATCCTTTCAGAATCCTTTCAAAGTCCTTTTATGCTGTATGGGATGCTGTCTGTTATGGTCATAAGTAAAATAATAGTAATTTTTTAAAGCACTTAATCTGTATCGAAATGCAACTGAAAACACAATTCGATGTGTAAAAAACTATTTTTCGCCTACACAGTCACTGTTTGTTGCGGTCAAGTCCCCAAATATAGTGTGAAATGCAATAAAAATCGTTTTTTTCAACTTTTGAGTATGACACACCTTGAAATTCATAGTTCTGATTCCGTCATTCGAAAGAGCGGAAAAAAATACAGAAAAAAAATAGTTTAAAAGTTTAGCCAAATAAGTTTACGAAATAGATCCCGAACAATGAAACATAAAACGAGATCGCAAAAGCTCATTTTTTAACGAGAGAGTTTGAAAAAAATTAAGAATATTCGGAGTCTATAAAAACTCCTGCATGCAAATTTTCAGATTCTTTTGAGTAATATCGCGTCAGAAATTTTAAAAAAATCGAAAAATCACGTTTTTGAGGTTATATGGTGAAAGGCGGGGTCTAGAGGTCTATAAATTTGGCTAAGGAGTTTTTTTTATATGACCTTTCGAGTAAAAAAGCCTGTTTATCAAAACCGCTGTGGGCAATTTTTACATGCTTATCCCCCTAGAGCCTTTGCACGCTTTTTTCAGCGGCGATGAGATATAAATTTGTAAGTTTCTTCTAGCGATTATGAAAAATAAATTTATAATTTTTATTAGCAACAACTAAAAATATATTTGCATGCTTATATGAAGTTTTTTTAGCGACAACAAACAATAAATCTGTATGCATTTTATAAGCTTTTTTTAGCGACAACAAATAATAAATATGTACGCTTTTATTAGCTTTTTTTTAGAGACAACAAAAAATAGATCTGTACGCTTCAGCAACAATAAGAAATGAATTTGTAAGCTTTTAAAGCTTTTAATGCAGCCATATATTTTTATGCTGGTCTCAAGCCCAAAAATCTTTTATTAAGATAAATATGTAAATATTTTATTTCTAGAGAAAAAAAAACATTTTTCATTTAAATACAAGTGTTCATAAAGTACCTATGGAAATTAAGTGAAATTCATTTTGTAATTTATAATTTACTTTTGTAATTAGTAAATATTTTTAACAAGTAAAATAAAGATACAATATATAGAAATATAAATATTATATATTTATCTGAATAAAGGAAATGCAGAGAGAAAGCTTGTATTATCAATTAGTTATGTTTGCAATTATATTAGTGGGATATTAATAATGATAATATTTTTTTCATTATTGTAATTCAAAATTAGAATATAAATGAAATGCAGTGAAAAAACTTTAAAAAATACATTTCAATGATTATTGAAAGTGTAAAATTGTAAATATAGTATTTATTGTTACTTTATTAATTTTATAAAATAATTATGAAGTATAATATTCTTATTTAAAAAAAAAAAAAATCAAAAATGAATTTAAAGAATTATAAAATAATTAAAAGAATTGATAACTTTGAAAATAAAAATAAATATTTTAATTTAATATTAAAATTATTATGATGATGATGATGATGATGATGATGATGATGATGATGATGATGATGATGATGATGATGATGATGATGATGATGATGATGATGATGATGATGATGATGATGATGATGATGATGATTTTAACCAAATATTTATCTTGATTTAATTTTAAATAGTTCTACATCCATATTTTATTCTGTTTTGATTTTGTAAAGAAATGAGAGGCAGATAGTTAATAGTGTAATTTTTTATTAATTTGAATTTTGTGCGTTCGCGCTTTCAGCTCGTATCATTTCGCTACATGACAGTCAGTCTCAGCTGATTATTAAATTATTAGTCGGTTTTGTGGTTTAATTTACGTAAAATTTTCAATTATTAATTAATTACACGTTCACGAGTTATCTCACATTTTTTTATGTTCACCTGAAATTTTACGTTTATTTCAATAGAAAGTGTATTTAAAAAATAAAAATCTATAATTGACATTAAGAATACGATCCTCAAAAATGTCAAATAATGAAAGAGATACAAGGGGCAGATTTCCTAACCAACATCATGATAGAAAACGATCTACAGGAAGATCTGAAACGAGGCCAAAGGAATTTCTTGGTAGAAGTGAAAAAAATTCTCCTGAAGCTAAGAGAAGTAGACCCTCTACTTCTTTTACTAAACTGTAAAGAACAGAATTTTCAAGTTCCAGGGCAAAAAATAGAAATGTTGATATCAACGTTCTATCTTCTATGTTAGAAAAATTGTGTTGCATTGTGTGCCATCATAAGATAAAATTTATTGAAACCTCTTTTGGAGGAGAAGGATTCACATTTAATATGAATTGTGATTTTTGTCATGAATAAGTAACTGTCAACTCCAACAAGAGAGAAAGTGCTATGGACAATACGTATAAAGTTAACAGATATAGTATTCTTGCTGCTCGTGTTTCTGGCCATGGACTTGCAAGTTTGTCTAGCTTTTGTAGTTTAGTAGATTTATCAATGTCAGTTGCCCAGTCAGCGTTCAGTGCAATAAATAGTTAATATAACAAAAGTATACGAACAAGTGGCAAAAGGTTCTACATCTGAAGCTGTTAAGAAATAACTTGAATCGACTTCCTCAAATAGTGCTGATCTTGATACAACTTTTTCAAGATGTTGGAGAAATTGAACATCGAACTTGGAAATGTATCTGTCGAGTGGGTCAGGGCTTTGAATGATAGAAGATAATTCAATCTAGAGTGATCAAGTTAGTCTCATTCGAAAGAAGCACATACTCTGAAAAGAAAAGTACAAATAGGTGTGATGGATTTCTAAACACCGTATGCATATTAAATTCATGTCAGTGTATAATTCTAATTATTACATATTTGGATATAAATTCTATTTATAAATTTTAATATCAATTAAAATATAAATTTTGAATCTAAATTTTATTTCTTAATTTTGAATTTGAATTATAAAATAAAATATAAAATGATTACTCCATATTAAATATTATTTCTTAGTTTTCATCTGATTCAAGGTGGATACGAATTAATGAAACAACCAGCAGAGTGAGAGTTAAGGTTAAGACTGTCACAACAAATACAAAGTTTTATAGCTACGATGAAAAAAAGATGAGTATAAATGAAATATTATATAACAAGATAAATTATGAATATTGCTTATTTTACTAATTTTTATTTTTATGTATTTCAGCTTCATCTAGTCCATAACAGTTTACGGTTACCTGGTATCTCTTTTTTATATGAAAGACTAAGGTACAAAGGAGATACCAGGAAAAATTATTCTACAAAAGATAAGTATATAATTAATAATTTTAAGTTATAATAACTCAAAACTTTCAAGCTATTTTTCTCGAACAATGAATTTTAAAATTTTAAGTCCTGGGCCGTAAGGTTTAAGCTGAACCCATGGATGGATTTGACTTTTCCAAACGGTTTTGGCTTTATTATTAGCATCATTCTCGCATGAACAGAGGATTTTAAAATCGTATGACTAGAAGTAGTAGAAAACCCCAAAAATAAGGTAAAAATATTAAAATTTATTTAAAAAATTGATATTTTTTGTTGAAAAATAAAAAAATTTTTGTGTTTCAAAAATTTCTTCATTGATGCGAGAATGGTACTAATATTGAAGCTAAAACCATTTGGAAAAGTTAAATCCTTCCATGGATTCAGCTTCAACCTTACGATCAAGAGCTTATGAGTACAAAGGTTCATCGAATGATTGTGGGCTTACAACTAAAGCAAAATTTGCTTATAATAGCTTAAATTAAAGGTATTCGAGTCTACTTTTAAATATTTCATTTATTAGAAAATAACTAAGTTAAATGTAATGAATATTGAATATTTGTGTTTGCAGGTTATAAGAGTGTTTTGTCTCCTTAAAAGTATTATTTTTATTGTTTAAATATGTTAGAATAAATTGCTCCGTTTTTAATAAAATTTATTATAGTTAAAAATAGACTAAAAAATAAATAAGAGAAAATTTTTTTTCAATCAACTTATTATTTCTTAATGAAGAAAATAGTATTTGTTATTCAATCTATTTTGAATATATATTCCAACCATATAAATTTTCATTATCATAGACGATCTTAGACTCCTATTCATATATCTAACTCAAGTAGCGGTTGTTACTTGAACTTAATTCCGTCTTTGTCTTTCCATGATAAGTATAAAAGATAGATGATACAACCGTTACTTGATCTAATAGCTACACTGGAAAAAAAAATTCTTTGTAACGAAAAAAATTTTATTGTATCGAATAGATTCTTTCTGGCAATTGGTGAAATACTTTTTGTATCAATATCATTTATTCCGTCAGTGAAAATAACATTTTTAAATATCAATAAAATATTGCTCTTCGTACCAAATATTAGCCAGAGGTAATTTTTAATTGGTTATTCCTGGTCTCTTAGTTCTATTTCACAAAGAAAAATTCAGAAAAATTTTTCCAAGATTTTTCCGGGGATTAAACTCCGGTCTACGACAGCATAAGCCAAGAGCGTTAGCCCCTACGCTACCACCGATTCTACTTATAGGTATGAACTTATTTTAAATAAATGAGAATCAGAAGAGTGTAAATATGTATAAATTTAAAGAACAATCCGAGAAAAATCATCCCTACTCAAAATATTGTATGAACTCTCATGTCAGATCTCATATGAAATCGCCTATCAAATCTCATATATATTCGTTGAATTTTGAAAATAAAATAAATATATGTGGGATCTCATGTCAGATCGCACATACACTCGACGGACATTAATTTGTGTGGAATGTTTTTGAAATCCTTCAATGAGAATAACCGATACAACAGTATTATCCAATAGCATTGTACAATTTTAAAATTTTCCACACGAATCAATGTCCGTCGAGTGTATATTTATTTTATTTTAAAAGTTTAACGAATATACATTCGATTTCATATGCGATCTCATAGTCGATTTCATGTGACATCTCATATGCAATCTCGTGTGCGATCTCATATGTGATCTCACATGGGATTTTTTATATATTTTATTCAATTTAAAAAATTTGAAAAAGGTATTTATTACTTGTTTACTTTTTTCGGCTTGCTCTTTAAATTTTGACAAATTTTGACATTAGCTATATTAATACCATTATTTTAGTTAAAATAAAAAATCCTTTGGTGGTGTTATTTTTTTATGAACTTAGATCGCAAATTAGACATCAAAGTTAACAAATCTAACCTCAAAATACTATAAATTGAAAACTTGTATATAACTTTTCAAATATAAGATTTCGGTAGATTTCTTTAGTTGTCCGTACTCAAGTTGAATCCTACTACTTTTTTTCTTGAAGTGGAAAAACCCGATTAAATTTTTCATTCACTCATAAAGTTGGATAACAAATATTATCAGAAGGGCGAACTTCATTATGTTCTCAATGTATTTATTTACATTAATATTATAAATACGTATTCAAATACAGAACATCATCATATTCAATGAATTTAGTGGAGCCACTAGACCCAATGCATCTTGCCCGGGGTTAGTATTCCTTATTTTAGCCACTTAATTTAATTTGCATTGTATTTCATGGCGTCACTTTCCACATCGGATCAGCTTTCGCCTAACTATAGCGATCGAAAATAGCTAAAAAAGATATTTTATTTTTATTTATTTTTTTCGGCTTATTCTTTTAATTTGGACAAATTTACGCGCTTTTGCTTCTCATTTGTTAAAATAAATAGATATCAGAATATTATTTTTTCCTAAAGTTATAGCGTAATAAAGATTGTGCCTGAATTTTCTTTCTAAAACATAATAATAAAAGCTCAAATCAAGTACAATCTTTATTACGCTATAACTTAGGGAAAAAATAATATTTTGATATGCTCTAGCTACTTTTTCGAAAGGATTTGAACTCAGCTTTAATTTAAAAAGAGTTATAAGCTTCTAGCTATCTATGCTTAAGAGCTATAAGTGTTTGAAAATCTAGTAACTTTTTTTAGTGATTTTCTTCAATTGCCTGTATCTAGGGAAATATTGAGCGTTTGTAACTGTAACTTTACCTTTTTTCATATTTTGTCATCTGAAAACTTACCTCCAAGTTTGAGCAAAATCCGTGATCCGGAGATGTGACACTCTCCTAGTAAGTCGACTTAATCAGTTAATATAATCTAATGAATACCTCTCTATCGATCTATCTAAATGATATCTGATAAAAAATGTATTCGTATGTTTTCTTTAAAATTAAGGAGAATAAAAAGATCTTATAATCGATTATAAAATGAATATTTTTCTGACTCTTTTGCAAATTAAGAAGTTTTCAGTTATTTCGCCGTTGAAAATGAGAAAATTAATCAGGCAAGTTTCTTATTAAGTTTTTTTGTATATTGAATAGTAACCTTTCACCAATCAGGTAAACTAAAAAATTTACATATTGTAATTTTCAAAAATTCAATTACATTCTATATTTTATTTATAAGAAAAATGGTTCTATTAAATTTTTAATTATGTTCGATAGTTTTGAATAAAAAATTCATTAAAACATTAATTTAAAAAAAGATTTAAAACTAGAGCTCTAAAATTTATTTTTTCTATTTTGGGATCCAATCGGAACTTATTCCCTCAATTTTATAAATTTTTATTTATTTTGAAATACTTTTTCAAAATCAATGAATACTTGATTGTATATCGTTTATAAATATCATTATTTTACTAAGAAGTATGCATAAAATTTTCGAAGAATGAAATCTTTTTTTAAAAGTAAAAATTATTTTATTGACATATCTACACATTCAAAAAACATTTTCTTTTATCGTGCAAGTGCTATTTTGAAAGGATTTGAGAATAGTTTTTATTTAAGTTTTATTAATGCTTAATAGCTATAAGTATTTGCAAATCTAGTAAATTTTTTATTGATACTCTTTAATTGCCTGGACTAGGGAAATATTTAGCATTTGTGACTATAAATAATAGCTTTTCCATATTTTGTTCTCTGAAAATTTATCACGAAGTTTGAGCAAAATCCGTAATTCAAAGATGTGATACTCTCCTTGTAAGTTTATTTAAAAATTTAAAGTTTAACAAACTCAAAAAAATGTAAAAAATAGAAAAAAAATTATTTTGTTATAGTAACTTTGTTTTTTAGAATTATTTATTAATTATCAAATTTTGAAAACTATTTATTTTAATACTTTTTTTTTATACATTTTTGAATTTCCCTCTCTGACTCTGCCACTTTCGGCATCGCTGGACTGCGGGATAGAGGAGCTTAATCACTTACCTTGTCTTAACTGCTGGCTGCGTGGTCGAAAGCAAGGAGTCTGTTATGAAAATAACTTATATTTGAAGAGCGTAGTGCTCCTCTCTGGTTGCCCGCTTAGGTCTGGATCAATGATATTTATGTTCACAGAATTTAAAATTTTGGTTTTTTTGTATTTATTTTTGTAATAATGATATTTATTTAAATTTATTATAAATGTTGTACAAAAAAATCTGAACAAGTGAGCCACGCGAGTTTACAGTGATAGATTGAAGAAACTTCGGTAGCACTTTATTCATTATTGGTTCAATTGAAAAAAGGGAATAAGTTTTTCATTTTTTTATTGTTAACACACCTTTCTTTTTTGTAAGCTGTATATAATTATGATTTATGTTAAAACGACTTGTTAAATTGAGCGTGCAATAAAGTTATTTCCCTTGTAATAGAATTTTTGAGGAAATAAAACGCGAGTTACAAGTGTTTTAATGTTATGATTCTATCCTTGGTCTATGTGCAAGAGAAAAGAAGGCGCTACCCTTGTGAGGTCTAGCTGCGGACTGACTGACAATAAATCTTTTTTTGTTGCAAGGTAGATGCAAATTTTGAAGAAGAAAAGAGACAAAAAATATAATTTGCTAAAACTTTAAAAGACTTGGATACATAAAAAGTGCTCCGTGGAGAGCTTCTCACGGCCGAATTGGTTTAAAAGTCTCAGATTTTTTGACAGAGGATATCTTCTTATCGCGCCTAAAAATGCTGAATAGCATTCGCGCCTCGCTAACTGACTTGATTTTACGAATATAAAGAGACTTAAAATTATTTCTTAATACTAACTATCCAATATAAAATTTACTTTATATTATTTTTATTAATACATGTTTAAAAATATATGTTATCGGGAGAATGAACTGCAAATATTGCATGTTTATATGCATGCAAAATGTATATGCGTACATGTAATTATATATATGTACGCACATATAACAAAAGGTTAAAAAAAATTAAAATGAAAAATGATTTTTCATACATCCGTGATTATGCGGATGTAACAATAAGCCCGTTATTTCTCTTAAAAATTTGATACTCTTTATGAAATTTTAAAGGTAATATAGCTTTGAAAAAAATAAATTTTGTTTATTATTTTCAAAACGGACAATTTATTCGCAAATACAGTTGTGTATTTTTTAATGTGAGAGAATGGTAACTATTTGAAAATTGTTTCAAAAAAGTTACATACAAAGCTAGAACGTTTAAAAATTTATCTTCAAATATTTGAATTTTATTTGAAATAAATTTTATTCAAATATTATTTTATTATATTTAATGAATTTTCAATAAAATAACCCTATTTAAAAAAAACACGTATTTTGCACGTGTTGTTTACATGTAAAATTTGCGTGTTTTTTCACGCATATTTTTCACGTGTTTTTTTCACGTGTATTTTTCAGGTGTATTTTTCACATATTTTTTTATAGCTTCTCGAAGAGCTTCTACTGCCCGGCCTCTTATATCTGCGTCTTCCAAATTTGTGTAAGGGATGACAAAACTAAGAAAAACGCCACCTAGTGACTTAAAGTCAAACCAACGTAATCGATCATTAATAGCGATCTTAATTCACTAGGTGGCGTTTTTCTAAGTTTTGTCATCCCTTACACAAATTTGGAAGACGCAGATAAAAGAGACCAGATAGTAGAAGATCTTCGAAAAGCTATGAAAAAATATGTGAAAAATACACCTGAAAAATACGCGTCTAAAAACACGCAAATTTTACATGTATAAAACACGTGTTTTTTAAAAATAGGGAATACACTTTTATGTATGTATATGAGATATTTCATGTTCACTGATACAATTGAAAAATAAAAATTGATAAAATTGAGGGAATAAGTTCCAATTGGATCCCAAAATAGAAAAAATAAATTTTAGAGCTCTAGTTTCAAATCTTTTTTTTAAATTGATGTTTTAACAGGGGGCTCAATTATCTGTCTTTGTCTAATAAAGTTTTTCATCATTTATATAAACACCATACGTTGTAGCATGAAAAAAATAGTAGCCCCCGCTAGATATTAGTATAATAAGTAAATTTTGGAATAACAATCAAATTATTTTATTGCGTAGTTTTTGAATAATATGAGACGTACCAAAAAAAGATGGGTTATATTTTAGTTTGTTCGTAGGTCTCATATTATTCAAAAACTACGCAATAAAATAATTTGATTGTTATTACAAAATTTACTTATTATACTAATATCTAACGGGGGCTACTATTTTTTCATGCTACAACGGATGGTGTTTATATAAATTATGAAAAACTCTATTAGACAAAGACAGATAGTTCAGCCTGATCTTAATGAATTTTCAATTCAAAACTATCGAACCAAAGTAAAAATTTAATAGAACCATTCTTCTAATAAATAAAATATAGAATGTAATTGAATTTTTGAAAATTACAATATGTAAATTTTTAAGTTTACCTGATTGGTGAAAGGTTACTATTCAATATACAAAAAAACTTAATAAGAAATTTGCCTGATTAATTTTCTCATTTTCAACAGGGAAATAACTGAAAACTTCTTAATTTGCAAAAGAGTCAGAAAAATATTCATTTTATAATCGATTATAAGATCTTTTTTTTCTTCTTAATTTTGAAGAAAACATACGAATACATTTTTTATCAGATATCATTTAGACAGATAGATAGATAGGTATTTATTAGATTATATTAACTGATTGAGTCGACTTACCAGGAGAGTGTCTGAGTTGCGGGTCACAGATCTTAATAAAACTTTGGGATAAGTATTTAGGTACCAAAATATGAGTAGAGCCACAGCGGTACGGTCTAACGCTTCGAAAAACTGAAGTTATGGATGATTATAGTCTTATTTTTAGGAAAATATGAAAAAAGAACTCCTGATTGAAGTGTAAATAATTCTGTTTGGAAATGTCTTTAATAAATTAACAATAACTAAAATGAAAGCAGAGAAAGCAAGCTTTAATTTGCTAGTTTCCGAATTAAAAAATAATAATTAGAACTAAAGTTATGCTTGTTTGAAGTTGATCAGTAAGAGACCCACACAGCATGGAATATTTATGGAAGCTTCCTGGAATATTGGCACGGAAGATTTGAAATATTTTAGGAATCTTCCATGGAATATTCCTGTAATATTCGTATGTCCTTGATTCTTCCTAAATTGGAATATTCCATGGAATATTGTTGGAAGATTCCAAGAATATTTCATTGGAAGATTTAGGACATCTCAGATCTTTCATTGAAATATTTCAGGAATCTTGCAGAAATATTTCATGAAATATTCCGTTGGAACATTCATGGAAGATTTCCGGAATATTGGAACGGAAGATTTGAAACATTTCATGAACCTTTCATGGAATATGCACGAAAGATTTAAGGAATCTTTCATGAAATATTCCATGAAATATTTCTGGAAGATTTTAGAAATCTATCGTAAAAAATTACGTGGAATATTTATGGAAGATTCGCAGAATATTGGCACGGACGATTTTGAATATTTCAGGAATCTTCCATGAAATATTCCTTTAATATTCGTATGTCCTTGATTCTTCCTACATTGAAATATTCCATGGAATATTCTTGAGAGATTTCAAGAATATTTCAAAGGAAGGTTTGGGTAATCTCTCATCTTTCATGAAATGTTCCTGGAAGATGTGAAATGCTGTGAGGGGATAGTATATATATTATATAATAACACATTAAACTTATACATCAATACATATACGCATACATAAACATTTAGTTATAAAATCGCATATACATATTCGCTTCGACTGTACACATCAAAGCGCCGATACACTTTCGCTTATATAGTAAGTGAGGTATCTTCCAACCACTTGGGGATAAAACTCCCATTTAACGAACATCCCCCTATCGGCGTCACTGGAAACCTTCCGTAAGTTCCGCGCAACTTTCCAACGAAAACTTCATGGAATCATTCTAGAATCTTTCATGAAATATTCCACTGGAAGATTACTTAAATGTTTCTGTGGAATATTTCGTGGAATATTTATGGAAGATTTATGTAATATTCCGCTGTACGATTTAAAAGTTTTTCGAAATCTTCCAATGAAATGTTTATGGAATCTTTCTGAAATCTTTCATGGAATATTCCACTGGAAGATTACTTAAATCTTTCTGTGGAATATTTCGTGAATTATTTATGGAAGATTTATGTAATATTCCGCTGTACGATTTAAAAGTTTTTCGAAATCGTCCAATGAAATGTTTACGGAATCTTTCTGAAATCTTTCATGGAATATTCTATTGGAAGATTACTTAAATCTTTCTGTGGAATATTTTGTGGAATATTTATGGAAGATTTATGTAATATTCCGCTGTACGATTTAAAAGTTTTTCGAAATCTTCCAATGAAATGTTTATGGAATCTTTCTGAAATCTTTCATGGAATATTTCACCGAAAGATTACTGAAATCTTTCTGTGAAATATTTCGTGGAATATTTATGGAAGATTTATGTAATATTTCGCTGTACGATTTGAAGGTTTTTTGGAATCTTTCAGCGAAAAGTTTATGGAATCTTCCTGGAATCGTCCATGAAATATTTTACTGGAATATTTCATAAACCTTTCATGGAATATTTCATGAAATATTTCAAAAATCTTCCGTGAATATTTCATGGAATATTTCAAAAAAGTTTTTGAACATTCCTTTGAAATATTCCTGAAATATTCCTGGAAGCTTTTAATGGAAGATTCCAATGGAATATTTTGAAATATTCCGTGGAGACTTCCAATAATCTGCATGGAAGGTTCCATTGAAATATTCCAGTGGAATAATTCGAAATATTCCAGTGAAATCTTCCATGCTGTGTGGGGAGTACCAAAAATAGTCTAAATTCTAAGGGATGATGATTTTTAGTACTCTTTTGCTGCTTAACTTGAAACAAGCATAACTTTAGATCTAATTTTTATTTTTTAATTCGGAAACTAGCAAATTAAAGCTTGCTTTCTCTGTTTTCATTTTAGTTATTGTGAATTTTTGAAAGACTTTTCTAGACAGAATTATTTACCCTTCGATTAGGAGTTCTTTTTTCATATTTTTCTGAAAATAAGACTATAATTGTCCATAACTTCAGTTTTTCGAAGCGTTAGACCGTACCGCTGTGGCTTTACTCATATTTTAGTACCTTAATACTTATCCCAAAGTTTCATTAAGATCTGTGACCCGCAACTCAGACACTCTCCTGGTTAGTAAATATTTTCATGTAAAATATTGATCAACTTCATTTTATTATAAATAATTAATGAATATACTTAAAAAAGATAACTAATTTTTGAAATTCGAGTAAATATTAAAGTATAACGAAACATTAGTCCTTATTTAATTTAATAAACGTTTCGTATAATATGTTAATAAATAAAATTTAATCAAAATAATATTAAAGAATTAAAACATTTACTTGTTTAGTAATCATATAAACACTTTTTGAATGAAAATTAAATTAACACATAAATTAAATTGACATAAAGTATTAATATCGACTTTTGCAGTACTAGAATCTAAAAAGTCGAAGTATACGAACTCGCAACGTTGTCTCTGTGCTTAATAATCCAGTTTTTTCTGTTGAACAATTTTTTTATGAACAGAGGTATGGTTGTCCAATGGGATCACCATTGTCATCTGTAGTTACTAATTTGGTGATAGAAAAATAAGAGGGTATTGCTTTGTCAAAGTTGAATTTTGAGCCAATAATTCTTAAGAGGCATAGCGATGACATCTTTGCGATGGTGCCAGAATGTTTTGTGAATGAAATGGTTGATGTTTTTAATTCTATTCATGATAGAATTAAATTTACAAAAGAAGTAAAATCTGATAACTGGTTGAGTTTTTTAGATATTAAAGTAATTAGAGATAGCAATAATAAAGTTGAACTAAATTGGTACTGAAAGCCAATTTGGTCTGGTAGATTTTTAAATTTTGATTCCCAACACCGATTCGGAAACAAAATAGGTACGTTAAAGGGTGTGATTGACCGCGCGAATAAACTGTCTCGTAAAGATTTCAGAAAAGATAACTTAACTTACAAGGAGAGTGTTTCACTTTCGGGTCACCGATTTTGCTCAAATTTTAGAAATGTTTTCTGGATGCAGAAATATGAAGAAAGCCAAAATTTTAGAGGCCGACAGTTAATATTTGCCTGGTTACAGTCAATTGAGGAAAATCACTAAAAAAGTTACTAGTTTTTCGAATGCTCATAGTTCGCCAGCATTGTTAGCTTGAAGCTCAAACCTTTTTTTAAATGAAAGCTGAGCTAAAATCCTTTCGAAATAGTAGTTGTAAAATTGTTTGAGTTCCATTCATCCGTTTGATTTTGTAAATGTTCATATTATGGGACATAATATTAGTAATAAATTTAAAATAGAAAGTTTTGAGAATATTTATATTCTTCAGAATAAAAACAATGTTAATTTAATGTCAGAATCGAATGAATTAATTAGTATTTATTATCCTTTTTTGACTTAATTTTAAAGTGAGATAGATGCGAGTTGCTTCTTGATGAACGCATGTGGAGGCAGCTCATATTTATAAGTTATTATGTTTATTGATTGTGCGTGTTTTAGCATTGGTGATAGACGTGTGATTTGTATTGGTGATAGATGTATATTAATTAATGTCTGGGGTGGGGGTGGAGGAGATATTAATATATTTCAGGTATACAATCCCTGAGGATAAGCAGTAGCGTGCTCGAAACGTCGGACAGTTTTAAGAAGAGTGGAGTTTATAATCGAATCAAGGATATTTAATGGTGGGGAACAGTCAGATTGTGTTTTACTAATTTTATTTATTTTCAGGTTTTAACGCTATTAATTTTAAGATTTTATTTCAGATTATTCTTCGAGGGTGATTATAAACAAAGGCATTCTGACTGTCCATTTTTGTTTATTTATTATTATTATATATTTTTATTTGACTGTAAGACTGATAGAAATATTCTTCAACTTATAAATAAGAGAACTATACAAAAAATTCAAATGCACATTTCACAATAGCAATATTAATAATTAATAGAACAATCAATTTGCATAAGTTTCTAATATCAATAATTATCTTATAAAATTTCAAAATGACATTTTAAATTTTTATATTAAACTTAGAAACTGAAAATAGCAAATAAATTTCTACAATCTAAAACCTGAATTCCTGTTATAAAAAGGAAAATATGCCATTTTTTTTGCAAAAAACAGCAAAAATACCAAACATTAAAACCTCATAACTTGACGAAAAATCATCGCAGAAAATTAAAAAAAAAATGCAAATGAAAGCTTTTCAGAGTAATTTAAAATAAATTTTTTTCAGATTTTTTATCTCATACTCAAAAAACTGTCCAAGCGAATCCAAAATTTAAAAAATTGGCAATAAATGTTTATTTTCAAGTTACTTTTTCAATACAATAAAAAAACTTTCAAAATAATTTTATACATCGTTTTTAAAGCCCTCGAAGAGTACTTGAAAATGGTTTGTTTACAGGAAATTATATTCGCATACTGCTCTTAATAGTTTATCTGCATAATTAAAATCATTTTACCATACTTTATATTAGCCAATATTGCAGAATAATCAAAATGAACCGCTTTCCTAGCCTGTTCACTGTAAAAACCTAGGCCTCGATTTTCTTTAATACAATCTTTTACACGAAAAATGTAGACATTGTTAGAGTGCTTTTTTTCGGATTTTAACCGTGTAAGATATAGTTTTGAATATCAACGTTTGGTGAACATAACAACGGTAGGTATCATAAACCACAACTTACACGGTCGAAATACGAAAAAAAAACCCTCTAATAATGTCTAACATTCACCGTTAAAGATTTGAATCCAAACATGGAAAATGTACTTTTGGTCTTACTGAAATACCATAAGTACATACAGTCTTCTTGTAAAATATTAATACACAATATTTTCTAATCACAATCACTTCAAATAACGTCTTTAAATAATTTAAAAACATATCATTTCTCATAGTCTTTACCACTATAATATTTTACAAAAAAAATCTTAATTTTGATGTTACGCTTACATTGTTACATAACTATAGATTCTCCTAAATATATTTACAATAATATTTGCTTAAAAATCTAAACAATTTATAATTTTATTCGAAAACAGCATTCTAGAAATTGAGCTCATAAACTATCAATAAAAAACTTTTTTTTATAAAAAACATATATATATATACACGGAGGGAAAAGTCTAAGCATTTTTCTTCGAATTTAACATGCCTTTGTACCATATAAAATTTCGATACTATGTTACCTTAAAACTCGAAGTAAATCACTTAGAATTCACAGTCTTTTAGTATGTTGAATATTTATAGTAAAGTACCTCGGATCGTGAGGTAGTATTGCTATAACGCGATGACTTTGTCGCAGCGCCACCCAAGTAAATAAACCTTGATACTGCTTGATAGAACAATTGCTACGCACAGTCTTTTGCTATAGTGCCACGAATTCTAAGTATTATAACATCGAACTTATGGGACAGTAGCAGCGCGTTTTTAGTAATTTACTATAAGTAAACAACTTGGTCGAATCTCTCGAATTCAAGCAACATTACCAACTCATTTTTAGGTTATACCTTCGAGAGTAAACATGCTAAAATACCTTCGAGAGTTAATATGGTAAAATGCTTCGAGTTTTCTCTCCGTGTATGGGTAAAAACGCTGGAATTCAACAAATATCGAGTGCATTAAAATTTCTGATTTTGTTGAAACTTAAGTGAATGAAAGTATATTGAAAAAGAATAGCTCATGCAAAATTAAAGCTCAAATGGACGCCAGGGGCCTGAGTTACATAACCTTAAACTTTAAAAATCAGCTATTTTTCAAAACATTGCCAAAAATCGAATACTCTGCCAAATTTAATCTAACGCAGCTCATTTTTTTTGTTTTGATCTATACTTTAACTTAACTATTAAGAACTTTCAGTTTTATGAGAAAGATGCTGCGCTACGACGTAAAATAGAAATATAACTTTTTATTGATTTTATGATTTTTTCAAATATCTGCCTAAATTTGAGTTTTCAATATTTTCTAACGAACTACCTTTTGAATTAAAGGTCTCTCTGTGGTCTTTAAATTGCAAGGTGAAACGATTTGAAATATTGGAAAACTGCTCAGTTATGTTATTTGAAAGTTACCCTCATTTTCAAAAGTGATCAACTTTGAAGTTGAATTAAAAAAATCCTTAGTTTTTTTTTTTATAAAACTTTTTAAGAAGTTAGTGTTAATATAGAAGAAAGTCCCCGAGAAGTTTGGTGATGTTTTTTTATTTCGTTTTGAAGCTGTAACTATTTAAATATCATGAAAATCGAATTTTCTAAAAATTCACAATACGCAACATAGTCAATGCATTAACGCGGAAAACTTCATATAGATCATATTGTGAGCACCCGAGTGTTATATATTAAAAAATTTTATCTTCAATTCATCAATTTGCGCGGTCGGAAAGCTTTCTACAACATTTAGACTCAAAGTTACAAAAATTTAAATATTATTAATCGTCTCAGGTAGCAATATGAGAAACAGAAGTAAAATCCCATTGAGTACAAATGAAAGGCAACATTGAAGGTGATATATATTCACCTATACAGATGATGTACAAATCTTTTTGAAAAAATATTTAACTCTCAATGCAAGCTCTCCTTTCATGTAAAATATGTATTTCTGACAGGATAACAATCGAATGAATAAATTTTCGTCTCCCAAATGATCTGTTATATCATTTAATCCAATAAATTTATTTAGAATATAAATTCTTTGTAACCACACTACTTTTTTCGTACTGAGTAGTTAGTATACTTTATCTCCAAATTTTTTAAAACAAAAATGTTTTTATTAACCCTCCGTGGGTAACCTGGATCATTAATGTCACAAACCAAATTTTCAGGTCAAATATCTCTGGAAATAAAAATTATTATGAACAATTTTGTTTACTATAAATCATTATATAAACTGCCAAACTGTAAGGTCAATGCAAAAATGAGTATTTTAGTGCTTTTTCAGATTTTTTTACCGGAATTTTCATAGAAAAAACATCAACAGGACTTTGATGACCCAAGTTACTCTTCGTGTCCTTAAATTTATGGTTACCCACGGAGAATTGAATATTTTATCATTGTATTATAATACCCTTACTCTATTCTGTGGAAAAGATTTAACTGTAAGATTCGATTGTGCCAAAACAGCTTCACTAACTAGGAAATACCATTACTTCAGACCCATCGATGATTATAAGGCAGAATTTAAAATTTTCTCTTCCGATGAAGCTAGCACAATTATTGATTTTGCTAAATAAATAACAACATCATAAGTTAAATTTATATTTAATATAGTTTAAATTTTATTAGCAATAAATATTATTTTCAAAACCTTATCGTTTGTCTGTGAATAAACTATCCTATACCCATATTCGCTTTACAATTTTCAACACATATATTATTCAGTTTTCTATTGATTCTTTCGACACACCATACCCGTATTTGAATATCATTTATTAGCAGAACATAAATTATTCTTTTTTAATAATAAAAATTGTATTACATAACATGCATAACAATATGCATTTACAATGCGTATTCCGTTGCCATGTAGTCTTTAATTTTACTGAATTTAAATATACTTTCAATAATATGATAAGAAATTATACATATAATAATGAATATCAATTTTCTTCTTCAAAAAGCTTTGTACATCATATGGGTAGGTGAATTTATATCACCTTCAATGTTGCCTTCCATTTGTACTCAATGGGATTTTACTTCTGTTTCTTATATTGCTACCTGAGACGATTAATAATATTTAAATTGTTATAGCTTTAAATCTAAATGTTGTAGAAAGCTTTCGCGCAAATTAATGAATTGAAAATCAAATTTTTTAATATATAACACTCGGGTGCTCATAATACGATCTATATCAAGTTTTCCGCGTTAATGCATTGACTATGTTGCGTATTGCGAATTTTTAGAAAATTTGATTTTTATGATATTTAAATAGTTATAGCTTCAAAACGAAATAAAAAAACACCACCAAACTTCTCGGGGACTCTCTTCTATATTAACACTAACTTCTTAAAAAGTTTTATAAAAAAAAAAACTAAGGATTCTTTTAATTCAACTTCAAAGCTGATCATTTTTGAAACGAGAGTCACTTTCAAATAACATAACTAAGCAGTTTTCCAATATTTCAAATCGTTTCACCTTGCAATTTAAAGACCACAGAGAGACCTTTAATTTAAAAGGTAGTACGTTAGAAAATTTTGAAAACTCAAATTTAGGCAGATATTTGAAAAAATCATAAAATCAATAAAAAGTTATATTTCTATTTTACGTCGTAGCACAGCATCTTTCTCATAAAACTAAAAGTGCTTAATAGTTAAGTTAAAGTATAGATCAAAACAAAAAAAAAATGAGCTGTGTTAGATCAAATTTGGCAGAGTATTCGATTTTTGGCAATGTTTTGAAAAATAGCTGATTTTTAAAGTTTGAGGTTATGTAACTCAGGCCCCTGGCGTCCATTTGAGCTCTAATTTTGCATGAGTTATTCTTTTTTAATATACTTTCATATACTTAAGTTTCAGCAAAATCAGAAATTTTACTGCGCTCGATATTTGTTAAATTCCAGCGTTTTTACCGATACACACACACACACACACACATATATATATATATATATATATATATATATATATATATATATATATATATATATGTTTATGTAAGGG
The DNA here is from genome assembly GCA_017163975.1 of Anastatus disparis. Lineage (NCBI taxonomy): Eukaryota > Metazoa > Arthropoda > Insecta > Hymenoptera > Eupelmidae > Anastatus > Anastatus disparis. The sequence continues at coordinate 1,848,905 of JAFFSR010000301.1, read as the reverse complement.
GTAGTTCCAGGATATTTCTAATGTATAAGGGATTGTTTAAGGACATGGCTGAAAGTTGCCATGTTATTTTTATATCTATATATGTATATTAAGGTTGTTTTACAATTTAGGGAAGATTCTTTCTTTAGTTAGAATTTCGGAATCCGATGGGCGATTTTTTTCGACCAATGAGAGAAGCGTGCTTTTGGTTTTACGTAACTTCGTTCCGAAAAATATACGGAACCACGGTCCTTACGTAAAGAGTTGAAAATGGAACAAAATCCAAGTCCTGGAACATATACCTTATATCTATTTATATATATATATATATATGTATTATATTATATTATATGGTTATATAAAAATCAATATCCTTCCTCTCGTACCCCTTATTATTCCTCCCTCTACCTTGTATTCTCAAAACAACACAACTCACCCCTCAAAATAACTTAAAAATCTGTCTAGAAATGTTCTTTTTTTGAAAAAGACACCCCTCACTACCCAATTATTACAATAATTTAAACTGCTGCCGTCCAAAGTAAGAAAACCTTAACTCCAATGGGATTCCAATGTAGTTAACCACTTTTACACTTCGGACGGCAGACTGGACTTCTCTATGACAATGACATGTAATCCTAAGTAGAAAGAATTAAAAGGAATTTGAAAAAATTTTCAGTCCACTCCCAATGACATACTAAATATCACAGTAAGATTATTTTATATAAATTTAAATTATTATTGAATGATATTGTAAAAGACATTTTTGGTCCTGTTATAGCTTATGTATTATCAAATAAATTTCAAAAAAGAAGGTTACCTTACGCATATATTATTATAAAATTAAATCATAATCATCCTATTCTATATGATATTAAAGTGAAACTACTTTTTTCCGTTCCTCCGGTTCTCCGATTCTCCGGTTCTCCGCATTTGTTAAATGTGTCTAATCTTTTGGTGAGCGTAGCAATTTTTTATTGGTCCCCATATAACTAGTCCTTATTAGTCATAAGCATCTTTATGAGCTATATTTTTTGGCTCCTATATTTTTTTAGACCCAATATTTTTTTGGGCCTTATATTTTTTTACGCCTGATATTTTTTTGGGCTCAATATTATATTAAATTTATGTTTTCTTGGGTTCTATAATTTTTTTGGGTCCTATATTTTATTTAGCTTTATATTTTTCTGAGCCTTATATTTTTTTGTGCCTAATATTTTTCTGGGCCAAATATTTTTTTGGTCTCTATATTTTTATGGGCTCTACTTTTTTGGGCCTTATGTTTTTGTGGGCCCTATTTATTTTTGGGCCTAATATTTTTTTGGTTTCTATATATTTTAGGCTTTATATTTTTCGGGCCTTATATTTTTTTGGGCCCTATATTTTTTTGAAATTAATATTTTCTTGGATTTTGTAATTTTTTTGGGTACTATAGTACTCAAAATATATTTTATTTCGCTCTATTTTTCTGGGCCTTATATTTTTCAGGCCCTACATTTTCTTGAGTCCTATTTTCTTTGGGCCTTATATTTTCTTGGGCTTTATATTTTTTTGGGCCCAATATTTTTTTTGGCCTAATATTTATTCAATTCTTATATATTCATGTGCTCTATATTTTTAGGCCCAGTATTTTTTTTTAATTTATATTTTTTTGGGTCCTATATTTTATTTAGCTCTATATTTTTCTGGGCCTTATACTTTTCGGGCCCTACTTTTTTGAGTGCTATTTTCATTGGGCCTCATATTGTCTTGGGTTCTAATTTTTTTGGGCCAAATATTTTTCCGATTTTTATATATTTTCTGGCTTTATATTTTTTTGAGCCCAATATTTTTTTAAAACATATTTTTTGGGCTAATATTTTTTTTATCATTATATTTTCTTGGTCTCTATATTTTTTTGAGCCCAATATTTTTTTGATTCTTATATTTACTTTGGCTCTATATTTTGGGCTCTAAATTCTGCCATAATAAACTAAATTTAACTGAATTTTCAATAATGTTCATACGGTTCCCACGTCGTACAATTGTTAATATTTGCCTTAAATTTCCTGATACAATTACAATTTTACCACCGAGGGGTTAGTTCACATCGCATACATCTTGAAAAAGACGATTAACTGCTTCAAAAGCAAATTTTGAAGTCATGGATATTTCATCCCAAATAATTATTTATGTTCCCTTTTTTGCCTTCAGCAGAATTAGACTTAACATTACAAGTTGTGCAATCTGTTATATGTAAGAGATCGTTGTATCTCTCTATCCTTTTCAAATCAAAAAATGTAGGATTTTTGAAAAACTAGTAGTTATTACTAGAAATCAATAGTTTTCCGCAATTTGCACAGTAAAAAACAATATTTTTTCCAATGTGAACAAATTAATTTTGATGCTTTGTTTTCAAGAAAAGTTTGACATAGTTAAACATCATATTCTCTAGCCTAACTTATAATTTTGTAAGTATGTCAAACTTTTTTTGAAAACGAAGCATCAAAATTAATTTGTCCTCATCAGAAAAATATTGCTTTTTACTGTATAAGTTGCGGATAACTTTTAATCCCTATCAATAATCGTTAGTTTTTCCAAAAATCTACATTTTTCAATTAAAAAAGGATAGATTGATCATGCGTCCTCTTGACGGGAGTTTAAATGTTGTATGCACGGTTTTTTCATTGACTAATAAATTCACTGCTATAGCTGTCCAAGCTACACATAAATAATGTATAGTATAATATTTAAAATAAACTATTAAAACATTAAGTAAATAACTTTTTCCACTTCCACCTGGTCTATCTATAAAAATATATTTTTCTTTACTTTAGTTGTTTAAACTTTTGATAGTAGGGTTGAATATTTGCCTTTGTTCATCATTTAAAGAATTTATTTTTATTTCTCATTCATTAAGAATATTATTATTATGATTTAAAATTGTTCAATTATTATCTTCTATAAATGTGCTTATGTTAGGTGAATTAAAATTGTTTAAAGAAAATCCATTGACTTGTAAATTATTTTTAATAACATTCAACGCAAGATTTTCACCTGTATTTTTTTCGTATTTAGGATGGTATAACTTATCTTTTTATTTTTCATATAAATTTCGTGCATTTACAGGATTATGAAAGACGCAAATGAAAGCAAATAATTCATGAAGAATATAAAGGAATTCTGTTGAAGATGCTTCTTCCAAACATCTATCCCATTCTTCATCTTCATTGATTAATTGTTTTGCCTTAGCTGCCTCATAAAACGAATTGTACATCACATCATCGACAGTACGCAAAGCTTCAAAAGATGTGGCTCATTTAACATGCAATAGTAATAACCCAATGAAATAACGTTCTCTAACTTTCGGACTCACTTAGTACATTCTACTAAGTATTGGTTTTCTTTTTTTTCTTTTATTTCACTTTTTCAGTTTTTCATCAAATGTATAAAAATTTGGTATTTCTGAATACACGTTATTTCGTGCTTCAAAATCTTCTCTATTCAATTCAAAATATGCTGTTAATTCTGTTCCCACATTTTTTTGCATGATTATTTCTTCTTTTTCTTCTTTAGAAATACGTTTTGTTAATTTTCTTCATGAACGCTTAGACGTTTTATAGTATGTGAAATAATATGTAAAGGATATTCTCATAATCTGTGCGTTGCTTGAGGTGGACATAAATATCGTGTATTAATGTATTGTTGGGTTTCATCATATTCATATTCAACATTTCCACGATTGTCATTTTGAAAAGTGTCTTTATTTTCTGATTGAAAATCCACACTTACTTGATGTATTTTAATGTATGCACAATCATGACCTTTATAACAGTATTTGAATAAATATTTAATGCAGTGTACAGTAGAACAAACTTCTACGTTTATGTGTGCATTAAATTTCAATAATAAGTAAGGATTATAAGGAACAACAAATCCATTATCTGCAATTCTTTCTGTAAATTTATTTTTGAAAATTATTTTGACGCCATCATTTTTACGTTTGTATAGTGGATATCCATTGGATTTAAATGTTGTTGTATTATTGAATTTTCTTGGAAAATTTTCAGTACATTGTTTCGTATTTTTATCCATACACGGATAATTTTTAATACTATATAATTTTGGATAAATATCTCAATTTGGGATTTTTGCACTTATTATTTTATCAACTTTTTCGAAAATATCAAATTTATCATTTTTATCTAAGAGTAAATTATTACTAACATATGCATATGCGGTAATTCTCGTTTTTGAAATTCAATTACATAACTATATGCAATACATTTTTCTAATATTCCCTTCTTTATTACTAAATTTTTTAATTCTTCTACTTTTTGATAAAATACTTTTGTTATAATATCTGGTCAATCTATTGCATTTTCATTAATTTCCAAGTTTTCAGTTATTTCTTTCCAATGTGGGTTACAGGTCATAGTTACAAGAAGGACAGGTTTACCACGATAATTTACAAGTATCATTGAGTCAATGTAATTTTGTTTTAAAGATCGTAGACTTCCTGTGAAGTTTAATAGTAATATTACCATTTTTCCGATTTTTGAAAAATCTAATTTTTTTTGTTATGTAAATAGTCCATAACACCTTTGTAACAATCACTTCTTAATACGTTTTGGTTATTTCGTATAAAATATAATTTGGAAGTTTCAACTTTTTCAAACGCATCAACAATGAACTGTTGAGATAATTTTCCCAAATTAAGGAATGGATTAAATTCATTTCTAACACTAAATCTATAATTATGAAATTTCAAATTTGAAATATTAGATTTTCCAAATATATTTTTCATATTTGGTATCCATCCAAAACCACCATTAGGATGAATAAGCGAATATGTCATAGGATCTGTATGTTTGCTAATTGTCAGTATACTGATTGGTTTATCAAACTTAGAGTAAATGACAATATCACGTTCAATAGGAGAAAGATCGTCTTCTCCAACATATACTATTGCAACTTCATTACAGGTAGGTAGATTATATCTATTTTTATCAAAATTATTATTGCGGACAATAGACACAGTAACAGTTCTTGGAGGACAATAGATTTTTGCACATCGTTGTAGTCCTTCTTCTTCTTCTTCTACTTTATGCATCATTTAATAGGCTTTAGCATAAGGGTTAATGTCTCTTAACAAGATATCTAAATGTTTTAATAATGTTAAATTTATATTAAACTTATTCCTTTCAATCGTTGCCATTTCATTATCTAAAATATATAATTGTCCATATTTACGTGCTTCATCTTTATTAGGATGTAACGCATATACATTATGTTAAATTTGTTCACATATTCTAATAACGTGTAGTCCTTTACCTGGCAATGTGTCAAAATTGGCACCAAAATTTACGAATGCTGAAGCATCATTGTACAACCTAACATTTCGTCGAGAATCAATAATTTCTTCCATTAATTCAGTTGCTAAAAACTTCAATTGTTCTGGGTGAGGAGGATTTTCTAACAATTCTACTTTACCTTCATGAAAACAATTGGATAAATCGTTACTTTTAGTATATTCGAGAACAAAATGTTTCGCATCACAATAAACACATGTATTTGTCATGGAACCAATGTTATTTCCAGATATGAAATTTTCATCGAAATATATATTTGCTATACAACCAATCAGTTTCGAATTAATTTTTTCAGTGAATATTTTTTCATTTAATTTCTTTAATTTTTTTTCTACTTTGCCCTTTATTGTTTTATCAATGACTTTGTTCAATACAATATTATGATTGTTATTATAATTATTATTATTATTGTAATTTTCATTATAATTATTGTCTTCAATTTTTAATCGTTTACACTTAATAAATAATATCTTTCATTGATAAGAATCATATTCATGTTTTCGCTTTTTTTCATCTATTGGTTTATTTATTGTAGTATCATTATTAACATGTTTATTGTCATCAATTTCTATTTGTTTACACCTTGTGCGTTATTCTTTTAATTGGTCACAATCATTTTTTACTTGTGTTTTCTCAATAATATCGGCATTTTCCAATTTTTTATTTTTAATTAGTTCCATTCTCTCATATTCATTGTATTGTTATTGTATTTTTTAATTTTTCTTTATATTTATTGGGTTGTTTTTCTTTAATTTTTATATAATCTTCTTTTTTACGTAAAGCTTCATTTGCACGTATTTGTACGAATTAATCAATACTCATTTTTTCCTTGAATTTCAATTTTGTTATCTTAGTATTTTCTAATTTCTCTTCATATTTATTTAGAATTTTTTCTTTGATTTTTATATAAGCTTCTTTCTTACGTAAAGCCTCATTCGCACTTGTTCCAATTTATCAATACTCATTTTTTCCTTGAATTTTAATTTTGTTATTTTAGTATTTTTTAATTTTGCTTTATATTTTTCTGGTTGTTTTTCTTCAATTTTTATAAAAGCTTCTTTTTTACGTAAAGCCTTATCCGCACGTATTTGTTTCAATTTATCATTACTCATTGTTTCCATGAATTTCAATTTTGTTATCTCAGTATTTTCTAATTTTTCTTAATATTTTTTCGGTTGTTTTTCTTTAGTTTTTATATAAGCTTCTTTCTTGCGTAAAGCCTCATTCGCACTTGTTGCAATTTATCAGTAATCATTGTTTCCTTGAATTGCCGTTTTGTTATCTTAGTATTTTCTAATTTCTGTTTATATTTATTTGATTGTCCTTTTTTTCATTTTCATATTAGCTTTCTTCTTACGTAAAGTTTCTTGAACCTTACTAGGAGAGGACCCTTTATTCGGGTCACAGATTTTCCTGAAACTGAGATATGGTTCATCCCACCTAAAAGACATGTTCTGTAGAGCCCTTGAGTCTAACGTTTAGATACTCTTGAGATATCGCATTTTCTATATCTTGAATTTTGCAATTTTTATGGAAAACACCATTTTTCTCATTAGTCGAGTCACTGGTCTTTCATCGATTAGCTGCTAATTTGTATACCTGGAAAGTAATTAATTTAATAAATTATGAGCACAGTTTGGAGTCAGGAATGTAATCTATTAACACACCTATAATATAAAAATTATTTTCCTTCTTATTCGACTTAAACTGGTTTTGTACTTTTCTACGTCTTTTATGAAACATTCATATTCTTATTCATCTTGAAATGTTTGACTGTGTTTTATGTTTTACATGAAATATAAAACTGCTTCAAGAAAACACATAAAATACAATGAAAAATGCTGCTATAGATCTGAAAATAAATACAAAGAATCAAAATTCTTTTGAATAAATGATTAATATTAAAATAAAAGTTACAATAACTTAAATACTTATCTGACATTTATATTTATAACTGATAAATAGTTAGTTCACGTGCTTCCTCAGAAGTTTTAAAAGATTTAAAACAACTTTTCATAATTTTAAGAACTTCAGCCTTGTTATTATAAGGGTACAATCAGCTTTCAATAAATAGCCAATATACACTTAAAAACCAAATCAATGTCAATACATTAACTTAAAAAAAAGATATTTTTGACACTCCGTGCGAGAAGCTCGATTTCACGCACGCTGTACAAAGTGACACGTGCGAAAATGGAGCTTCTCACACGTCGTGTCAAAAAATAGTGTTCGATACTCGTGCGAGAAAGTGATTTCTTACTCGTGTGACCTTTTCACCCTCGCTTCGCTCGGGCGCAAACCGCCACATGAGTAAAAAATCACTTTATCGCACTAGTACCGAAATATACTATTTTCTTGTTCTTTAACTTAACCAAATTATAAACTGGTCATAGTAACACATACAAAAAACATAACTCCATGATGTGTTACCTTAATTAGCACTTTTTTGTATGTTTGAAAAACTAGCAGATTTATTTTTTATCATTTCCATCGATGTGTATATTTTACTAGCAGACAACTGTTTCTTGATGGTCTCTATGCGACGACCCAGTGACAATATGACACGCGTGCTTATGACATGATTACTGTATATTAGCAGGTATTAGACCACCCAACAGCTATGATGTTGAAATAATGGCAAATCGACAGCATATAGTCGAAAAACACACAATGTAAGGTTGGAATTTATAGTCTCAATTTCAATCTCTAACTCTCTTTTTTATCATGAGAGAGACAAAGACAGATTAAGGTGTGAGATTGAGACGCAAGTATCCGAAACTACGCCATCTACTAACGGAAAGTAAATTTTGAATAATTTTGAATTCTTGTATTAGAAAATGAACGCTGCTGCAAGCGTAAGTTTAATTGTAATGATGTGCTAGAATGTGTCGACTGCTCAAACTCTTAATATGACGATACGGTGTGGTATAGTGCATTTCTGTTTTTCGTTATTATTTTACGTAAGTGTAATAAGAAATAAGCTATCACTATTTATATTGTTTCTTTTTATTGAAGTATATCTTTCTACATACTAATCATTTTAATGAATTTGTGTAAGAGGTTAAGATATATACCGCTATTCCATGATTTAAGTGTTTACATTGAAGTAAAAAAATATCTTGTTTGTCCTGTTAAAAAAATTTTAATAATTCTTTATTAAAATTTATTTAATTAATAAATTTTAACTAAAAATTTTTTCATTTTATTAAATTTTAATTAAATTTTTTAACATGGTAGTTATTGGGATTTAAAATGGACAGATAGTGGGGGAAAAATGGCGTCGACGAGAGCTGAACTTTAGTAATGAAATTCGAATTTTGTCGGCGCCAAAATATCCCCCACTATCTGTCCTTTTGAAATCCCAATATTGTTTATTGGTATGGGCACCTAATCAATGTGATTCACTTTAGTAATAGTATAATGTAAAATTTATTAATGATAATCATAGTTATTCATTTTGTGCTGAATGCTCAAATGTTATTATTGTGATTAATGAACAGTTATATTATTTTTAATAAATATATTATAACAGCATAATATTATTTGTGAATATTTTTAATGATTCACTTATTTATAATTGATCACTTTGTTTAATTTTAAAGGATGATGGAAGAAAAAAATTGTATTGGCAGTCGAATTGAGTGTGAAGGTATACTATAAAATATATTGATACAATTAGTAGCACACAGGATAAGAATTAGGAATCGATTCGGACAATTCAACTAGAAGAAAATACTATGGTGTATATGAAAGAATTATTTTCAAACATGGTAATTTTAAAGTCATTCTTTTTTGTGATTTTAATTAATGTTTCTTAAGAGAGATTGAATCCATCCACTGATGTTATCAGTGACTCACGAACTTAAATTTATTTAATATTTTTATTTTATGTAAAACTCTCTCTGTACGTAATTTTTGTACTTGATATTCTTCAGATATATTTATTATTTTTGTATTGAATTAGTTATTCATAACCTTTTTTTTGGCACCCTATCTCAGGTTCATCAATTCGTCCTGAAGAAGTCAATTTTTCAATATCATGTCTAGAGACTATTAAAATACGCTATGGTTTCATAGATGACGAATGAGCTTGAATTAAAGAAGATTAAATAACTAGTGTGCAGAAATCTTTAAATGCACCTTCCGAGTAAGTAATTGGTTTTTCTGAGGTTAATATAAGGTGAGATGACAAATAATCTTCTGAAATTGAAATGTCCCTGGCGAAAGAGATTTGTAATAAAAAATGATAAAATATGATAACCATGAATATAAACTGATAAAAATGGATAAATCTTGATAATAAGTGATAAAAATAATTAAAAATAGATAAAAATGGATCAAAAGTGTAGGAATTCGGACATTTTATCCGTTTTTATCCATTTTTATCGATTATTATTTATCACATTAAATTAATTTTTATTATTTTTCGTCAGTTTTTATCAATTTATATAATAAATTTAAAAATGTTTTAAGTCTTATGAATAGCATGTAAAATAGGTAATGAAGGTTTTTAAAAATTTTATTGTTCTAATTCATTTGCAAATTTTTTAAAACAATTATAGGTTAATACATATTCGTGTGTTTACTAATATAAAATAAAAATTTTATTTCAATATATCAATCTCTATATCCTGCAGGTAAAACACATAAGTATATTGAGAGAAAATTCTAAAAATTACTGTTAGTATTATAACGCACTCACATGAAAACGTGCTTTTTCTTCTAGCGTTGTAGTAAATTTTATTAGGTTTCTAAAATTATTTACAAGATAAGCAGCAAAAAATGCTAGGATATTTTTGAACTATTACAAAACAATCTTAAAATAATTACTATGTTACCATAGTAAAATTTTGAAATGTGAACATAAAAAATAGTGTATATATAATTTAAGGGTATCAGTAATAATAATGCTAAAGAAATGGCCATAAAATGTTAAAAAAGCCTTTCTATTTCTACTGGTCATAAAATGATTAAAAAAAAAAGTTTTAATTTCCATCAGGGCACCTATAAATTTTTATTAGTTCACATAGTAATTTTTGTCATACATTCGAAAAATCCTATAACTTCTTGACAAAATACCCCTTGCGTATGTGATCCCGACAACTAACGATACCAGCATATTGTAAACACAACACTTGACGTTAAAATTTGTGTCTAACTCCCGCAAGTGGTGAGAGTTCAGTACACTTCGTATATAAGTCCGATCCATCTGACCATTACTAAAATGCGCGCGTGTTTACTAGCGACCTCTGCGGTGTTAGGTTTATTTTAGGTTAGATATGATATAGATTAGATTAATTCACAGCGACCGAATAAAAACAGAAATTTTCAAAAACATAATACAGTTTATTTATATATTTTCTTATTCTTACTTGTATGTTATTTTAAAAATTTTGTTTATAATATATTTTATATATCTAAATAAAAACTGATGAAAAATAATAATAAATGTTAAAAAAAATTAAAAACTAATATAAATGGATAAAAAATATTATTTTGTAATAATAATAAATGAAATCGGATAAAAATGGATAAAATCTAATAAAATGTCCGAATTCATACCAATTTTATTCTCTTTTATTCAATTTTATTACTTATTATTTTATTTTATCCATTTTTATCCACTTTTATCCATTTTTATCTATTTTTATTACCTTTTTTCATTTTTTATTACTTAAAAATAATTTTTATTCATTTTTATCATTTATTTTCATTTTTTATTAATTATTATTTAAAATCTTTTTCGCCAGGGGTAAGATAAAAGACCAAACAACAAGTTTTTTGATCTTCTGGTCCTTTCCTCAAAATCCAAGAAATACTGTTAAGTAGTATTAGTTATAGAATTTCCAATAATTTTTTCAAACGTAATTTAAAAAGAAAACTATTTATAGAAATGTCTATTGTTCATTTTTAGTTTTTACTTTATGATGTTCATACGAGTTAATTTGGTATTTTCTAAAATTAATGGACGATATACAATGCCACAGACAATCAAATGTCATATAAACTTCATGGAGTATCAATCATGTATGTATAATGTTTTAGAAATCTATAATGTTAATTTTATAGATAAATCTTCACATAAACAACACAAAGCTAATTTTTGTATTTAACTTTGTAATATAATGAATCATAGTACATTTTTTTAGTCGGTTTTATTTTTTTCTTGTGTTTCTTTTTTGAATGATATTATACCTTTGATAAAAATAGATATTAATGATTTTTTTTATTAAAGTTAGCAAAACTTGGACATACGTTTCAATAGAAGATATCAGGTTACAGGATGATGTGCAATATTTTGTTTTATCATCAAGAGTCAAGACTTTTCCAATTAATTGAATTTTTTCTAAATGAAATTATGTTTAAAAAAAAATGAGTTTCTAAAATAAATATTTTTTTATGTTGCAGCAAAACTACTGTTTTATGAACATTTTAAGCTTAAATAAAAATTATTTTGCAATAATTTTATATTAAAAATAAGTTGATATAAATAATATGTAGTTTTTTAGAATACAAAACAGGTTGATGTAAACAATATGTAGTTCACTAGTTTTTTATTGGCATGAATAAAAAAAATCTTGATTGACTAATTTGTAAATGTTTTTTTAAACTTTAATACAAAATAATTTTTAAACAATCAACTACGTATAATAATAAGAAATAGTAAATAATTATTTAATTTATACAGTAATAAATTTATATATTTGAAAAATAATTGCTACAATTAAATAGGTGGCACAAATCATAAAAGCAGACAAAACAGAACGGCTTTCTGCACCATGAACATCTAATAAAAGAAACGAGTTGACAGTTATATTTGGAATTCAATACTTGTGAGAAACAGACTTCGTTCACGTTCATAAAAACATCTCGTTTAGTTATTAATTGAGCAGTGAACCAAGAATACTCAATCATATTTTCGTGCTGATAATTGCCTATGGATAAAAGCATGAATTTTGACAGCATCATCCCTTAAATTGAGTTGCCGTTGATTTTGCAGAAGATGCGTGGCATTCTGGAGCTTCTTTAAAAATATCTTAATTTGACGGTGTAAATATGTATCAAGAGGCTGACAGTATGGTGTACAACCTGCTGGAATGTATTTTAATGTACAAGTGGATTCCCCATCTTGTGTTTTGAATTTATCAAACAAATTTGATGACCTCTGTCCATTCCAAGAATCCAGAATAAGTACGAATGGTTGATCTTTAACATATTCTTGCAAAATATGTGTAGTGTATGCATCAACGAGAGGTGTAGATAGCTTTCCTGATTTAAAGCATGTAATATAAATGTTTTTAAATTCGCTGGAAAGATTATTAATATCTTTTTTTATTCTTGGGCTAAATTGTCCAGAAGGTTCTTGTAAGCACAAAAAAACTTTTGGCAATAATTTGCCTGATGCCGTTACAGAGTATTGTGCAGTATATAAGTGGCTGATTTTATTAATGTCCCCGATATGAACTTCAACAATCTTTCGTCCTTTATGCTCTAAAGTTCGATGAACATTTCTCCTATACTGACAACCCATTTGATCAGTGTTAATAATAAAATCTTTATTAAAAGTTGATGTCATTATACAACAATCATTTGGATAACTTTCACTTGATGATTTTATTTCATCTAAAGATTTATGCTCGGTTTTTTTCACATATTTAGTTACTCTTCTCTGTTTAATTCTGAACTCTTTTTTAAACTTTTTGATCCAGTGTGAAGCATTAAAAGAATAACCCTCAGCTTTCAATTGCATGGCAGCTTGTAAACCACTCTTGCAAATTTCTTGTCGTAATAGGGTTGTTCATTACACGAGCCTCTGTAAAGCGATCATAGACCCAAGTTTTGATTGCTTTGTTTTTGTCAAATCTTGTCTCACCATTGATGATATCTCTTCTTCATCGGATTAACTCATCCTTCCTGGTCAAACACTTACCTATATGGGTTTGAAGTATTTTGAAGCTCCAGTTAGGATGCTCTCTTTGTAAATTTACAGCTCTAATTTTTTTCTCTAAAGGTATCACCATCCGTACTTTAGCTTTTTTCTCTTCAGGCTCGTAACTTGATGGTTGACTTGAAGATGGATAAGATTCTATAAATAAATTTTTTTATGAAATATTTTAAATATATAAAAATTCAACAACTATATATTCTTTATTATTCTTTATATTATTAAAAATAATTAATTGGAAATATTGTTTTTAATAATCTTTAATTATAATTTTATTATTTTGAAGTTAAATATATATTATTTATAATTTTTAATTAAAAAAATATGACTTAAATAATTAAGATTCTTACCAGATGTATTTTCTGATTCTGAACTTGGATTTTCAACCTGTTCATTTGCATCTACAATCAATTCTTCCGCAAAATTTAAATCTTCATCGCAAACAAAAAGTTCATTCTCTTCAACCACTTGAATATTTTCAATAAACTGTATAATTAAATCAGTCATTTGTCTAGCTACTTTTGCAACCCTTCTTGAAGAAGATTCCACTGCTTCATCCAATATAATATTTTCTTGTTATAAAATTTTCAAACACTCATATAAACTAGAAGTGATTATTTCATCTGATACATAATCATGTTTTGCACCAGATTCTAACTTTTCCAAGGAAGCCATGATAAAAATTTAATATTAATTGTATAAATATATTTAATAAATTTGAAAAAATCTATGTATTAAAATCTAAAAAATTACAATTATCAATTAATTATGTAAAAAATTAAAATAATTGATCAAAAACTGCATATAATTAATGCAATGCGTAAAAACCAAAAGAGAGAATAAATACTAATTTGTTAAAAAAGATAATTTAAAACTAATATTATCTGATAAATGCAGATTCTTTAAAGGATTAAATAATAAACAGATAATAAAAATAAAAGAATTGGAAAATTATAATATTAATATCAAATATTAAATTTATATAGAATGACTTTGCTTTATTCGATGTGCAAGCTGCAACAATGTTCTACTTTTTAATAGTTGACAATAAAATTTCAAATTCAAATTTTACTTTCCGTTGGTAGATGACGTAGTTTCGGATACTTACGTCTCAATTTCAAACCTCAATCTGTCTTTGCCTCTCTCACGATAAAAAAGAGAGTTAGAGATAGAGATTAAAACTGAGACTATAAATTCCAGCCTGACATTGTATGTTTTTCGATCATGCTGTCGATTTGCCATTATTTCTACACTATAGCTCTATATGTTGGGTGGGCTAATATACAGTAATCATGTCATAAGCACGCGTGCCATATTGTCACTGGGTCGTCGCATAGAGACCACCAAGTAACAGTTGTCTGCTAGTAAAATATACACATCGATGAAAATGATAAAAAATCAATCTGCTAGTTTTTCAAACATACAAAAAGAAGTGCTAATTAAGGTAACACAATATGGAGTTATGTTTGTTGTATGTGTTACTATGACCAGTTTATAATTTGGTTAAGTTAAAAAACAAGAAAAATATCTTTTTTTTTAGTTAATGTATTGACATTGATTTGGTTTTTAAGTGTATATTCGCTATTTATTGAAAGCTGATTGTACCTTTATAATAACAAGGCTGAAGTTCTTAAAATTATGAAAAGTTGTTTTAAATCTTTTAAAACTTCTGAGGAAGCACATGAACTAACTATTTATCAGTTATAAATATAAATGTCAGATAAGTATATAAGTTATTGTAACTTTTATTTTAATATTAATCATTTATTCAAAAGAATTTTGATTCTTTGTATTTATTTTCAGATCTATAGCAGCATTTTTCATTGTATTTTATGTGTTTTTTTGAAGCAGTTTTATATTTCATGTAAAACATAAAACACAGTCAAACATTTCAAGATGAATAAGAATATGAATGTTTCATAAAAGACGTAGAAAAGTACAAAGCCAGTTTAAGAGCATGACGAAGCTGCCCACCTTCTAATAATATTTCCAATCCTAACTTATAAATAAACGATGCGTTTAATCGAGTTTTTTGCTACAGAGAAAAAATTTGTAAGATTAAACTCTAGTGCGGAAAACTCAAGAAATCCACCAAAATATTATACATACAAAATTATAATAAAAACTTTCAATGTATCGTATTTTAAGGTTAGGTTTGTCGAGTTTGATATCTAATTTCCGATCAAAGCTCATAAAAAAATAACAAGTCCAAATGATTTTTTATTTTAACAAAAATTATTGTATTAATATAGCTTTAGTACGGACAAGTCATTATATTCGTTTAATTTATGAATTTAAAAAGATATTGATAAAATAAAAAAAGCAAAACTCAATTGCTGCAGCTCCGACATCCCGTTAAGTCGAATAAGAAGGAAAATAATTTTTATATTATAGGTGTGTTAATAGATTACATTCCTGACTCCAAACTGTGCTCATAATTTATTAAATTAATTACTTTCCAGGTATACAAATTAGCAGCTAATCGATGAAAGACCAGTGACTCGACTAATGAGAAAAATGGTGTTTTCCATAAAAATTGCAAAATTCAAGATATAGAAAATGCGATATCTCAAGAGTATCTAAACGTTAGACTCAAGGGCTCTACAGAACATGTCTTTTAGGTGGGATGAACCATATCTCAGTTTCAGGAAAATCTGTGACCCGAATAAAGGGTCCTCTCCAAGTTAGTTCTAATTTATCATTACTTTTTTTTCTTGCATTTTCATAATAATGTCTTTATCTGAAATTTTTTTATATTTATGTCATTGTTCTGTTACCATTTTCCTATTGACGGGATCTCGGAGCTGCAGCGATTGAGTTTTGCTTTTTTTATTTTATCAATATCTTTTTAAATTCATAAATTAAACCAATATAATGACTCTTCCGCACTAAAGCTATATTAATACAATAATTTTTGTTAAAATAAAAAATCATTTGGACTTTTTATTTTTTTATGAGCTTGGATTGGAAATTAGATATCAAACTTGATAGACCTAACTTTAAAATACGATACATTGAAAGTTTTTATTATAACTTTATATGTCTAATATTTTGGTGGATTTCTTAAGTTGTCCGCACTGGAGTATAATCTTACAAATTTTTACTTTGTAGCAAAAAAACTTGATTAAACGCATCGTTTATTCATAAGTTAGGATTGGGAATATTATTAGAAGGCGGGCAGCTTCGTCAAGCTCTTAAGTTCTGTTACAAATAAAGTTTCTTTTTTATCTATTTCTTTTGATTCTTTTTTTTCTTCATTGAATTTCATCTCAACTGTGCTAATTTTATTATCGTTATAATTTAAGTGGATATCGTCGATTATATCATTATGTGGTTTTTAAAAATTGGTATCTGAAATGTCATTGTAAATTCCCATTAAAATTGTTTCATGATTCGAATTCTTTTGTTTACGATACATTTCCATGATCGTTTTTTGTTCTGCCAATAAATGCATTTGTGAGTTTTTTTCTAATAGTTCAAGCTCGGCAAAATCTAAATTTAATGGTATTTGATTTAGACGTTGCTCATGACAAAAACTCCTCCTTATCATGTCTGGTGGATCATCGTAATTAATATTTGCATTATTATAATTTTGTAAAACTGGAAACATTCTTATTTGTTGCGTTCTAAAAATTCTTGATAAACGTAATCGCATTTGAGAAACATCATATCTTAAACAACATGGACCTAAATTATAAAGTATTGCAATAGCAAAAACAATTGCAAAAACGCCACAATCATAATTATCTGTTTGTGATTGTACTGTTTCGAATACTATGCTTAATTCTGATTTGTTTGAAAATAATCTGTTTATATAAATCTTATGCTCATCTTGTAGATATTTAAGATTCAAACTGTCATATATATGAATTACCTTATTATTATAATACACACAAATCCGGTGACCTCCTTCCGGAAAATAATAACTGTATAAATTCTCCATCAATCCGTACTGATTTAATATATTGTGGTCTTTGAATTAATGAAGTTAATTGCATGTTTAATAAGGTGTACCGGTTTGAAATATTATTAAATTCTAATATATAAATATCAATCAACATGAAAGCAATTTCACTATACAATCCCTGTCCTTTAACAATCAATTTATCTTTCTCAGTCAAAACCATTATTGAAAATTCAAATTCTTTTAAGAATTTTAATTTATTTTTAATGAACTTTTTTCAAAGATATTCACAAAAGAATTGCTTTTATATTAACTAATTAAATTTACTGCCTTTTTACTTTGAAAGCTGAAAAACAAAAGAAATTATGAAAAATGCTATGAATTAATTGTTATATAATAAATGAATAATAATAAAATTATTTAAAAATAATATAACGATAAAAAATGGTTATTTTCGGCAATCATACATTTATATATATATGAGACCTTTCACACCAACTGGAAGAGCAAAAAAATAAAAATCGCTGAAACTCTGAGAATATATTCTGTTTATTACCCAAAATGTGTAAAAAATTTTTCAAGGATTTAGATTAGAAGGATCAAGAGCCATAGATCCTTAAAATTTGGAAATTATTCAAAATTTTTGGCTAAGTACCAACTTTATGATTTTTTTCTGAAAATCTTGATGTTGTAGAGAGAAATTCATAAGAATACTCCTTGTTGTAAATAAAGAGGAGAGTTAGCATGATTTTCTATGGACCTAAATTTTGAAGTTTTTATTGGTTCTTACATGTATTATATGGTAATTGAAATTACTCATTGTTTGTCACTTCAGGAATTGCTTTTCGAGGGCTTATTTTCTTGTATTTTTTATTAACTTCAAAATAAATTTTTGATTGTGTAAGAAAGAGCCACCAATAAGGAGTTATGACAGTTTGAAATATATATTTTAATGTATGATTTATTTTTCTTACTGAATATAAATGTATATTTTCATGTATGATTAATTTTTATATTGAAAATTAATTATACATGGAAATATATATTTTAAACTGTCATAACTCCTTATTGATGGCTCTGACTTACGTGATCAAAAATTCATTTTAAAGTTCATGTAAAATAGAAAAAAAGAAGCCCGCGAAAAGAAATTTCTGAAGTGGCGAACAATGAGTAATATCAATTACCATTTAATACATATAAGAACCAATAGAAAACTTCAAAATTCAGGTCTGTAAAGAATCATGCTAACTCTGCTCTTCATTTACAACAAGAAGTATTCTTATGAATTTCTCTCTAAAACATCAGGATTTTCAGGAAAAAAAATGATTAAGTTGGGAGTTTTCTAAAAATTTTGAAAAATTTCTAAATTTCAAGGATTTGTAGCTCTTGATTTTTCTAATCTTAATCCTTGAAAATTTTTTTACATATTTTGGGTAACAAAAAGAATATATTCTTAGAGTTTCAGAGATTTTTATTATTCTGCTTTTTCAGTTGGTGTGAAATGTCCCACATGTATATATATATATATATATATATATATATATATATATATATATATATATATATATATATATATATATATATATATTTAATCATTAAAAATGTTTGTTGTAAAAAGAACTAAAATGAAAATTATTTTGAGTTATTTCTAATAATTGTATTCTTCAATTTATTCACAGTTATTTACAGATATTTGCAGTATTTAAAAAATGTATAAATGATAATAAACAATCATTATTTATCTCCAGCCATCATTGACTCGACGATTTCAATGCGACCATGCACCGTCGATGTTATTTAACATCGTTGAAGCGGGACATCTACACTGCAAATTTAAGTGTGTTATTTTAACACACTTACGTGTGTAATTCGGCTGTCGCCATTTTTACACACTTTTTTGTGTGTTAAATCCATCACTCGTTTTAGATGTTTAATTTAACACACGTAAACGTGTAAATTCAAACGTATAAAACGTGTAATAGATTGAAATACATTAAAAATTAAAAATTATTTTTGAGGGTATTTCAATCTTTTCTGTTGGAATTTTATAATTTTAATGTGCAATTATGCGAAGAATTAACCTATTAAAATTATATCGCCTATAAAAACGCTTAAAAAATTTTCGACCTGACTCGGGCGCGAACTCACGACCTTCGGGATGCGAAGCATCGACGCTACCTATTACGCTACGGAACGCTTGTTATGAATCATGATAATTTCTTATATTTATGGTTTATTAATATAAAAATTTCATTATTTTTAAACAGTTCTAAATTTAAATTAAATAAATAAGAATAATCATGAGTAATTAATATTAATTAAAAAAAATAAAGATCAGTAGAATAATTTTTCTTGTATAAAAAAAATAATTTTTTATCAAAAGAATATCTAATTTCTTATTTATTAAAAATTTAATTTTTCATCAAATAAACAATTATTTTTTTACAAAAAAATAAACATATATGAAAAATTTATTATTAAATAATTTATTTGATAAGGTTAACATTGATTACTGAATTTTATATAATTAATTTAATAGATGCATTCGATTCAATAAAATTATTTTTTTTCATATAAAAAATTTTAATTGAACTTCTTATTAAATAATAAAATATTACCATCAATTACTCAAGGCAATTAAAAGAAAAGACTATATAAAATCTAAAATATTGAATATTGTAGTTCTAATACAATTTAATATTAAAATATATATTTTTAGAAAAATTTTGATTAAAAATTATTTATGTTGTACTGTAACTACCTGAAAATTAATCTACTTTACTAATGTAAAATAAAAATGAGTCACAGTAAATATATTAATATACAAATATAAATTTTAAACACATAGATGTGTAGATTTACGCATTTATGTGTGTAAATTTTCACACTAAACAGATCATGTGTGTAAAATTACTCATAAAATGTGTGTACTAATACTTTTACGCACATAAGTGCGTTTTTTTACACACATAATAGAATTTACACACTAAAACGTGTAAAAGTACTCACTATCAGTGTGTGAATTAACACACATGAATTTGCAGTGTAACTGATTTAACCTAAGAATCTCGTGTTCGGTTTACGTGAAATCACGCAAAGCACGTTAAAATATCGCCGTTGAACGAAGTTAAATAATCTCGACGGTGCATGGTTGCATTGAAATCGTCGACCAACGACGTGATTATCCGCTATTTTTTTTACAGTGTAACATGAAAGTCAAGGATATTAAAAAGCAATATAAATATATATATTTTTTAGATAGATAAGCATTTATTCTTATAGGTATACAAAAAGGCGTGTAACACAATGTGTATATATAAATTTTGCACTTAAATACAGATATCACAGTCAAATAGCTAATCCTAATAATACTCAAAAAGTAAGTCACTACAAAAAAATGATATCACAGAATAATACAAACAAGATAAAATAATAAAAATACACGCAATAATACAATAAATTAAAAACAGTCATTCCTTATCTATCAGTCAAAATGTTAAAATTAAAGTTTAAAAGTATATAACAATATTTAAATAAAATAAGACAATAAAAAGCGTATGCCAAAGCATACGACGCAGTCTACACAATAAAATGAAATCATTCACCCACCAGCCACACAATAAATACATTCACACCTTAAGCCTATATATGGGACATTACAAAAATAAATTAACATATAAATTAAAAATATTAAATTCAATCGAGGTCGAGAAAGTACCCCTCACTGTCGATTTGAACCTGCTGAGAGGTGGAAGATGTTTAATCTCAGCAGGCAGAGAGTTCCAAAAATTCGCACCTTGAACTCTGAAGGAATTTCTACCAGTATAAAGGGCACTGCTAGCTCCTTAATCTCTCCTGTAGTAGCCGCCCTAGGTACACATCTAGTGAAGAGACCCACTAGATGCTCTGGAGTATTCATGCGTACGATTTTGTACATAAGTACGGTCAAAAATTACTGTCTCCTCAAATCAGTACGCAGCCAACCCAATGTGGTTCTATAAGGAGAAACATGAGCTCCCATTCTTACGCCCAACACATATCTCACACACGAATTTCGTAGTCTTTGTATTTTTCTTCTTAACTCCTGAGTAGCATCAAGCAGAACCACCGAACAGTAATCGAGATGTGGAAACAGCAGGGCAGTTGCAAGTTGTTTACGCAGAGCCTCCGTGGTGTACCGACGAAAAAACCGCAAAGCATATAACAATCTGTTAAATTTTTTTGTAACCATATTAATGTGCGGCTCTCAGGAAATTTTAGAGTCAGGCACAACACCAAGACTCATAACAGAGTCAAAGAAAGAAATGCCGACACCTCCCCCCAAGATCAATCGTCCTCGGCGCCCCAGCATAAAAAGAATTAATAAAATGATTACTACTAAAGACCAGTGATGGATTTCGAGGATGCTTTATACATTTATGTATATCTATATATTAGGATATCCTTTAGCCAACTTCAGAGTATACCGTAGAATTAGAGTATAAGCAGAATATATTATTCTGTGGTATATACTCTGAAGTTGGCTGTTGAATATCATATAAGCATCTTCGAAATCCATCACTGCTAAAGACGATTACCTTAGTCTTATCAGCATTTAAAGTGAGGGAAGCATCAATCGCCCACTTCGACACTGCTTGAGCTGCCCTCTGAAGGATAAAAATACCCTCATCCACATTATCACGAGGAATCTGCGTATAGATTTGCAGGTCGTCTGCATACAGTAGGTGCTCAACACTACCAGAGTCAAGAGCGTCACGTACGTTGTTAATGTAAAGGCAAAACAACAAAGGCCCCAGTACCGAACCCTGTGGAACTCCTAGGTTGGTTGTTAGCCAACCTGATATTTTATACATCCAAAAGACTTAAAAATAACATCAAGATATATAAAAAATAGAATGAAAATAATTTATAAATAAGGAATAATTATATTATTTAATTTTATCGTTTTATTTATGGAATATATTAATTAATATTATTATGATTATCGTAATGCTATTGAAATTTATTGTAAAATATATTCTTTGAATGAAACTAATATTAATAAAAATTTTAATCAAATATATTAAATTTGAGTTTATAAATTACAGATACTAAATATTATAAAATAATAACAATAATTAATATTCGAATATAAGAAATAATTAAAGAATTTAAATAATAATAATATTAAAAAACATAGAGTTCAATTAGGTATAAGACTTTAAATTTAGGATAATTATAATAAAATAAATTTCTGTTCTATATTATTGTAAGACATGTTACAATAATATTTAATTGAAAAATATCAAGGTATAGTAATTATTCTAATAAACATGCTTAAACAAAGATTTAAAACAGATAAATATTAATTGGAAAATTGTTATATAACAATAATATGATATTAAATTGTACAAATAATAAAATAACTTTTAAAACTCTGTTTAAATATGCAATACTGATGATGGAGGATGGATTGTAAATAGAGTCTATGGTATAAGGAGGAAGAAATATAGACTCTCATGGTTGTGTAGGGCTACAGGTGAAGGAAACCATTGTTTTATTTTAAATAACTGTATTAAAAAATGAAATAATTATAACTTATTTTAACATGTTTTAAAATAACTTAAAATTATTATATTGATTTTATATATTTTCAAATAAAACAAAAAAAAAAAACCAACGCGCCATAATACCATACATTGTTTATTATTTAATTTATATCAAAAAATATTAATTGTAAGATATTATTGACAGTACCTCTTCGGGTGGTGTGGAAATCTGTCTAATAAATAAATAATTTTTATCAGCACAAATTTCATTATTATAGTTTTAATTACTGACTAATAATTTCATTAATGTTAATATACAAGGGGGTTGGCGAGCAGAGCGAGCAGTGGGGTACCCTCCTAGTATATATATATATATATATATATATATATATATATATATATATATTAGGTCGTCATTACTTACCGGATTGCTTGAAACATTGTTCCCAAATCTTATATCAATTTCTTAACACTAAAAACTAAGAAAACCATTCAAAGACCTTTTTGGAATCGCTATTTAACCCTTCCAGTACTCAAAAAATTGATTTTTTTCGTTTTTTTTATATATTTTAGATTCTTCCCTTAATTACTTTTTTTCAAATATTATAACGTATTAAGTTATTTACAAAAAAATTTAGCTTAAGAAATTTGCAAAAAGCTCACAAAATCATGCTATTTTCATGATTTTTTAAGTGTATGAACGTTTAATCTTTAAAACAGAGCTAAGCAATAAAATTAATATAATAGTATACTTTCAAACCTTTAATTTTTTTTAATGTCTCTAGGTGCTCTGAATCCGGAAGTATAGTTGCTATCTTCTGATTGGTCCATTATATATTTGCATATAATTTTAAATTACTCGAGTTCGCCCAGGTTCATTTAACTTATTTGGCATTAATAGGTTGCATTATATATGGACCTTTGACTGAAATTTTCCCCCATGTGGGAAAATTTCTCTGTAAGCAGCTATCGAACTTTTAATTTTTCCAAAAGTAATGTTTTCAATGTTATTGAAAATTTTTATTTCAAATTTGCTTTCAACGCTTGATAATTCTTAATTATTAATATGATAACTAGCTAATATTATTATAATATTTTAAAATGTTATTATATTTTTACAATTTGAATCTTAATTAGTGCAGGATTCAGCTAAATTAATAAGTGCACATTCGCATAATCAAAATCCACTTGTAAGTTTAAAGTCAAAGTACACTAAACGAATAATTACTTACAGTTTCATTTTAAACTGCTATTTGATTAATATCAAATAAAATAATTAGTTTAAATTGTGAACTTACAATACACTAAACAATCAAGTTTAAAATACATAACGGAAACCTATAAAAAGAAAGCGAATAAGCTGTTCAGCTTGATAACTTTTAAATTAGAGATAAGAATTTATTTTTCAGTTTAAAAAAGCGGATGTTAAAGTGATGATTTCAAAAATATCAGCAGAACCTACTCATTTATCTTACAGATTTATTGATACTGTTCACTGTTGAGTATAAGTCAGCATCTACAATTGCACTAATTAGCTGTAAAAGTTATTGATTTTTCTAATTTTCTTGGTGTATTCAGTACAATGTTTGTAAATATGCAGACCATAGCAAAGTCCTTTGTCTTGTTAAATTTCAGAATAAATTCTAAATTAGTATGACAAAACTTTATGAAAGACACAATCTAAGTGTCTCGTACAAGTAGCTTTTTAATGGCAAAGTTAAGAATTAATTTATAATTTTAAAATCATTGCATTGTTTGAAATTTTTCATTTAATCAATATATCTATTTTTATTCTTTGAAATGCTTTATTATATAAATTAAAATTATAAATATGGTTTTAGTTCTCAATTTTGAATTCACAAATATATTTCTAAAAATAGAATTTTATTATCAAAGCAGAAGATTCATTGAATCAAATTGAGTTCCAAAAATAATGTTTCCAATGTTATTGAAAATTTTTATTGAATATTTGCTTTTGACACTTTTGATAATTTTCAATTATTAGTATGATGATTATTTTAATATTTTTTTAATATTTTAAAATTTTATTATATTTTAACAATTTAAATGTTAACTAGTGCAGAATTTAGCTAAATTAATAACTGCACATTTGCATAATCAAAATTCACTTATAAGCTTATGGTCGAAGCACACTGATTGAAGAATCATTAAATTATTTCACAGTTGCATTCTAAACTGCTATTTAATTAATATTAAATTTATGGTTAATGAATTTTATTTGTATAATAAATCTCATATTTTTTATTTTTTTTCCTAGTACATAATACAAATTTGAATGATTTTATTAAAAATGGTTTGCGACTCAATTTGACTAAAAACTTCTACTTTGATAATAATATTCTATTCTCAGAAATGTATTTGTGAATTCAAAATTGAGAACTGGAACCATATTTATAATTTAAATTTATATAACAAAGCGTTTCAAAGAATAAAAATAGATATATTGACTAAATTAAAAATTTCAAATAATGCAATGATTTTAAATAAATTCTTAACTTTGCCATTAAAAAGGTACTTGTACGAGACACTCACCAGGAGAGGATACGACCTTCGGGTGATAGATTGGAATGAAACTTTAGAGTAAGTTTAAGTATCATTTAACAAAGAAAAACCCTCAGCTATAGGGTGTAACGATGAATCTTTTTACAAATACAGCACATCATATCATTTCTGATAATACGTACTTTCTTCACATGATAACTTCGAATTTCTAAATTCTTATGTTTTTTATTAGTTCAAAGCATTTTATTTTGCTTTGATATTCTTATAATTATCTAAAATTGTTATATTGTAATTATAAAATACAATATCTAATCTTGTATTATACTTTTAAAGACGAAAATTCGATTAAATTACTAATTTACCTCCAGTCCAATCAATAATAAAATTAATCTGTAATTGACGAATACTTTTGTATAAATAAATCATATATACAATATTAATAACAAAAATACGCCATAGAAAGTTCTGAAATCAATATGAGTAAGTCAAGTTTTTATTGTCACATATATATATATATATATATAATACAACGATTTCATAAGGATTTAATTATTTATCAGAAACATTTACCATTTACCAAAATATACTTTACAAAGTTTATCTTAACCCTTAAATGGTAGCTTCATTTTTGGAAACCTTAAATGATAATGATGGGTTACTCCTTTCTAAAGCTTTAAAAAGTATATTATATATTATTAGAAATTGGTAATAGCTTTATTTTTATGTTAAGATTTCATGTGGATTAATAAATTAATAAAGTTGATTAAAAAATTTTGTAAAAAATGCAGTCATAATAGAAATAAAGATGATGAAATTAATTGTTATTTAAACATCTAATGCAAAATTAAAAATTAAAGAGAGTAATGTTATAGTTATAAACACACTTGCCAGGCCCATACTCCCATATCTATAGATGTTTTCAGTGTTTCGACACTAAAATGTTTAAGAGCAGGCCGGATTCGCTGTCCTTGTCTAGTTGGCATTTTTGTTATTTACTCAAGTATTAATCGGTGTATCTGCAAATTGAAGGTTAAGCGCAATAGATATTATTATTAGAAATATTTATGCACAAGAAAAAAAAAATCTATCGCTTTGTTTTTGAGAAAAGTAAGGAACGCGAAAATATTATAAACATAATCTTTTACTTCGGCGTTCCTTACTTTTCTCAAAAACAAATCGGTAGATTTTTTTTTTTCTTGTGCATAGATATTCATAATAATAATATCTATTGCGATCAACCTTTATTTTGAAGATACACCGATTAATACTTGAGTAAATAACAAACAACTCAATTGTTACTCGGTCGGTATCAGGTTCTACTCCGGCCTGCCGTTAATAACTGTTGGATCTGGCGTATGAAGCAATTGCAAAAGGTTTACAATAAAAAGATTCTTTATTATAATTGCTGTGATCAAACACACTCAAATTACAAGTACAAAAAAAACAATCTTTGTAGCTTTTAGCTATTAATAATCTTAGTAGAAAAATACTGTAGACTGATATTAAAAAGAAGGTAGCAACACGTGTCGGTCCTCAAGGGACCACAGTTGACAAAAAAAGTGAAGGGGAGAAGGAATGGCGAAAGCGGACAGAGCGCGCGAGTACGGAAAAGGTGGCGCTCATGTATCGTCCCCAGCTAGTTAGAGCACCTTGCCTCAACACTCCCTCCCTCCAACAGAGCGGTTTCTACTCCGTCTTCTCTTTACATCCATCTGAAAAAAAATTAAAACAGAGATTGTTGTATTTATTTCCTATAACGTCTAAGGATTATATTATTTTAACATCTAGCTTCTGAGTGTATAATCTTTATCATAAACATAGATTTTTAAATTTAATTAGATTGTGTTTAATATTTTGTCTCTGAAGTATATATGTTTGTCTCTTGCTAGAGGTTTTGTCATAATGTCTGCTTCGTTTTCATTTGTAGAGATCCATTTCACTCTGACTTTACCATCTAAAACGCATGACTTTATATAGTCTCCGTGTGTTGTTGCCATATGACTTTTATTGCCTGTCTGTTCTCTGACTTCTAATTTTCGTTTTATGGTGGATACGTCTTCATCGAAATTTTTTAATCTGTGACAGCCATCCATCTGTGTGCAATCACCAGCTGATTTATTATCACACCAGATGGTCACTGGGTACATAGTTTTACCGGTGATGTCACGTGTGGCCTTGTCTATTGACACGAGTTCTTGACAAGCATCGCTCATGGCTAGGTACTCTGCTTGGCAGGTTGAGAGCGTTACATATTTTTGTTTGTGACTTCTCCAGGCTATGGTGTCACCAAATAACTTAATTACAAACCCTCCGGTTGAAGATGAGTCTTGCCAGTCTCTGAAGCTGGCATCGGTCATAGCTTCTAAATTTTCTCCCTTTCCGATGTATGTTAGTCCTAGATTTGTTGTACCTCTGAGATATCTAAATATTCTTTTAATTTCTTTCCAGTCGTCCTCGGTGGGACGCGTTTGTTTCCTTGATAAGTAGTTGACCGCATAGGCGATGTCCGGTCTTGTGGTTCCAGCCAGGTATAACAGACTTCCTATGGCTTCTCTAAAAGGTACATTCTTCTTTAGTTCATCCATACATACATCTTCTTGTTTTCTGATTTCTCGACTTTTGACTTGCCTGGTGATCATGGGAGTGGAGTGGGTGTTGCATTCTTTCATGTTGAATCTATCCAGTATTTTCTTGGTGTATTCAGTTTGTTTGAGTGTTATACGTCTATTGGGCCTATCCCGGAGTACGTTCATTCCTAGGAAACATCTTGGTTCTCCCAAATTTTTCATCTTAAACACTGAGCTAAGTTTTGTCTCTACTTCTCGTAGTTTAGTTTTGCAGTTTCCTGCTAGAAAAACATCGTCAACGTATAGTATTATGAATACTACTTTTCCTTCTTTTCTCCAGGTGAAGAGACACGGTTCATTTATATCTTTCGCTAGTCCTAGCTTTAGAGTTTCTTCAGAGAACCTCTTATTCCACCTTTTTGGACTTATTTTTAGTCCATATAGTGACTTCTGGACCTTACAGACTTTATTATTATGTAGATTTTCTTCACATTCTAGTCCGTCTGGTATTTTCATATATATATCTTCTTCTAAGGTACCATGTAAGAAGGCTGTTTTTACATCTAACTGTATGGCGTCTAAGTCGAATTTATTGATGATGCTGAAAGCTGACCTAATCAGAGATATTCTTGATACTGGTGCATACGTTTCTTTCAGTTCGTATTTAGTTTTGTCTTTGAAACCTCTAATCACCAGTCTGGCTTCATATCGAAGATTACCCATTTCGTCTGTTTTCTTTCTAAACACCCATCTAGAATCTATGACATTTAATTTCTTGTCTTTTGTTTTACAGCTAGTCACGTCTACTATTGTCCAGACTTTGTTTTCCTGCATTGATTTCAGTTCTTCTTTCACGGCTGTTTTCCATTGTTCCCTTTCGGCGGATGCCATAGCTTCTTGGTATGACGCTGGGTCATCGTTGATTTCAGCTAGTAGCGCATGGTATTTTTCATCTTCCAGTACTGTTTCAGCACACTGCGCCTCTGTTGCTCTTACGTTCAGTCTCCATTTGGATTTAGCTGCTCTTTCTGGCTGTTTAACTTTCTTCTTGGGTGGTTCTTCAAACGTCTGTGACTTTCTTTCCTTGGGTCTTCCTCTTTTTGGTTTTTCATTTACTTCTTTTACATCTAATGTCTCCGAGTGTGTGATTTGGTCTTTTTCATTTACCTCAGTTTCTTTCTTATCATCTGTAGTTTCATGATTTTCAACACTTTCGAATTCTAGTGTTTCCTGAGTTTGTTTGTATACCTCTTTGTAGACTAACTTCTCGTTACATCTTACGTTTCTGGAGTTAATAAACTTTCTGGTTTCAGGATGCCATAAAATATATCCTGTGTTTGTATAACCTACTAACACTGCTTTTATTGCTCTTGGTTCAAATTTTAATTTGA
This sequence comes from Anastatus disparis, assembly GCA_017163975.1. Taxonomy (NCBI): domain Eukaryota; kingdom Metazoa; phylum Arthropoda; class Insecta; order Hymenoptera; family Eupelmidae; genus Anastatus; species Anastatus disparis. Next base: position 1,819,720 of record JAFFSR010000301.1, on the reverse strand, counting down.
CGTCGGTTATTTTGGCATATGCTATGCAACCAAACCTTTTGATTTCTTCTTGATGATGTTTCTTTCCTGGGAGCATTACTTCCATTGGTGTTTTATATTTAAGTACCCTGTGTGGAGTTCTGTTGTATATGTGCACTGCTGCTTCTAATGCTAGAATCCACATACTTGCTGGTAAACCTGAGTCGATCATCATAGTTCTAATTTTTCCTTGGATCGTCTTGTTGAATCTTTCAGCGGTTCCATTATGTTGCGGTGTATGTGGTGGTCCAAAGTTATTTTCGATCTTTTCTTTTGTCATTACCTCTGCGAATTTGCCTCCAGTGAACTCTGTTCCGTTGTCTGCTCTTATATAGCATACTTTTACATCTTCTCTTAACATGTTCCTGGACGTCTTGAGGAATTTTTCCAAGCAGTCTCCTGTTTCGTTTTTGTGTTTCATGGAGTATGCTTTAGCAAATCTGGAGTAATCATCTATAAACACTTCTATAAATCTATTGCCTCCTGGATATGATGCTGGTTTGATTGGTCCCATTACGTCTGTGTGAATCATTTCCAGACATCTGGTTGCTTTATCTCTGATTTCCTTGTATGGGAGATTTTCTATTTTTCCCATTATACAAGATTCACAATCTAGTATGTTGTCTGTGAATTTGATTTCCTTTAGACATTCTAAGTCTTTTTGTAGGTATTTTAGGTATCTTAAGGACATGTGTCCTAATCTTAAATGCCATAGCATTCCTACATCTAATTTGTCTTTTGTGACTTTAGGATTTTTTTCACTTGTTAGTAGACTATCAATCATTTGTACATCTTTTATGTTGTCTATGTCTATGATTTTGTTTTTTTGTTGTATTTTCTCGTCATCTTCGCTTTCTGAGACTTCGTGTTCTTCATTCTCCCTCCCAATCTCAGACGGTGTGGTTGTACTTCCTTGATGTTCTATGTTCTCCGATTGAGATTTTTGTATGAAGTCTTCTAGTGATACCAGTCTTGCTTCATATTGACGTTCTTCATAGTCTTCTGTTTTTGAGTTTTTGTTACTTCTTATAACTTCTAATGTAACCAACCAATTTGGTTTTATGTATTTTCCTGTTATACATTTTTCTCCGGTACGCTTATCGAAGATTTCTAGGACTTCATCGTCTAGATAGATTCCTAGACCAACATCTACGAATTTCCTTAAAGAAATTAGATTTTGAGAGACATCTGGAGCTGCCAATACATCTGTGAGTTTAATTACTTCTGAGTTATTTGTGTTTGAAGTGAGCAGTAGATCGCCTATACCGTCTATGGTGATATCTGCGGCCTTGTTTTTGTTGGCACTTCTTATTATCTTATTTGAACACTTCTTAAAGTTAGTTAAAATTAGTCCTTTTTGAACTATATTTTCAGTTGCTCCAGAGTCTGCTAATAAATTTATTTTCCAGTTGTTAATGTTACTTGATTGGTTGTTACCTGCGATATAAGCTTTGGCTGCATTTTTCTGATTCTTCTTCTCCTTAGTTGGTTTGTCTTGAGATTTCCTAAACACTCTGGTTTTTGCTTTGGTAACACTTCCAGAGTTACTTCTATAATTTTCTTTGTTCTTTCTATATGTGTTTCCCCCCTTGTTTCTGTATGTGTTTCCTCCCTTGTTTCTGTATGTATTTATGTTATTTTTGTGAACTAACCTGTCTCCTGAGTCCTTGGGACGTTCTCCCGACGTGCCACTCCCTGCCTGAAAGCAGTCGTTCCCCTTGTGGCCTGTTATCGCCTTGCAGTAATAACAGTACCACAAGTGGTACTCTGCTAGTGGGCAAGCGACCTGAGGATGCCCCTCCTTGTTACATCTGAAACAACGACCATATTGCAGCTTGGCGTGTGCCAAATTTGCGGCCGCATCTACCCTCTTCTCTGACCTCTTTTCTGCCTCAAGCTGCAATAAGAAGTTTTTCATACCTTCTAAGTTCATTTCGTCATTGTTGGTTTGCCTTCTAATCAGAGAAGCGGATCTGAGTTCTGGAAAGTTTCCAGAAACCGCCTGATAGAATGCAGACCTCTTCTCTTCTTCGGACAACACCTCTGTTGGATTGTTATTTTCGTATTCTCTCACAATCGAATCAAATTTATCAATAAAATCATCAATATTTTCATTAGCTTTAATTTTTAATTTGTATAGCTTGGCTCTAATAGATGTAGCTGTTACGTTATTTTCAATTCTTTTACTTTCTTTTATAGTATTAATTATAGTTAACGGGTCTGTTAAATTCAAAACTTTTTTATGGTAGTGTTCGTCTATATGATTAATTATAATGTCTCTAATTGAACCTTTTTTACGTTTTACTTCTTCTGTATTATTATCAGTTTGATTAACGTTATTTAAAATGTCTAATAAATTTAACGATCTTAGTTCAGATTGTAAACTATCCAACCAGAGGTGTACGCCCGTTTTCCAAGTGAGTTTGTTGTCTCTTTTAAGTATTAATTTTTGGTTGTTGTTAGTTACTTCTAATGATTTGTTAATGTGTTTAAACGTCTCATTTAGGTTAGTTAATACTTCTGATTGTGGGTTGTTAGTGTTACTGTTACTTCTAATGGGGGTGGATGTGTCTATTAAGTTAGGCGTGTTAGTTTGTGTGTTTGAAAGTGTTACCTCAGCACATCTATTTTTCTCTCTCTCCAGGTCGAGAAGATTTTGGGTCGCCTTCAAGAGCGTCTCCGCAACTTCCTTTATTTGCGCGTTTTGCGCCTCTCTTTCTCTCGACATGTCGTTTTTCATTTCCTCGACTTGTCTGAGGCCGTCCAAGAGGTCCCTTCTGATCCTCTCTGAGGGTGGAACCCTCACAAAAGGAGGTGTATAACTCCTTTCACCGTCTGATGCTCCTGTATTTTGAACAATATTTTATTTATACTTATTTGTTTTTACTTGGTTTTACAACGTCTTTAGCTATTACAGATGTGGATCCACTATCTAACTTCTATGTATATAATTGTTCAATAAACTACGGAGGTCGTGTATGAGAGAGTAAAAGTAAAAGAAATACCTGCTTCATCAGCTCTGTTATTTGTGTCCGCTTTCTCAAGAGAGCCTCTTTTTGAACTCATTTTAGCTCGACTTCTGAAATAGAGAAATAATTTTTATACAAAATATTAACACTTATGTGTAACTGTACAACAAGTTTACAAAGTGTAATATATGTATTATAAAAAATTTAGTACGTTTGTTCTTATGCGCAACCGTACGACAAGTTAGCGCGAACTTTTGTACCGACCGGACGATAGAATAACTGAACCATTTATTATTTGAAATCAAGCAGTGTTTTTAAACATACCAAGTAAACGTTTTAATTACACTGCTCTTTATACTCAAAGTAACCTACATATGTACAGTTCGTGTACATATACCTCTAAAAAAAACAACTATTATTCTATGTGCACCCAACCGTACGACAAGTTCTATGCAATAAAATAAAGTAAATTATAATTCTATCAATAAATTTTTACGTATCAGACGTCGTATACGCACACTTTCTCGCGATAGTATAACGAACGCAATTATACTGTTGGTGCAAGAAAGGTGATCACGTGCACGCACGCGACATCCTTTTACATGTCAGATATATCGATAGAAGAAAAACTCGTATTAAACTCTCCTTGTTTGTTAAATTATTTGGCGAAAGGGTTTAAACGTACTGTTGCTGCCGTTCAAGAAATTTTCTATACATCTTTAGCACGTATATATATACATATATATTTCGTCGTGTCTAGTCACGCCCGATATTTTCTTTTCGAGAGCCGCGACGAGTGAGAGTGAGAGAGAAGGAAGATCGACCGTCGCGCCAGGAAATGGCCGCTTCTCGGGATTTTCCTCCCCCCGTTTTCATGCACGTTATGAAAAAAACTTCCCGAACAATGACTACCTTTATACTTCTAAATTTTCACTTTTTCTAGTCACTGGACGAGAGAGACACGCGCTGAATTTACTTTTTTTTTTTTATTCTTATAATTCTTACGAAAGAAACGAATTTTTGGCTATAATTATACTTTATTAGCGGGCAGAGAAAGAATAAAGAACTTCTATCTTGCACTCCCGTCGCGCACTTATTCATGAAAATAAAATTTACCTCTAACCAGTGTGTATTTCTAAAAAAAAACGTACACTTCTAAACGCTAAACAAACTTCACACTTCTAAAAAAAACTTCATACTCACTAAATCCCCTTAGATGATTCCAATAAAAAAATTAAGCGTTTGATGGGCCTATAACCTGTTGGATCTGGCGTATGAAGCAATTGCAAAAGGTTTACAATAAAAAGATTCTTTATTATAATTGCTGTGATCAAACACACTCAAATTACAAGTACAAAAAAAACAATCTTTGTAGCTTTTAGCTATTAATAATCTTAGTAGAAAAATACTGTAGACTGATATTAAAAAGAAGGTAGCAACACGTGTCGGTCCTCAAGGCACCACAGTTGACAAAAAAAGTGAAGGGGAGAAGGAATGGCGAAAGCGGACAGAGCGCGCGAGTACGGAAAAGGTGGCGCTCATGTATCGTCCCCAGCTAGTTGGAGCACCTTGCCTCAACAATAACCATTATTTATAAAAGGTCAAGGGTATGGTTTCACGCTACTGTACCGATCGAAAATTATAATTTTATAAAATTACAATTTTTGAAAAAACTATACATCGGAATGAGTTTTCCTTTTATAGATCACTTCATTTAATTTCGATGAAGGGCGGAAACTCTAAAAATTAGAGGAAAAAAGCGTTAATCGAAGATAATTAGAAAAACAAATTTCTCAGTTCGAAAAAATCAAATTTCTCAAAAACCGTGTTTCGTAGGGAAATTTCCTATTCAGGATCATTTTATCTTTGAAAAATGAAGGGCGGAAACTTGGTTTGATAAATTATATCACAAAAAAGCAAAATTACATTTTTCTAAAAAGATGCGATCAGCTGTAAGAATACAATGGCCGTGCAAGAAGCCATGTTTCATAGTTGGCATCAATGCTAATGTATAGTTTGGTACGCGCCAACTTCAAATTCGAATTTCAAATGTAAATTGAATTTGTTTTATATGTACAATTTCTACAAATGAACACTTTTTCAACATAAAACTGTTTTATTTTATTTGAAACATAAATATGTAAAAAATTTAATATTATAAGAGAGAACAATATAGTTTACATCATTTGCGAACTCATTATTTTTTTTTAAATTTTCATTATAGCAAAATAAGTAATCTATTCGTTTCTTGTTTGAAACAAAATATTTTTTGAATGACTTTATTGAATTAGCGAAACTTTGGCATATCCTAACCTTTTTAGAATGAAAATATGTTTTGAAAAGCGAATGATAAGGATTACTTAATTTTATTGCTAATATAATTTTATTATATAATATAATCTCATCAAATATTATTTTATATTATCGTTCTTTAAAAATAAACAGTTGTAAATAATTTTATTAAGATAAGCCCATATGGAAAAAATTTCTGGAAATAATTGTAAATAAGTGTTACTGACTGTAAATAACTGTAAATAACTATAAATATACAGTTGTTTATATTTATTTACAGTTATTTACATTTATTTATTTTTTTACAATTATTCACATTTATTTACGATTATTTATATTTTTCATAGTTTTTACAGTTTTTTGAAAAAATAACATTTAGTTAAAATGATAAGTATTATAATGCATAAATAAAATTGAAGTTTTAAGGTTCAACATGTACATTTATTTATGATTTAATTTATTTACAAAATTCAAAAACTAATCATTCATTTCTACCAAACTGAATTCTTTGTCAAATAAAAGAAAGGTTTTTGCAGTTTGTGTTTTACGGAGAGTCTTGTTCATTTATCTTTAAAAAAATTTTGTCAAAAAAAATATGTTTTAAAATCTTTTCTATTCTTTTTATATTTATGTTTGATTGATAAATCTATATATAACATGAATGTAAAATTTAAATTCCGAATAAAAAGATAAATATTAGGAAAATAATGAATTTGAAAAATAGATTTCTACAAATTTTTCAAAAATAATATTATGAATTTTATTTTGTACTCATTACACTAAGATTAAAAAAATTAAGTGATTTTTCTCACGTTTTTTCAAAGTCTTATCTTAATAAAATTACTTATGACTGTTTATTTTTCAAAAACTATAATTACCAATAAAATTAAGTAATCCTTATTATTCGCTTTTGAAAACATTTTCATTCTAAAAAGGTTAGGATATGCCAAAGTTTCGCTAATTCAAGAAAGTCATTCAAAAAATATTTTGTTTTAAACAAAGAAACGAATAGATTACTTATTTTGCTATAATGAAAATTAAGAAAAAAATAATGAGTTCGCAAATGATGTAAACTATATTGTTAGATAGATAGATAGATAGATACTATTTATTGTATATCATATCATTATACAAAGGGCGTGTAATACAATTCATAAATATAATAATAAATATTGCACATAAATAATGAATAAATGTAAAAATATTGCACATAAAACAATGTATAAATATAAAATATTGCACATAAAACAATGTATAAATACAAAATATTGCAATTGATATCACAGTCAGTTACTAAACCTAATGATACTGAATAAGTAAGTCACAACAAAAGAAGTGATATCACAGATACAAAAAAAAAAATAGTAAAATACACGCAATCCTATAAATTAAAAGTCAGTCATACAATATCTATCAGTCATAGTATATAAAAATTTTTTATTTAAAATACAAAATGAAAAATAATAAATAATGCAATAAAATAATAAAGCGTATGCAGTAGCACAAAAACGCAGTCAAAATAATAAAAACAAGTAAAGCATTCACTCACTAACCATTCAGCCAATAAATACAATCACACCTTAAGTAAAAGAGTATATATACGGGACGTCACATTATAATAAATTAACATATAAATAAAAAATAAAATTTAGTTTATTGGAGGTTGAGCAAGTACCTCCTCAGAGCCGACTTAAACCTGCTGAGCGATGGAAGATTTTTTATATCAGCAGGCAGGGAGTTCCAAAAATGCGCACCCTGAACTTGAAAGGAATTCCTTCCAGTCTCAGTACGCATGAAGGGCACCGCGAAATCCTTAATCTCTCCCCTAGTGGCTACCCTAGGTACATATCTAGTGAAGAGACCCACTAGATACTCGGGAGTATTCATGCGCACGATTTTGTACATAAGTACAGCCATAAAATACTGTCTCCTTGCATCAGTACGCAGCCAACCCAGCGCAGCTCTATGAGGAGAGACATGATCGCCCATTCTCACGCCTAATACATATCTCACACATGAATTTTGTAGTCTTTGTAATCGTCTTTTCAACTCCTGTGAGGCATCGAGCAGAACTACTGAGCAGTAATCGAGATGTGGAAACAGCAGGGCGGTTGCGAGTTGTTTGCGCAGAGCCTCAGTGGTATACCGACGAAAAAACCATAAGCCATACATAGTTCTATTAAACTTCTTAGTCAGCATATTAACATGTGGCTCCCATGATAGCTTAGAGTCAAGCACAACACCAAGGCTCGTAACGGTATTAGAGAAAGATATGCCGACACCATCCTCAAGCTCAATCGTCCTTGGCTCACCAGCATAAAAGTCATTAATAAATCGACCATTGCCAAAAACGATCGCTTTAGTTTTGTTTGCATTTAGTGTGAGAGAAGCATCAACAGCCCACTCCGACACCGCCTTGGCCGCCCTCTGTAGAATACGAATACCTTCATTCACATCCTCATAAGAGACCTGCGTATAAATTTGCAGGTCATCTGCATATAATAGGTGCTCGACACAACCAGGGTCAAGGGTGTCACGTATGTTATTAATGTAAAGGCAAAACAACAGAGGCCCCAGCACTGAACCCTGCGGAACTCCTAAATTGGTTGTTAGCCAATTCGATTCCTCTTTCAAATACGTGGGAACCATTTGTTTCCTACCTGATAAATAGGAGTTAATCCACTCGAGTGCAGCCCTGAAAAACCCCATCGATCTCAGCCTTGCAAGTAATTTGGAGTGCGAGATCCTGTCGAATGCCTTACTAAAGTCAAACAGAAGTAGTAGCGTGACAAGTTTCTTATCTTTCTTGTTCTCTCTTATAATATTAAATTTTGTACATATTTATGTTTTAAATAAAATAAAACAGTTTTATGTTGAAAAAGTGTTTATTTGTAGAAATTGTACATATAAAACAAATTCAATTTACATTTAAAATTCGAATTTGAAGTTGGCGCGTACCAAACTATACATTAGCATTGATGCCAACTATGAAACATGGCTTCTTGCACGGCCATTGTATTCTTACAGCTGATCGCATCTTTTTAGAAAAATGTAATTTTGCTTTTTTGCGATATGATTTATCAAACCAAGTTTCCGCCCTTCATTTTTCAAAGATAAAATGATCCTGAATAGGAAATTTCCCTACGAAACACGGTTTTTGAGAAATTTGATTTTTTCGAACTGAGAAATTTGTTTTTCTAATTATCTTCGATTAACGCTTTTTTCCGCTAATTTTTAGAGTTTCCGCCCTTCATCGAAATTAAATGAAGTGATCTATAAAAGGAAAACTCATTCCGATGTATAGTTTTTTCAAAAATTGTAATTTTATAAAATTATAATTTTCGATCGGTACAGTAGCGTGAAACTATACCCTTAAAGTTTTTATACAAAGTAATTTTTCAAATAAAAATAAATATAATTTAATAGACATTCTATGAATTATATCATAAAAATTTAAGAGTCGGCCGTATCGCTCTGTCCTTGTCTAATCTAAATTTTTGTTATAATAAATAAATTAAACATTTATATACAAATGTAAGGGATGAGCGCAATAGAGCAAAAAACGAGCAAACAATTCTATTTTATGAAAAAATATGAAATTTTTATTATTACTTTTTAAGTAAAGTACGAAACGGAAAAAATTAAGTTGAGTTTGACTGTGTTTTCCCTTTCGGACTTTACTTGAAAATTAATGAGAATTTCATATTTTTTCATAAAATAGAATTGTTTGCTCGTTTTTTGCTCTATTGCGCTCATCCCTTACATTCATATATAAATATTTTATTTATTTATTATAACGAAAATTTAGATTACACAAGGTCACAGGCATACGGCCGACTCTTAAGGTTTAAGAGCAGGCCGGATTCGCTGTCCTTGTCTAATTGGCATTATTGTTATTTACTCAAGTTTTAATCGGTGTATCTTCAAATTAAAGGTCGAGCGCAATAGATATTGTTATTATGAACATCTATGCACAAAAAAAAAATATCTACCGGTTTGTTTTTGAGAAAAGTAAGTAACGCCAAAGTAAAAGTTTATGTTTATAATATTTTCGCGTTACTTACTTTTCTCAAAAACAAACCGGTAGATATTTTTTTTCTTGTGCATAGATGTTCATAATAATAATATCTATTGCGCTCGACCTTTAATTTAAAGATACACTGATTAAAACTTGAGTAAATAACAAACGACTCAATTGTTACTCGATCGGTATCAGGTTCTACTCCGGCCTACCGTTAAAAGAGCTTTAAATATGACAGTGGTCGCTCGCTAAACATTGTTGTAAGACATGTAAGATGTAAGTTGAGTAAAATAGTATATAGTTGTGGAAACAGTCAAAAAGATAAGGAGTGATAATGTTTCATCTATAGCTATGGGAGTATGAGCCTGGCAAGTGTGTTTATAACTATAACATCACTCTCTTTAATTTTTAGTTTTGCATTAGATGTTTAAATAACAATTAATTTCATCATCTTTATTTCTATTATGACTGCATTTTTTACAAAATTTTTTAATCAACTTTATTAATTTATTAATCCACATGAAATCTTAACATAAAAATAAAGCTATTATCAATTTCTAATAATATATAATATACTTTTTAAAGCTTTAGGAAGGAGTAACCCATCATTATCATTTAAGGTTTCCAAAAATGAAGCTACCATTTAAGGGTTAAGATAAACTTTGTAAAATATATTTTGGTAAATGGTAAATGTTTCTGATGAATAAATAAATCTTTATGAAATTGTTGTATTATATATATACGTGACAATAAAAACTTGACTTACTCATATTGATTTCAGAACTTTCTATGGCGTATTTTTGTTATTAATATTGTATATATGAACATTGTTTTAATGTTAATAAAGTTCTTTAATAAAATTAAAAGGTATATTTGGAGAATGTAATTAAAATTATTTGTAATTTAAAGAATTGTTTATGAAGATGGAATTAAAATTCTTATTATTTAAGAGATAAAAGCAAACTTGCTGCACTTTTACCTTTTTAAAGGTTTTTTCAGGGGAGATTTCATAAATTTTTCAAAGTCTAAAATTCTTTTACTTTTTATATTGAATAAATACAATATTCCAAAGTTCTATGAGATCATCATGATCTTTATTAACTCTTTAAGCTTGATTTTGTAATTGCCTTGTATGATCTATCATGAGTGCAATAATTATATGTAAAGTTTACAGTATTATCTCATTTCTGTATTTTATTATGTATATTATATATTATATTTTCTGTTACACACTTTTTGTAAACTTTTATAAATAAATACATATCTATCTATCTATCTATGTGAATTTCAGAACTTGGGCCATATGGACCTGTTGGGTTCTACTTACTTCACTTATTCGAATTCCACTTTGAGATTTCATTACCCTGGTAAAAAATTTCATCATTATTTGGTCATATTTTGACCAGTTTTAGAAAAAATGACCAAGAAATGACCAATATTAATCAGAAAATGACCAATTTATCCGCTTATTGACGACGGTTAATAATCAAAAACTGTTATAAATATGATCAATCATTTCATTATATTATTATAATAAATAATACATTAATTTATTTTCATTAATAAATATTATACTAAATTATGAAACAATATTAATATTAAATAAAATTTATAACCACAAATATAACTTTTATCAATTATTTTGAATGAGAAATGAGTTCGATGAAAAAATTGAATTTATGTATCCCATTCACGATATTACATCAGTTAGTGTGTTTGACCAATTTTTTCTAAATCACAGTCTTGAGAACTATATCCCAGCTTTCTTCAACAGTTAATTCATTTTCACTGTAACCATTGTTTACACTGTTTTTAATAACCTCAAATTTTACATTTTCCTACTCTTCTCCAATAGACTTGTTAAACTTATTGACTTGATGATACATTAGTCTATTTTCTTCCTTTTTTTTAAAATTTTTTTTCTTATTTGAAAACTCCGTACTTTTCAAAAAATGAACTACTTTATTAATTTGTGTCTGTTTTGCAGTTCTCTCAAGTTTTGGAAACTCTAACGCTTTTTCTCTCTTTCTCGTTTTCTTTTTCTCCCTCACTCTCTTTTAGCGTACTTGCAAGGTAAGGTTAAAACAGAGTCATGGCAGCCTGAGAACTAACCTTAAATCTCTAAAATATTTATTTAAAGTCTCTGCCATTTTTATTATGCTGTAACATAATTTTTAGTCTTTTTGTGATCCGTTTTAACTTTACCGTATTAGCAAGTTAATTTTTGTAAAGAAATTCTCTTCGTTGAAAAAAAGAAATATATCTATAAATTTATTTGCATAAAGTATATATCTATATATATTAGCAATTTCACCATATTTTGGTCATTTTGTGATTAAAAGATTAGTCATAAAAAAATGACTAATAAATGACTGATGGCCATTTTTGAATGGTCTATTTTCTACCAGGGTATTGTCAGTGTATTATGCAGTATTTTCCAGTACTTTATTATTGTCAATATTCTATGAAGTATTTTCTTACTTATTATTTAATATGTTTAAAGTTTACCCTGTTGAAAAAAACCGTATAGTTTTACCACATGGTTAAACCACATGATTTTACCACATTGCTCAACCATGTGGTAAAACCATGTGGTTTAACTATGTGGTCATCATGACCATGTGGTCATTTATGAAAAATTACTTTTGTCTCGCGAATTCAGAGAGCGAAAAGTTCTTTACTCCCACCACATTTAATTTTTCTAAAAATAAACGGGCGAAAAGTACTTTTCTCTTGCAAATAAAATTTCTCTTAAATTAAGCCAGAGCAAAGTATTTTTCTCTTGCAAATTCAGAGGGCAAAAAGTTCTTCACTTTCGCCAAATTTAATTTCTCTAAAAATAAGGGAGCGAAAAGTACTTTTCTCCTACTAATTAGACGGGAGAAAAGTACTTTTCGCTCGCAAATTCAGAAGGTGAAAAGTTCTTTACTCCCGCCAAATTTGATTTCTTTAAAAATAAGCGTGCGTAAAATACTTTTATTCCGCAAATTAATTTTTTCTTAAATCAAGCGAGAAAAAGAATTTTTCTCTCGCAAATGAGAGGGCGAAATGTTCTTTATTTCCGCCAAATTTAATTTCTCTAAAAATAAAGGGGCGAGAAGTACTTTACTCCCGCAAGTCAAATTACTCTTAAATGAAGGGGGAGCTGTGTACTTTCCTCCCGCAAATTCAGAGGGCGAAAAGTTCTTTACTTTTGCCAAATTTAATTTCTTTAAAAATAAGCGAGCGTAAAGTACTTTACTTCTGCTGAATTTAATTTCTTTAAAAATAAGCGAGCACGGAGTACTTTTCTCCTACTAATTAGACGGGAGAAAAGTACTTTTCGCTCGCAAATTCAGAAGGTGAAAAGTTCTTTACTTCCGCCAAATTTAATTTCTTCAAAAATAAGCAGGCGTATAGTACTTTTATTCCGCAAATTAAATTTTTCTTAAATTAAGCGAGAAAAAAGAATTTTTCTCTCGCAAATTCAGAGGGCGAAAAGTTCTTTACTTTCGCCAAATTAAATTTCTTTAAAAATAAGCGGGAGAAAAGTACTTTTCTCTTGCAAATTCAGAAGGTGAATAGTACATTGTGCAACAAGGGAGCAAAATAGGTGTTGGCCGACGAGTGCGAGTTTGTCGCTCGAGCGTAGCGAGAGCGACAAATCGCACGAGTCGACAAACACCTATATGCTCCCGCGTTGCGCATACTATTTTCTCACGCGAAGAGCATCAAAAATATTATTTTTCTAACAAGTGCGCAAAATTCTAAGAATGACAAACTTGCGTCTGTGATAGCATGTACAATCTTGTTCGAAGGCTATCAAGATCGTAAGAGGTAGTCGAGGTCGGGGCGCAGGACGGGGTCCAGGGCGGAGCCCCGGTCGGGGTGCAGGGGGCGAAGCCCCTGCCGGGGGTTTCGGGGGCAGCGCCCCCCCGCCTCCAAAAAAATAAATAATATTACTAATATAAAAATAAAATTAATAAAACCATTAACGGCAGGCCAGAGTAGAACCTGATATTGACCGAGTAACAATTGAGTTGTTTGTTATTTACTCAAGTATTAATCGGTGTATCTTCAAATTAAAAGTTGAGCGCAATAGATATTATTATTATGAACATCTATGCACAAGAAAAAAAAAATCTACCGATTTGTTTTTGAGAAAAGTAAGTAACGCCAAAGTGAAAGTTTATGTTTCTAATATTTTCGCGTTACTTACTTTTCTCAAAAACAAAGCGATAGATTTTTTCTTCTTGTGCATAAATATTTGTAATAATAATATCTATTGCGCTCAGCTTTTAATTTGCAGATTCACCGTTTAATACTTGAGTAAATAACAAAAATCTCAGTTAGACAAGGACAGCGAATCCGGCCTGCTCTTAAATTAAAATTCTATGAAAATAAATTATATTTTTATGGGATAAAATTTTTCGTTTTATTTCAATACTATATATATATTTTTCTTATAATACATTAAAAATTAAATTAAATTTTGATTTATTCAAATTTAACATTTTTCGCGGAAATCGTCCATTGCTAACTTGTAATTCCAAGAATTTACGATTCGGCGTTGAATACTTGGCTGATATTATAAGGATATGAAAATGTCTTCGATGCAACGTGCAAGATTAAATATTACATAAATAATACTCGAAAAAATCAATGCTAAATAGACTGAAAGTTGCTACTGATATATGTGAACTTTTTCGAGGAATTTGTTCACCCCTGACTTGTAATTCGGAGAATTTACAATTCGCAGAATTGACCATTCTAATGTATGAAGCACTTAACTGATGTATAAAAAGCATCGAGTTATACACACTGACTGATGTATAAAAATATCGGGTTACATTATCGAGCCTGTTAAAAGTTCGAATTCATTTTGCTCCCTAGGGAGGCAAAGAGGTATTTTGCTCCCTCACAACAGCTGGTCAAAATAGTATTTTGCGCTCTGAGTGCGAGAAAAGTTCTTTACTCCCACCACATTTAATTTTTCTAAAAATAAGCGGGCGTAAAGTACTTTTTTCTCACAAATTAAATTTCTCCTAGATTAAGCGGGAGAAAAGTATTTTTCTCTCGTAAATTCAGAGGGCGAAAAGTTCTTTACTTCCGCCGAATTGAATTTCTTTAAAAATAAGCGGGCAAAAAGTATTCTTCTCCCACAAATTAAGTTTCTCTTAAATTAAGCGGGAGAAAAAGTATTTTTCTCTCAAATATCCAGAGGGCGAAAAGTCCTTTACTCCTGCCATATTTAATTTCTCTGAAAATACGCGGTCAGAAAGTACTTTTCTCCCGCAAATTAGATTTATCTGAAATTGAGTAGGAAAATTGTACATTGTTAACCAAAGGGCAAAATAGGGGCTTTTTGCCCGTGTCGGGTTTGTCGCACGAGCAAAGCGGGGGCGATAATAAGACTGGGGCATGAACACCTATTTTGCCCCTATGGTTAACATACTATTTTTTCACACTCAGGGGTCGGAATTCAATTTTTTGTTACTTATTTTGCTCCCTGAAAATAGGTATAGAAAATTGCATTTTGCCCCCTGAATGTGAAAAAAAATATTTTTGCCTCACAAATTCAATGGGAGAAAAGTTTTTTACTCTAGCCACATTTAATTTGACTAAAAAGCGGGCGAAAAGTATTTTTCTCCGGAAAATTAAATTTCTCTCAAATTAAGAAAAATACTTTCCTCTCGCATATTCAGGGAGCGAAAAGTTTCTCACTCCCGCAAAATTTGATTTCTTTGAAAATAAGCGGGCGAAAAGTACTTTTCTCCCGTAAATTAAATTTCTCCTAAATTAAGCGGGAGAAAAGTACTTTTTTCCTGCAAATTAAATTTCTCCTAAATGAAGAGGGAGAAGCGTACTTTTCTTCCGCAAATTCAGAGGGAGAAATGTTCTTTACTTTAAAATTTTATAAATTTGTATAAATTATAACCAATTTTCATTTTAAAAAATGTAATTTGAATCTTTTTTTAGTTAATAAAGAGGCCACGGTTGAGGTTAGATTAAAGCACTACCGGGAGTAGAGTCTACTTCTTCCTCGGATATTTACTCCCCTCGCTCCGCTTCGTTCGCGAATCCACACTTGGGAGAAATATACGACTTTACACCCTAGTTGTATTGTTTTATTCACACGTCGAAAGAAATGGCCACTTAATTAAGTCGAAAATTGGTCTGAGAAAAGCCATAACTTATGTCTACAATCCAGCGGGAGTAAATTATTTTTCTCCTGCCATACAATTTCTCTTAAATTTACTTATGTAATTTTATCTTGCAATTTCAGAGGAAAATGATTTTTTTTTTCTGCCAAGTTAAAAATTCATTAAATTGAAGAAATTATTGAAAATTTTAATTAAAAAATTTTCTGTTAGGCAGGTTTACTATCAAAATAAACTAAATTCATTTAAAACTTAACAAAGGGAAAACTACCACATAAGTTTTTAATTTCGAAACGTAAATTTCGTTAAATTTAAAGATTTTTTAAGCATTTACATTAAAATCTTAAGAGAGATTTTGTAACTTAAGTTTATTTTAAATCTTCTCTGAGAAATTCAGGATCAATAAGTCAAAATAATTCAAAAATGTAATAATATATTTATTTAATATAAACTATTTTATTAGAAAATTAACATTTTCTGGTTTAACATTAAATATTTACTTAAAATTTTTTTGTAATTGATCCACTGTTACAAACATCTAAGTAGAAACTTTTTAAATCTTTTAAATTATGAGATCGATTCATTACTACGTTTACTTGGTACTTCTTTGAAAGTAATTTTTTAATATTTATTGTCTACCAAGTACGTGCTTGCAGGAGAAAAGTACGCTTCTCTCCCTTCATTTAAGAGAAATTTAATTTTCGGGAGCAAAGTACTCTTCTTCCGCTTAATTTAGTAGGGATTTCCTTTCCTTTGACCCATTTTCTGAGTTAATGAAGTGGCCATTCCTGTTAAGGTCCAAATAAAATAAAATACGATGCAAGTAGGGTGTAAAGTCTTATTTTTCTCCCGAGTGTGAATTCGGAACCCTAGTAAGAGAAGCAGAGCGGGGGAGTAAATACCCGAGGAAGAAATAGGACTTACGTTATTTTTTTATGAACTTGGACAAGAAATTGGATATCAAGCTCGACAAACCTAACCTTCAAATACGAAAGTTTATATTATAAGCTTCTATGTATAGTATTTTCGTACATTTCTTCAGTTGACCGCACTAGAGTTTTATCTTACAAACTTTTTCTTTGCAGCAAAAGAATTCGATTCAACGCATCGTTTATTCATGAGTCAGACTTGAAAACATTAGTAGAAAGAGAGCAGCTTCATTATGCCCTTAATGGTAAAAAATTCAAATAACATTGTTTTTTTGAATCGGTAATAATTCATACAAATTTATGTACTTTTAATTTGGCGGGAGTAAAGAACTTTTCGCTCTCTGAATTTGCGGGAGAAAAGTACACAGCTCCCCCTTCATTTAAGAGTAATTTGACTTGCGAGAGTAAAGTACTTTTCGCCCTATTATTTTTAGAGAAATTAAATTAGGCGGAAATAAAGAACTTTTCGCTCTCTCATTTGCGAGAGAAAAATTCTTTTTCTCGCTTGATCTAAGAAAAAATTAATTTGCGGAATAAAAGTATTTTACGCACGCTTATTTTTAAAGAAATTAAATTTGGCGGGAATAAAGAACTTTTCGCCCTCTGAATTAGCGGGAGAAAAGTACACAGCTCCCCCTTCATTTAAGAGTAATTTGACTTGCGGGAGTAAAGTACTTTTCGCCCTCTTATTTTTAGAGAAATTAAATTTGGCGAAAGTAAAGAATTTTTCGCCCTCTGAATTTACGAGAGAAAAATACTTTTTTCTCGCTTAATTTAAGAAAAATTTAATTTGCGAAATAAAAGTACTTTACGCCTGCTTATTTTTGAAGAAATTAAATTTGGCGGGAATAAAGAACTTTTCGCTCTCTGATTTGCAAGATAAAAATTCTTTTTTCTCGCTAAATTTAAGAAAAATTTAATTTGCGGAATAAAAGTATTTTTTTCAACACCTGGCCCGAAATTACTACTTTTTTACATAGCGCCAAAAAAAAGTTGTATTTTCGGCCCGGTGTTGAAAAAAATCGCATTTTCGCCACGGGAAAAAAAAGAATGCCTTAAGAGGAGGCCGTATCATTCTGTCCTTGTCTAATCTAAATTTTCGTTATTATAAATAAATAAAATATTTTCATAGGAAAGTAAGACAACCGCCCAATAGAGCAAAAGAACAAGCAAACGATTCTTTTCTATGAAAAATATGAAATTTTTATTATTTTTCGAGTGAAGTCTGAAACGGAAAAACAATCGAACTTGATTGAGTTGATTGAACTGTTTTTTCGTTTCAGACTTCACTCGAAAAATAATAAAAATTTCATATTTTTTCATAGAAAAGAATCATTTGCTTGTCTTTTGCTCTATTGGGCAGTTGTCTTACTTTTCTATGGAAATATTTTATTTATTTATAATGAAAATTTAGATTAGACAAGGACAGAATGATACGGCCGCCTCTTAAATCGTATGTTCGCCCCCCTCGCCTTCGGCTCAGATGACAATTTAGATACGATTTCGGACATCCTTTACTTTTTTTTCCTCGGGGAAAAATATACTATTACGCCCGCTTATTTTTAAAGAAATTAAATTTCGCGGGAGTAAAGAACTTTCCACTTTCTGAATTTGCGAGAGAAAAGTACTTTTCTCCCGTCTAATTAGTAGGAGAAAAGTACTTTGCGCTCGCTTATTCTTAGAGAAATTAAATTTGGCGGGAGTAAAGAACCTTTCGCCCTCTGAATTTACGGGAGAAAAGTACACAGCTCCCCCTTCATTTAAGAGAAATTTGACTTGCGGGAGTAAAGTATTTTTCGCCCCCTTAATTTTAGAGAAATTAAATTTGGTGAAAGTAAAGAACTTTTTGCCTTCTGAATTTGCAAGAGATAAATACGTTGCTCTGGCTTAATTTAAGAGAAATTTAATTTGCAAGAGAAAAGTACTTTTCGCCCGCTTATTTTTAGAGAAATTAAATGTGGTGGGAGTAAAGAACTTTTTGCCCTCTGAATTTGCGAGACAATAGTATATTATGCACCTAGGGAGGTAAAATAAAGGAGAGGCCATAGCACGAGTGAGTTGACACCCGAGGCGAAGCCGAGGGTGGCAAACTCGTTCTATGAGTTCTCCATTTTACCTTCCGTGGTGCATATACGATTTTTTGCCATATCCGGGCCAAAAGTACCACTTCTGCGATTTTGAGCCGGGAGTAGAAGTGGTACTTTTGGGCAGGGTATGGCAAAAAAGTAATTTTTTATAAACCACATAGTTTTACCACATGGTTTAACTATGTGGTAAAACCATGTGGTAAAACCATGTGGTAAAACTATATGGTTTTTTTCAACTGGGTATTACAATCCATTTAAGTAAAGTAGAATGTAGTTATGTAATATTATATTTTGTGCATATTGAGATTTAATAAGCATACATTAAAATGTCGAAGATATATACTTATTAATTAAGCTCTTAAGGTAGGCCTGGAAAAAAAATTAAATTTAAATGTAACGATACATTTTTTTATATCAATTAATAAAATTTCTTTTTATCTTAAATTTATCTTAAGTACAAGACTTTGGTCCATAAATAATTTTAAAAAATCTTTCTTTTATTTAAATACTTGATTGTGGTGGTCATCGTAAGCTTTTCCATAGATTTTCAATTTTTATATCTTCACAAAATAATAGTTCTGATTATAAAAAAGAATTTAAAAGTTTAGTTTAAAAAAAACCTTAAAATATGGGAAAAAATAGATATTTTTGTGAATTTCATGTATGTAATTCAGTTCAACACTCACTTAAACATATATTATCACAATTCTAGCATTATTATTTTGTAAAGATATATATTGAAGATCTCTGAAAATTATGAAGTCAATTAGTTTAAAATTAACTGAGAAAGTGTCATCAATAATTTCTTTGACTTTTTCGAATAATCTCTTTGATCAATAAAATGAATTTCAAGCATCAGATCAGATTTTTTAAAGCTATGCATGGACCAAAGACTTGTGTTTAATATATATTTAAGATAAAAAAGTTTCATTATTTATTATTATAAGAAGAAAAGATTACTATCACATTCAAATTTTTAGACATTCCTTCGAGCTTGAACTCACTTATTAGTCCGGATACCTTAATACACATTTTTAAAATCATAGTGTATATTTTTATTTGAACACTCACATAACAATTTAAATTAACAAAATGCTTGCCAAATTTTCAATTTTTAATTGAAAAAATAAAATGTTACTTATTATCCTTTTGCGTTACTGGAATTTTCTACTTACTTCAAGATTTCAGTTTTGTCAAGTGTATTATGTAATATTTTTTTAGTATTTTTTTTTAATAAAGTGCTCAATGTAGTATTTTTTTACTTATTATTTAATACATTAAGAGCATGACGAAGCTGTCCACCTTCTAATAATATTTCCAATCCTAACTTATGAATAAACGAAGCGTTTAATCGAGTTTCTTTGCTACAAAGAAATAATTTGTAAGATTAAACTCTAGTGCGGACAACTCAAGAAATTCACCAAAATATTATACATATAAAGTTATAATAAAAACTTTCAATGTATCGTATTTTAAGGTTAGGTTTGTCGAGTTCGATATCTAATTTCCAATTTAAGCTCATAAAAAAATAACAAGTCCAAATGATTTTTTATTTTAACAAAAATTATTGTATTAATATAGCTTTAGTGCGGACAAGTCATTATATTTGTTTAAGTTAAGAATTTAAAAAGATATTGATAAAATAAAAAAAGCAAAACTCGATTGCTGCAACTCCGACATGCCGTTAAAAGTTAAAACAAAAAGCTAATTTCTCAAAACTATAATTTAATAGATTTAATGTATTAAATTTAAAACTAAAAATAAAGTTAATGATTTGTATTAATAATTATGTCAGTAGATTCTATAAAAAATTATTAATAATGTTACAAAATGTGTAATACCAAACATGTATATACATGTTTTTCACATATTATCATATACAATCAAAATATTATTTTTAATCTCAATTAATGTACAATATTCATGTACACCATTTTAGTATACAATTGCTAAACCTTGAGACAGAGTTCATAAAAAATATATTTATCAAATAACATTTTCACAAATCTAACCTAAAAAATTGTCTGCTTATTAATAATAAATTTATAAAATACATTTTTCACATATATAACCTAAAAAACTGTCTCTTTACAAATCACAATCAATTTAGTTTGTTAAATATAAATTCACTTATTAATTATTATTTTTGTAAAGACTAAGTAAATAAATAATAATAATCACACTAAGAATTGTACTGTATTTTCAAAAATTGAAGCAAATGTGGAGCAACGCAACAGCTGATTAATCATCAAATATACGATATCATCAAAGCAATCAGATTTAATATATGTGTATGTACATCATATATACTGCTGTTATTCTTGCTGTCTCTTTTGTACTCATTCTAATGTATACGAGTGGACTCTCTTTTTTCTATGTTCGTCACTTTCAAGACACTGCTGTTTGCTGTTACTCCCCTGTTCAAAATAATGACGTCTTTCCAGTACGTCTTTGAAAGATGTCTTTGAAGACGTCTTTGGTCGTGTCTTAGATTGGAACAAAATAAGACGTCATTTTTTTAATGTTCCGGAAATATAGTAACCAAATGACGTCTTTTTTATAAGTAAAATAATTTCAAAGACGTATTTTTTCCATAAATACTCATAGTAAAAGACATAAATTTTCAAAAAAAAATTCTTTTTTTTAAAACGAATGACGTCCTCCCTGTTGAAAATAATGACGTCTTTGGTCGCGTCTTACATTGGAACCAAAAAAGACGTCATTTTTCCAATGTTTAGAAAATTCAACAAATGACGTCTTTTTATTATTTCAAAGACGTATTTTTTTTAATAAAAATGACGTCTTTTCTTACGAATTTTTATTTAAAAAATACGTCTTTGAAAATGTAAAATGACGTTATTTGTTAAATAGCTTTTCTAAACATTGGAGAAAAGACATCTTTTTTGTTCCAATTTCAGACACAACTAAAGACGTCTTTCAAAGACGTCATTTTCTACGAATTTAGGAATAAAAAATGTTATTTTTCATGAATTATGTCATTGAAAAATGACTTTACATGATAATCATTTTCCATTTAAAGGAAAAAACAACAAAAACGAGGTTAACCTCGTAGTTTCAACTCTTCGAAAAACGAAGAACATATGCGATTGAACTGAGAGCGTTCTGGCCTTATATATGTGTGTCTTTAAAATTTGTATAAGGGATCGCAAAACTTGAAAATCGCCACCTAGTGACTTACAGTCGAATTGATGGTTGCGCTTGCGTCAATTTTATTTTAACTTACCAGGTGGCGATTTTCAAGTTTTGCGATCCCTTATACAAATTTCAAAGACGCAGATATATAAGGCCAGAATGATCTCAGCTTAATCGCAAATGCTCTTCTTTTTTCGAGGAGTTTAAACTACGAGGTTTACCTCGTTTTTGTTGTTTTTTCCTTTGAATGGAAAATGATTATCATGTAAAGTCATTTTTCAATGACATAATTCATGAAAAATGACGTTTTTTTTCTCTTAAATTCGGAGAAAATGACGTCTTTGAAAGACGTCTTTAGTTGTGTCTGAAATTGGAACAAAAAAGATGTCATTTTTCCAATGTTTCGAAAAGCTATTTAACGAATAACGTCATTTTACATTTCCAAAGACGTATTTTTTTAAATAAAAATTCGTAAGAAAAGACGTCATTTTTATTAAAAAAAATGCGTCTTTGAAATAATAAAAAGACGTCATTTGTTGAATTTTCTAAACATTGGAAAAATGACGTCTTTTTTGGTTCCAATGTAAGACGCGACCAAAGACGTCATTATTTTCAACAGGGAGGACGTCATTCGTTTTAAAAAAAAGAATTTTTTTTTGAAAATTTATGTCTTTTACTATGAGTATTTATGGAAAAAATACGTCTTTGAAATTATTTTACTTATAAAAAAGACGTCATTTGGTTACTATATTTCCGGAACATTAAAAAAATGACGTCTTATTTTGTTCCAATCTAAGACACGACCAATGACGTCTTCAAAGACGTATTCAAAGACGTCTTGAAAGACATCTTTCAAAGACGTACTGGAAAGACGTCATTATTTTCAACAGGGTCGTTCTCTCTCATTCACTCTATGCATATGCCACATGTTATCTTCTCTCTCTCTCTCTCTTTTTTCTATATACGTCCGCCTGCTCAGGTGACTGCGCGCGCAACTTCCGTCTCATACGTTTGACTGAATGAGAAAATTATTAAAAACAAGAAATCGCGGGTCTAGCCTATATATCATACAAAAAATAATAGATACGTCATTTTTTAGATGTTTTTGGTATGAAATGTTTATTAGCATTATATTATATATATATATATATATATATATATATATATTTACAAGTAATTAACAAGTAAATACATATATTTAATATATATTTTGTGAGTTTCAATTTTTAAAATTTGAAACTCAAAGTAAATAGGTCTCGTCACGCACGATGCGGCTTCGCAAACTTGCCTTTCGGGGCGCTACCGCGTCCCATGATATCATCACTTCATCCATTTTCTATAATTTTTCTGACTTCTTTGATCCTAAATCATGTTTACATGACTGCTTTAAAGAAGATCAGAATTTTAAGCAAAGCGAGTCCTTGACTTTGCTTAATTCATTTCAAGTCACAACGACTGCTGAAGCTGTTAGTGCTATTGCTAGAGAAAAAGAAAACCTGAAAGTAATTACAAAGTATCAATTTTCATAAGCTTTAAAAGTAATTCAGATTTTATTTTGACCCCCCTGCGTACTGTTCCGAGTATACTCGTCCAAACGAAACTGTCGCGGTGTGCACCTTGACGAGTATACTCGTCCAAAAGTAAGGGCATAAAATCACTTGCGAAAAAATTAGTCCATTTGGAAGTGATTTCGTCAGGGATAATTGATACGCAGGGGGGTTAATAAAAAATGTTTATACAAAAAGTTTAAAATATCAATGATTTGTCATTAGGTAATCTGTGCTCTAGAAATTTGGAATATAGATAAATGTGATATACGTATTCCAAATTGTTTAAATCCCCTTTCAAATTGTTTAATTGTTTATGAAAATTGATACTTTGTAATTACTTTCAGGTTTTTTTTCTTTAGCTATAGGACTAACAGCCACAGCAGTCGTTAAAGTGATCTGAAATGAATTAAACGAAGTTAAGGTCTTGTTAAGCTTAAAATTCTGATCTTCTTATATGCAGTTCTGTAAACATGATTTAGGATCAAAGGAGTCATACAAAAATTATAAAAAAAGATGACGTGATGATATTCATTAATACAAAAGTATTCGTCAAGTTCCAGATTAATTTTATTAATGATTGGGCTATCGACTATAAAGTAAATTAATAGTTTAATCTAATTTTGTCTTTGATAGTATTATACAAGATTAAATATTGTATTTTGTAATTACAATATAACAATTTTAGATAATTATAAGAATACCAAAGCAAAATAAAGTGCTTTAAAGTAATGAAAAACATTAGAATTTAGAAATTGAAAGTAATAATGTGAAGAAAGTACGTATTATCAGAAATCATATGATGTGCTGTATTTAGAAAAAGACTCATCATTAGACCCTATAGCTGAGGGTTTTTCTTAGTTTTATGATACTTAAACTTACTCCAAAGTTTCATTCCAATCTATCACCCGAAGGTCGTATCCTCTTCTGGTTAGACTATGTCTTTCAAAGTTTTATCACAACAATTTGGAATTTATTCTGAAATTTAACAAGACAAAGGACCTTGCTATGGTCTGCATATTTACAAACATTGTACTGAATACACCAAGAAAATAAAAAAAAAACAATAACTTTTACAGGTAATCATTAAGTACAATTGTAGATGCTGACTTACACTCAACAGTGAACAGTATCAATAAATCTGTAAAATAAATCAGTAGGTTCTGTTGATATTTTTGGGATCATTACTTCAACACCAGCTTTTTTAAACTAAAAATAAATCCTTATCTATAATTTAAAAGTTATCAAGCTGAACAGCTTGTTCACTTTCGTTTTATAGGTTTCCGTTGTGTATTTTAAACTTGATTGTTTAGTGTATTGTAAGTTCACATTACAAACTAATTTCTTTATTTGATATTAATCAAATAGCAGTTTAGAATACAACTGTAAGTAATTATTCGTTTAGTGTACTTTGACTTTAAACTTATAAGTGGAATTTGATTATGCGAATGTGCACTTATTAATTAAGCTAAATTCTGCACTAATTAAGATTCAAATTGTAAAAATATAATAACATTTTAAAATATTATAATAATATTAGCTATTTATCATATTAATAATTAAGAATTATCAAGAGTGTTGAGAACAAAGGGTACCCCCCGTTAAGATAGTCAATTTTGCCCTGTCCCTGAAATTTTTGTTTGACTTTGTAACTTTGTTTTGGATGAAAAAAAAATAGTTTTTGTCATATTTGCAGACCACGACCCCCCTCCCCCGGTCCACAGCATGGAAAAAATGACTTTTTCAGTATTTATTTTTTTCTCCGCATCTAGTTGGTAAAAAAACCCCAAGAAAATCGTGCTTATAGCTTAAATGGCTACAAATCATGTAGAATTTTTTCATAAAGATTTGATGATGCTATATAACCTAAAAGGATGAAAAAAAAATTCAAACCCTTCCTATTTTTACGGGAAATGCGGTATTTAAAAAAATATGTATTTTGTTTAAAATTACTTGCCTGAATTTTTCTGGATATTTCCTGTTGGTGCGCCATATTTTAAAATGCAAAAAACTCATTTTTTCGACGTTTTTGGCTGATTGTAGCTCATTTGCAGACTTTGTATTATTATCTATATTATGAAATTGTATTCTAGAACTTTATTTATGAATTTAATTATGCAATCAAGTCAGAAAAATAAGATATACAAATATTCGGCTTAAAATCTTTCCACATTTTAGATTAGGTATTTAAACTGTTCTTTCGTGATTTTGTTGATATTTTACTACTTTATATGTGATAAAATCTTTTAAATATTATATTGCTTTAATAAAATTCGTGGGTATTAAGTATGACTTAAAAATTAAGTATCGTTACTTGAGTATCAGCTGTTACTTCAATTGAGTGTTACATCCTTACCGACGACTATCTTATTTGTGTGATTTTGTTTAATAACTAACTGTGATAACCTCTTCAGGTAGCACTCAATCAAAGTAACAGCTAATACTCAAGTAACGAAACTTAAGTTTTAAGTCATACTTAATACTCTAATTTTTCTGAATTGACTAACTAGGAGAGGCCCAGGCCTCCGGATCACGGATTTTGCTTAAACTTTGGGATAAGTTTCTACATGTCAAAATATGGAGAAAACCAGAATTTTAGACCCTAACGCTCAAAATTTCCCTAGTTATAGGCAATTAGAGAAAATCACTGAAAAAGTTACTAGATTTTCAAACGCCTATAGTTCTTTAGCATTAATAACTAGACACTTGTAATTATTTTTAAATGAAAGCTGAGCTCAAATCCTTTCGAAATAGCACCTACAGCATATCAAAATATTATTTTTTCCCATAGCTACAGTGTTATAAAAATTGTACTACATTTTAGCATTGATTATTAATTAATGTTTTTAAAAGGAAATTCACGTTAAAATCTTATAACGCTGTAACGTTGGGAAAAATAATATTTTGATATGCTGCAAGCACTAATTCGAAAGGATTTGAGGTCAGCTTTCATTCGAAAATGGTTTCAAGCTTCTAACTGGTAATGCTAAAGAGCTATAAGCGTTTGGAAATCTAGTAACATTTTCAGTGATTTTCTTTAACTACCCATAACTAGGGAAATTTTAAGCGTTAGGGTCCAAAATTCTGGTTTTCTTCATATTTTGACACCTAGAAACTTATCCCAAAGTTTGAGCAAAATCCGTGATCCGGAGGCCTGGGCCTCTCCTAGTAAGCATAGTTCAAAACGTGTAAAAACAAAAAAAATCGGTACATGATGTTTTGGCATGATAAATCACCTGAGAAAAAAATCAGGTAATTTGTCACCTGATTTTTTTCACTAGGGAAGATAGCAACTGTGCTTCCAGATTCGGAGCACCTAGAGACATTTGAAAAAAAATTAAGAGCATGCCAGATTCGCTGTCCTTGTCTAATTGAGATTTTTGTTATTTACTCAAGTATTAATCGGTGTATCTGCAAATTCAAGGTTAAGCGCAATAGATATTATCATTACGAATATGCATGCACAAGAAAAAAAAAATCTACCAATTTGTTTTTGAGAAAAGTAAGAAATGCGAAAATATTATAAACATAAACTTTCACTTCGGCGTCCCTTACTCTTCTGAAAAACAAAACGGTAGAATTTTTTTTTTTTGTGCATAGATGTTTATAATAATAATATCTGTTGCGCTCAAACTTTAATTTGAAGATACACCGCTTAATACTTGATTAAGAGCAGGCCGGATTCGCTGTCCTTGTCTAATTGGCATTTTTGTTATTTACTCAAGTATTAATCGGTGTATCTTCAAAATAAAGGTTGATCGCAATAGATATTATTATTACAAATATTTATGTACAAGAAAAAAAAAATCTATCGCTTTGTTTTTGAGAAAAGTAAGGAACGCGAAAATATTATAAACATAATCTTTTACTTCGGCGTTCCTTACTTTTCTCAAAAACAAATCGGTAGATTTTTTTTTTCTTGTGCATAGATATTCATAATAATAATATCTATTGCGGTCAACCTTTATTTTGAAGATACACCGATCAATACTTGAGTAAATAACAAACAACTCAATTGTTACTCGGTCGGTATCAGGTTCTACTCCGGCCTGCTGTTAAATAACAAACAACTCAATTGTTACTCGGTCGGTATCAGGTTCTACTCCGGCCTAGTCTTAATGTAAATACTGATAATTTATCAAAGAAACGGATGTGGAAAATTTTTTTATTAGTCAGTAGTAGGTAAGAATCTAAAAAAAAATTTTTAAAAAACGAAAAAAATCATTTTTTTTAATACTGGAAGGGTCAAATAGCCATTCCAAAAAGGTCTTTAAATGGTTCTCTCAGTTTTCAGTGATAAGAAATCGATATAAGATTTTTAAGCAAGGTTGCAAGCAACCCGGTAAATAACGACCACCTTAATATGTATATATCTATATAAAATAAAGCAAGCATTATTTTATTATTATTTACATTAGTGATCTTAAAAATAATTTGTAATCATACATGATTAAATGATAAATTGTGCATAATTTAAAATTCAATTGGATCTGCTGATTTTAAAGTGACTTATATGTACTTCAATAAAAACGAACAGAAAAAAATAATATAAATATTGTTTTAAATAAACTTATGACCAATAAAAAAATGGTTTTTCTATAAAATTATATATCAATCTAAATTTGTATTTTATATTCTATATTAACAACTACAGTTTCTGAATTGAATTGTTAAGTTTGCTGCAGAACTTAAAAATATTGGTTTTCAAAATTTCATCTTTCAAAATGAATATATTGACTTGGATAATGTTGAGTTAGAAGGATATATAATAGAAACATAAATAAAGATTTATTTCTAATATGAATGTTAGATGTTGTGTGTTTTGAGGCAAATACTGTTAAAATTTATTTTTTCTTTGTATTTGGGATTTAAAATGAATGGATCATGACATTTTTTCTAATTATTATTTTGGATATATAATTATTAACATATAAAATTAAACAAGTTATAAAATATTTCTGAAGTTTTCATAATGTCTCAATCAAACGTCCATTTTAAATCCTGATACTGAATGTGTGGAGAACACAAGATCTAATGTAAATCTACAAAAAGACTAGTAAAATTGTAATTTATTTGCGTATAAATATTTCAAAAACTTAAAAAAACAATTTTTTTTCTAATGATGTTAATTTTTATGTTATAATCATTTTAAATTATTTTAATCTCGAATATTTATGTTGTAAATGTCTGTTGTAAAAGATTAAATAATAAACTAAAACATTTTTTCATATGTATCTATCGATTACTTAAAAAAGTAGAGTCCTTGCCCTGTTAAAACAAGTCAGGTGAGAAATAACCTGATTTCTCAGGAGATTTATCATGCCAAATTCTCATGTGATGTTTTTTTTTGTTTTCACACATTTCAAACCATACTTAGTCAATTGAGAACTATTTTTAAAATTTTTGAAAATTTGGATTTAAAAATTTTTTTGTAAAATTAGTCAATATTTTTTCCAAGACCAAATTCTTTAAAAAAATTTTTAAGTTTAAAATTTTCAAAAATTTTCAAAAATAGTTTTCAATTGACTAAGTATGGTTTAAAACGTGTAAAAACAAAAAAAATCATCTCATGAGATTTTGGCATGATAAATCACCTGAGAAATCAGGTGTTTTCTCACCTGACTTTTTTTGGTAGGGTAGCGCTTTTCGACGTCGAAACGTTAAGTCGTTATCGTTAAAAAGATAGTAAATAACCCCCCTGAGCGAGTCGGAGAGTTAATATGTGACTTGTAGTTGAATTAAGCTAAATTAAAACTTGTGGTTAACTTGGTAATAGTTAATTTTCAGTTTTTTATATAACGATATATCATAACACAAAAGTTTGAGTTTAATAATAGATAAAAAATAGGTGATAATATCTTTTTTACAATTAGCTAATTATCCTGTAATCATTGTGAAGTTTGATCATATAAAATAATTAATTTTATGATTTTATTTAAAGTGTAGAGTTGGCAATATTATTTTGGAAAAGCTAAGTTGAAGTATAATAACCAAACGATTAAATTTAAATTTTGTTAAATTAAAATCAAACACTTGAATATAGTTTTTATAAATTTAATTTTGTAAGAAAACACCGATACCAGTTTTTCAAATTTTTTAACCTTAATCTAAAAATGTTTTAAATACCTTTTTATTACTGCCTTAAATTTTTACTAATAGAAAGCCTAATATAAAGAAATTTCGGAAAATTTTTCAATCAACATTAAAAATTTTTAAAACTACAATGTCGGCAACTATGTATAAATCATATACCTTATTAAATCCCCTTAAATAATGTTTTCAATGTTTGAAAATTTTATACCACAGTTTACATGTAATATTAATTTTGTTGTAGAAACAATTAATATTAATATGTTCATATAGAGACAAACAAATTTAATACTGTTTACATTAAAACGTCAATAAAAAAATTTTTTAAATAAAAAACATAAAACATCGATAAAAAAAAACAAAAAAAAACAATGTTTGAATGATATATTTATAGAATATTTTTTAATTCATTATATTACAGTCAACGTAGGTATTCTTTTTATTTAATAATCTACGTATGAAAATAATAGTTATTTTTTCTGCAAATACATTTTTAGAAATTTGTGTGGATGATTAGATTGATTAAAAGATCATTGAAGATTTACCTGAAGAAAACTTTTGAATAATTAAAATTATTCAGTATTTTGAATTAAAGTTATTAAAAAATTTGCAAATTCTTGGATATTTTTTTAAAGTTATAAAAGCAAGATGTGGTTGGCGTGCTTGTGCGCTGGGGGCTTGCCCCCTAGTATAGATATTTCAGATGCAAATTAAGGTATTTTTTAAAAGGACAGTACAGTGTACCCACTTAAAAAACTAATTTTTTTTCATTGCAGAAATCGATACTATATCATTTCTATGATATACATATGCATATTTTTTTAAGGGAACAGTACAGTGTAATCACTTTAAAGAATAATTTTTATTTATTGCATAAATCGATAGTATATCATTTCTATGATATACAAATACATATTTTTTAAAGAGAAGTGTACCGCATGTCACCTAAAAAAAATGTTGTTATATTTTTTATTGCATAAATTCTTTTAAATTTATAGTATTTATAATTGAGCTATAACATCACACTAATATACTAATAACTCTTGTTTTCTCCACTATTTTTGTTTTTATTTTCCACTGAATTAGTTTGAAATTTTTTCTTCATTAATATAGATGTATAAGATTATAAGTATATTCAAAATAGATTCATAGTTTTAAAATCGTTTATAAAATACAGATTTATAAATTCATTTATATATATAAATTATATTTATTTAAAATTACTTGTCAATACAAATTTTTTTATTAAATAAGATAAGAGCTCCATCCTTCACTCTTAACCTGTGAGATTCTTCCCATCAATAGTAAGTTAACTTACATTGATTTTGAATCTCTCTATGTTTACTTAATTTACATATGCATTAAATATAATATTTCTTCATTTATTTTACGAAAATTTTCATTACAAAGACATTTATCATCGTCGTCATCTAATACAATCATAGTATTTAAGCTGCAATCACCGTAAACTTCATTCACAACTGAATTGTTTGGTTTTCAGATTTCCAGAAGTCATTCTCTTAACATCTGCGCATTTTTGAAAGCGCAAACGGGACTGCTCTGTTTATGGAGAGAACAAGTCGGAGTCTCGTATTCCTTTGCCAGCATTAAAAAAGATGGACGAAATTATGCTCGATGTTGCAAATTATTCAGAAAAACCAATAATTTGATATAGATAATTAACAATAATAATAATAATGAAAATAATTTTTTTTTGCCCTTTTTATGGTTAGTGTGACGACAAAAATCTGCAAACAGACTGATGAAAGTTTCTTGGGCCTGTGAAGAAATACAGGCGGAAGAATAACCTCGGTTTGTGAGAGGGTACTACAGAGCGTCTAGCGACCCTCTAAACACCGTATACCACTTATCCGACGAATGATAGTCATTTAACGTGTAAGCAATACTCTAAAATTTCTTTTAGGGCGTTCATCCACCCCAGAAACTGTTTATCACATTATATCAGGGTGGCGCCGTTTTTTGATCGTTTTAGATCTTTTCCTGCTGGTTTTATTCTGACTAGATTCGTTTCCTTGACCTAAAAAGGGTATAAAACACTCCCCGTGCTTTCTTTTAACCCGTGGGACTAGCTCCCTAACCTGCCTCCCTTACCTGCCTTTCTCCTTCTGAATTATTGCAGTTCCTTCTTGCTCTTTCCTCCGTTCATAGGTCCACTTGTGCTCCATCGCCTGTAATTCGATTATGATAATTCCTGCGATGACGTATTGGACCCGAGACAATACGTCAGGCGCTGGTGACTCTGAGAGCCCCTCTCCTTTAAACAGAAGATAAAGTTTTTTGGTGCGTCTTCGTTCCCGTTAAGTCGCCCCATATTTCAGAGCCGTACAAAAAAATTGTCGTTATAACTGACATCAGAAGTCGTCGTTTGCTTGATTTCGGGCCGCTGGTATTGGCCATAAGACGACTTAACTGCAACGTTTTCTTCATCGCTGTGTTGGCAACGTATTTAAGATGCGACAAAAAGGTTAGTTTTGCATCTAGCTTTATGCCAAGATACATCACCTCCCTTCTTGTCTGCACTACGTTTGTGCCTACTGCCATAAGAAACTCGATGTTGATGTGTCTCCAGGTTAAGGGCACCATTTCTCGTCTTAGCCATCGCTATTTCGAGACCATGTTTCGCCATCTATTCGGAGATTCTTCCCGTTGCCGTATTTAGTATGTGCTGAGCTATGTTTGCGTTTCGCGCGGTGATGACTAAAGCGACATCATCGGCGTAAGCGAACATTTTCACGTCGTCCAGCATTGCAAGTTTGAGCAACGTATCGTACATGTAGGATGCTCCAGAAGTCTAGGCCAAAGATCGAACCCTGTGTGACATCTGTGCTGAGGTCCTTTTCACACCAGCCTTCTTCTGTCTCATAGTGGAGGATACGGTTTTTCAGATAGTCGTGTATCACTCGCATAAGGTATTCTGGTTCATTAAACTCTTTCAACGCAGCGAGAAGATCTGGTCATCTTGCCGAGTTGAAAGCGTTTTTAGTATCTAGCAGAACGGGAAAAGCAATAACACGGAAATGATGGTTTTCAGTCCATTCTTCTCTCGCCACTTTTACTATTCCTTCTACTGCATTAATGGTAGACCACTTTTTCTTGAAGCCTTACTGGTTGTCAGAGAGATCGCCAGCCACTTGTACAACTCCTTGTAATCGCTGTTTTAGCAGCCTCTCGTATAGCTTTCCTGCTTCGTCTAACATGCACAGTGGTCTGTAGGACGATGGATGCCAGGGATTTACTCCCCTCCTTTTGTTGATCAGCACAAGACGCGCAACCTTCCAAGGGGTGCTAAACACACCTGTCTGGAGGCATGCGTTGTACATGTTCAACAAGGGAGATGACGCTTTTACCGCTATGCACTTGAGGACCTCGGATGGTATTCCGTCGGGGCCAGGTGCCTTCTTGTTCCGCATCATTCTGGCGGCAAACTGTAACTCTTCGCTTGCAAAGAGCAGGATCTCTTCTAGTTCATCTGCACTCTCCTGTTCTTCAAGCGGTAGATGTAAAGGGAACAAGTGGTTAACGACGTTCGCCATGGTCTCTTCTTCAAATGGCAACGTGGAGGTGGTGCAAAGCTTCTTGGTCACAATTTTGTAGGCCAAGCCCCACACCTCTCTGTTGATGTCTTCGCTCAGGTCTTTCCAGCCTTGTGCTTTGCTTCGGTTGATCATCTTTCGAAGCTGTTTATGCACTTCCTTGTATTGTGCAAACAAAAGATCTGCGTTTGGTTTCTTCTTTCTTCTTACTCTTTGAGATCTTCTTCTGAGGCTAAGAGATTCTGACCTGGTCTTAGTGATTTCATCATTCCACCAATACGCAGGGCGCTTATGTTGCCGGAACCCCTTGCGCGGCATCAACGCAACGCAGGCCCTGTAAATGAGACTCATTATCTCGCTCATAAGTGCCTCTGCAGCGCTGGCGCTTTCGGTGGCGAGTGTGACATCCGGTAGATTGTCGTATCCTTGTTGCAGTACTTGGGCAAGTTTTTCAATGTCTAGCTTGGCAATGTTCCATTGGATCAGCCAAGCTACTTTTTGCCGCAGCAATTGGGGTTTATCACTGATTTGAAAAATGATGTATTGACGGTCACTGCCATTAAATGTCTCTAGCACCTTCCAATCTGACACTCTTCGTGAGAGATTTTCTCATGCGAAGGACAAATCTGGAATCGTACCGCTCGTACCTAGTCTGAATGTTAGAGTGTTTTCGATGTTTAGGACTGTCAGGCCAAGTCTGTCAGCCATCTCCATGATGTATTCACCTCTGCGGTCCTGCATTAGCGTTCCCCACTCGAGTGCTTTCGCATTAAAGTCGCCTGCGACTATTACGTTGCCTTCCATTCTGTAGACAGTGTCTTCTAGCATGTCCATATCTTGCCTAAGGTTACGTATTAGCGTGTTTGGTGTTAAGTAGCAGCTGACGTACGTGAAGTTTTTGCTTTTAACCTATACAAAGCCGCTCCCAGCTCTGCCCTTGTCTACTCTGATGATGTTTGGGTCCACGTAGATTGCTGCCGTGCCATGCTTGTCTTTAAGCCAGGTTTCGATATCCGAAATTGTGTACTGCTCACTTATCAGTAGCACATTAGCCTTTGTCTCAAATTTGATTTGAGTCAAAAGGCTGTTGGCTAGGTCGCTTCTGTGTAAGATGGCTTGGAGGATCGTCATACGGCCCATTATTGGCATTTCTTGATTCGGTTCAGAATCTCGCAAAAGACTTTGCACTAACCTGACCCAGGGATGTGTATTCGTTCTGCTGAGTTTATTTTTCGCTTGGTACATAATATGCACTGAGCATCAGTAGCCTTGCAGGCTGATCCTTGTGACCGTCTTTGCCACACTTGTGGCACATCTTGTTACGATCAGGGCAATGGCAGTCGTGTGCCTGCTGACCGTAGTTCAGGCATTTAAAACAGCGCTAAACTCGCTGCCAACTTCTGATACGACAGCTGGTATAGCCGGTTTCTATCCTCGTTTTTATGAGCAGAAACGCTGCTTGGTCTTGTTCTATCTCTACAACGGCCAAGCGAATCGCTCTGCTGCAGGGGTTCGTTAGCAAAACACTGAACTCTCTCACTTCTGTGTTGGCTTCCGTAAAGACAGCTTGAACAGCTGTCTTCACTTCTTCTACTAAAACCAAGCAGTCGATATCTCTGATCTCAACCGCTTCTTTGTGGCACATCATCTTGACGTTTCCCGCATCGCTGACCGTCCTTTTGAGAAAATCCCTAAGGAATTCCAGTCCCTCAGTGCAGTCCAACTCAATCAGAATATCTCTGGCCCTGATTTTTCTTATACCTCTGATATTGGTCGTTGGGCACTGCTCAATTAGTTCCTGCCGGATGTTCCACAGGATGTCACTGTAAGATTTTCCTTCTTCTGGCTTAATAAAGACATTGGCAGACCTCTTCTTTGTCTTTCTCCTCCTCTTCTTTTGATGATTTTTTTTCCTTTAAGGGCATAAAACATTTCTTCTACCTGCAACTGAAAAAGTTATTTATTAATTAGATTAACCTGATTCTCTATAAACAAAATAGTATTGTCAAGTGGACTAATATACCTTTATTTTTAGCCCTTATAAGCTTATATTGCTGTAGCCACAGTCCCAGATTTATTCGATCAATTCTTGTTTTCATAATTGCTCTCTCGTAAGGTTTAAGCTGAACCGCTGGAGAAAAATGACTTTTCCAAACATATCTATCTCTAGTATTTTTGCGGATCTTGTGTAAATGAGCGAATTCCTGGAACACCAAAAATTTTTTATTCATCAACAAAAAATATCAATTTATTTGATGAATATTAATATTTCTACGTAATTTTTTGATTTTTAAATAACTTCTAATCATTCGATTTTAAAACCCTTTATTCACGCGAGAATGATGCTAATACGAAAGTTAAATCAGTTTGCGAAAGTCAGATCCATCCAGCGGTTCACCTCTAATCTTACGGTGCAACACCTAAAATTTAAAAAATTCAGTATTTGAGAGAAAAAGCTTTGAAGTTTTTAATTATTATATCTTAAAATTATCAGTGCTATACTTACTCTTCATAAAATAATTCTATTTCAGTATTTTTTATTTATATAAGCTAACAATATAAAAAAGAGATACCAGATAAGAGAACCTTGTTATCAACTCGATAAAGCTGAAATGCAAAAAGATATGTTATTAAAATAATCAATAATAATAATCTTACTTATAATAAGATATTCTCTCAGTACCCACCCTTATTTACCAATGAAACTATGTATTTGTTGTAAGAATCAACAAATCTAACAAAATTAAGAAATAAAATTTCGATTTAAAATATATATTTTAATTAATATTAAAATTTATAAATAGAATTTATATCCAAATATGTAACAATAATTAGAATAATACACTTACATGAATTTAATAGGCATCTGGTGCATGGAAATCCACGACAGTTATTCGTTCTTTTCTATTTAGAGTATGTGCTTCTTTCGAATGAGACTTAGTTGAACACGCTATATCGAATCATCTGTCATCATTTTTTGTTAAGCCAAAAAAGGCCTTTTCCTTCTCCTTTCGTAGAATCCTGTGGCTCTAGTGTGAGTTGGTCACAGTTATGGTCACCTGGTTCCTCTTCTTCTTGGAGTTCTTTCTAGTCTTTTGGCTCTTTTTTCGTTCCACCTTCAGAGCTTGTCTGAAGACTTTACAGCCTCTGCTACCAGCCATATGATCCACTGGTGATCCTTTTTCTTGAAGACACAAAAAGTAGCATGTGCCGTTAATGCACGACCTTCTTTTATGGTTAACCCTTCTGCATTTATAGCAGGGGCCAAACCGATTTGGCTTCTGACATTGGTCCACCCATCGGGGCTTTTACCCAATCGGAAGTAGAGGTGAAATTTCCCTGTGAAGGGGTACTCTCCTGGAGTAATACTTTATTTGAATCCGTCATCTTCCATTAAGTTATGGTTTATATTTCGGGGAACTGCCCCTATCTTGTACCTCAAGCGAAACCCTATCAGGGTTACTACCATTTGGGTCAGATGGTCCCTGGTTTTTTCGCAAAGTTGTTTCTCCTCGGGTCATTGCTTCCTATTTGTCGTGAACGTTATAGCATAGCTGCATCTCGTTATGAACTGATGCTCCATTAAAAATTTTCTTACTTTTATACATGACTGAAAAGCTACATCGAGCCAATTATGTTCGACTTACTCCCACTATTAATCTTTTGTATGTGTTTGGAGTCTCTATATAAGGAGCCAGAATCGTAAGTAGTCATCATTTTTCATCGAGCAATTTCGAAGAGCAACATCGAAGAGCTAGAGCTCATGAGTAAAAAGTGATTTTGAACTATAAGTGCAAAGTAATAAGTGAAGATTTTTAGAGAAAGAGAATATTGTTACTAAAAAAAGGACTGCAAAAGTCGAAATTCTAAGTACTTTTAAAAAGAGTATAATATGTGAAATTCACAGTGAAATTAAGTGTTAATCATGTCAGAATACTACGCAGCGAGAACTCTAGAAGTCTTTGCGTTACGCAGCAAGTGGTGAAGCCGATTTTAGTGATATCAGAAGATGGTTGGACTTGGTTGAAAAAGTGATCGAAGATTTGCAGCTCAAGTTAAACACAGTGACAATGTCAAGATCAGAGAAACAAAAGAGGGAAACATCATTAAGACATCTCATAACAATTCGAGAAAAGTTACTTGAGTTTACAAAAAGAGGTGGTGACATTCAGGCTTATAGTGAGAGCGCCAGTGTGGAATGGAATGAATTTCAATCTGCTTTTGCTAAACGAATGTTGTCAGGTCTAATCATTAACCTCGGTTATCTTGATTTAGATGAATTCATGACAGATGTTTTTCCTGTCTTTAATAGAAAAATTAAGATTATTCTTAGTGAACATAGGAGTATATCAGTCAACACTGAACTTGCTACTAAGTATAATTTTCATAAAAATAACGAAGAGATAGCTGAAGTTAAATACTTCAATACGAAGAACGTCGCCATCTTCCAAAGCACTGATCTCAAAGGGTGGTTTGAAACAAACATCCTGCAAGCCATTCAGATTGCTATAAGCGAATTTCAAGAGAGAGATTCTGGCTGGACTCTCCACCAAATTTTGAGTTTGAGCATGAATATAAACAGGCTTGATGCAGTAAGAGGAAGCTCTTATGCAGATTTGCCAGAAGAAATAAAGAAGGAAGGAGCTTGTATCAATGTTAAAAATAATGACAATGAATGTTTCAAGTGGGCAATTTTTTCGGCTCTTCACCCTCCCGCTCGCAATCCACAGCGTGTACCTAAATACAAAAAGTGCAAAAAAGAACTTAATTTTACTGGAATAGAATTTCCAGTATCTCCGCTGCAAATTGCGAAGTTTGAAAAACCGAACCAGATTTCAATTAATCTATTCATCTTAAAAAAACGATGTTAGTATTTCTTTTTATATTAAAATTATTATTAATAAAATTTAAAATATAAATTTTTTATAGGTAACAAATTTGATGTCTCACCGTGCTATGTCACCGCTAAAAAAAAGATAGATATATTAATTTATTACTAATTCAAGATGTGTATGACGAAGAAGATGAAGAAAACAATCACGATGATAAAGACTTTGTACCTAAGAGATTTCATTATGTTTGGGTGAAATCCTTATCACGTTTGATTCGATCTCAAGTGACGAATCATAAAGTAAAGATATTTATTTATGATTGTTGTGCTCATTCCTTTAGAACAGAAGATAAGTTGAAGGAACGTGAAGTTGATTGTGCCTCACTTAACAAGCGTGAAATCAAACTTTCTTAAATATAAGACAATATTCTGAAATTTGAGAACCACAAGCAACATGTAGTTTCAATGATGCTTATTTCGAGTATAAGTGCTACAGACAAGCAAGAAACGAAGATCAGACTCCAGTAGATTGGTTTGTAGCAGAACTGGACTGATTGTGGAATAAGTTAGAAGAAACCTACGCCCTTAGATCTTACAAAGCAAGAACAATTTTCTTTTAAAATAGCGACAGTTTGCAACATTTGTCAAAAGAATTTCAAACTTCAGGATGTTGAAGTTCGTGATTATTGCCATCTAACTGGAAGGTAAGTTTTTATAAATAAAAAAAAATTATTTTAACAAGTAACTTGTCATTGATTAATATTTTTATTTCCAGATATCGAGGAGCAGCTCACCAGTCATGTGACATCAATTATAAAGACTCAAGATTCATACCAGTGATTTTCCACAATCTCACTGGTTACGATTCTCATTTTATAACCAAAGAAATCGCCACAGCTTCAAATTTAAAGGGTCGAGTTTTATTCTTGAGAATAAAGAATATATCTCATTCGTCAAGTATATCGAGGGAAGTGAAATAAATTTTAGGTTCATCGGCTCCTTCCACTTCATGCCTTCTTCTCTCGAGAAGTTAGCATCATACTTGAGTGAATTGAATATCGTTGAAAAAGAATTCTAAGCTGATGGATATAGCTAGCAAATGGAATTATTGAAACGCAAAGGAATCTTTCCATACAACTATCTAGATTGTTCCTAGAAGCTTGATGACGTATTTCTCCCCTGCGAAAAAGCCTTCCACAGCGAGCTAACAGACAGCGATATCTCTGATAGCGAGTTCGAACATGCCGAGAATGTTTGGAAGACATTCAACATCGAGACATTAGGAGGGTACTCGGATCTTTATCTGAAAAATGATGTTCTTCCAGCAGATATATTTGAGAACTTACGCTCGACATGTATCAAAGCATATGGTCTGGATTCTGCTCACTACTACACCACTACTGGCCTTACTTGAGATGCTATGCTCAAGCACACAGGAGTACAGCTGGAACTTCTCACAGACATAGACATACTTATGTTTGTAGAGAAAGGAATCAGAGGTGGTGTGAGCCAATGTTGCAATCGCTATTATATAGTGAATTACGAATACATGGGCGATGATTGGATTTTCGATGAAGAGTCAAAGTACTTGATGTACTACGACCTTAATAACCTTTATGGTTGGGCAGTGACCCAATCATTACCATGCGGATGATTTGAATGGGTATGAAAATCGGAGAATCTCGATGTCATGGTTGTTGACGACGAAAGTTCCATCGGCTACATTTTGGAAGTTGATCTCGAGTATCCTGAGTCTCTCCACAATGCTTACAAAGATTTGTCTTTTTGTCCAGAACATGCACCGACTCCAGATTTGAAACAAGTAAAGCTGATGACCACACTTTTCAAGAAAGAGTACTACGTCATTCATTACTGTGCTCTGAAACAGGCTCTCAGTAATGGTTTGGTTTTTACCAAGATCCATAGAGCTCTTCGTTTCGAAAAAAGGTCCCAGCTCAAGTCATATGTAGACCTCAACACCGAGAAGCGTAAATAAGCTAAAAACGAGTTTAAAAAACTCTTCTTTAAGCTTCTCATTAACGCAGTCTATAGGAAGACTATGGACAATGAGCACAAGCGCGTTGATTTAATACTCGTCAACAAATGGGAAGGACGCTTTGTGGCTGAGGCATTAATCGCCAAGCCCAATTCCCATAGCAGCACTATCTTAGACGAGAACCTTGTTGCTATACAGCTTCCTCGCACCAAAATACCCATTAGAAAGCCGTTGTAAGTCGGTCTAAGTATTCTCGACCTTTCTAAGACATCCGTGTATGACTTTCATTATTCATACCTGCTTGATAGACTAGTTGATAAGTGTAAGCTTTCCTACACTGACATTAATAGTCTCATATACGAAGTCAGAAGCGAGAACATGTATGAGATGATGAAAAGAGACATAGAGAAGTTCGACACTTCTGATTATGCCGAGAGTAATCAATTTGGTATGCCCCGTGTTAATAAAAAAGTTATCGGCTTAATGAAAGACGAGTGCAATGGCAACATAATGACTGAATTCATTGGCTTATGGAGTAAAATGTACAGTGTCAAGGTTTAAGGTCAAGAATCCATCAAGAAGGCTAAAGGAGTGAAATCCAACGTCGAAAATCTTGTCTGTCAGCAGTGCAACATCATATCCAGATAGCACAATGTGAGAATGAAGCGACTACAGAAGATTGCTCTAAACTCCAATGATGACAAATGCTATCTATTGAAGGGGAGCACAGATAGGTTACCATGTGGACATCTCTCCATCTCCCCTCCCAAGGAATCTGCACAGTGTGCAGTAGCAGCGACGTTGGCTCGAGCTGTACTTGAGAGAGTTCCCAAACCAGCTCAAGTCATTTCATTGTTAGACGGACCTGCTAAGACGCAAAGAACTGAATAAAGTGATATGACTTTCATTAGTCTTTTGAATTGATTTAAGGTAAGTCAAAGTATTTTCTTTACTTCAAAGCCTATTCTTTTACAATTTTATTTGTTCTTTACTCTTTTTTATATGAATCTTTCTAAACTCAACCAGATTGCACGTGGCGGTTTCTTACCAACCAAGAAAGTCGAGAAAATGCATAAGAACTATAAGTTTCTGGTGAGTGCTTTGAAGCCTGTCCAGAAACCGTATCTGATCTGTAAGACCAGATACGGTGACAGATTTATTGTAGATCTGGAAGATGAGTTTCGCATCCTTCTACCATCATGCGTTCCTACTGCTTTAGAGAAAAATGATAAACTTTTCTTCAAGTTGACCGATGCCATACAACATTACAAGTTGTATATAACATACTTAAGCGAGAATAGAAGTGGCATCAAGTTCTTATTTGAGTAGGCGCCAGAAAGTTAACGGAGATGTATACGAGTCACAAGTGCATTCCCTACTTCGATTACTCGTTGTAAGGGGTTCACAAGTGGTGAATCTTGGTTGTGCCACAGATGGGAGCAAAAGTTGGGGCTCCCATCACTTCCTAAACGAAAAAAAATTTTTTTTTGTTTGAAGCGCCTAAAATATAAATATCTTTACTCTTGACTTGATGCCACTTTTTCTACAGATTACGCATTGTTCAACATTACTAGTACATTGATAACAACAGCAACAATGTCCGCACGGTAAAAATGTTATCTCTATTCCTTCATCATAGCAAACTTTACATTTATTTTGTAAAAATTCATCTGTAGGAAGTATATTACGGAGGAAGTGGCAGCGGTTGTTCCATTTTTAATGCTCTTATAGTGGATCCTCACTAATCTCCCATCTACAAATTTCTATAGAGCATTCAAAACAACGGACTTTATCAATTTCGCCCATGTAGGAAAATCCTGTAGCTACCAAGTCTTTGGGTTTTAAAAAACTCAAAGGCCAGTTTTCAAAACTATCTAAACAATTTTGCTCTTTACGATACATAAGTATTTATTGAGGTGCAGTTTTGTCGATCCAACTATTACAAGTACCATCAAAGCTGAGCCACTTTACGTATACTTGATTCCCAAAGCTCTTTAGAACTTTTTCTACAAGAGAAACGTCAGGATATTTATCTTTCTGAAGTTCTTCTTCGTAGAAGCCACCAGCAATTGGTTGATCTTGATAGTCTTTGAGACGGTACGTTGTCGGCTGCGTTGCTTTAATTTGTTTTATCGTGAATATTTCAGTAGACCATTTGAGATGTTGCATGAAAAATTTTTTTTTAA
The DNA here is from genome assembly GCA_017163975.1 of Anastatus disparis. Classification (NCBI taxonomy): domain Eukaryota; kingdom Metazoa; phylum Arthropoda; class Insecta; order Hymenoptera; family Eupelmidae; genus Anastatus; species Anastatus disparis. The sequence continues at coordinate 1,777,907 of JAFFSR010000301.1, read as the reverse complement.
TCCATTATATCCGTCATTTAGAAAGCGGAAAAATAAAGTACACGTATTTTTTCTTTTATCATAAAAATGAAAACTCAAAGAGATAGAGGCAGTTAAAAATCGGTGTGACGTCACGAATACAAATGAACTCGTGACGAGATGTATATTGGCGCTATATCTATATATATCAAGATTGTATTAACCCTTAACTGGCACTGTTGGTACCAATACACGTAAGTGGCACTGTGGGGTATTTAATACCCCAAGGTACTCAAGCGAGTCTCACGCAGCCGGTACTTAATATTATTGTACAAAAAAATTTTCTAACGTTACTTAGAGTATATTTTTTAAAATTAAACTGTTTTTATACTCATTTGTTTAAATTAAAATAGTAAAAAAAAATGTTGAAAAAAAAACGGGAAAATTCAGTTTTTCCACTTAAAAAATCATAACTCGTGTAGTTTTTAATATTTTAACGGCTCTCCAACACACACTGATGCCTGCCACACTATACACACCTCATGAATCTTTAGTTAGGGATGTCAACTACTGACAGATGTCGACACTTAGGCCATTATTAAGATCTTAGTACAATTTATATGAACTTAAAGAAGGTTTGGGGTAAATTTTACCCACGGTGCCAGTTAAGGGTTAACTTATATTTGCTATAAATTTTGCAATTCATCATATTTTAAAAAACGAAAAAATACGAGTCTTTTATTTTTTCGTATTCTACCTCATGGATGTAATGCATTTTTTCATGCAAGGTCCCAATTATGCGTGTATCCTTTTTCGAATACCTGTTTCAACTTACTTACTCGCACTTTGTCAGCAACCTTGAATTTTGCTTTTATTTCACAACTTTTTGAGCAAATTGTGCAGGAAACTGAGATTTATTTGTAACTGTAACATTTTTTGATTTAGCTGCGATAGTTCGATGTTTTGTATTGTTGTAAGATTTTATCAGATCAGGTGAGATATCGATCCATTCATAGCTACTATGTGAGCTGAACTTCATCCACATTTTGTTTGAGAGTGCGATTGAAGCGTTTGCAAATGGATGCTTTGAGATTACTATACGTTGAGTATAAGTTAATCTTATATTGTTGCATAAGATTTTTAAAATTAGTATTATAAAACTCTTTGCCTATATCTGTTTGTAAATTTTTTGGTACTTGACCATGTTGCAACATAGATTTCATCACAGCAAAGACTTCTGCTCCAGGTTTTAGTTTTACACGAACGGCCATCTGTAATAAAAAAACATCTGTAACTGTAGCCTCTGTTCTCTCGAGAATAAGGTTGCATCTGCACTAAATCAGCTTGCCACGTCTCATCTAAACCTCGCACATCAAACTGTCGACGTGGATACTGACGTCTAGCTGGTTTATGAAGTTCTTCTACAACTTTTTCGTGTTCCATGGTCACAGAGTTGATGATTGCTTAATTCTCGCAATTTGGCTTTTATACTTTAAATATTTGTTAAAATTTCAGCATCTTGCATTGATTTGATCCAATATCCAATTAACTCGTGTAAATCTTCACTGTCTACATTAATTTTTTTTATTTTCTCGTCATACTCATCTTTTAACTTTTGCACTTCTAATTCTGATGCATCAAGACTATCTTTTAATCTAACTGTGACCGTGTATATACTTCGGACTTCTGATTCAAGCATACTTTGAAATTAACTGCATCATTTGACTGCTGAGGTGTGGCAACATTACATAACCTTTTATTTTCTACATCATATTGTGCATCTTTTGTGAGTTCATAGCCAATACCTGGAGGTCCTCGACTATCCTCGCTTCGTTTAAGATTACGTCCAAATACATCAACGCTTATTTTGATAATGTATAATACCTGACTGCACCTCAATATATATAGCCAGCTTCTTGTAACTCTTCGATGATAGAATGAATCTCATTGATATAGCTTGGATTTCCAGCTTCTCGTTGAGCTACTAGTAAACGCAGTCTATCAACGAGCTCATTCAGATCATCCCAATATAGATAATCAAACTTGGTATGTTTTCGCACGATTCTGTACCGCGGTAACGATCTACCTTTTTTATCAGAAAATAGAGGAGCTATAATTTTACTGAATTTTTCACTTACATTTGAACGAATGGGTTCATCATCTTCGTGTCGTTTATTGTAAGCTTTTATGATTTCAAGAATTTAATTCAAGATTCAAATCTTTATGAGTTACTGACCCTGGAACGGGATGTTTTTTAACAAGCAATTCTTGTAATTCTAAAGTCTTTTGTAACTTTGGATCTTCTATTTGAATATAACTTTTCTCAAAATCTATCGGTGAATTGCCAAGAAAAAATTGATCACCCTTTCTACGAACTTCATAAATTTTATCCATTTCTCTGAATTGTAAGTCCTCGGAGAAATCTTCGCGAGCCTATTCAAACAAAGATTGAGAAGAATCACTTTGCAAAGTATCCTCCAATTAAGTATTATCATCATTAATATCTTTATCGTACTTATTCATTTCTGGTAAGGGTTCTGGCTTCAAAGTTTCGCGCCTTTTTTTACCTTTAGTGGTAATTTCCATAACTGGATCGATGACTGGCTTAAAAGTTTCTCCAACATTGCTTTCGATATTTTCTTTTCCAAATTTTAAAAAGTTAATCTTGCGTTAACTGCTTTACGAGCTTGAATAAGTTGCTGAAGTAAAACTTTATTTTGCCTAAGGTCTTCCATGTTGTCGCTTTGACAATCAAACAAAGATTGATGAACTAATGCCTAGTGTGCATTATATTTACAGCAGAACAGTGAAAACCTTTACGATATCTACCAGAGTTCAGTGGACTATATTTAGCGATCATTAGAAATCCATGCTTATCATCTCTCCAACATTTAAAGCATAATTTTTTGAATAGTGAAAAAATCATGTCTGAGTTAACATAATCATCGTATAGATGCCGTGGATTAACATCATCTTGACGAGAAACTATCAAGAAATTTACCGGGATATCAGTTCGGCGGAGCTGGTACGAAATTAGCTAAACGTTTAGCTACAGACGATCAAGGAATTAATCTTCTTGACAAGGCCTGTAAGGAGCACGATATCTCTTATTCATAAAATCGTAAAAATATAGAGGCTAAAAATATCTCTGATAAAGTTCTATGAGAAAAAGCCTGGCAAAGACTATCATTGAAAGACGCTGGTGTTGGTGAAAAAGCAGCTACATTCGCTATTGCAAACACTATGAAAATGAAATCTAAACTTGGAAGGGGGCAAAAAAGAAGACTCTCATTGATACTCTCAACAAAATAATAAAGCCCGCTTTCAGATCTATGAAACCTAATAAGTGTGCTCGTAAAGCTATACTCTCAGCTTTAGGGGGTGCTCGAAGTGCTGTGAGAAAAGCTGATAAAATCCAAGTACCACGCAGACTATCAATTCCATCTAAGGTTGGAGGATTCTTACCATTCCTTATTCCTCTTTTTGCTGGTCCAGGTGCAATTGGTAGTTCAGCAGGAGTTGCCGCAACAATAACTAAAGCAGTAAATGATTCAAAAGCTGCTCAGAAACAATTCGAGGAGAAACAAAGGCATAATCAGAGGATAGGAGAAGTAGCTCTAGGTAAAGGTCTTTATTTGAAACCTTACAAAACAGGACTTGGTCTTCGTCTAAAATCTAGTTTAAAAAGAAAGATCCTTGAAGTAAGGTTACCACAAGGAACTTTGACTGACTTTGATTTCGTAAAGTATGGTAAGATATTGAAAGTTCCGAATTTTTGAGAAGTATTCATGTGAAATGCTTTACCATTAAGTGGCCTGTATCATCATGAATCTGCAATCGTTAATCTTGATGATGTTAATGGTCCTGGTACACATTGGGTAGCGTATCGTAAGCGAGGTAAATGTGTCGTTTATTTCGATTCTTTCGAATTTAATGATTTATTTGCGAGTAGGTAAAATCAAATATAAGAGATATCAAGATTATGATACATTTAATTGTGGAGTAAAAAACTTATAAAAGTAAAGTCAAATTAGCTATCACTCTTATTATCCATTGAACAATCATGGAAGATTCATTGACGCTAAGCTTTTCTAGTACATCATCAGTGCTTGAAGCCCAGTATTTTCCACCGATCGAACTTTCATTCGATAAGAACTACGTTCTTGGCTTAATTGGACTTTCGACCTTCAACTCAATACCTAATATCGATAGTGGAATTAACAAGTTCTACGTTGGTAAGGAAGAAATTGTATTATTAACTGGAAGTTACGAAATCAAAGATATAAAAAATTATCTTCGTGAGGAATTAGCACCGAAAAGAAATTCAATCGATATAAAACCAAATAATAGTTCACTACATAGCGTTATAACTTGTAGTCATCCCATTGATTTTCGACCACAAGATTTCATAGGTTCATTACTGGGTTTTACTGAACGTGTTCTTTCAGAAAAAATCGCTCACGATTCTGATTTACCTGTAGCTATTTTGAAAGTTCATGCACTTCTCTGGTGCCTATACAAACGATAAACGAGTGCATACCATACACGAGTTCTTTCCTGCAGTTCCACCAGGATATAAGATCATCAAAGTTCCATCTCCAGTTATTTATCTTCCGATCAGCATCAAGAGGATAGATCACATTCAAGTTCGAATCGTCGATCAAGACGGACACTTGATTAATTTTCGAGGAGAAATAATTACAATAAGATTACATCTTAAACAAACATAATGGGTATTGTCTACAATACTAAAGTTGGTAGGGGGTATATAAGTAAGTCAACATGTTGACCAGTCATCAGTCGTCGAACGACAAAGAAAGCGTTAACATGACAAAACATTTAGTTTCTAAGAAGTCAAGGCTTAAAAATCCGTAATGGAAAGTAACGTGTATATTCTCCTGCTATTTTCAAAAATATGGAAGGAATTCTGAGCATTCAGTCGGGAATAAAGTTCGATTAATCTGTCTAACATTATGAAGTACATGCTTATCAGTCTCATTCTGCGTCTTTATTCAATAATAATGATGGAATTCGTATATCTATTTAACATCAAGACTTATGTCTTCTTCCATCGTGCAGTTCACTCCATATCTGTGGTAGGCTTGTGAAAGCTGACGGAACTGCCGCAGCTAATACAGTACCATTCAATAACGCCATCTGTCACATGGTTGAAGAAATTCGCTTCGGAATCAATGCTGTAAAGATCGACAAACGTAAAAATTTTTTTCTGTCCTAGTCAAGAATCAATTCTCGAGAATGCTGGATGGGTTGATGTAGAGGAGAATAAAAAAATAAATAATATAACGAGTAACTTTGATTTAGCTATTCCTCTGAGTATGATTCTCGGTTTTGCTGAAGACTATCGTGAAATTGTAGTCAATGTGAAACATGAACTCATACTGACAAGATCGAGGAATGATTTAAATGCAGTAGTTTAGACGTATCATGAAAATAGATACGAAGATTTTAAGATCAATTTGCAAAGGATAGAATAGTTTATGCCTTACATAATGTATTCGAATACTCACAAACTTCAGCTTAATCACATTAGTAAAGAAATGTGATTGAGTAGCTGTTTCGTCATATTAGGCTTTGAAACAAGTCAAAAAAATCAAAAGGCAACTAATGTGAGTCATTTCGATCATTGCAACTTAAGTAGTGTAAAGCTGTTCCTGAATTCTCAGTATTATCCGTATGGAAATCTAAATTTAGATATCACCCAAAATCAGTTTGCTGTTCTATACGATATGTATGCTAATTTTCAGCATGCTTACCATGATAAGGATATGGAGCCGCTATTAAAAAAGCAAAAATTTATTGAACACATTTCTCTGATTGTAATTGACTACTCAAAACAAAATGATTCTCGGAAAAGATGTTCGTTTAGAGTTTGAATCAATAGCCATGTACTTCCTGAAACATCTACTTATCGTTTGATCATACATGATTGCATTATTGAGTACAGCCCTATGAGCGGTAATGTGAGAAAACTTGTCTAGGTAGAAGAGCCGTTATAAATTACTTGTTCACGCTCAAGAATGTCATTCAGAATGGAAAACTTGCTCGATATGCAAGGTTTCAAGCAGCCTGCTGATGATTATGTTCTCAAAGAGCAAGCTAGTTCCACTGAACAAAGATTTCCAGCCTGTGTTATTACTCTTCAAAGAACCATTTCTTTGGCGAAGACTTACGGAAAAATATATAATGCAAAATACATGATTTAAAGAATATTATCATGGATTGTGCTCGCATTCTGGTACGATTCCCTACACTGAAATAGCAAATATTTTTAAAGAAACTTTACGAGATGCTAGCAAAATTTTAGTAATGGGTAGTATAAAGAAAAAGTGGCTAGAGCGCTTCAAGTTCAACGTTACCGATCTTACAGAGATGGGTCACCCGCCATTGGATAAGATAAAGCTAGTGACCGTTTGCCCCCACCATTATGAAACGTACAAAGCTTGTTGTGCTCTTCACAACATCAGACTCATGAACAAATATTATAATGAAAGTCCAGTACCATTAGAAAATTTAGCTATGGAGTACGAGTAAAGGAAGTCAAAAGGAGAGATAATATCAGGTGGTTGTATCTCACAGATGAGAGCAACGGTTCGGGCTCTCATCACTTTCTATACATACCGACACATACCACAGATAACATTCGTATTATCATGGGACAAAGGTCAAGTACTACTGATTGCTCACAATATACTCTTCTTCTTCATACTTCTAGCAATGAGAAGGAGAAGAAAAATACAAATTGGAAAGAGTACTATGAAAAATACAAACCTCAAACACCAGCTAAAGACATCAAATATACAAAATTAAAATAAGACAGTTTTTTCAGAATGACATATTTAACGTAAACTATTTGTTAACAAATGTAAGTTCATATGTACTGCGACGAGTATACATACTCACGCATTCAAATTTCCCGTCTGACGGCCAAGCTACTATAGAACAATAGTTCTAAGCTCAGCCGCCAGGTGGCAACCCCAAACGCCGCCACACGCATTAGGAAAAATGAGGCCGGAGTATATAAGAGGCCGAGAAGCTAAGCTCAGCACGCTGTGTAGACTACCATCTCTTCTCCCTCTTTACCTGAGTGAGCACGCTAGGCTAAGAGAGAGTGAGAGAAGTAGTAGCTGGCTCCCTTCTCTTGTAGAAGACCTAGCTTCTCTCTCTTGCACATGAGGGTAGACCGAGTGAGCACGCTGGTCTACACTCTAAGGCATATACTGGCAGCATAGAATTACGCCGAGTGAGCACGCTGGCGTAAGGCTATGTTATCCAAGAGCATACACTAGCAACTTTTGTCCGCCGCATACCTCCCGTTGCGCCGTTAAGCTTAAGGGTGACGTCCACCCAAAATCTTGCTAGATTTTTGATAACCGCGCATTAAGTTAAATTAAGGGTGTCGTCCACCCACCGCATTTGATTATTTGCACTCCGTCCGACCGTTGTTCCTTTTTTTGTAATTATAATTAGATTAAGGGTGTCGTCCACCCAATCCGGCCGTAGTCTTAGTTATAATATATTAGTTTATTATTATTATTTAAGCCTCGCGTATTTTATTAAAAGCAATAAATTAAATTAGTAAATTAATCTTTTGGTTTCCTTCTTGTTTATATTGTTACAGGAAAAGGCCGTCGACGAGTCACCGCTCAACCCGGCCGTAATAAATGATTAATTAATTAAATTCATTTTTCTTTATTCCTTAAATTCATTTTTCTTTATTTCTTAAATTGGATTTTTATTTCAAAGATATTAAATGGCCGTCAAGAGGCTGATCAAGAATAAACATTAATTAATTTTGTAAATTACACTTAAGGTTAGGTTAGTTTATTTGCATTGTATAAAGATATTAGGGTTAGCTTTAATTAACACGTTATTACCATTCCACATTTATAAGCGTCGTTGTATACGAGCATTGAGAGTACAATAAAGCTACGGTGCTCCCTAGTATAACCAAACGTGTTAAACCTGGTTACTTTCCTTTACTTTCCGCCGTCCGATCCCTCCAACTCCTGCCGATCTTACCCTGGTAACTCGCTGAAGCGTCTGGCAACAGGAGTTACACGTATTTCCCCCTCCCGAAAGGGAAAAACGTTACAGTACATATTAAGTATATCATTATATACCAAAGTATATTATTATATATCAAAGTATATCGTTATATATATATGAAAGTATATCTTTATATATATATATATATATATATATATATATATATATATATATATATTCTTATATAAACTATCATAGAATCATACATGAAAATAAATAACATATAAATAACATAAATTAATTAAACATACAAGAAAATTTATGTAAGCAAAAATTATTATATAATAAAGCTACATTAAAGTATATGAATTCAATTAGATTAGATATTTATTCAGTCTAATTATTTATAATATATTTGTTAATAGAAGTAACGAAAGTTATTTCTATTCCCATATTAAACATAGATAACGTTTCCCGATAATTTTTTTTTTATAATAATAATTGTTTATATAAAAACAATATCGTTAATCCTGGATATAGTAATTGTAAATTTTATGTGTTGTGATTAATATTGTATAATAATGCCATGATAAAAGATATATATTTCCCAGTGCTTTACTAACAAAAATATATACATCGTAAATAAACAAAGAACTCACACTCCCAAAGTCACTTTTCTTTTTTTTATTTACGTTGAACGCGGATAGGAGTATAAACCATCATATATACATATACACATATAACCCTATACCGATAAAACCTTACGACAAGGTGACGCAGATAAAGATCTCCTTAAGCCCAGTTATATACATGACATACTAAGGCCTAACTGCGTACAATACATAAGAACAACGAGTCTTAATAAGGAATCGACCTCATCGACAACGATAATTCGAAAATCTACACGCAAAAATTAATTTTCTCTTCCATTCAAGAAGAAAAAAAAAGAGAAATTTGTTTTTCTCTCCCTCTTTTTAAATGATAATACCGCTTCGAAATAGACCATCAAGTACTGACGCATTAGTAGCAAATTTGGAATCACGAATCCACGGGCTGGAAAACCTTACTTTCCAACAGCAACAAGATATTGGAGCCCTTGTAATAATTAACACTAAATTAAAAAAGAATCTCAGGATATTAACGAACGAAGTCGAAATCCAATACAACGACATTAAATATCTATTGTTTGCATCCGAAACTAATCGGCTACAAATTAAAAGCTTATCGTGGCACGCAAAACGGAAACGCAATAAATTATCAAAAAGGATAAATCAACTCGAGGGAAATATTGAAACTATTTCATCAAACAATCTAATCCCGTCAAATACGCGTCAAAATTTGTTCTTATTATCAAAAAGGATCATATTTTTCATAATTTTTATCACCATCCTCCTATTTAGTAAAATTTTATATTTTTCATAAAAGGAATCAATGGGTGACCCTTACGCCTCTTTAGCTACATAGAATTTCGTTTTTTTTATTCTTACTTACTTACAAACAAGAGAAATTGTTTCATGAGGGTCATAACTGACCAATTTAATATATTGGCATTTTTCGACATCTTTATTGAAACTCAGGTTACCTAAGAATTAAACTTGAAATTCATAGAATACTTAATAAAAGAAGAAAAAGAGGACACGACAAACATCGACGAAACATTAAATATTTTCTACGAAACTCTTCTAAAACCGGTAATAACAAATCCTGATAAACCAGAATTGCAAACCCAAGGTAAATAAATAAATAATAAAACACCTCACTTCCTAAAAATACAACCCCCCCCCCGCGTTACTCTAAATATCTAACAGTTCATGATTCCCTTACCTCACGGTCCCCTTGATTTAAATCATCTCGTAAATTTACTAGATAACTTTAATATAAGAATAAACTCATACGAAGCCTGGATAGAGGCGGCAGAAGAAGCTATCTCGATACAACAAGAAGTTATAAGTAATTTACAAAAAACTATATACACGCTACAAGTAAATTACAAGAAATTAATAGTTGATACGAAATCTTCATGTTCCTGGATATTGGAAAGAACGGGAAAATTAGAAGCAAGAATAATCGTAACGGAAGAGGCTATAATAATGTTGTGTCACGAATTTCGGCACTTACAAATCGCAAAAAAATAATAATTTCATGAGGACAAGCCTTGCCGTATTACTCACAAAAGAGCAAGAATATCAAAGATTGCTCAACCTAAACCATAGGTTAACTATTTGTAAACAAAGGGCCGTGACCGCTGACGAGGTTTTAGAATTACAAGAATATCATCTAACCAACGTCGAGAGGGCAGCCATCAACTTAAAAGCCGTCTATCAATCGTGGCACAGCAGACACATATGGCAACGCCATACATCGTTGGACTCGGAAGAAGATGATAGAATTAGAAAGACGTGTCACAAAAGAGGATAGTGATATAACAAGCCTCACACGCGACTTTGCAAGTCTCTCTCTCTTCGCAAATAACAAACGCGTGAAAAATTTCAAAGATCACCACGATGGTGAATGACAATCCAGCAATGGCTGAAAATATAGCCAATCTAACACATCATCAGACCATTACTGATGCTCTTCTTAACACAATGGGAGAATGCATGGCAGTGCAACAAGCACTGCTACACATTCCCCTATACGACGGTAAGAATATGCCACTAAAAACCTTTCGACAAGATGTAGAAAACGGTTCCAACATATGCCCTGAAGGAATCCGCGACGCTTTTTTTAAGGGCGTGATCGCAAAACTACGCGATACTGCGAGGGATGCGGGAAGTGGCACCGAAATTAATAGTATCGAAGCCCTTAAAAATGCTTTGAAGGAATATTTTTCACCTAAAAAAACATATTCTCACTACTGCGCTGAAATTCAAGGCATTAGGATGCGTAGGAACGAGACTGTAATAGAATATTACAGTCGCATCAAAAGACTCATCGAAGGAGCCACGGCTCCGCTCAAGAAAAAATTTCAAGCCGAACAGGTACCTCACATGACTTTAATGCTTGAAGGAATCGCATTAGAATCGTTTAAGAGAGGGCTTGCAGATGACTTACTGTATGGAGTAAGCGTCCAAGAACCCGAAACACTAAACGCAGCATTGAAAATAGCTCAGCGCATAGAAAGAGACATGTTATCATCAAACGAAAGGAAAGGATCTCTTCATATCACAGAGGCAACAGATCGACCTGGTGAACAACACTCATCTCGACATGTTCATTTTCAAGATGAAACAACCACTAATTATAAACAACCGTGGAGGTCACAGTCACCCTCCAGAAATGAATATAACTCACGTATCCACCCTAGTGACGATAGGGGCAGATACGGACATGACCACTATGGAAGATTCAATTTGAGATCTCAAAGTTCCAGTAACTACTCGACCAAAAGAAACTTTAATAGTTATACGCCTCCACGAGGTAGTACTTACTCTTCCGACAGATATAATGACTATCCACTAAGAGGTCCTACCGAATATAAAAGAGACGCAAGAGGACACATGAGTAGAAACCTACACTCTAACTTTGATGCAAGAGCACGTACTCCATCTCCCTCTAAGTATGCACCCCCCGTACAATACCCCTATATGCAACCTATGGCGCCTATACCTCCGATGCCATACCCATATCCGTATCCTTGTATGACGCCATATCAGCCTCAATACCCTGTGATGCCACAGAGTCAATCTAAACCTCAGAAGTCTTTAAACTCCTTGCCTGCTCGTCAAATGGACGCCACGACGAGCAAGGCGAATACAGAGCGTCCACTGACAGTAAAATTTATAACTGCAACGGATCTACAGGAAGATCCAACCATCGAGGACCATTAATAATTCTAGACGCTCCCGAACTAAAGGAACCAACGAAATTTCTCATCGATACCAGAGCCGAGATTAACTTAATCCATGTAAAAGCCTTACAACCTAGGACCGTCATTGCAGCTCACGAAGCTATGACAATTACAGGAATAACCACCGATTCATTCGATACCGCGGGATCAGCAGAAATAACGCTTTTTGATAAACCAATCAAATTTCAAGTGATAACAGGAAGACTACCAATCCCAGCAGTTGGAATACTAGGCGTCGATTTCTTAAGAACAGAATCGGCGGAAATATCCTTCCACCATAACGCCTTAGTAACATCCTCGCGACCCATACAACCTGTACGATTTATAAATTACGAATATAGGAAACCCAAATCAACTAGATACATTTTACAAGCTCGATCGAAGACACCTATAACCATTAACTTAAACCCTTCAGACTTAGGCACGGGATACTTACCACGTTTAAAAACGCCCAAAAATATTTTTATAGGTGAAGCCATAGTTAGTAATCACAACCAAAAATGCGTAGTTATGGCAATTAACTCGTACGAAGAAGATGCAGAGATTGAAATTCCACCTCAAAATTTGCCACCATATGATGTCTTTGAGGAATCTGAGGATTCCTTCAGCACGGAAGATTCTGAAATTGACCGTCCTGAAGAAAATAGACTACAGAAAATTTTAGATAGTCCACGATTAGAACACTTAAACACGGAAGAAAAGGAACATGTTCTAAAAATAGTAGGCGACTATCCTCAACTATTTCATTTGCCTGGAGATAAACTGCCCGCCACGGATGTGTTAAAACACTGCATTACTACAACGGACGACGCTCCAGTATTTGTAAAACAATACCGATATCCTACTGTTCATAGAGAAGAAATACACCGACAAGTAACAAAGTTACTTAACGACGGTATAATAAAAGATTCAAGATCGCCATATAATTCGCCTCTCTGGATCGTCCCCAAGAAAAACGACTCCAAGGGAAATAAAAGATGGCGCATGGTAATAGACTACCGAGCCCTCAATGAGAAAACGATTGGTGACGCACACCCTCTGCCCAACATAACCGAAATCTTAGATAGACTCGGAGGAGCCAAATATTTTTCTATATTCGATTTAGCTTCTGGTTTCCACCAGATCGAAGTCAACGAGGCAGATCGTCATAAGACTGCCTTTAGCTCTGCAACAGGGCATTACCATTACGTGCGTATGCCGTTTGGCCTCAAATCGGCACCTGCAACGTTTCAAAGGCTCATGGACCTAGTTTTATTAGGTTTACAAGATTCCGAATTGTTGGTATATCTAGATGACGTTATTATTTTCGCGTCAGACTTAGATGAACACGAAAAGAAAGTGCGTCGACTATTCAATCGATTACTTGATGCTAAGTTATCCTTACAGCCTGATAAATGCGAATTCTTACGCACCGAGGTAGAATACCTGGGCCACATTATTTCAGAAGAAGACGTAAAGCCAGATCCTAAGAAAACTATAGCCGTAAGACATTTTCCACAGCCCAAGAATCAAACAAACATCAGACAATTCCTAGGCCTAGCCGGATACTATCGAAGATTTATAGAAGGATTCTCAGCTAGAGCAAGACCTCTCCCTGATCTTTTGAAAAAAACTGTCCCTTTCGAATGGACAGATAAACACCAAAAGAGTTTTGAGGACCTCAAAACCGCACTATGCAGTGCACCTGTTTTACAGCATCCTGACTTTGAAAAACCTTCTATCCTTACAACTGATGCATCTGATTACGCAGTAGGAGCAGTTCTGAGTCAAGGAGACATTGGCCAAGATCGTCCCATAGCCTATATGTCGCTGATGATGAAACCAGCGGAAAAGAATTACACAACAACCGAAAAGGAATGTTTGGCTATAATATATGCCGTTCTACACTTTCGCTCTTATCTCTATGGGTGAAAATTCACACTCATAAGCGATCACGAACCCTTAAAATGGATTGATTCTGTTAAACCACCTATACAGAGACTAATACGATGGAGGACAAGACTCAGAGAATATGAGTACGGGTTTCTTAATAAACCTGGCAGGCTTAACGTCAATGCCGACGCATTGTCAAGAAACCCTATTCAGGAAGAAGCCGTAGTATTACCTACATCTTCCTCAGCTAAACGTAATCAACTACCGGAAGCACCAAAACCACGAGGAAGACCACCCGGAACAAAGAATAAGCCACTCCCTATGTTATCGACTTCAAAGACCTCTGGCACTACTATTGCCGACAGGGTCAGAAATAGACACGCCTCGAGGAAGGGCACCACAGCTCCGCCTCCTTTACCTCCCAAAAGAAGAAATACTGACACTTCAAAACCAACGTCATCGTGTAAAGTACCACCTAAAAACCCCCATCAATCACTACCCCAAAAAGAAACAAATCAAATAGAAGGTAACTCAATTGGAAACTCCCAACCTTCGACAACTAATCAACCTAAACCAATAAGACCTATCAAATACGACAAGCGAGTTACCTTCACGCCAAGTGAAGACTCGGATACAACCAATGAACAACCACCAATGCCGAGAAAAAGACTTAGCGGTTTTCCCAGTTTGATTACACAGGGGCCACCCATACCTAACCCCACCTCTTCTCAAGATGAAAAAACTGACGAAACAACCAATACGAAATCTCCAAAACAATCAACCATTAAAACAACGCAACCGCGAAATTCTAACTCAGATGAGTCCGTTTCAGCCGAAAAATATTGGTGGGACGAACCTCATCTTAATCGTAGGAGAACATTCGAGATACAACCCATAGCTCGTTCTACTCCCGTGGAGCCAGAACTGAGCAATGCCGCTGAATCACCACCACCCAGGAATGGACTACGAGCCATTCCTAAGGATGACAATACAGATGAATCTTCCACCGAAATGGAAGATCAGATCAGGTACCCAGCAACAAAGATATCAGACACGATACCACCCGAACTCTTTTACCCTGAATTTATGAAGACACCCAATACTCAGATAAAAATAAAATTAATAAACGAAGGTCTCACTAACAAAAGAGATAATATTTTACACTTTACTTCTGCAGATTGCGAATTCACAACCCCGGTAGCAAAGCTCCTAATAGACTTGAACAAGATAAACAAAATGGACATAAAAGAAACTAAACCCAAGAAGGGGAAAATCATTGTAACCCCTAGAAACAAGACTTACGTACTAAATGCAATACTAAAAGAAAAACATTTTGAAACATTTTCGGAACAAGAACTTTGGAACGTATTACAAAAATTAACGGAATGTTTAGAGACGCATGGAATAAGGACTCTACGAATCTCAAAACAAAATAATTTCATTGAACAAATAACTTTCTCTACCTTTCTTCAAATTCTTAAAGAAGAACTCAGACAATGCGATTGTTCAATTTTTATATGTTATGGTTCCACTACCATACCCCCGGAAGACATGAAACATCAGATTATAGAAGAATATCATACAAGCATGATAGGAGGACATAAAGGTGTCACGAAAACATATAGAAGGATTAGAGAAAAATTCTTCTGGAACGGGTTAAAAGAAGAAGTAACCGAATATATAAGGAATTGTCAACAATGCCAAGAATTGAAACTAGTTAGAATCAAAAACAGAGAACCCATGATAATTACCGACACCCCCATCGAACCCTTTGATAAAATATCTATTGATACTGTCGGACCACTCCCAATCACCCCTGAAGGTAATCGTCACATACTAACTGTTCAGGACAATTTAACAAAATATTGCATTGCTGTTCCTATTAAAAATACTCAAGCTGAAACAATCGCAGACGCCCTAGCAAGAAACGTAATATCTTTATACGGATCGCCACGCATCATACTATCAGACAAGGCGCCAGCCCTCATCGGTAAAGTAATGCACCAATTAGCAAAGATTTTTAAAATTCAACAAGTAACAATATCCGGTTACCATCCACAATCAAATGGATCGCTCGAAAGGAGCCACATAGTACTCACAGAATATATACGCCAATACATAGAAAATTACGAAGATTGGGACAAAATTGTACCGTTCGCCATATTTTCCTATAACACTAGCGTGCATGAATCGACAGGCTTTACTCCTTTCGAATTAATTTTCGGCAAACCCGCAAGAGCACCAAGCTCCTTCCCTATCGATAAGATCGATACGTACACATCATATATGGCCAAATTAATTAATCGACTACAGGATACTAGGAAAATGGCAGCAGATTCTCTAATTGAATCTAAATATCGGAATAAACAATATTATGACAAAAGAGTTAAAACTCACCCCTATTCTACAGGCGACCTAGTCTATGTCTTGAAAGAACCCCGAAAAAATAAATTAGACAGAACTTATAAAGGCCCATATAGAATCATTGAAATCTTAGAAAAATATAACATTATATTGGAAGATGAAGGTGACAAACGCATGCTAAAACACATAGACAAAATTAAGCCTGCCTACCACCAATAAGAACCGACTCTGTTTCAGATGTCTACTCTTTGGACCGGAGTCTTACTGTTTTTAATTATAAGGATCCACGCCTATCCAAACTACGAAATCACTACCTTAGAGCACAACCCTGGCATTTATTATGAAAAATTGCACGAGTTGAGATTTACGAGAGCCAACTGGAAGATTACAACCTTTATAGACATCCATATTCTAAACCACAATAGCAGTAAGATCAGAACCGAAATGAAAGAAATAGAAGGAAGCTGCCCTAACGAAAACGCAGATTGTCAGCGAGAGTTCATCCGTAAAGATTTTGTTTTAAACAAAACTAAATTAGCTGACGACCTATATATGGAAATACTGGATATAGCCGAAGAACACTCGACCATACCCAAGCCAGACCTTACCATACCCTCAACCATGTTCAAAAGAAGTGTACCATTCGGATTCATAGGAAGTATCAGTTGTACCCTCTTCGGAACCTTATCCACCGAAGACGGAGAATACTACAATCAAGAAATCGACAAACTATATAACGAACAAAGTAAAATGGCTCATCTTATGGAAAAGCAGTCTCATATAGTCAAAAGCAAAATATCACAAATAGAAGAACGTGTTGCAGAAATGAGAAAACTTGCCGTAACTACATTACAAAAAGCCCTAGCTCTACAAGAAGACATAACTTATAAGGCGAATGCTTACTATTACACGAACCAAAAAGCGATATGGTTCAACGCAATAGAATATACACTAGAAACACACATAGAAACATACAGAACGATATTGAATATAATATACGACGCAAAAAAGGGATTTGTTCACCCAGCACTCCTTTCTCGTATACAATTACAAGAAATAGTGCAACACATAAATGAATTAAACAAGGATACGAGTTCCCTATACCTAAGCAACATCTACGGGCAGAAAAACTATCGGAAATAGCAAAGGTTCACTTGGGACACCACAACAAACGCATAATCATCGAAATTCGTATCCCTTTAATTGAACCTAGAGCATACGAACTCTACAAGATGCACCCACTCCCAATACCACAAAAACTCACCCTTAACCAAACATCCTCAGCCTATATAATACCAAGGACAACCTATATAGCTATTAATGAAGACCGTTCAACCCACACATTCATGGAGGAAAGCCAAGTAAAACAATGCAAAGAAATGGACCAATATCGAATTTGCACATATCAAGGCCCTATTTACGAAGATGAAACTTGCGAAAAATCACTCTTGATACGTCCCATCCAAAAATCATTATCTAGTTGCGATATACGCTATACGCATAATCACAAACCTTACTGGATACGCCTTCCATCAATAGACGGATGGTTATACTCATTAGATGAACAAAATACAGTACAAATTATTTGCCCAGGAGAAAAATCAGAAATAATACCGATAAAAGATATAGGCATTATTCAGATTCGTCCAAGATGCTCTGGGAGATACGAACATATTATGCTAAAAGGTACGCAAAAACTCAGTGACAAGGAAAATTATTTCTATTCACCCAAAATATCTTTAAATATTAGCCTAATAGCTCCTAAATTTATGGAAGCACATAACACCATAGAACAGCCCTTGCTCAAAATCAGGAAGATCAACACAGCAATCCCAGGCTGGACCACAATAGACGATGCAGAATCACTGCAAGATATCAATGGATCGACAAAGTCTAGTTTTCCGCAAGTCGATCCTTTATCAACGGAAGTACAAGGTCTAGTTCAAACGCAACTCAAGAAGATAAACTCAACTGTATTCATCACCATAACCTTTTCTAAATATACCAAGGTAAGGTATAATTTGCACCAAATGCACCCATTTCCAGTACCTCAAGGACTAGGAATTTCAACATATGTGGAACTAAAATTTGTCTACATTATAACTAAAGAAAGGACAATGACACATTCGTTCATGAACCCCAGTCATCTAAGAAAATGTACAAAAAAACAAGAAATCTTCTACTGCCTTCAACCTCGAACACTTCACTGCCGTAGCTGTGAAATGTCCTTATTAACAGACTCAGAAAATAAAAATCTTGGAGACTGCAGATTACGCACAACCAGGCAAAACAACACAAGATGGTTTCAGCTATCAAATGGTAACCAATGGATATTTTCTACCGTTCACCAAGAAGTTATTACTATCTCATGCCGAAACAATCAACCCAAGGTAATAGAATTATACAGTATAGGACTCCTTACATTAAATCCAACATGTATAGGCAAAACCGAGGATTATACTATTCAACCAAGACCCAAAACTGAAGCAAGAATTCCATTATATGTCTTCGACTACGAACCTACTGGCTCAGCTTCAATAATAGCTGATCTCATCGAACTCATTACGATGCCACAAAACAAAGAGACCCTAATAAGGACCATATATGTACTAATCAGTGGATACCCAATTCTGATTATCATATTTACCATTGCATTACTAGGTGCCGGGCAACGCATGAAATCAATGCCTCTAAAACAAGACGTCGTGATGGAACTCTGCAATCACAAATATTTAACCTTACCTAAACCGGACTCTCATCACAACACCTACTATGAAGAACCGCTGCCACCTCCTCCACACGTTGAAGATCTTACCACCAAATGAAAAAAAAGGGGGGAAATAATGATAATATTAAATATAGATATAGATATATATATATATATATATATATATATATATATATATATATATATATGTATACAAGTAGCAAATAATATAGTAACAAAAAAAAAAAAAAAAAATAATAACAAATAATCAAATTATTAACCATAGATAATAAGATCTCACCCTCATACTAACGACTATTGTACTCATGAATCACTTTTATTTCTTTCTTCCTATTTCAGATTTTCAATTATCTTTCCCTCCTTCACCTTACTTATCATTTATACCTTTTTCTTCCTGCAGTTTACTCGCACAACAAATCAACAATCAAGCAGCATTATGATCAAAGGAATTTGCACCAGGCAACACCCAAAAGTAACGGCCATGTATTTCAACGTCATCAGCCGAAGAGTACTGTGCAGTACATGCTTTCAAATAACCAATAATGTCGAACATTATGAGAAACAAACTCAGTTCCACCGATACTCTCACAATGAACCATCGTACTGGAAGTGTCACGGCTGTGGCAAACATCTATTGGAAGCACGAGCTGCACGTAAGTGCACAGCTTGTACCAGGACAGCCCTTAGACACCTGGATGAAATTGAAACCATAGGAGGCAAACAAGTCTTTGGACGTCGGAATAAAGTAAGAATAGATAAAACTCAGCCTCGCATCCGTCGCCAAAAGACTCCCACGCAAGAAGTCTTACGGGATTCCCAAATAGGAATAGAACCGCAGGAAACTATAAAAAAATCGTATTGCACAACTAACGATGTACAAACACCAGTATATTACAGTGAGATTAGTCGTCATTTGCGAAGGATGTTATGCAACGAAGGCAAAATACAAGGAGTGCTATAAATACTACACTCAATTTCATCGTATTTGCTTGGCTGAAGCCCGATGCCAACACTGCACTTACTGTAAGAAAACACTATTATACCACAAAAGCGCCAACACTTGCGCAAGATGTAAGGAAACGGCACACCAACGACATCTCCAGATTGAAGATGAAGCCGGTGCATTTTCAACCTCTCCAGCTCCAACTTAACTTCTCTCCTCTCCTTTCTTTTTCTCTTTCTTTCTTCCTCCCCTTCTTCTTGAAGCTATGCTTCTTACGCGATGTTACGGCAGGGGCACTAAATGTGTAAAAATCGACAGTCCCAAATGTCACCCAGCGTGAATGTACGAATATGGCACAGGGTGTCATAATTGCTATCAACATACAAACACTTACATTCTTTTTTCTCTTTCTTTTTTTCCCTCTCTCCCATTCTGCTTAAGGTGGTTCATGCGGTAAGAGAGAGAAAGCTAGCTGTGAGAGAAAGAGATAGCGCTCATATGATCCAGTTGCGCATGCGCAGCAACGTAAATGTGAACGAAACATGCATCGTTTATCTAATAATTACATTTTCAAAATACTTTATCTCTTTAATAAAACGATGAATTTACGTGAATCTTGTTGGAAAATTTTTATTATTAGTTCCTTTATAAATGTTTAAATTTTCAAATACAATTTGAATGTAGTTTATGAGATATTGTGATTAACAGCTACGAAATGTAAAAATTCCAATATATATAGATATACTTTCAATGTAATTTGTAAGAAAGTTAAAAAATTCCACGAATTTAAAAACTATTTAATACGGTAAAAAAAATAGAAAATATGACTGAAGAAAATTTTATAACACAAAACAAAATTGGTATTTTATCTTTAATTTAATTTCTTTTTCAATTTTTTATTTTATGTTTCTATTTAATAAATTATTTTTCACGAAAATTTTCCAGAAATTTTGATACTGTATATTTTTGTAAATTTTATTTGAGAAACTAGAAAGTTTTACTGCTTCGTTTTTTTATATCAATGAACCTTTATAAGTTACGCATAAACATTTCTTTCTTAATTTTTTAATAATTGTTATTAATATATTATTAATATATTTTTAAATACATAATACATTGAATCAAAAATAACAAGTTTTCGTTAAAAAATTAATTATAATTTTTGCAAATGTCACACTTCCTAGTTTCTATATATACACTGGAAGCATAGCTTCTGTCGGCCAGTCCCCACGACTGCCACTCCTGTTTTTTTTTTCCTCTCCTAGGTCTACAAATCTGTCATAACTGTAGCAGAGGATATCCATTATTCTAAAGCCTTTACTACACCGAAAGACGATGCTACAAATACCTTTATTAATGTTGAGATTAACTGAAACAACAGATCCCTTTTCTGCTTGTTACATCAATACTCGTCTCACAAGAAGGAAGTCAAGATATAAAGAGATCTTCTGACACATGCCTCTGATGGTTAACGAAATAATTGATACGTAATTAAATCAAAGCAAAATAACAAAACACAAAGAAATGAGTACATGGATCACAAATGTCCTTTTTATGCTAAAATAAGATTCAAGACAACGAAAGAACCTAGATACAATCAAGACCAGCGTCCCGACCAACTTTTTCCTACTAATACCCCCCTCTATCTCTCCTCTTATTCGCCACCATCAAACCATACCTTTATAGAACCATTTTTTTTCATACCTTTGTAAAACCATCATTTCATGATTCATTTTTCACTTATCTATAATTAACTAAGTTATCTTATATATATATATATATATATATATATATATATATATATATATTCGTTTCGATTCAGATGTACAACTTCGTAGAAAGAATCAATTTACTGCTAAGGCTTGGATTCAGGCCCAATTTCGGACCTTGCCACCCGTATCAAGAAGACGAAATGGCAAGATGGTGCGTACATTGCACTATGAGATACGATGAAAGACCCATTATACGTCTTAACTTTCACACTGACATTACAATTGTAATGATAAGCGCAAGGCAGGAAGATCGACTTAAAAAGGTCTTCACTGAAGAAGAAATGTATGAATTAGATCAGCACTATATATTAAGGAGACCACGACTTCCACCAGGTGATGACGATGGATATCATTCCGAAACTGAAAGCTAATAACTATCAATTCTAAATTTACACTTCAATCATATACATCTTATACAAACCATCTACCTTAAACTTCTTTTAAATTCATAAATATTTTGTTTTTCCTACAATTATCTAAAAAAAAAAAAAAAAATTCTATATAAAATTTTTATGATAGAACTAACTACATATTTTAAGTTTAGGTTACCACCACCATACTAACCCTATTGTACTTTTCACCACCATTAGAAGTAAGAATTTTTTTTTAACCTTGTAAGAGAAAAGCTAAAAGTTTTGTTAATCACAGCCTTAATTCATCGAGGACGATGAACCTTCTAAACCTGAGAGGTGTAACGTCTTCGCTTATTTAGAAATTCATTTTTTTTTTTTAATAAATAAATTTTATATTTTCTTTACAAAAAACTTTTGGCTGAGATTACCAAAAGTTTTAGCTTTTCCGTACAAGAGGTCATCGGAAAAGAATAAGCATAGAAATCATCTAATTATAATGAAGAAGCGTTATCTTTTTCTTTATTAGATGAAAACAATGAACGGTGACCTCTACTAGAAAATAAGTCGCTAAGAGTTCAGAGGTTTTTTCCATGAAGATTTTCGGTTTTCCAGAAAAATATAAAACCCTCTGAACTAATCACAATTCTCTCATTCTCAGTCGTTTGCTGCACCGAGTACGGGTCCGGTGTATTTTAAAAACTCCATAAAGGGAAATCTTTTTTTTAAATCTAACTGAAAAGTTTTTTTTATATCTTAAAAATAATTACTATATCTTTTATCAACTTTATTCTCGAGTGATTATTATATCTCATATATTTAAGTGATTATATCGATTATCAATTGATTATTATATTTTATATTTTAAAAAGTGACCATCATACTATATCTAATAAAAAAGTGACCACCAAATTGTATTGTACTGCAAAAAGGATCTCACATTGAATAACAAATAAAAAAGTAAAATTTTAAATATTTATTTATCTATATTTTCCTCCTCGATCTCTAAAAAAAGGGCTCTCGAGCCTGCAATTCACCTCCCTCTATTCTCTACCGCTACTCTGCCACGCGAAAACCTTCTCGTTGTGTAACCGCTCAACGCAACGAGAACATTAACGAACACGTGAAATAAAATATAGAAATAAATAACTTTTATTCGGACGTTACACTCAAAAAAGTCATTCTTCCACAAATAATAACTTAAGAAGGGGCCGAACTATCTGTCTTTGTCTAATAGCGTTTTTCATCATTTATGTAAACACTATCCGGTATAACAAGAAAAAAATAGCAGCCCCCGCTAGATATTAGTATAATTAGTAAATTTTGTAATAACAACCAAATTTTTTACCGCATAGTTTTTGACTAATTAGAGACCTACTAGCAATCTAGAATATAACCTATCTTTTTTTGGTAGGTCTCTAATTATTCAAAAACTACGCAGTGAAAAAATTTGGTTGTTATTATAAAATTTATTTATTATACTAATATCTAGCGGGGGCTGCTATTTTTTTCTTGTTATACCGGATAGTGCTTACATAAATGATGACAAAACGCTATTAGACAAAGACATATAGTTCGGCTCCTTCTTAAGACAATATCTTAGAAGTTAAAAAAGAATACAAGTAACCCTTTCAATAAATAACTCTTCATCTTAAAAAACTTTCAAACGTGAAAACTTTGACCCTGCTGCAAGATACTTTTTCTCAAGGAAGCCGACATGCACCTGTGAAAATAAAAGAAACATTTTCATCAAAGCATTTTCCTTTTCTTAACAGAGTAAAGCCTCGTAAATTTTCTTCGAATGAGGATTCTCTATTTTGAAACAAGAAGAAAAAAGGTAGCTAACCCTTTCAATAAATTTTTTTTTCTCAAAATAGATTTTCTTTCACGAAAAGTAACTTAAGACAATATCTTAGAAGGTAGAAAAGAATACAAATAACCCTTTCAATAAATATCTCATCATCTTAAAAAACTTTCACACGTGAAATCTTTGACCCCCCTGCAAGATACTTTTTCTCAAGAAAGCCGACATGCACCTGTGAATATAAAAGAAACATTTTCAAAACAGCATTTTCCTTTTTTAACAGAGTAAAGCCTCGTATATTTTCTTCAATTAAGGCTTCTCTATTTCAAAACAAGAAGAGAAAAGGTAGCTAAACCTCTCAATAAATCTTTTTTTCTCAAAAAAGATTTTCTTTCACAAAAAGTAACTTAAGACAATATCTTAGAAGTTAAAAAAGAATACAAGTAACCCTTACAATAAATATCTCGTAATCTTAAAAAACTTTCGCACGTGAAATCTTTGACCCCCCTGCAAAATACTTTTTCTCAAGAAAGCCCACATGCACCTGTAAATATAAGAGAAACATTTTCAAAACAGCATTTCCCTTTTTTAACAGAGTAAAGCCTCGTATATTTTCTTCAAATAAGGATTCTCTATTTTAAAACAAGAAGAGTAAAGGTAGCTAACCCTTTCAATAAATCTTTTTTTCTAAAAAAGATTTTCTTTCACAAATAGTAGTTAAGGCAATATCTTAGAAGTTGAAAAAGAATACAAGTTACCCTTTCAAAAAATAACTCTTCATCTTAAAGAACTTTCAAACGTCTAATCTTTGACCCCCCTGCAAGATACTTTTACTCAAGAAAGCCGACATGCATCTGTGAATATAAAAGAAACATATCCAAAACAGCATTTTCCTTTTTTAACAAAGTAAAGCCTCGTATATTTTCTTTAAATAAGAATTCTCTATTTTAAAACAAGAAGAGAAAAGGTAGCTGACCCTTTCAATAATTCTTTATATCTCAAAAAAGATTTTACTTTTACAAAAAGTAACTTAAGACAATATCTTAGAAGTTAAAAAAGAATACAAGTAACCCTTTCAATAAATATCTCTTTATCTTAAAAAACTTTCAAACGTGAAATCTTTGACCCCCCTGCAAGATACTTTTTTTCAATAAAGCCGACATGCAGCTGTGAATATAAAAGAAACATTTTTAAATTAACATTTTCCTTTTTTACCAGAGTAAAGCCTCGTATATTTTCTTTAAATAAGGATTCTCTACTTTTAAAACAAGAAGAGAAAAGGTAGCTGACCCTTTCAATAATTCTTTATATCTCAAAAAAGATTTTACTTTTACAAAAAGTAACTTAAAACAATATCTTAGAAGTTAAAAAAGAATACAAGTAACCCTTTCAATAAATATCTCTTTATCTTAAAAAACTTTCGCACGTGAAAACTTTGACCCCCCTGCAAGATACTTTTTCTCAAGAAAGCCGACATGCATCTGTGAATATAAAAGAAACATTTCAAAAACAGCATTTTGCTTTTTTAACAGAGTAAAGCCTCGTATATTTTCTTCAAACGAGAATTCTCTATTTTAAAACAAGAAGAGAAAAGGTATCTGACCTTTTCAATGATTCTTTATATCTCAAAAAAGATTTTACTTTTACAAAAAGTAACTTAAGACAATATCTTAGAAGTTAAAAAAGAATACAAGTAACCCTTTCAATAAATATCTCTTTATCTTAAAAAACTTTCAAACGTGAAATCTTTGACCCCCCTGCAAGATACTTTTTCTCAATAAAGCCGACATGCACCTGTGAATATAAAAGAAACATTTTTAAAACAGCATTTTCCTTTTTTAACAGAGTAAAGCCTCGAATATTTTCTTCAAATAGGGATTCTCTATTTCAAAACAAGAAGAGAAAAGGTAGCTAAACCTCTCAATAAATCTTTTTTTCTCAAAAAAGATTTTCTTTCACAAAAAGTAACTTAAGACAATATCTTAGAAGTTAAAAAAGAATACAAGTAACCCTTACAATAAATATCTCGTAATCTTAAAAAACTTTCGCACGTGAAATCTTTGACCCCCCTGCAAAATACTTTTTCTCAAGAAAGCCCACATGCACCTGTAAATATAAGAGAAACATTTTAAAAACAGCATTTTCTTCTTTTAACAGAGTAAAGCCTCGTATATTTTCTTCTAATAAGGATTCTCTATTTTAAAACAAGAAGAGTAAAGGTAGCTAACCCTTTCAATAAATCTTTTTTTCTAAAAAAGATTTTCTTTCACAAATAGTAGTTAAGGCAATATCTTAGAAGTTGAAAAAGAATACAAGTTACCCTTTCAAAAAATAACTCTTCATCTTAAAGAACTTTCAAACGTCTAATCTTTGACCCCCCTGCAAGATACTTTTACTCAAGAAAGCCGACATGCATCTGTGAATATAAAAGAAACATATCCAAAACAGCATTTTCCTTTTTTAACAAAGTAAAGCCTCGTATATTTTCTTTAAATAAGAATTCTCTATTTTAAAACAAGAAGAGAAAAGGTAGCTGACCCTTTCAATAATTCTTTATATCTCAAAAAAGATTTTACTTTTACAAAAAGTAACTTAAGACAATATCTTAGAAGTTAAAAAAGAATACAAGTAACCCTTTCAATAAATATCTCTTTATCTTAAAAAACTTTCAAACGTGAAATCTTTGACCCCCCTGCAAGATACTTTTTTTCAATAAAGCCGACATGCAGCTGTGAATATAAAAGAAACATTTTTAAATTAACATTTTCCTTTTTTAACAGAGTAAAGCCTCGTATATTTTCTTTAAATAAGGATTCTCTATTTTAAAACAAGAAGAGAAAAGGTAGCTGACCCTTTCAATAATTCTTTATATCTCAAAAAAGATTTTACTTTTACAAAAAGTAACTTAAGACAATATCTTAGAAGTTAAAAAAGAATACAAGTAACCCTTTCAATAAATATCTCTTTATCTTAAAAAACTTTCGCACGTGAAATCTTTGACCCCCCTGCAAGATACTTTTTCTCAAGAAAGCCGACATGCATCTGTGAATATAAAAGAAACATTTCAAAAACAGCATTTTGCTTTTTTAACAGAGTAAAGCCTCGTATATTTTCTTCAAACGAGAATTCTCTATTTTAAAACAAGAAGAGAAAAGGTAGCTGACCTTTTCAATAATTCTTTATATCTCAAAAAAGATTTTACTTTTACAAAAAGTAACTTAAGACAATATCTTAGAAGTTAAAAAAGAATACAAGTAACCCTTTCAATAAATATCTCTTTATCTTAAAAAACTTTCAAACGTGAAATCTTTGACCCCCCTGCAAGATACTTTTTCTCAATAAAGCCGACATGCACCTGTGAATATAAAAGAAACATTTTTAAAACAGCATTTTCCTTTTTTAACAGAGTAAAGCCTCGAATATTTTCTTCAAATAGGGATTCTCTATTTCAAAACAAGAAGAGAAAAGGTAGCTAACCCTCTCAATAAATCTTTTTTTCTCAAAATAGATTTTCTTTTACATAAAGTAACTTAAGACAATATCTTAGAAGGTAGAAAAGAATACAAATAACCCTTTCAATAAATATCTCATCATCTTAAAAAACTTTCACACGTGAAATCTTTGACCCCCCTGCAAGATACTTTTTCTCAAGAAAGCCGACATGCACCTGTGAATATAAAAGAAACATTTTCAAAACAGCATTTTTCTTTTTTAACAGAGTAAAGCCTCGTATATTTTCTTCAATTAAGGCTTCTCTATTTCAAAACAAGAAAAGAAAAGGTAGCTGACCCTTTCAATAAATCTTTTTTTCTCAAAAAAGATTTTCTTTCACAAAAAGTAACTTAAGACAATATCTTAGAAGTTAAAAAAGAATACAAGTAACCCTTACAATAAATATCTCTTTATCTTGAAAAGCTTTCGCACGTGAAATCTTTGACCCTCCTGTAAGATACTTTTTCTTAAGAAAGCCGACATCCACCTGTGAATATAATATTTTTCTTCTTCTTCATCTTCTTCTTATACTTTTTATTGGCCATGACAAGCTTTTTGGCTTTTGGCCTTTCAGCCATC
Organism: Anastatus disparis; assembly: GCA_017163975.1. NCBI lineage: Eukaryota > Metazoa > Arthropoda > Insecta > Hymenoptera > Eupelmidae > Anastatus > Anastatus disparis. The sequence continues at coordinate 1,750,188 of JAFFSR010000301.1, read as the reverse complement.
ACAAGATGATCTTTTATATTTTTTATATCCAGTTGTGCCCAGTGGGACTTTTTTAACAATACAATTATTGTCCAATGGGACTTTGTAAATAAGTTTTTCGTGGTGTCCGGGTTCTACTCCCCGCAGAAAAATTCAAATAATGTTTCCGATATTTTCCCGGGGAATCGAACCCCGGTCCACTAGAGCGCGAGCCAGGAGCCTTAGCCCCTGCGTTACTGCTACTCCTTAGCTTATTTTTAATTAATTATAACATTTTTGGTTTTTCGTAATCATATAAAATGCAAGGGTTATTTATAATTTGATGATCAAAGAAATTATTTTGAGAATTCAATTAAATCAAAAGAATTCTTTGTGAATACTTTGTGAATACTTGAAAAACTAAAGTCGTCGGACATTCATGAATAAACAAATCAATTATTAAGAACTTTTGTTTACGAAAGTATACATAAAGAATTTTTTTCCAATTCTCACTTTGACACCGTTTGCTTGTTGGAAAGCTTTTCCTGAAGTAAGAAAGAAATAAAATAGCTTTATTGAAAATTATAATACAGTTATAAATATGGAAGAAAAAAGAGAGAAGAAAGATCTTTTTGTAAAAACTCAATATAGATAATTAAAATTAGTATCTACTTAATTTTACTGTTTAATTTTATTATTTAAATGAAAAATAGTAGTTTTCTTTTTCATATTTAAGTAATTTACAATAGACTTTATTTTAATAGTAAAAATTACGGTTAATATACATTTGTATTGATAAGACTTTACTTAAAATGTGTCGAATATAAAAAATTGTTTGTTGTAAACTTATAAAGATAGCATTGAAAAGATTATTGTTTTTTGAATGTATTATAAAGAAATTTTAATTTTATCGTCAGAGAGAGGCTGTGAGAGGGTTTAACTTAGTTATAGAAAATTCTTTGTTGATAATTTAGGCAAAAAATCATTAGAAAATACGATCGAATGTTTATTTGATTATTTGTTCGTTATTAAAAGATAATACTTAAATTTTACCTTTTAGTAGGAGGCTATTAAACATTTTAGAGTACTTTGAATAGCGATAGGATTAAGCAATTTAAACACTCAATGGCTCATTTATTTGAAAAGAAAATGATTTAAATTCTATTTAAATTTAAAAAAAGGAAAAATTTTTTCATAAGTATGTAACTTTTTAGCTAAATGAATTTCAAATTATAAACAATTCAAATTTTAGATTAATAAAATTAATTCAAATAATGAAATGATGATTGCGAATTAAAATCATATTTGTATGTAAATATGACTGGATGTTTATATTTACGAATTAAACTTATTTTGATTTCAAGATAATATTTATTATACAGATAGGATTCAAAATTTCTTTTCTTACTTAAATGGTATTTTATATGCAAAAAATTTTCAATTTTATCTAGGGGGGTATGAAATGGCACATATCAATTTTGAATGGAATTATTACATTTATTATGGATATTTCATAAATAATTGGACATTATTTAAAACATAGAATGATTTTCTGTAATAATAAATTTAAATTACGTTAAAAGTATAAGTACGGCTCTATAGTTACCTATTGAGGCCGATAATGAAAATAACTAAGAATATATATATATATATATATATATATATATATATATATATATATATATAGATATAGTGAAATAAATATAGAAAAGGAATGTTTTTTTTTCTAATGAAAAGTATTATTAAAATATTATGTCTGTTATTTTTTGTTTCAAGTCATTATTCAAACTGATGAATACTATTTTATTATGTTATTATTACTTTTAAAAAGTATATCTTAGGCGAGTTTAGTTATTAAACAGTATAGTATTCTTTAGAACATTTTTTCTACATATTTCTTTTTTTTTTACTACATACATCATATTTTTTTTTAATTTCAGTTCTTCAGAGTACTGAAATAAATTGAATAATTATTATCCAGTTTATACCTTTTACTAGATTTATCTATAGTCTTTGCTTGAGAAAGTTTTGAAATCAATCAAGCAATCGTCGAGTACTTCTGTATTCAATTTATTCTTTTTAATTATATAAAATTTATGAAATAGTTACAGTTTCGGCTAAAGAAAGTTTTGAAATCAATGAAGCAATCGTCGAGTACTTCTGTATTCAATTCTTACTTCTTAATAATATAAAAACCATAAAATGTTCAATTTATATTCTCTTTGATAGACGAATATTTGGAAAAACTTTGCCAAATAATTTTTGAAAAAAAGGGATTATTAAGATGAAGATAGCGATGATAGTGTACATCAAAATTGAAAAAAAAAATGATATATCAGATCAACTTATTATTTCATTTATGAGTGAATATTACTACTTAAACATTGATGAACTATACTTGATCTTAGTGATATCTATTTTATTTTATTCCTGATGAAAGATTTACTTAATAAACAATTTTGGAAACGATTAACTTTAAAGTTTCGGAATAATTTTCTTTCTAATATGCTACGGTTGAAGACTAAAATTGTGCAATTTTATTTCTAAAAACTTGGCAGAAGAGTTATTAGCTTCTAACAACTTATATTTGAGAATTTTTTGCCAACAACTTCAAAATTATTTATGCCTTCTTAAAACTTTCAGGGAAGATACCCATTTTAATTGTAATACTTTTAATAAAATAAAATTATGCATTCTCTATCTCATCACACTATCTTTTTATTTTCAAGTGCTGTAAAATATATTAAATTTTACTAAATATCTACAAAATAACTTGCCAGGCCCGTGGTTTAATATTTTGTTGGTGAAATCCTCAATGTATGTGAGTACTGCTTTATAATTGAGTCGTTAGCTAATTCAAGTGTGTTGAATAATAAGTAAAAATATAAATTTATAAACCAATTGTGTACATGTACAATTTTTATCTGTCACAATATATTGTCAATGTAAAGGAGTAAAAAAATTTAATCTTATAGAATATGCTTTTCCAATTTCCTATGTTCTAACTTTTTAAATAAAAGAGGATGAATACTAACTTGTATATAGTAAAGCTTAAACGTTAAAAATCAATCCGTATTTATTATTATGTAATGGTTAACATGATCTACTAATTTTTGTATTTTCCATATTTATATATATATCTACATATATATATATATATATATATATATATATATATATATATATATATATATATATATATATATATATATATATATATATATACCTTTCAATGATTATTAACATCCGATAGATAGTAGAGATAGAGAATGCATAATTTTATTTTATTAAAAGTATTACAATTCAAATGGGTATCTTCCCTGAAAGTTTTAAAAAGGCATAAATAATTTTGAAGTTGATGGCAGCGAATTCTCAAATATAAGTTGTTAGAAGCTAATAACTCTTCTGCCATGGTTTTAGAAATAAAATTGCACAATTTTGGTCTTCAACCGTAGCATATTACTAAGAAAATTATCCCGAAACTTTGAAGTTAGTCGTTTCGGAAATTGTTTATGAAGTAAATCTTTCATCAGGAATGAAATAAAATAGATATCACTAACTAGGAGAGTGTCACACCTCCGGATCACGGATTTTGCTCAAACTTCGGGATAAGTTTTCAGATGATAAAATATGGAAAAAGCTAAAGTTATAGTCATAAATACTCAATATTTTCCTAGTTACAGGCAATTAAAGAAAATCACTAAGAAAGTTACTAGATTTTTAAATGCATATAGTTCTTTCCTTTGATAGCTACAAGCTTGAAACTTTTTTTAAATTAAAGCTGAGCTCAAATCCTTTCGAAACAGTAGTTACAGCATATCAAAATATTATTTTTTCCTAAAGGTAGAGCGTAATAAGGATTAGACCTAATTTCAGGTTTTATTATTAATTAATGTTTTGAAAAGAAAAATCAGGTCCAATGTTTATTACGCTCTAACTTTGGGAAAAAATAATATTTTGATATGCTGTAACTACTGTTTCGAAAGGATTTGAGCTGAGCTTTAAGTTCAAAAAGTTTAAAGCTTGTAGCTATCGACGCTAAAGAACTATATGCGTTTAAAAATCTAGTAACTTTTTTAGTGGTTTTCTTTAATTGCCTGTAACTAGGGAAATATTGAGTATTTATGACTATAACTTTAGCTTTTTCCATATTTTATCATCTGAAAACTTATCCCGAAGTTTGAGCAAAATCCGTGATCCGGAGGTGTGACACTCTCCTAGTTAGTGATATCTATTTTATTTTATTCCTGATGAAAGATTTACTTCATAAACAATTTCCGAAACGACTAACTTCAAAATTTCGGAAAAATTTTTTCTAGCTAATGGCTATTTTGCCAAGTTTTTAGAAATAAATTTGCACAATTTTGGTCTCCAACCGTAGCATATTAAATAGAAAATTATTCCGAAACTTTGTAGTTAGTCGTTTCGGAAATTGTTTATTAAGTAAATCTGTCATCTGGAATAAAATAAAATAGATATCACTAACTAGGAGAGTGTCACACCTCCGGATCACGGATTTTGCTCAAACTTCGGGATAAGTTTTCAGATGATAAAATATGGAAAAAGCTAAAGTTATAGTCATAAATACTCAATATTTCCCTAGTTACAGGCAATTAAAGAAAACCACTAAAAAAGTTACTAGATTTTTAAACGCATATAGTTCTTTAGCGTCGATAGCTACAAGCTTTAAACTTTTTGAACTTAAAGCTCAGCTCAAATCCTTTCGAAACAGTAGTTACAGCATATCAAAATATTATTTTTTCCCAAAGTTAGAGCGTAATAAACATTGGACCTGATTTTTCTTTTCAAAACATTAATTAATAATAAAACCTGAAATTAGGTCTAATCCTTATTACGCTCTACCTTTAGGAAAAAATAATATTTTGATATGCTGTAACTACTGTTTCGAAAGGATTTGAGCTCAGCTTTAATTTAAAAAAAGTTTCAAGCTTGTAGCTATCAAAGCGAAAGAACTATATGCATTTAAAAATCTAGTAACTTTCTTAGTGATTTTCTTTAATTGCCTGTAACTAGGAAAATATTGAGTATTTATGACTATAACTTTAGCTTTTTCCATATTTTATCATCTGAAAACTTATCCCGAAGTTTGAGCAAAATCCGTGATCCGGAGGTGTGACACTCTCCTAGTTAGTGATATCTATTTTATTTCATTCCTGATGAAAGATTTACTTCATAAACAATTTCCGAAACGACTAACTTCAAAGTTTCGGGATAATTTTCTTAGTAATATGCTACGGTTGAAGACCAAAATTGTGCAATTTTATTTCTAAAACCATGGCAGAAGAGTTATTAGCTTCTAACAACTTATATTTGAGAATTCGCTGCCATCAACTTCAAAATTATTTATGCCTTTTTAAAACTTTCAGGGAAGATACCCATTTGAATTGTAATACTTTTAATAAAATAAAATTATGCATTCTCTATCTCTACTATCTATCGGATGTTAATAATCATTGAAAGGTATATATATATATATATATATATATATATATATATATATATATATATATATATATATATATATATGTAGATATATATAAATATGGAAAATACAAAAATTAGTAGATCATGTTAACCATTACATAATAATAAATACGGATTGATTTTTAACGTTTAAGCTTTACTATATACAAGTTAGTATTCATCCTCTTTTATTTAAAAAAGTTAGAACATAGGAAATTGGAAAAGCATATTCTATAAGATTAAATTTTTTTACTCCTTTACATTGACAATATATTGTGACAGATAAAAATTGTACATGTACACAATTGGTTTATAAATTTATATTTTTACTTATTATTCAACACACTTGAATTAACTAACGACTCAATTATAAAGCAGTACTCACATACATTGAGGATTTCACCAACAAAATATTAAACCACGGGCCTGGCAAGTTATTTTGTAGATATTTAGTAAAATTTAATATATTTTACAGCACTTGAAAATAAAAAGATAGTGTGATGAGATAGAGAATGCATAATTTTATTTTATTAAAAGTATTACAATTAAAATGGGTATCTTCCCTGAAAGTTTTAAGAAGGCATAAATAATTTTGAAGTTGTTGGCAAAAAATTCTCAAATATAAGTTGTTAGAAGCTAATAACTCTTCTGCCAAGTTTTTAGAAATAAAATTGCACAATTTTATTCTTCAACCGTAGCATATTAGAAAGAAAATTATTCCGAAACTTTAAAGTTAATCGTTTCCAAAATTGTTTATTAAGTAAATCTTTCATCAGGAATAAAATAAAATAGATATCACTAAGATCAAGTATAGTTCATCAATGTTTAAGTAGTAATATTCACTCATAAATGAAATAAAAAGTTGATCTGATATATCATTTTTTTTTTCAATTTTGATGTGCACTATCATCGCTATCTTCATCTTAACAATCGCTTTCTTTCAAAAATTATTTGGCAAAGTTTTTCCAAATATTCGTCTATCAAAGAGAATATGAATTGAAAATTTTATGGATTTTATATTATTAAAAAGTAAGAACTGAATACAGAAGTACTCGACGATTGCTTCATTGATTTCAAAACTTTCTTTAGCCGAAACTGTAAATATTTCATAAATTTTATATCATTAAAAAGAATAAATTGAATACAGAAGTACTCGACAATTGCTTGATTGATTTTAAAACTTTCTCAAGCGAAGACTATAAATAAATCTAGTAAAAGGTATAAACTTAATAATAATTACTCAATTTATTTCAGTACTCTCAAGAACTGAAATTAAAAAGAAATATGATGTATGTACTAAAAAAAAAGAAATATTTAGAAAAAATGTTCTAAAGAATACTATACTGTTTAATAACTAAACTCGCCTAAAATATACTTTTTTAAAGGTAATAATAACATAATAAAATAGTATCCATCAGTTTGAATAATTACTTGAAACAAAAAATAACAGACATAATATTAAAAAGCTTTGAAGAAATTTTATTACATTTGAAAATCAAAAGATAGTGTAATGCTAATTTTATGAATTTAATATTATTTCAAAAAGAATGAATTATATACAGAAGCATTTGACGATTGCTTGATTGATTTCAAAACTTTCTTAATAAATATTAATATACATGGGAAAAGTTCCCATAAAACGTCCTATAGATATAAATATAAGTAAGTTAAACCGGTCTTTTGAATGCCGCATTCAAAAGACCAATTTCTATAATACATACGGTAATGGAAGGGAGGGGGTAACAATGTGAAACTGCCACACACCTTGACGTGCGCCGGATACGACCCGAAGTCAGTACTGACGAGCACAGGTATATATATATATATAACTAAATTTAAACAATAACTTAAACGAATAGAGTGAATGAATACGTGAGAACGTATGAGATAGACCGAACGTATATAATTGAGAGAACGAAAGCTGCATACGTGAGTAAGTGGGGAGAGCGAACAAGTATATAGGCGAACAGAGTGAATAAGAATATAAGCGAACAGAGCGAACAAAATAGAGCGGACAAAGTGTGTAGTGAGTGAGTGGGGAGGACGAACGAGAAGGAAGACGAACAGAGCGAACAAGTATATAAGCGAACAGAGCGAACACATAAGAGTGAACGAATGTATGTATAGCGAACGAGTTGGGAGAGCGAACAAGCGAATAGAGCGAATGTGAATAAATCTAAATAATCATAACTTCTATTAATTAAATAAAACAAATAATTAGATACACATATAAAATTTTGTATTACATAAATTTTCATAAATGAGTATATGTATGTGGATATATGTGTATATTTCATAAATTTAATAAATAAAGTGACAAGGTAAGTCCTGGGACGGTAGACTGGTTCCCAATAAAAATAAAATAATTTTTGTTGTGAAGAACTCAATTGTCCGAACCAAGTTCGGCCATAACAAATGGCATCCCTTGTGGGGAACCAGTAAGACTTGTCACTTGCTTATATAAATTTTATAAATCATAATTCACTTTTGGTTAATCAAAAATAAATAACACTTCATAAAATTCATATTGCGCCATATATAACTGTTATATAGAGGAATAACTAGTTATATATAGTTTAAAATTAAATTTATAATCATAAAACTTGTACTACTATAAAGTAGTCGGATTCTGAAGCACTAAATATAACCAGATAAATAATTCACGATAAAATATTCTGAATTTCAAAATTTCAATTAATAAAAACATTTATTTCACATAATATATCAAATTAACTATACATGGAATAATGGTCAAGTTAATTTACGCTACCGCATTTTAAAATTGAAATTATTATTATTACATTATAATCTGCTGAATAACATAACAACAATGGAACGATGTCGAGAGAACATATTTCACGAAGGGGAAAGTTCCTCTGATTCTGATGATACTGAAGATGAAGATTATAAAAAGGCAAAGACATATTGGAGACGTAGAATAGAATTTCTTATAAGAAGACTAAAGATCTCTAAGTTTCGCCACTACCGCGATTTAGAACACTATATGAATTCGATAAAAAGGATCCGCTCTGATATACCTGATTTTGCGGATAAAATATTACTTGATGTTATTACATCTAACTTTCGCGGAGATGCCCTTTTAGCGATTAACGGCTTAATATTCGATTCTACAAATGAATTAGAAAATTACCTGAAAGAATGTTTTCGATACCCAAACATATTTGGACATTTTTGTGATGAAATAACAGATTGTGTATATTACAATCAATTACAAGAGGATCTTTCAAAATTTTTCCAAGGGCTTAGTGACATTGAGAATGAAGCTTACTCTACCTACTATAATCCTAAATACTCTCAATCTATTTTTAAAACCCACATATTGAACTGAATACGAAAAATTACAAGGGACGTTTATATAGGTCAACTGTCGACAGACTTGAAGGACAAGGTTTCAAAAGCAGACCCGAAGGACTTGTTCGATGCATACCGAATAGAAAACCAATTTTTTTCGATCGATAAAAAGAAAATAAAAAATTACCAATGTATGAAGGAAATTAAGGGCCGAACAGAACCTGTCGTAATAGACGCTGACACCAGAGAGGTAATCGTGTCAATCGGCCGAAGTAAGGTAAAGAAGGATCGATCAATTATGCCTTCTCTTTTAACCAAGGAGGCTAAACCTTCTGATACTGAAACAGAATCAAAAATGGATCAAGGAAGCAAAAACTCGGAATTACCATTACAAAAGGATAACGTAGATGAGCATAGACCGGCTGAACCCACGGCCTCAGACTATCTCCCTACGAAAACAGTGATCTTTCTAAAACGTCAATCTATAGATTCATCTTCCTCATCAGAAGATGAAATGCTTAATCCTCACTTTCAATCTACTATGAGGAAATCATTAGCAATTGAAGAAGAACAGGAGAGTTATAAGGATATAACGAAAGAACTTCTAGACGAACTCGACTGAGGATCTTATTTCTCCATGAATACTTACTTCGGAAATCCCGACGAAGGAACTCAATTACAGTTTGATAACAAGGGCATGGGAGAAATTAAAAACCGAAATTCTTGTGTAACCCAAACTGACACCGATACCAAACGAAGAAAAGTAAAGATAATAAAACCACAAATAAATTTTACGCACGAATCCCAATTGAATTATGAAGACATAGAAACCTTCTGCAATTGCTCTGATTCAAAAGAACAGAAAGCCCTGACATATTATTCAGAAAAACTAAATAATTATAAGGTAATCAACAAAAAATCAGCTAATTTATTAAACGATGCATTTATAGTAAAGTCTGCACAAGAATCTCAGATACAATATGAAACAACGGAAATATTTTATGTATCTGATCGTGATTTTGAACGTATAGAAAACATTACTGAAACAGAAGATCTGAAGAGCGCAGAAGTACATTACGCAAATGTTGTCGATGATACTACTATCCAATTCATGCAACCTCAAACATTAGAAAAATTAAAAATTTCAACTCATTCAAAATTTAGCGCATGCTTAAAAGTTGGCCTGAAAACTCATAATAAATTAAAAAAATTTTTTAAATACAAAGATGGCAACCAAAAATTTCAGACCAGAATTATAAAATCTTTTACTATTAAAAGAATAATTAAAACTAAAAATAAACTCAATAAAATTAAAATTAGATCAATTAACATCCGTAAACGTAACTTAATTAAACTGCAGTTTAAATCAATAATAACCAGAATTTCATTTAAAGGTCAAGGAAATAATCACATGGATTCTAAATCAATCTATAAGGAGAAATATGCCGGGTCCGGACAAGCCGAACCCACGGCCTTTAAAAGATTATCAAATTCATTAGAAAGACCAAACCCAATTCGCAAAATACTAAAATCTTCGTACATGCAAATAAGCCAAGGGAACAGCCTTAAAAATTATTTAAGGTTGGACCAAAAACTTGAGGGGGAAGGTATAGAAAATAAAAATGAGCCTCCTGATAAAAACTATCATCAACCTCTCTATATCAATTTTACAAACAACAAGACAAATAAACCTAACCTGCTGCCAAGAGAAACGAAAAGTTTTATATCTTTGATAGACCTTCAAGGAGACGGAGCTCTCTTGTCAAAAGGAAGTATCAACGATGAAGAAACTCTTATAATACAAAGTAAAGAAAAATACCGTAGAATATTAAAAGACCAGCCATCACTAACGGGTTTAACAAAGATACTTCTTATTTTACTATCCATAAAATACAACCCCAATCGTATGACGTGTGATTGGAGAATAGCCATTTCTACTGAAATGTTTCTATTGGCATATTGAAAATTCATAACTTAATTTTCGTTGAAGGATTATGGCTTCATAAATTAAGGTTAATTTCATTTTTGATTCCATATTATTTAAAATATATTATTATTTTCTAATAACACTAATCTCGATTTTAATAATCTAACTATTTTTAATTAAATTACTTGATTTAATATATCCTGATCTATAAAACGAAAACATATGTAAGTGTTACTTACTTAAGTTTCGCACAATGTCGATTTCACGAGGATCCATCTATATATACTGTAGTTATGACTTAGATCGCATTATAATGCGCGAACAGTGATACTTAAATATTAATACAACAAATCAATATTTCTATAAATAGTTAACTTATATTAATTTTTGATATTTTAGAATAAAGTTTATATTGCGTGTATAAAATACTATATGAGAAGTAGTGTTAATATATACGTATAGCGGAAATTAAAAGTTAATTTTCTTTAAAAATTAAAATTTTTATAGTACTTTAACCTAATTTTTCTTACAAAATTCCTTTTTTGTATAAAAAAATATACTGGTGAAATTTCGTTGAGGAAGAAAATTTTTATTATTTGCTCAAATATATTCAATATATTCAAACGAGTGACAGAAATCGAACGTGTACAACTGGATCGGAGACGCGTAAATACTAACTATACAGAAAGACCATACCGACAGTGACATTATCGAAGTGTGCGCACGGCGTAACTTGGTGCACGTAAGTATAACAGTACATGCAGCCAGTGACACCGGCTACATACGGCAGTCAACTATATGTGACACTGCTAAGGTGTGCGCACAGCGTAACTTGGCGCGAACGCGTGTAACACAGCGAACAGCAATAACATTTATATACATTGATGGCATTTAATTATAACACAGCTATGAGCACGGCGAACTCAATTCGACAGTACTATTTAAATCGAAATTTCTGATACAACGTGAATCAAAATATAAAATACTTTATTTAATTTAAAGAACGAATAATTAAAGAAAGAAATTAAGTTTAAAGTAAATTAATCAATTTATTCGATTTGAGAGAATAATTATATATATATACGTTCAACTAACTCATTAAAAAAAAAAAAAAAAAAAAAAAATATTATGACAATAGTTCATATCAAACTTTACTAAGTAAACATATTTATAATAAGAAATAACAATTTTTTTTTTAACATAGTTAATACAAGTAAGAAATAGTAAAATAATAATATTTCAATACGACAGAGGTTAATGTTAAACGACATATCCTTATAGATTATATGAATGGATGTACATATATGTATGTGATCATGCATATATTATATACTGAATTATACCTATGTTATATCAATAGTAGCTTATTGAAACTTTTCTCTTTTTACTTTAACAATAGATATTTGGAAATATTTCAATAAATAATAATAATATTCACTCACAATAGAACGATAATTCGTATTTTAACCATAGAGTAGTTTTAATTATATTTACTATTCTATTATACTTAGGCCAAATGAGTTTCGTCATTAAAAGGATTAAATAGTTTTTACTCACGATTGATAGTACATACGGAAAGTTTATTAACTAAATGCTGTTAAATATATATTTTCAAAAAAATTCTAAATAATTTCTACAATTTTTATGTAAAAGTCATATTTTTTTTCCCTTAGTAAAATTGAAATTAATTAGCTATAACGATTGCTTTTCTTTACATTTTTCCTTACTGTTTCAAACACAAATTATTTATTTCTATTAATTATCTTATTTCAAATCTTCGTACTGGGAACATTTCATATTAGATAAATTATTCAAAATCTAATTTTAAAATCATTTAACGAATAATTTATCAATTCAATTAATATAATATTACTTTTACCTAATATATGTAGTCACTAAGATACATATATATATATGTATATCCAATATATGTATTCTGTATTCTATATATACCTCCTATCTACCTTTAGCACCTTACGTAATTCACATACAATTAATATAATACAAATAATTTCTTTTTTTAATACTTTTACGTCTTTATAGAATATAACACACATAATAATATAATAAAGAAGATTAACTTTCTAGTTAAAATAACTGAAACTGAAAATAATAATAAAAAAAAAATCCCATTATGACGAATAAGCGAGAGGTAATGAAAACTTTAACCCCTGAAGAAAAATATTTAATCATTTCAAATAACCACTTCCAAAATTAATGAATAGGAATATGGGGTAAAATCAAACGAAGAAATGCATGAATAGAAATTATTTAGAATCACACTGTCGAAACATGGCCAACTACCGAGATTTTAATGACATCAATTTTCGTATACCAACCTGAATTCACACAGGCCCTACCCACTTGAACATCAACAATTTCTAGTATCCTTATTATCCTCCTTAACATAAACATGTAAAACATATACCAGGTCCGGACAGGCCGAACCCACGGCCTCCGAAAGATCACAAAAATTAATAAACTCCAGCCAAGAATCATATAAAATTCTTCGTATGATTTCGGAAATCAGTCTAAAAAGTTGTTTAGAAAATCTCTTCAAGATCGGACCAAAAATCTGAGGGGGAAGGTAAACGCGAAATTGAATACTTGAATAATAACGTGTATCAACACCTCATTGTCGATCAAAAACAAGACAAAATCACATAAAAAGAGTCTTGTACTAAAAGGAACAAATGATATCATACGAATGGATCACAAAAAAAAAATGGGATCTCTCTTACTGAAGAAAAGTATAAATCACATAGAACTGCAAGAGATCCATGAATACAACATCAGTCGTATGGCCTGTGATTGAAGAATTATTATTAACCAGATATCAATTCATAGAAACAAATCTCGTAAGTGAGCTCATTTTTATTTATATCTCAAAACGTTTTATTACGCTAAAAGTCTCATGCTGCTCTCATAGAAATTCATTTTTTTTTTGCAATCACTACTTTGTAGTCTTAAGCCATTTACTAACTAAATAAATATACATTTAAATTTTATTAAAAGGGCTTTATAATTACACTAATTACAAACGATTATTAATTCTTGAATCAAGTAAAACCACTCTTAAATTGTCCTACTTAACAGTTACTAATATTACTAAACCCTTTGTGTCCCTCAAAATTTTAAAATTTTTCTGTTACTACCATTTCTTTCTGAATAATAGATTTTTTACTAGAAACCCATTATTGTCTATTCATCGTTTTTACTGGAAAGCTAATATCTATATTTTACATTCTGCGTTAAATAATAACTTCTCTCATTACTATTAAAATTTTCTTTTATTTATTTAGTTTTTTCCTTTTCCTTTCTTATTGGAATATTAATATGTGTGTATGTATATGTATATGTATATATATATGTATGTATATATACACATAAGGGCGAAAGGTACTAGTAATCAATCAATCATACAACCTCTATACTTAAACACGTCTCCTTAAATTATGTTTTTTTTTGTTATTCGCACGTTTTATTTATCTTTTCCCCATATAACTACATGAATCCTAATTCATTCCTATTTGTTAAAACCTTAATTTTATTTTAACTCTCAGTAAATATTTCTCATGAATATCTCTCAGAGTCAATTTTTACAACATTAATTATACCTTTTTCGTAATTCTCTGATTGTTATAATAACCTAATAATCGGATTGTTTTATTTTAACTGATTTATTTATTTCAATGAGTCTTTCCATCCTTAAATTAAAGGAATCACATAACAGCCTTTTTACATAAATTACTTTTGTTACTATTCCTAAATCATAATGTTACTAAATAATCTAATATAGCACATTTATATGCTATATTTTGTATGTCTTGAAATAAAATTTAATTTTATTCTTATAATGTACCTCCTCGTATCAATTTTAGAATAATTTCAAATAGTCCACATTATATGTTATATCTGGTTTGGTACCTATGCTTATGTACAAGAGCTTTACTATAATATTCCTATACTATTCTTTTATTTCCAACTTCAATCAAATATAGTTTTAAATTTTACGTTAGCATTGCTGTCTCGACATATGCTTGATTGACTATAATACATTATTTTTGAATCAGCAATTTTCAAAGTGTCATCTTCACAACCGATGAGTATATATTATCTAGCATTTATTCCCGTTAATAGCTCCTAAGTACTATCTTAGTTTTCTCTGTTTCTCCCTTTTAAAAAAATCCAATTAATTAATACATTATCTATTAATAACACAATGCACCATATATATGATGTATTTATGCATATACTTCTTTACAAATACTACAAGCTCTAGTATTTTTTATTAATAACAACATATGGTATAGTGCCGAAACTACATATTTGTACCAATTTTTGCAATTCGGCAAATTCCAATATAAAGACCGCATCAAATATTATTATAAGATCTTTATAAAAACAATTAACAATTTCATTTACAAATTATTTTATTACAAAAAAAAATGTTTTTTTATTGCATTCAATGCCCACACAGCATGAAATATTGCAGTGAAACTTTCACTGAAATATTGTGCTGAAATATTGTCACAAGATTGCAGCAATCTTGTCTTAACATTGCTAAGAGGTTTCATGAAATATTTCAGTGTGATATTGCTGCAAACTTGCTACAAGGTTACAGAAAATAATTCAAGCAATATTGCAAGGAACCTTTCATGAAAGGTTGCAGCGAGGTTTCTGCAAGGTATTATAAAACATTTCATGAAATATTGCAAGAAACCTTTCATGAAAGGTTGCAGCGAGGTTTCTGCAAGATTTTAGAAACAATTCATGAAATATTGCAAGAAAACTTTCATGACATGTTTCAGCGAGGTTTCCAGCAAGATTTAGAAAACATTTCATAAAATATTGCAAGAAACCTTTCATGAAAGGTTGCAGCGAGGTTTCTGAAAGATTTTAGGAATATTTCATGAAATATTGCAAGAAACCTTTTATGAAAGGTTGCATAGAGGTTTCCAACAAAATTTAGAAAACATTTTATAAAATATTGCAAGGAACCTTTCATGAAAGGTTGCAACAAGGTTTCTGCAAGATTTTAGAAATATTTCATGAAATTTCGCAAGAAACCTTTCATGAAAGATTGCAGCGAGGTTTCTGTAAGATTTTAGAAATATTTCATGAAATATTGCAAGAAAACTTTCACGAAAGGTTGCAGCGAGGTTTTAAGTACGATTTAGAAATTATTTCATGGAATATTACAAGGAACCTTTCATGAAAGGTTGCAGCAAGGTTCGTGCAAGATTTTAGAAACATTTTACGAAATATTGCAAGATACCTTTTATGAAAGGTTTCAACAAGGTTTCCAGCAAAATTTGATGAATATATTTTATGAAATATTACGAGGTATCTTTTGTTAAAGTTGCAGTAAGATTTCTGCAAGGTTTCTGACAAGATTTCTAAGATATCACAAAAAATATTGCTATGTACATTTCGCCAATGGTTATTACCATATTTTTGGCAATCTTTATAAAATATTCCAGAAAAGCGTTTCACAAAAAGTATCAGCAAAGTTTCATGAATAATTTCAAAATGAAATTGCAGCAAACCTTTCATAAACAGTTTCAGCAATAATTCCGCAAGTTTTTATAAAAGATTCTAAGAGCAGTCCAGATTCGCTGTTCTTGTCTTATATTTGGTTTCCTGTTATTTACTCAAGTATTTATTGCTGTAGTTATATTGTACACGGGAAGTTGAGCGCAATAAATATGCTATTATTATAAATATTTATGCGTAGGGTAAAAAAATCCATCGAATTGTTATTGAAAAAAGTAAAGAACGCATAAATATTAGAAACAAAACCTTTTATTTCAGTATTCTCTACTTTTCTCAAAAACGATGCTGAAGAATTTTTTCTTCTTGTGCACAAATATTGATAATAATACTATTGCGCTCAACTAGTAATTTATAGATACAACGATTGATACTTAAGCAAATAAGAAAAACTTGATCACACAAGAATAGAAAATCCTGCCTACTATTAAATATTACTGCAGCAATCTTTTGGCAAGATTTAAGAAATATTTTACAAAATATTGCAGGAAACCGTACGGAAAGGTATGAGCGTTGTTCGCGGCAAAATTTGGGAAAAATTTCATGAAATATTACGAGAAACCTTTCATGAAAGATGGCTGCAAGGTTTCTTGAAATGTTGCTGCGAGGTTTTCATGAAAGGTTGCTGCGAGGTTTTTAGAAATATTTCAACCGGGTTCTAGCGCGGACATATAAATGTTGCTACAATATCTCATAAAAGGTTGCTACGAGGTTTTCTGCAAGGTTACGGTGAGATTTTCTGAAAAATTGCTGTGTGGTTGCTTCAAATGTTTTTGCTATTTTTCCCGCAAGATTCCTTTAAGGTTTCTTGAAATGTTTCTGTTACATTTCCTGAAAGATTGCTGCGAGGTTTCCTGCAAGGTTGCGGCGAGGTGTTCTAAAAGATTGCTGCAAGGTTTCTTGAAATGTTTCTGTTACATTTCCGGAAATATTGCTGTGAGGTTTTTATGAAAAAAATTGCAAGACTTATTCACAAAAAGAAGGATCATATTTATTCTATAAAGAATCGAAAACAATATTTATTAAGACGAAAATTATTTGCATAAGTTTAAATAATATAACCTTCAATCCTAAATCAACCTAATTACTTAACATAAAGTAATGATACTAATTATTGTTAAACAACATCTTTTTGTTTATAAAAGCAAAAATTCGTAATTTTATTGTCAATTTTACTTCTTGAAGTCTAGAATATAAAATAATTAATCTGATATTAAAACTAATTAAGCAAACATGCTGTTAAATAATATTATTACTATCTCATTTTTTATTTTTGAAGTAATAACAAACTGAAACATTGAGTTCGAAAATTGCCTTTGTTCAAGTAAATACTATATAAAAACTGCATATTAATTGAACTCAATTTACTAGACTTGAAGAAAACTAATTATATATGTATATTTTCTATAAGATAATTGTATTTACATACGTATAGGAAATATAATATTATAAATGTAATATCACTGACTTAACAAAATATTTTATGAAACTTTAACATATTTGAAATACCAATTTTATTAAGAGGAGGTCACGTATCTCTGTCCTTTTCTAATCAAAGAATTGAGTTTTTTACAGAAATTAATAACGTTAGCAAAAAATGAAGAGAAAGCCGCATCTCATATCAAAAAAAGCAATATTTTCTTTAATAAGAAAAAATTAATTTTATTGCTTCGTTTTCAAGAAAACCTTGAAAAACGAAATTGTCCACCCTAACCTCTATGATTTAAGTTTTTCAAGGTTTTCTTGAAAACGACGCAATAAAATTAATTTTTCCTTATCAAAGAAAATATTGCTTTTTTTGATACGAGATGCGGCTTTCTCTTCATTTTTTGCTAAGGTTATTAGTTTCTGTAAAAAATTCAATTCTTTGATTAGAAAAGGACAGAGATACGTGACCTCCTCTTAAAATGGAAACATAAGAAACTTAAAAAAAAAAAAAAAAAAAAAAAAAAAAATATATATATATATACATTGCTAACTATTTTCATAAAACAACAATCTTCCTTCGTTTGAAATAATTAAATAAATAGTTGTTCAAATAAGAAGCATAATGTTAATAAATTGGTAAATGGATATAAGAAAATTTTTCAACCTTTATATAGCATACAAAAAAAAAATCATCAAAATTTCACCGACTTCCAATATTTATTTTAATACATAAAATAGTTAAAAATTGAAATAATTTCGTAGATAAGCAAACAATAAATTAATAAAAACAAAACACAAAAAAAAAATGTATAATTATGTCAAAACGAATTAAATTCTAGATTTTTTTTTTCTCTCTCATTTATTTGCGCGTATCTAATTGCCTATTTATTCATCCCAATTGACAAATTGAGTGTAATTTATGATTTTAAGCACATATATGTTTGCATCGATGAATATGTACATTTAAATTTATAATATATATAAGATCAATAAGAAAACAATTCAATTAAAAATTTTTACCTGAAAGAAATAGTAAATTTACGATCGCATACAAGGTAACTAGAAAATTTTTACCACACGATCAAAAGTAATTAGTAATTATACGAAAATAAAGTTTTTTTTTTCCTTTTCCTTCAAAAAAATCGGCATTATACATTTAATTCACTACATAGTATCGAGAAAATATTTTATTTAATATTATTGTATACAAACAACATCACGTTCCAACAACATATTTTATAAGAATTCATGGCTATCAATACAACCAACAAAAAAATCTATAGCGAGGAACTACAAGCATATCAAGAGTGCGACACCATAGAAAAATTAATAAACAAATTATCACTACCAAATTAATGGGATTTTGGAACCAACATCAAAACATCTGTACTAAAATAGAACTTAAAGAAGAAAAACCACAGTGAATGATTATTTAATAATGGTGTTACGATAATTTTAAATCAAAGTCTAAAAGGAATCTACTATCACAGATAAATCAGTGACTTCACTTCAATATATTAAGGTTATGTTGTATATAAGTTTTACAGTTTTTTCTAAGACAAAACATTTCCTTCTAAGAGCAAGAAATCCTTAAATTCGAAAACCTTATGTAAAAATTTATTTTTGTATCATCTATCATTTTCATCTGAATTTTCATCCAATTTTTTTTTAAATAACATCTAAGATAGTATGACACACCTTAATCACATAAATTATTATTACTATTATTATTGTATTTTAATTGTCTGAATTCCGATTTATATAATTTGTAATTCCTTCCATTATTATGCGTAGTAACACAACAAAATATTGCATACACAATTTTAAAAAATTTTTTTAGTACACCAATTTTTGTTACACGCTACCAAATTCTATTCTTTCATTACTGTTAGTTAACTATACCATATCAAAACCTCTCAATGAATAATTTAACTCTAACAAGTATACCAACAATTTATTCACGTAACTAACCAAATATACTGCAAAAATAATGTATCTTATCATGAATTAAAATCAATTGTATTATCTAACATGTTATTCACAAATCAGCTGCTTAACTCGGTCTATTCTGCGACTCTTATGCTGATTGTCGGGACGAAAATCGACCTGAGGGGGAAGGTGTGACATCCCATAGAACTATGCCCTTCAAATCAATATAATATAATTAAAACATTCTTAAATTTAAAAATTATAAATCTTAATTTCATTTCTATTCAAAAGGTTAACAACCAAAATTAGTTCCATGCGATGTCCCGAGTCAGCGGATTCCCAATACCGACTCATTGCGAAAACTCAACCGTCAACTGTATCTAAGTGTAAAGGAGAGACAGAGAAGAATGGTAAAAGAATTCATTCGTAAGCAAGCTAATGAACTTTTAGGAAGTTAAACGACTCCTGTCCTGAAAATTTTGACTACATGTCGAGGTTTGATTGGAGCTTCCATCTCTCGATCGCCCGAGCGCGAGGTAATAAAAACAAACCTCTACGTCACTACACTGCCTTTAGTCACAACAAGACGGCAACCGCAAGAGTCGGCTCTGCCAGGTCCACTGGGAAAATCAGTGTTACTTTAAATTTTTATTACTTAAGTTCTTTTAATATTAAATATTAGTGAGTAGATTAGAGCCCTACTTCACTAATAAATAAAAATAAGAAAACACTAAGATATAAGATTCAAATTTAATTACTAAATTAAATCAAAATCAGTTAATAGTGACAACGAGTGTAAACTTGAGATCTAAGGTGAATCAAGGTGACGTTCGAGGTAATAATCTGAAATATTAACCGAACGTTCGAGCGATTGAAGGAGGAAGCCCAACCTTATCTTGCCACGGACATTCTTACCGTGTAGTTTAAGGAGTCTAAGTATAGAAAACATCAGGACGATCGAGTCAGAAGCAAATTCATCTCTTTCTCTCCTAATCAGTGAGTTATTTATACTAACGAAATTTCAAATCAAGTTGATGATAGTTAAGACGCAATTACTTTCGTTACTCTAAGATAAATTGTTGTAAGATTTATATCTAGAAAAAGAAGGATATATAATGATAAGTTATATGAATAATCATAAGAGGATAATATTGATTCTCCTATTATTTTATCAAAATTTAATTAAATTACGGAAATGATAACAATTATAAATTAATAAAATACAATTTTTGTTAACCATATAAGTGTATGATTTACATTAATCAAAGGTTTCGAAGTTAATTGTTAACTAAATTGTAAGAAGGGAAATAAGTGGAATTAAAATTTTAATTTTGTTTTGAATATTAATAAAATAAAGAAAAGAAATAAATCTAAATTCTTGTAGTTGATTTAAAAATTATTTATATTAAAAATTTAACTAACAATAAACATATATATATTTATATTAATTTATGCACTAACAATCATATTTATAGAATTACAGTATAAATTATATTTAAACACAAATATTATATATATATATAACTAAATTTAAACAATAACTTAAACGAATAGAGTGAATGAATACGTGAGAACGTATGAGATAGACCGAACGTATATAATTGAGAGAACGAAAGCTGCATACGTGAGTAAGTGGGGAGAGCGAACAAGTATATAGGCGAACAGAGTGAATAAGAATATAAGCGAACAGAGCGAACAAAATAGAGCGGACAAAGTGTGTAGTGAGTGAGTGGGGAGGACGAACGAGAAGGAAGACGAACAGAGCGAACAAGTATATAAGCGAACAGAGCGAACACATAAGAGTGAACGAATGTATGTATAGCGAACGAGTGGGGAGAGCGAACGAGTATGTTAGCGAACAAGCGAACAGAGCGAATAAGCGAATAGAGCGAACAAGCGAATAGAGCGAACGTGAATAAATCTAAATAATCATAACTTCTATTAATTAAATAAAACAAATAATTAGATACACATATAAAATTTTGTATTACATAAATTTTCATAAATGAGTATATGTATGTGGATATATGTGTATATTTCATAAATTTAATAAATAAAGTGACAAGGTAAGTCCTGGGACGGTAGACTGGTTCCCAATAAAAATAAAATAATTTTTGTTGTGAAGAACTCAATTGTCCGAACCAAGTTCGGCTATAACAACCTGATGATTATTTTTTCGATTAGTTTCATATTAGAACCTTAAATATTTTATATTGTAGATATTAAAGAAAAAAAAAAACAAAATTAAGAAATATATTTTATTTCAGAACTTTTATATACTTATATAAATTTTTATAATTCTTAAATTTTTAATTTGAACTTTTATAATTGAATTCTTTTGTAAATGTACACCCACCGTTAATGGATTCTTTCCGAATGTTTTGAAATCCTGAACTTTCATTGGACCGTTCCGTTGTTTTCTATGTTTCTATTGGAACATTTAAAAAAATTCGGAAAGAATCAATTAACGTTGGGTGTACAATCATATAAGTAAAGTATACATGAATATAGCTACAATACATTTAAATATATCAATATTTTTAACCAGTATTTGTAACTATTATTCGTTTCTATTATCTTTGCTTTCTATGAAAATACTATATATTTAGCTAGTTACTTCATTCTCGAATAAAATCACATAAGATCTTATGTCTTTTTATTTCATAACTTTGTCACATAACAAAATCATATAACATAATCATGTGATATATTGGGACGCTTTGTCACATGACAAGGTATGTGATTTTGTTACATGATAAAGTTACCTAATTATTTTCAACAGGGAAGGACCGCGGAGGCGTCGGAGTAAGCAACGGGAAATATATTATGTTATATATAGTCAGGCAATATAAATTAATTGAAAGCACGATTTAATAGAAAAGAAAATTAATTTATTATAAGACAAAAATATAAATGTAATAAAAATAGAGTATGAATTAATCGAGAATGAAATAATATAGTATATGAAATGTAACGTACGCGTCTAATGAAAGAGTGAGAAAAGGGGGGGCGCGTCGCGAACTAAATTGATACTCGCTTATGACGCTGATCAGTTATATAACCGATGATACAATTCACCCGAACAAGTATCTCTCGAGGAAGAGACACTTGGGCATCGCACTGTAATTTATACTTACAGTAACGCGCTGGCCAGCTTACACTATTTGCCTACGTGCACGTAGACGCCGCTCGCTCGTTACCGTAGCTGTAGCTTCCCCTTATACGTAACCAATACGTAGATGCCCTGAAGTAGATCGGTGGAATACGTCTCTTCCCGATCGTTGAATTCCGCTGAGCTCTGCCGACATGGTTGCTTTGGCGCAGATCGGTGGAATCCTATACACGCCGATCAACGTATTTGCTGGCACTTAATGATTGACCGCTAAGACGCGCGAAAGCGGTCAAGCAAAACTCTAAGGAAAGAATTTCCGAGAGTCGCAACTTGCAAATAAAATATAATACGCTAGTCGATATAAACTAACGACTTTTATTTAAGACAATGTTTCGCGTTATCAATTGCGAACTTAGTCTAACGTATTACACGACCAAGTGGCGGAATCTCTAAATGAGCACAACGCGGCTTAGGTTTTGTGTTAACGCAACGGTAGCCGGAAACTCTCTAAAGCGCCCCGTGGCCGGCGAGCTTCTCTCTCGCGTGCCGGTCGTCAAAATACGCATTTCTTTACTCGTCTTAGACGAGATATATGACCGAGCGTCTATCCTATTTTAATACCTAAGCGCGCAAGATTCAAACACGGTAGAATACCGTTACAATATATTTATATAAAATATAATTATTTGATAATTCAATTAATTATCATATAATAATTAATAAAAAAGAATTTAAAAGAATTTTTGGCAAAAGTAGAGTACATAGTTTCAGCGTAAAATTTTTGTTGAATCAAATCAATTGAAATTTACTACAGTTATATATAAAGTTTAATCTTTAATAAATGAAAATTAATATATGTATATTATTTTAAATGCAAATTCGAACAGTATTAAATTCAATGTATTTGCGCTACAAATGTATCGCACTTCTACATTAAAATTTGACTAACCAGGAGAGTGTCTGAGTTACGGGTCACAGATCTTGATGAAACTTCGAGATAAGTATTTAGGTACCAAAATATGAGAAAAGTCACAGCGGTACGGTCTAACGCTTCGAAAAAGTGAAGTTATGGACAATTATAGTCTTATTTTCAGAAAAATATGAAAAAAGAACTCCTAATTGAAGTGTAAATAATTCTGTCTAGAAATGTCTTTGACAAATCCACAATAATTAAAATGAAAGCAGAGAAAGCAAGCTTTAATTTGCTAGTTTCCGAATAAAAAAATAATAATTAGAACTGAAGTTATGCTTGTTTAAAGTTGAGCTGTAAGAGAGTACCAAAAATAGTCTAAATTTTGAAAGATGGTGATTCTTCAGTTCTAATTATTATTTTTTTATTCGGAAACTAGCAAATTAAAGCTTGCTTTCTCTGCTTTCATTTTAATTATTGTGGATTCATTAAAGACATTTCTAGACAGAATTATTTACACTTCAATTAGGAGTTCTTTTTTCATATTTTTCTGAAAATAAGACTATAATCGTCCATAACTTCACTTTTTCGAAGCGTTAGACCGTACCGCTGTGGCTTTACTCATATTTTGGTACCTTAATACACTGAGAAAAAAGATTCCTTTCTGAAGAAGCTTTCTGAAAATCTATAATGAATCACATATTTGAACATTACTCATCAAGGTGTCAATAATTAAAAATTTATGAACTTGAAACTGGCAATTTCAGTTTTAACTTAAAAAATTCAACAATACCCCGATGGAAAAAATATTTAGTTTATTCGTTGAATTTTATTTCTTTAAGAATGACTTTTTACTTAAACCAATAAAAGTATAAAAGAAAAAAATCATTTAATACATTTAAATATTATGCAAAAGTCATTTATTTTAAAATAAGTAATTAGAAACAACAATATGTTGTAATATGTACTTTTATTGGTTATATGAAAATTGAAATCTATATTTCTTTTTAGATTTAATAACCACGTTTGATTCTTAAATAGTTCTGTTTCATGCTTGATTTTTCATCATTAACATCCAATAATACTGTAAAAACAAATAAAAATGAAGCCATTTTTTATACAGATCAATAAAAACTGAATTAATTTAAGATTTAGTACTTTTTTATTCTATTTATTTGTTTAAATCATATATATCATTCTTTGTTAAAAAAAAACAAGCAAAGCAAAAACAAAAATCAAGCAATCATAGCCTCAAAAAACACAGCACCCTCCAGGTCAACTGTCACTCTCGCTTTTTTAATTTCAAAAACTTATTTCTTAACTGTTAAGAAATGCATACTTTAACCCAAAGTCTTTAATGTAAAGGATCCTTTTTCTCAGTATACTTATCCCGAAGTTTCATCAAGATCTGTGACCCGCAGCTCAGACACTCTTCTGGTAACTATATTAAATTTTTTCTGATCAGAATTACATTAAATCTAATTTGCTTGTACATAAAATTTTAAGTATAATACATGAAGAGTCATGCATTCACATTAAATTGTGTTTAATATATATGTTTCATGCATATATTTTTAATAGTGTATTTATTTAATGAAATGTTTAATAAAAAAATCTAACAAAGAACTTACATCAAATATAATTTTGTTCATCTGTTGAAATATTTAATTGATCCAATTAAATAAATAAATTATATGGTAAAAATAAGAATCAACTGGATCTGACCATCAATGCAATTTATTATTCTTTATAATACATCTACGTTTTAGTTCATTATTCAACCCTCTTCAGGAAACAACTGAAACATATAATAAACAAAAATTTTTTTTTCTAATTTAATTACATTTTAAAACACATATATTGTGTAACAATAAAATATATATAATCTTTATTGCCACCAACCTAATTCAGCCAAACATATTCAAACATATTACTTTCTATTACCTTTTTTATATGATTTTTATAATATAATTTTCAGTGTAACAATATTTAATTTATTAATAACTTTTCTTTTTAATTATGATGTAATATGGTATATGAACCAACAGCTGACTTAACACATAGAAGTTTTACAGTATACAGTAGCAACTTTCCCATATGGAAATAATTTCTGTGAATAATTATTAATAACTGTGTAAAAATGTGAAAAAATGTGAATAACTGTTAATAACTATAATAAACTACCGCAATTGAGACATTAATAACAGTAAACAACAGTTGATAACAGTTAATAATTGTTACGAATAGATAATAATAATGATTAACTGTAAATAATAATAATTTACTGTTATTTATAGTTATTTACAAATATTTGTTATTTTTCACATTTATTCACATTTATTCACATTTATTCACATTTATTAACAGTTACTAACACTTTTTCACACTTTCAAAAATTTTCACACGTATAATCGTTTTTTTTATATGTACGTGAAAAATTTTGTAAATGTGAAAAACTGTTAATAACTGTTAATAAATGTGAGAAACTGTAAATATCTGTAAGAAAGTGTTAATAACTATAATTCACTGTAACTAATTGCAAATAAATATAAATAATTATAAATATGTATAAATAATAATAAATTATTCACCAATCCTAAAATTTTGGAAAATGTGAGTAACTGTTAATAAGCGTGTATAAATGTGTATAAATGTGAATGAATGTGAATAACTATAAATAATTATTAATAATCATGACTTTCAGTTAATAATTGTTATTTAGCGTTCATAACTACTATTATTAATTGTTATTAACTGTTTTTTACTGTTATTAATTCTTATTAATGTCTCAATTGCGGTAGTTTATTACAATTATTAAGAGTTATTCACAATTTCTCACAAAAATGATTTTCATATGGGTTTGTTATCAATAAACAGAACATTAACTGTAGAAGGAGGTAGGAGCATGGGACAAATAACTTAAGAGGAGGCCGTATAGTTCTGTCCTTGTCTAATCTAAATTTTCGTTACTATGACTAAATTAAATATTTTTATACAAAAGTAAGGGCAGAGCCCAATAGATTTAAGGATGAGC
Organism: Anastatus disparis; assembly: GCA_017163975.1. Taxonomy (NCBI): domain Eukaryota; kingdom Metazoa; phylum Arthropoda; class Insecta; order Hymenoptera; family Eupelmidae; genus Anastatus; species Anastatus disparis. The sequence continues at coordinate 1,723,541 of JAFFSR010000301.1, read as the reverse complement.
AGACGATTCTATTCTATTCTAAAATTTTCATTAGTTTTCGAGTGAAGTCTGAAACGGAAAAAGAGTTAAGCACTTCAATCAAATTTAACTCTTTTTCCGTTTCAGACTTCACTCGAAAACTAATAAAAATTTTATATTTTTTCATAGAATAGAATCGTCTGCTCATCTTTAAATCTATTGGGCTCTGCCCTTACTTTTGTATAAAAATATTTAGTTTAGTATTCATAACGAAAATTTAGATTAGACAAGAACAAAACTATACGACCGCCTCTTAAGGAGATGTAAAATGGATACTACACCTGTACTCATAAATATTTACAATCTTTTTATTTTATTGTAAAATTTTAACAAAATAAATGCTTTAACTTGTAGTATTTACCATGAAGATTATTCAATTAAATTTTTACATAAATTCATTTATTAGTTTCTCAGAATTTTAGATTTCTTGTATAAAATCTAAAAATTTTAAAATGTAATATTGAAACCCAGAATTCTGAAAAACTAATGAATGAATTTATTTGAAAATTTAACTGAATAATCTTCAGGTTAAATATTACAAACTAAAGCATTTTTTTTCCTCAAGTTTTGGAATATGATGAAAAGATAGGCCAAATTCATGAGTACAGGTGTAGTTTCCGTTTTACACCCCCTTAAAGAGGTAACAACCTCAATCAAAACTAATTACTATAACAATATTAAAGTCAAAAACTAAATAAATTTGAGAAATTAACATATATTTAGCAAAAAGGAATTCTAATTATATATTTCTATTTTTTCATAAGTTCCCATATGGAAATAATTTATGTGAGAAACTGCAAATAATAGTAAATAATTGTAAATAACTGTTAAAAAATGTGGGAATTGAGACATAAATAATAGTTATTTACAGTTATTTACTATTATTTATTATTAATTACTATTATTTACAGTTATTTACAGTTATTAACTGTTATTAACTGTTATTAACTGTTATTTACAGTTATTTACAATTATTTACAATTATTTACAGTTTTTTATAATTATTTACAATAATTCATAATTATTTACAGTTATTCATAATTATTTACAGTTATTTACATTTTCAAAAATTTTTGAATTAGTGAATAATTTAATGTTATTAATAATTATTTGCAATTATTTATAGTTATTTACAGTTATTTACAGTTTTTTACAGTTATTTACAGTTATTTATAATTATTTACAACTATTTACAATTTTCCATAGTTTTTCACAATTATTTACAGTTATTCACATTTTTAAAAATTTTCGCCTATATATAAAATTATTGAATAAATTCGTGAGAATTTTCAAAAATGTAAATAACTGCAAATAATTGTAAAGAACTATAAATAACAGTAAATAACTGTAAATAATTGTGAAAAAAGTAAATAAATGTAAATAACTGTAAATAAATATAAATAACTGCAAATAAGTGTAAATAACAGTTAATAAGTGTAAATAACAGTTAATAACTGTAAATAAGTGTAAATAACAGTAAATAATTCTAAATAATTGTAAATAACTGTTATTTATGTCTCAATTCCCACATTTTTTAACACTTTTTTACAGTTATTTACAGTTATTTACATTTTTTTACATTTATTTACAGTTATTAACAGTTATTTACAATTATATCCAAAAATTTTTTCCATATGGGTTTATGGACATAATTTTTTGTGGTAACATTAAGATCTTGTGTTTCCTGTATTCTATTTACTGTGTTAAAATTAACAATGAAAAACATCTTAGAAATTAATCTTTTGAAATAGTCTCTTTCAATATCTAATATTTTTATTTTGTTAATGTCAGATTCGAAAGAATGACCTGTTTCGAAAATATGTGAAAACACAGCAAAAGTTTCCTTTTTGCTAACTACATCTCTCATATGTTCACTTATTCTAGTACATAACATTCTATTTGACTGTCCAACGTAACTTAAATTACAGTTTTTACAATCAATTTTGTATACAATGCTAATTCTTTCCTTTTTATCAACAATATCTTTACCTGATTCATTCAATATTTTTAACTTATTACAAGATTTAAAAATTAATTTAAAACAATATCTCTTAGCAATTGATCTAAAGTTATACTCTAATGGCCTTATATAAGGTAACACAACAAAATTATTGGAGCTTTTTTCTGTATACCATGATCTAAACCTTGATTATTAAATAGTTTTTTTAATCTAACTTTTATATGTGTATTTATGAAGTGATTTGGATAGTCATTGGCTCTAAGAGCTGTAAAAACATAATTTAAATTTTTTTCATGAAATGTTGAGTTAGAAAGCTTGATAGCTTTATCCACTAAACCGTAAACAATACCTTTCTATTGTGTGGCTGGATAGTGTGAAAAATAGTTTAAGTACAATCCCGAACGGGTAGGCTTTCTATACCAATTCGTAATTACCCTGTTAAAAAAAATCAGGTGAGAAATCATCTGAGAAATCAGGTGATTTATCACCTGAATTTTTTTGGTAGGGTATGCATGACATGAGTCCTCAGCTATTTCTAAAGAAAGTTAATTTTATTGTCAACGTATTTTTCAAGAGTAAATTGAATCTTTGAGTCATACTCATTTAAATAATCAAGAATATTCTCCTTCAACCGAAGAAATAACTACCAAAACATCATCGATATATCTGTACCATTTCTTAATAGGAATGTTAGATATATTAATACAATCGTTCTCCAAATCCTGCATTACTATGTCAGCTAAAATAGGGCTAATAGGGCTGCCCATAACACAATCAGAAATTTGGTGGTAATATAGATTATTGAATATAAAAAAATTGTTCTCAACAATGAAACCAATAGCTTTTAAAAATTCTTGCAAAGATAAATTAATTTTACAATCCAATAAATGCCATCTTCTTTCAATGGCTTTTTTAATTGCTTCTAAATGTACATTGTTGTAAAGTGCTACAACATCAAAACTTGCCAACTCACAATTAGATGGTACTTTATAATCAGCAATAAGATTCTAAGATCAATACTATTCAAAATAGTATATTGCGGTTCCCTGGTAGAAAATTAAGGATAAGATATGCTCAGATAACTAACTGTTGGCTATATCTCGTCGCTACGCAGTCGCGATAAGTGACCGATAAATACACGATAACATATTAAAGACTACAGAGTTGATATAAAATATAATCACTAAAATAATTAAAATTGTTTTCTTCTGATTTGAAATAAATTATAAATATTATAATATTCATTATTACAATTCATATGAGTTGTAAATAATTTTCAATTAAAATCGTTTATAGAAAGCGAATCTGTATATATACATGCTGCCCACGATGGCGCCCGTTTGTACAATCGTACAATATATCCTGTAGTTGCGAATACTGAATGTTAGCTGCGCGCGCATCACTCGACGCTTCGTCTTCTATAAGCATCTATCTTCATCACTGTATGTGCAGGTTAGACTGACTTAACTTAGCTTTAAAATTATTAAAGATACATATACTGTTATTGTAATAGCGTTAACATTTTCTGTTCTTTATTCTCTAACTTAAATTTATTTGCGAACTTACACAGTATGATTATGAATAAAATATCCATGTAAAATCAGTGAGTGCGAAGTGCGAGTGAGCGAGTGCATATGGAAACTTAGTGTGAGGGAATACACTGTAAAAAAAAATAGGGAGAAATCACTTCGTTGGTCGACGATTTCAATGCGACCATGCACCGTCGATGTTATTTAACATCATTGAAGCGCGAAATCTAACTGATTTAATCTAAAAATCATGTGTTCAGTTTATGTGAAATCACGCAAAGCACGTTAAAATGTCGCCGTTGAACGAAGTTAAATAACCTCGACGGTGCATGGTCGCATTCAAATCGTCGACCAACGACGTGATTTCCCACTACTTTTTTACAGTGTATGACTGTCCGTTTAGGAACTGTAAAGGAAACAAGGAGTGAACAGTCTTTCTCTTTCTCACTATCTGTGTTCCCATGTGCGTGCTCACTCGCACTTTGTAATATGCTGTTTATGAATATAGTATAATTCAACATTAACCATATTCTCCCGATACCATCGCGATCATTCGTTAAGAGTAATGAAGGTTTATCGCGATATCTAAATAAGCATATGATCGCGACTGCCCATAAAATACGGGATGATATACTGAAAATATGCTCAACTTTCTACCAGGGTTTAAGAAGATGTTTTTTTAAGAAAGAAGCAAAAACTTAAGCAATAGTATAAGTTGGAGAACCTATTGCAGATATTATTAATCTCATTAGTCCATCTATTTTGTGTAATTTTATAAGGCCATAACATCTAGCTAATTGACATTTATTTTAAGTTATTGAAAACATTTGTTTCTTTTCTTTTTGTTCAAAAAAGTTATTATTATTTAAAAATCTTATCCATTCATCCGTATTACCCATATCGAAAAAATTTTTGGATATAATTGTAAATAACTGTTAATAACTGTAAATAAATGTAAATAAATGTAAATAACTGTAAATAACTGTAGAAAAGTGTTAAAAAATGTGGGAATTGAGACATAAATAACAGTTGTTTACAATTATTTAGAATTATTTACTGTTATTTACACTTATTTACAGTTATTAACTGTTATTTACACTTATTAACTGTTATTTACACTTATTTGCAGTTATTTATATTTATTTACAGTTATTTACATTTATTTACTTTTTTCACAATTATTTACAGTTATTTACGATTATTTATAGTTTTTTATAATTATTTGCAGTTATTTACATTTTCGAAAATTATCACGAATTTATTCAATAATTTTATATATAGGCGAAAATTTTTAAAAATGTGAATAACTGTAAATAATTGTAAAAAACTATGGAAAATTGTAAATAGTTGTAAATAATTATAAATAACTGTAAACAACTGTAAAAAACTGTAAATAACTGTAAATAACTATAAATAATTGTAAATAATTATTAATAACATTAAATTATTCACTAATTCAAAAATTTTTGAAAATGTAAATAACTGTAAATAATTATGAATAACTGTAAATAATTATGAATAATTGTAAATAATTATAAAAAACTGTAAATAATTGTAAATAATTGTAAATAACTGTAAATAACAGTTAATAACAGTTAATAACTGTAAATAATAGTAATTAATAATAAATAATAGTAAATAACTGTAAATAACTATTATTTATGTCTCAATTCCTACATTTTTTAACAGTTATTTACAATCATTTACTATTATTTACAGTTTTTCACATAAATTATTTCCATATGGGTACTTTCTAATTTTTTTAGGGGATTCCGAGTTATACATTTATGTAAACTATTATCATTCAAATTCGATTCTACTTTATTAATATAATCCAGTTTATTTAGAACTACAGTAACACCTCCTTTATCAGCTTTTCCAACAAATAAATTTTTATTATTTTTTAGAAAAGAATTACTCTGGTTAATATTATTTAAAATAATTTTTTCTTCATAACTTAATTGTTTAACTTTGTGTTTCTTTTCATTGTTGCTTTGTAAAATTTCTTTTTTTATGTTGTTATTGGTGTCAATACTTAATTTTAAATTATTATTTAAATTCTTAAAAACTTGTGAACAAACTTTATTATCTACATTTAGTGAAAAATTAAAAGTTCTTCCTAAACTCAGTGTATCAATCAAATATTAAGGCAATTAAACATTAGTCAAATTCTTCACAAAATCTTTTTTTATAGATTTAATGTTAAAAGAATCATTTTCCTTATCATCAACCTCATTCTCATTTATAGTAACAGATGAACTTATTGGGCAGTCATTACATGAGTTATGATTATCAGTCACACAACTAGCTTCGACAGCAATTTAAAATTTGTCAATGCATGTGTCATTTAGTAACGTTTTATTGTATTTAGAAAAAAAATAAATTTTGCAACTTGTACAAATTAAGATTAAGGTTATCAGAAACAACATTAACTCTATACTTAAAAAAATGTTCAATTTGCATTAAAACATCATTATGTAAGAAAGATTGCAATTCATACTTGTAATTGTCATTAATTTTAACAAGATACTGAATATAGGAATTAATGTCAGAAATTTCTAAATTTAATAACCTACTTTTTGTGCGACTAACAATATTACTTAAGAGCATGACGAAGCTGTCCGCCTTCTAATAATATTTCCAATCTTAACTTATGAATAAACGATGCGTTTAATTGAGTTTTTTTGCTATAAAGAAAAAATTTGTAAGATTAAACTCTAGTGCGGACAACTCAAGAAAACCACCAAAATATTATACATACAAAGTTATAATAAAAACTTTCAATATATCGTATTTTAAGGTTAGGTTTGTCGAGTTTGATATCTAATTTCCAATCCAAGCTCATAAAAAAATAACAAGTCCAAATGATTTTTTATTTTAACAAAAATTATTGTACTAATATAACTTTAGTGCGGACAAGTCATTATATTTGTTTAATTTAAGAATTTAAAAAGATATCGATAAAATAAAAAAAGCAAAACTAGATTGCTGTAGCTCCGACATGCCGTTAATATCTTATCTAATGCGCAACTATACAAATATAGTTTTGAAAACCTATTTGCATATTAATGTGTGCAGCAAATATACTGTAATATCTACAATTTCCTATCAGTAAACTCGTCAAAAATTGTCTTTAAGGTGGCTCAAACGATTTTTTCTAAAATGATTTCAACTCCTAAAATTTTCATTAAAATATTTTTTAAACTCTAATCTTTTGATCTATATTTTGAAAAATATGGGTTGACGAACTATTTTTTGAGAAAAAGTTATTACAAAAGTGATAATAAACGTACGTGTTCTTATGGGACTGAATCGTAAATCCGATTTCACTCTATTATAAAAAGATACCATGTAAAAAAAAATTATATACCTATAGTTCATTTCACGGAAATAACATTTATAAAAGAAACAAAACGAAAAATTTTTTTTCTTTTTTATTACTTTTGATTACTTAAAATTGTTTTCTTATCATAAGTAATAATCAATAATACTATTTAATTAGTTATAATAGCTACACTGAGAAAAAAACATAGTTGGCTTTATTGCGTTTTCTAGTAACGATAACCATGTTACTCTAGTATTCAATATATAGTCAAATTAACCGTTTATATTAGTAGCATTTACTAGACTGAACGTAGTAGGGATTTCTACAGTCTTTATTAGTATTTTATTTACTTTTTTCAAGATATACTAACCGAAGTTTTAAGACTTTAAAGTCTCGTTTTGAGTCTTCTAGGCTTTTATTATAATTAAATATTCTTATTTCATCTACTTTCGTTTGTAGATTATAAGAATATGCAAATTAATAGTATAATTTATTATATAGATTTTGAGGTTAAGATCTATTCATCATGTGCTACTGAATGCCGACCAGAGAATCTAGTTGTATTTACTATGTTACCGTATAGTAAACAAGAGAAACAGTACATTGGTTAAGGGTATGGTTTCACGCTACTTTACCGATCGAAAATTATAATTTTATAAAATTACAATTTTTGAAAAAACTATACATCGGAATGAGTTTTCCTTTTATAGATCACTTCATTTAATTTCGATGAAGGGCGGAAACTCTAAAAATTAGCGGAAAAAAGCGTTAATCGAAGATAATTAGAAAAACAAATTTCTCAGTTCGAAAAAATCAAATTTCTCAAAAACCGTGTTTCGTAGGGAAATTTCCTATTCAGGATCATTTTATCTTTGAAAAATGAAGGGCGGAAACTTGGTTTGATAAATCATATCGTAAAAAAGCAAAATTACATTTTTCTAAAAAGATGCGATCAGCTGTAAGAATACAATGGCCGTGCAAGAAGCCATGTTTCATAGTTGGCATCAATGCTAATGTATAGTTTGGTACGCGCCAACTTCAAATTCGAATTTTAAATGTAAATTGAATTTGTTTTATATGTACAATTTCTACAAATAAACACTTTTTCAACATAAAACTGTTTTATTTTATTTAAAACATAAATATGTAAAAAATTTAATATTATAAGAGAGAACAATATAGTTTACATCATTTGCGAACTCATTATTTTTTTTTTTAATTTTCATTATAGCAAAATAAGTAATCTATTCGTTTCTTTGTTTGGAACAAAATATTTTTTGAATGACTTTATTGAATTAGCGAAACTTTGGCATATCCTAACCTTTTTAGAATGAAAATGTTTTCAAAAGCGAATAATAAGGATTACTTAATTTTATTGATAATTATGGTTTTTAAAAAATAAACAGTCATAAGTAATTTTATTAAGATAAGACTTTGAAAAAACGTGAGAAAAATCACTTAATTTTTTAAATCTTAGTGTAATGAGTATAAAATAAAATTCATAATATTATTTTTGAAAAATTTTTTCCTAATATTTATCTTTTTATTCGGAATTTAAATTTTACATTCATGTTATATATAGATTTATCAATCAAACATAAATATAAAAAGAATAGAGAAGATTTTGAAATATATTTTTTTTGACAAAATTTTTTTAAAGATAAATGAACAAGACTCTCCGTAAAACACAAACTGCAAAAAAACTTTCTTTTATTTGACAAAGAATTCAATTTGGTAGAAATGAATGATTAGTTTTTGAATTTTGTAAATAAATTAAATCATAAATAAATGTACATGTTGAATCTTAAAACTTCAATTTTATTTATGCATTATAATACTTACCATTTTAACTAAATGTTATTTTTTCAAAAAACTGTAAAAAACTATGAAAAAATATAAATAATCGTAAATAAATGTGAATAATTGTAAAAAAATAAATAAATGTAAATAACTGTAAATAAATATAAACAACTGTATATTTATAGTTATTTACAGTTATTTACAGTCAGTAACACTTATTTACAATTATTTCCAGAAATTTTTTCCATATGGGCTTATCTTAATAAAATTATTTACAACTGTTTATTTTTAAAAAACGATAATATAAAATAATATTTGATGAGATTATATTATATAATAAAATTATATTAGCAATAAAATTAAGTAATCCTTATCATTCGCTTTTCAAAACATATTTTCATTCTAAAAAGGTTAGGATATGCCAAAGTTTCGCTAATTCAATAAAGTCATTCAAAAAATATTTTGTTTCAAACAAAGAAACGAATAGATTACTTATTTTGCTATAATGAAAATTAAAAAAAAAATAATGAGTTCGCAAATGATGTAAACTATATTGTTCTCTCTTATAATATTAAATTTTTTACATATTTATGTTTTAAATAAAATAAAACAGTTTTATGTTGAAAAAGTGTTTATTTGTAGAAATTGTACATATAAAACAAATTCAATTTATATTTAAAATTCGAATTTGAAGTTGGCGCGTACCAAACTATACATTAGCATTGATGCCAACTATGAAACATGGCATCTTGCACGGCCATTGTATTCTTACAGCTGATCGCATCTTTTTAGAAAAATGTAATTTTGCTTTTTTACGATATGATTTATCAAACCAAGTTTCCGCCCTTCATTTTTCAAAGATAAAATGATCCTGAATAGGAAATTTCCCTACGAAACACGGTTTTTGAGAAATTTGATTTTTTCGAACTGAGAAATTTGTTTTTCTAATTATCTTCGATTAACGCTTTTTTCCGCTAATTTTTAGAGTTTCCGCCCTTCATCGAAATTAAATGAAGTGATCTATAAAAGGAAAACTCATTCCGATGTATAGTTTTTTCAAAAATTGTAATTTTATAAAATTATAATTTTCGATCGGTAAAGTAGCGTGAAACCATACCCTCAAGCTCATCGGTATTACGTAGTAAAGCCAACTATGTTTTTTTCTCAGTGTATATCGATAAAAACATTTTGATGGCGCATACAGGGCCCGCTTGATACGGCACCAAACGCTTGAGCCACCTTAATACTCCAAAGAATCCACACAAATTCTTAAAAAGATTTCTCTTTAAAATTTCAACAATTTGCATATCTTGATTCATAATGATAGGCAGAAATGCGGTTGCAGCAATCTCCAATTAGATAAAAATAAAATGAAAAAGACACGTATTTTTCATCCAAACGTGTGACTAGTTTTAAACACACACTTATATATATATATATATATATATATATATATATATGAATTTACTGACAGCATGGATAAACTTAGATGGTAAAAATAAGAATCAACTGGATCTGGACATCAATCAATTATAAATAAATTATAGTCTGGACATCTAATAAAATATTTCAAAATTAAATAATTAAAATAAATAAATCTTTAATCAAGCCAAATGCTTATTTCATTAATAACATCTAACATTTTGTTCAGCTAACGAAATATTTAATTAATTTGATTAATTATTTTACCCATACTACTTTCTTCCTTCAATAATCATTAAAAAATTTTATTGAAATAATCTAATAATTAATCAAGGTCATTAAATATGAATAGTATATTATTCACCAAGGGAGTTAATTTAAAAAAGTCTTAAATCGTATGTAATTGTCACCTGAGCCGAAGGCGAGAGTGACAAACATACGATTTAAGGCATTTTTAATTAACTCCCGTGGTGAATATACGATTTTTTACACGAGGCGCGAATAGTGGGTGCTTTTTATTCTGCCAGTAGGGAGAAAAGTACCCACTTTTCGCGCAGTGTGTAAAAATGAATATTATTTAACATTTTATCGATGGTCGTGGGGAAGAAAGTGTCATTTCATTTTTGGTTGTAGAGAGGTGTCATTTCTATTTTGGTTGAAGAAAGGTGTCATTTCATTTTAGGTTAAAAAGAGGCTTATGGTTTTTAATTTATATATTTAATTTATTTATTTAATTTATTATAATTTTGTAATAAATAAATTTCTTTTGGGGTCTGCTATATGATTAAATAAAAAAAAATTTTTTTTTGACATGGCACTTTTCTTTATATTAAAATGAAACGAAAGTCCTTTTTTAACCCAAAATAAAATGACACCTTTCTTCAACCAAAATTGAAATGACACCTCTCTACAACCAAAAATGAAATGACACCTTCTTCCCCGCGACCGTTGTTATGAAATTAATGAAATATATTAATTTAATTACTTATTTTATTAATTCTATATGATTATTTTAATATTCAATGAAACATTTCATTGAATTAATAAAACAATGAAATATTTCTTCACCACGAACAAATTATCACTTTGATTCAATGAAAAATTCCATTGATCCAATATTTTGATTTCAGATTGCAATTGAATATTTAATTGATTTAATAACTTCTTTGATTACTTCAATATAAATACCTAATTTAATCCATTCAAATATTTCATAAAGTCAATTACATTTTTAAATTAATATTCATAAAATATTTAATTGCGATATTACGATTAAAGTATCCAATCGTTTTAATTAAATTTTCATTGATTTCATAAAAATTTTTTCTCAGTGTATTTAAATAAACATTTTCTTAAAACATTTTTGAGAAATAAATAATTTTATTTTTTAATTTAAATAAATATTTTCTTTATTTAAAAAAATATAATTTTTCTTTTTAAGTAAATGTTTTCTCTCTTCTCAATGAAAGATTGTTTAGTTGGTCAATATCCGTACATAAAACTAACATTTACTTAAATATTTTAGAATCTATAAGTAAGTAATTATTTACTTACTTTTTGTTTTCAGATAATTCAGTTACTATTTTTAAACAAATGGTTTGCTAGATTCAAGAAACTCATCTTAAATTTAAGAATTTATTAATTTAGTTGAAGGAAATGTTTTTCAAGTAAATGAGATATCTTCAGCAGGCCGGAGTAGAACCTGATACCGACCGAGTAACAATTGAGTTGTTTGTTATTTACTCAAGTATTAATCGGTGTATCTTCAAAATAAAGGTTGATCGCAATAGATATTATTATTATGAATATCTATGCACAAGAAAAAAAAAATCTACCGATTTGTTTTTGAGAAAAGTAAGGAACGCCGAAGTAAAAGATTATGTTTATAATATTTTCGCGTTCCTTACTTTTCTCAAAAACAAAGCGATAGATTTTTTTTTACTTGTGCATAAATATTTGTACACTAAGAAAAAAATATGATTGTATCAACCGAATCCTACTGTTAATATATCACGATGATATATTCTATTCATTTAACAGACGAGTTCTGTTAATTTGATAGAATCGTAATATTGATTCAATTTAAAATTAACTTTAATTTGACAGCAAAGTAAGTTAAAATAGCTGTTACATTTTATTGTATCAAACAAATAAGTTTTAAAGATGATAAAAGAGTTTTTCATTTATTTGAAGCTCACAGCTCACAGAGTTCCAATTTCCAGATATTAACACATAACTTATAATATAACAATGATCATTATTCGTTTCTTAAGTGAAATTTTTTAACATTTTCTTAGATATATTATATATTACACTATTGATATTTACAAATAAAATCTAACATCGCTCGCTAACTAACTATACGCATCGCATCGCATTTATACATACAGCGGAGAAATTCATTTGGTCTTATATACTAACTGACGTACAGTCTTACCACTTGCGGGTTACAAGAAATACGCCATCTATTATTATACTATCGAAACGTAACTGTATTGAAAAGCGGGAGATTTCAAAATACTTAGTGAATAACATAAAAATCTTTATAAAATATCAACGAAATAAATGACAAATAATTTATTTTGACTAATGTTTTTTATGTTAACTATTATTCAATTATATCAACAGCCGTGCTGTTGATATAATTAAATTTAAACATTTATTTTGAAATAATTCATCAGTTAATTTAAGCATGTGCGTATTATTGGTTCAATTTATAAAATTTTGTTGAAATGTAAGTCACACTTTTATTTTGACTTACGTTCTTTTTATTCTAACTATTATTCAATTATACCAACAGCCGCGCTGTTGATATAATTAAATTTAAACATTTATTTTGAAATAATTCATCAGTTAATTTGAGCATGCACATTTTATTGATTCAATTCATAAAATTTTGTTGAAATGTAAGTCAAACTTTTATTTTGACGTACGTTCTTTTATGTTAACCGTTATTCAATTATATCAACAGCCGTGCTGTTAAATTGGCAGCACGATCGTAATTGGGCTATTTTAACTGCACAGATTCTGTTGGATTAAAAAAATTCAGTCAGATTAACAGCGGATCTGTTAAATCAATAACATTTCAGTTGATCTGATGAAATTTTTTTCTCAGTGTAATAATAATATCTATTGCGCTTAACCTTCAATTTGCAGATACACCGATTAATACTTAAGTAAATAACAAAAATGCCAATTAGACAAGGACAGCGAATCCGGGCTGCTCTTAAATTAAGAAAATATTCCTTCGAATTAAGGAATATATATTTGAAGTAAGACAAACCTATTTATATTAAATATAGTCATTTTCTAGAAAATATATTCGCTTGATTCAAGAACATTTTTTTCAGTGTAGAAATGAAATGTTAATAATAATTATCTTACATATAATATTTAATAATGATTAAGAAAGAACTATTTAAAATAATAAAATAGATAAATATAATTTATTATGAAATTTTTCTTAATAATCCTTAGGATTAAATGAGCTGCTGTGTAAGCTTGAGTTATTTTTTTTTTCTATTCTTCGCTGAGAATGGGATCGAATTTCGTTAATGATAAGTTAGCTACTGTAATACAAAAGAGGCAAGCTGTAGAAGAGAAAGTAGCAAAGACCATATAAGTGATAGAAGAAGATAGATCGTAAAAAGTCAAGGGCTATAAGAAGGAAATCGAAAAGCGAGAACTCGCAAGCCATAGGGACGTTAATCGAGCTGCATTATCTCAATCACGTAAAACAGCAAAATTGCATTTACCTTTTTAAATGAATATTTGGCAGCGACTCGTACTCTCTTTTGCTCCTGCCTGCTAAGTTAATTTACCAAGGAATGCTGGGTTACGCCCTCTTCGACCCTTCTGTGGGTATACTCGGTTGCCTAACTCACGCTTAATCTACACCTTTACCCGAAATTCAAGAGATCGTCAAGAAAATTTTAAAATCCAGTTACGAGATATTAGATATTTAATAAAATCAACTTATTTATAATTTTCATAGTTTTTCTCTCTTGGTAGTATCAATATTTTATTCAAAAATAAATACTGAGTATTTCATGTTTTATATATTAATGCAATGTTTACTCTTTACTCATATTTATTTCTTAAAAAATAGTGTATTTTGTAATGGGTATGAAAAGGCTTTACTTACGAAACGAGAAGTTTTATAAAAAAGTCTTTTCATATCAGTTGCAAACTTTATTTTTTGCCATGAGAGCCATAAAGGAGTAACGAAGTTGCGTATCTCAGGTAGAATGTCGAAAATTGTTTTTTTAGAATCATCAAGAATTAAATATACTTACAATGTATCGATTGTCGAATAAAAAACTAAAATTATTTATTCTTATAGTTTTTTTTGTATCAGATAAGTTTCTGTTACAAAAAAAAACTACACTAAGAAAAATGTCTGGATAAAGTTTAGTGCAAAAATATGTAAAATTACTAATAACGTTGTGACGTACTCGTTTTATGAAAAATATTACTTAATTTCGACAAATAATTCTTATGTATGTAATATTTTTTACTACAAAACACATGAAAAAGTAGTATTGATATTCAACAAAAATTGCTACATGATATAGTAAAAATTGTAGAAATAATTTTTACTACACAAGTTAGTAAATTTTGTTGATTAACCTATTAATTTCATCTATAAAGATACCAAAATTTACTGCCCTGATAGTAAATAATAATGTAAAATCGAAAAGCATAAAGTCCTTGGAACATATATACTAAAAAGTTTTATTTTAAGTAGTATATTCGATTCGTCTGGTTTTAATTCGAAAACTTAACCTCAAAATTTTTAATTAAATTCAAAGTATCTTCGATAACATATGAAGACGATTCGAAGTATATCGCGTAACATGTTAGCATAGCGCAGTCGGTAACGTTCACGCTTCACGTCTTCGCGATGGACGGTTCGATCCCAACAAAGGTAAGATTTTTTTTCTGAGTTTTCTTTCAAATATTATTTAAATTAATTTAATAAGTAAGATAAATAATTTAAAAAATTAAAAAAAATGGGAGTGGCAGTCGTGGGGAGTGGCCGACAGAAGCTATGCTTCCAGTATACATATAGAAATTAGGAAGTGTGACATTTGCAAAAATTATAATTAATTTTTTAATGAAAACGTTATTTTTCATTCGATGTATTATGTATTTAAAAATATATTAATAACATAGTTTATCAATATCAATTATTAAAAAAACATATTTAGGTAAACGTAATTGTTGTCATGTGCATGGTAAACAGAAAAATACAAAAATTTTATTAAATTTTTATTTTTTGTTGCTAATGTAGTAATTAATAACAACTATATAAATATACACACATACTAATAAACCGAGGAAGATAATGAGAGAAAATAATAAAATTATTGTTGAAAATTTCTTGCCAAAAAAATATATTAAGATTATAATATTATAAATACAAATGCATATTTTCATACGTATACTAATTTTTAAATTAGAATTAAAAAAATATTATTTACATAATTTATTTATCTAATCATCGTATTCTATCATAGAAATTATAGGTTTATGGTAACTGAAATAAGATATATAGGTTTGTGACTCTATTTTTTCTAAATATCTTGAGAAAATAGCATCTATGGAAGTACCATGTCTTTTGTAGATTCTGCTGAATTATTGTTGATAATTAAATTGAATTTATCCGAAAGAAATATTGTAAGTGCCTTTGATTTTTCATCCACAAAGTTAACGTTGAAGTCACCAGCCAAAATCAGAGGAAGTTTATGAGTATCTTTATAAAGTATTGAGAATTTTCTTCATTATGCTGCATCAATGAACTCTGAATAAATATTGTATATCTGACATTTTTGAGTTTGGCGATATATAGATGACTACCATGACTATTTCAACACCATTTTCCGTTTTGCACACCGCTGAACAAATATCTCCTCCAATTGTATGTTTAACATTTATATCATTAGCATTTGACATACGTATTTCCATATTCGGTGTGAGGGTATTAGCTGCATCATCTTTATTATGGTATCTTTCAACTCCACCCGCTCGAAAATTATCTCTTTTATATTTAACAATGCAATTGAAATTAGGTATATCTATATTTTCATTGTTAGCCACCCACGTTTCACTAAGTAGTAATACATTAGTTGTTCAAGTAACTATGTCTGTCAAATCTTGGCTGTGACTGTTTAGACTTTGACAGTTAAATTTTAACGGTAGGTCGGAGTAGAACCTGATACCGACCGAGTAACAATTGAGTTGTTTGTTATTTACTCAAGTTTTAATCGGTGTATCTTCAAATTAAAGGTCGAGCGCAATAGATATTATTATTATGAATATATATGCACAAGAAAAAAAATATCTACCGGTTTGTTTTTGAGAAAAGTAAGTAACGCCAAAGTAAAAGTTTATGTTTATAATATTTTCGCGTTACTTACTTTTCTCAAAAACAAACCGGTAGATATTTTTTTTCTTGTGCAGAGATGTTCATAATAATAATATCTATTGCGCTCGACCTTTAAATTGAAGATACACCGATTAAAACTTGAGTGAATAACAAAAATGCCAATTAGACGAGGACAGCGAATCCGGCCTGCTCTTAATATTGAAATACCCTTTTTTTGTGAATGAAATATATGATAGTCTTAGCTTTTGTGTGTAAAGTATACAAGAAATGTTTATGCGTAGCTCATAAGGGTTCATCGATATAAAAAACGAAGCATCAAAACTTTCTAGTTTCTAAAATAAAATTTACAGAAATGTACAGTACCAAAGTTTCCGGAAAATTTTTAGTAAAAAAATCATTTTTAATAGAAACATAGAATAAAAAATTAAAAAAGAAATTAAAGTGAAGATAAAATATCAATTTTGTTTTGTGCTGTAAAATTTTTTAAGGGGGATCCTCATACCGACATAGAGTTCTACCTTATCTACATTTGAATTATACATTTTAATAAAAATGTAACTGTTCATGGCTACAATTTATGGTAGAGGCACATTCTTAACATTCTAAAGAATTCATTGCAGTGATGAAAGACAATGTAAGGGTAATAATAGAGACGAAAACTGCATAATACGATGAGCCATCCAATCTAGTCATAGATAATCGTATTATGCAGTTTTCGTCTTTATTATTACCCTTACATTGTCTTTCATCACTGCAATGAATTCTTTAGAATGTTAAGAATGTGCCTCTACCATAAATTGTAGCCATGAACAGTTACATTTTTATTAAAATGTATAATTCAAATGTAGATAAGGTAGAACTCTGTGTCGATATGAGGATCCTCCTTAAGTCATTTTTTTCTATTTTTTTACCGTATTTAATAGTTTTTAAATTCGTGGAATTTTTCAACTTTTTTCAATTACTTATAACTATTTAAGAAATAAAAATATGTAAGAAGGCTAGAAAAATAAATATTTTTTTTATTAAAATTATATTTTTTTGACTGAGAAAATAATATATATATATATATATATATATATATATATATATATATATGTTGCATATCAAAAAAAAATTTCAACATCAAAACTAATTCTCTAATGTAAAGAATAAAAATAAAATTAATTGAATTTTGAAATTTTGATATGGGAATAATTTTTATAAATAACTTTTTAATAACTTTGAATAATGGTAAATTTTTTAAATAACTTGTGGTATTGAATGCTAATTGAATTTAGTTTTAACATGAAGTTAATTATTTAAGTTGGAAATGTATTTAATAAAATAACATAACTATTTATAAGTTATCACTAATAATTTTTTAAACTTTTTATTCATAGTTTAGATAATATTAAATATATGATTATCATTTAAATAGTTTTTATATAATATTATGTAAATTTTATAAATATAAATTATTTAAGGAGATGTAAAATGGACAGTACACTTGCACCCATAAATATTGACTATATTTCCATTGTATTTCGAAATTTTGAATAAAGAGATGCATTAACATATTACAAAGATTATTCAGTTAAATTTTTAAATAAATCTATTAGTTATTGAGAAGTTTGGGTTCCAATATTCTTTACTAAAATTTTTCTATTTGGAATCAGAAATCTAAATATCTTGAAAACTAATGACTGGAATAATTTGAAAATTTAAATAAATAATCATCATGGTACATACTACAAGTTAATACATTCCTTTTATGGAAATTCAGTAATAGAATGGAAAGACAGTTAATTTTCATATCTTCTTATAGTAAAATATAATCTAACTTTGACAACAAATTCAACATAATGAAATAATTGTACTATCAATGATTTGTATCATATTTAATACAAATTTTAGAATGATATTACAGAATATTATTTTTTTCCGCATTTATAATAAATGTTTCGCAAATAATAAGTAAATTTTCTTTTGAAATGTTTACTTTTTTAAGGGAAATTTTACTTCTATCTAGACAGTTCATAAATATAAATTCATAATTATAGACATAATCAGAAAAATTTATTCATATTTCGTATATTTTCCTATCTTTATAATTGAATATTAAAAAAAATTTAATATCTAATAAATAATTTTTTTAAATTGTATTTCATAAAATTTATGTTCAAACGATATTAAAAAAAATATTTTTATATCATGTAATGATAATTTTTCAAATGAGGTAATTTGATATATTTTAAAAATTGATATGTTTCTCTTATTAAAAATATTATTGCTTTAATAAAATGAATTTCATTATATTTAATTGCTAACAATTTTTATATAAATGACAATTTATTTAAATACAAACACGTGTACAAATGAAAATTTAATTAAGGTAAATATATTTTTAATATATTGAAATGTAATTTTAATATATTTAACCCTTACAGTCACAGGAGCCGATATATCGGCTACCTAATTTTCTTTTTTTTTACCTCAATATTTTTGCAATATCATGCTTGATTCTTGGATTTTTTGTATTTTCAGATACACATAGCCTTACTATTTATAATGCTGATGATATTTTATAAATTTATAACTATTAATTATTATTATAAACAAATACATACGAAAAAAGTGAATTAAATCGCATGACTGAAAGGGTTAATTGTTAACAATTTTTATATAAATGACAATTTATTTAAATACAAGCACGTGTACAAATGAAAATGTAATTAAGGTAAATATATTTTTAATATATTGAAATGTAATTTTAATATATTTAATTGTTAAGAGGCGGTCGGAACCAAATCGGTGACTTAGTTCGGTGCTTGTAATAAATGCTTATAATAATTTATTCATTTATTAATATAGTAAAAATATAGTCATTTTCTCTAGTCATGTATATAAAGAATAATATAAAATAGTTAAAGCCACAAAAATATACAAAATATTGTTATAAAGCGAAAAATGCCACCTAACAATCGACACGACAGTTTTTTGCATGCGGTATATGTCAAGTCAGTTTGATATTTGTAATAAATGCTTATAATAATTTATTTACTTATTCATATGGTAAAAATATAGTCATTTTCTCTAGTCATGTATATAAAGAATAATTTGAAATGGTTTAAGCCATAAAAATATACAAAATATTATCGTAAAGCGAAAAATGCTGACTTGATATATACCGCAAGTCACCGATTTGGTTCCGACCGCCTCTTAACAATTTTTATATAAATGACAATTTATTTAAATACAAACACGTGTACAAATGAAAATGTAATTAAGGTTAAATGTATGTTATTTATAAAAAATTGTTAACTAGTAACTTTTTAAATAATATGTTTTCATGAAAACTAATTTATAGGGTAAGTGTGGGAGTTAACGTGCCCTCCCCGGTTATCGTGCCCTACGTTAAAGCATGCTATGTCGATAATCAAAGCACGATAATAAAAGTATGCATTTATATGGTAAGCAGACGACACACGATAAACTGACACATCGCATAAACTTTGTAAATTCAATCAGCAAATTAATAGTTTTTAAATTTTCACTTAGGGAATTTGTTTTATTCGTAGATAATGTGCTTTACTTTAAATAAACAGTTTATAAAACTTTTAAAAAATAATGAGATTTGTTTGACGGAAATGTGTCTGCCTTAACCTCAAAGGCACGATAACTCATACACTTACCCTACTTTATTCTCTGAATGATTACTGAATACAATTTTAATTTAATAAAATTTTAGTTATACAATTATAAATATATAATATTTATATAACTGTTCATCAAATAAAATTAATATTTTTTTAATATATATATTAAAAATATAATTATTACAATAGATTGTAGGTAAATAAAAATGTTTATTTTAATAATTATTATAGCGTTGTAACGTCGGCACAATTGTGGCCAAGTTTTTTAAAATTTTGTTTTTGCTATTTTTAATATTTTTCTCTTATTTTTCTTACATAAAAGTTTTGCACCTAATTTAAAATTTTAAAACTAAAATTTTATTAAATTTTTTTTTTTACATTAGGATTCTTAATGAATACAAGAGAGTTAAGATAGAAAACAAATCACAAAATAATTAGGATGCTCAAATAACGCATAAGGTGAAAAAATGTTTCCAAAGTGAGAAAACATATTATGATTTTATTTTCGAGACATTTTCTCACACATTTTAAAATAGCTCTATCTATTCCTATGTATTTTTAAGATTAAGTTAGTGTACCTATAAAGCGATACGACCAAAACGATTGTACGAGACCTTTTCTTTAATCATACCCAAAAAGAAACAACTACGATAACTAATTTTTGTACACACCTTTTCAACGCATGTTTCACAGAAAATTAAACGATAGACTAATTACCGCCCGAAGTCAGACGTTCGTCATAAAAACTGTCTCGACAGACCATAAAAGTTGTCGTCAAAAAAATGCATCACTAATCCGGAAAAAACAGAAAAACCTTAAAAGAAAATATTATTTTAATATTATGAATAAACACTTTCTTTTCTTTTTATCATTATTATTTATGAAAAAATAAGTATAAGTAATCATTTTCAAATAAAAAAATTATTCATATCCTTTTCTTGTATAATTAATAGAATCTTTGAGGAATATCAATTTTTATGACTTTAAAAAAATACGCATTTTTATACGTAATAATGACAAATTTAAATATTAAGAAGGGGCCGAACTATCTGTCTTTGTCTAATAGCGTTTTTCATCATTTATGTAAACACTATCCGGTATAACAAGAAAAAAATAGCAGCCCCCGCTAGATATTAGTATAATTAGTAAATTTTGTAATAACAACCAAATTTTTTACCGCATAGTTTTTGACTAATTAGAGACCTACTAGCAATCTAGAATATAACCTATCTTTTTTTGGTAGGTCTCTAATTATTCAAAAACTACGCAGTGAAAAAATTCGGTTGTTATTACAAAATTTACTTATTATACTAATATCTAGCGGGGGCTACTATTTTTTTCTTGTTATACCGGATAGTGTTTACATAAATGATGAAAAACGCTATTAGACAAAGACAGATAGTTCGGCCCATCTTAATAAAGAATAAAATAACAATAGTAAAATACAATAAGAACAATTAAAATAAAACATTATCCAAACAGAAACATCAATATATATATAAGCACTTATGTACCAAATATATTTTTCATATAGCGGCGAAATTAGTTATTAAGTTTTATAAGTTAAGAAACAGATTGTAACCTTCGTATTACCCTCTATTAAATAATCATTTAAGGATGCCTCCCCCTTTCAAAACTATTATTCTTATTAAGCTAATTAATAATTCTTTAGCTTTTGTTTATTAAAATATATATAATAACAATTGAAAAAATACCCTGTATTGTTTCAAATTGTGAATTTTATTCCTACCATTCAAAAAAATGAGTGGGAA
The DNA here is from genome assembly GCA_017163975.1 of Anastatus disparis. Taxonomy (NCBI): domain Eukaryota; kingdom Metazoa; phylum Arthropoda; class Insecta; order Hymenoptera; family Eupelmidae; genus Anastatus; species Anastatus disparis. The sequence goes on along the minus strand of JAFFSR010000301.1, from coordinate 1,701,692 downwards.
TTCAAGGAAAAAAAGACTTTATTCAAAAGAGTTCAAGCAATGAATCATTCAATATCCAAGTCTACGGATAAAGATGTATAATCTAAAATATAAAATAAAGATAATCCCTAGTGGAAATCGAATCTGTGAATAACTGGGAATAACTGGAAATAACTGGAAATAACTGGGAATAACTGTGAATAACTGGGAATAACTGTTATAAACTGTTCAGTTTGAGACAGGAATAACAGTTATTCCCAGTTATTCCCAGTTATTCCCAGTTATTCCCAGTTATTCTCAGTTATTCCCAGTTATTCACAGTTTATAGCTTAAAAATAATTTGAAAAAACAGAGGTACGAATAACAGTTATTTCCAAATATATTTATAATAGAAAAAAAAATAAAAAAAATATATATTTTTTTCATTTTTTCAAATTTATATTTTTCAAATTATTTTTAAACTAAACTGTAAATAACTGGGAATAACTGTGAATAACTGTGAATAACTGGGAATAACTGGGAATAACTGTTATTCCTGTCTCAAACTGAACAGTTTATAACAGTTATTCCCAGTTATTCCCAGTTATTCCCAGTTATTCACAGATTCGATTTCCACTAGGGATTGTGGAATGAAATTGTTCAAAATCAAAAATTAAAAATAGTATAGTATATTTTAACAATTATTATAAATATTTACTTGAAAATGTAATAATCTTACATTTGTTTTTTAATAAAAAATCAAAGTAACATATTTCCACTAGTCGGATTAAAAATTTGTTCCACAATTTTCTTATTTATGTATATTAGAAGAACTATTCAAAATTTCAGCTTGATTTGATAAGGCATTCATCGCATGAACTATTTTAAAGTTGCAGAAAAAATAAATTACTAATTTTGAGAAAAACAACATTTTATAAAAAAACTATAAAAATATATACAGGAAAAATTTGAGACTTTTAACCACATCAGTTTCCTCTCTTACTATTTCTTTTGTTTATTCTCTTGACTTTTTCAAGTTTTCCAGATTGATCCTGAACTATAAAAAAATATATAGTTGTTGGGAATAGAGGTTTTGTGCTCCGGGATCGGAAAGGAAAACACCCTTTTTTAATAATATTAAACTGGTTGATATATATTCTAATTATCTTTAAGTACAGTAATTATTAATCTAATACGTTACAAATGGCTGAGCTTTACTTTACATGTGCTATTGTAAAGAGCTTGTCTTTATCGCTACATGGCGCTCGCTAGACTCTGTTTTACAGACTGCTTGAGCTCGACTAGAGCCTCTCTTTCTCAGCTGATTTGCTGATTCATATGTATGGTCGAGTACGCATTTACCGACAGAAGGTGATACGCTTACAGATATAAGACGCAACATTTACATATTACAACACGCCTCCTTAAATTTGCGGCTTTTATTTCTTTTATTTTATATTCAATTTCGCTTTTACATGTTTTTAAATTAATCTTAATTCTTTTCTGTTTTTAATAAATTTTTCTTTACATAGACCTTTGGTTAATATATCAGCTATATTTTTATCAGTTTCAATTTTTAAAATATCTATTACACCATTTTCATAATTTTCATTAATATAATGATATTGCACTTCAATGTGCTTCGAATTTTTTGTTAGATTACCAAATTTACCTATAGCTATCGCACCAGAATTATCTTCATAAATTTTAATTGGTCTATCTATATTAAATTTAAATGCATCATTTAACAAATCTTTTATAAATAATATTTCTGTCACTGCTTCTGACATAGCAATATATTCAGCGAAAGTAGAATTTTTTGTAACAGTTTTCTGTTTATGTGTTTTCCAATAAACTACATTACCATATACTCTAATTACGAATCCTGTTGTGGATTTTCTATCAATATGATCACCTGCGTAATCTGAATCGACCATACAATCTAATTTCTCTTTCTTTACATTATTGTAATACGTTAGTTTTAAATCTTTCGTTTTATATAAATATTTCAGTATTCTTAAAGCATACTTAAAATGTGTTTCGTTGTAGCAACTTTGATATCTACTTAAATAATTAACACTATATGATATATCAGGTCTTGTCCCTGTACTAATGTATAAAAGTTCGCCTATTAAATTTCTATAACTAATTCTTTCATCTGTTTCAGTTGCTTGTTCAAGTTTTAAACTTGTCTCTATCGGAGTTTCATAGAGCTTTGCATTTTCTAAATGATATTTCACAGCCAATGATTCAATATATTTTTGTTGACTTAAAGTCATTACACCTTTTTCTTTATCATGATTAATATCAATTCCAATATATCCTGTTATTTTACCTAAATCTTTCATTGCAAATCTTTGCATTAATTTTGTTTTTATATCCTTGATCTTATTTTTATCTTTGCAGCAAATTAAAATATCATCTACAAATACCAACATATATATAGGATCATTGCTTGTGTTATTTACATATAAACAATAGTCATGATTGCTTCTAACAAAATTTAATTTTTCAACATAGTTATTAAATGTTTCATACCATGCTCGTGGACTTTCTCTAAGACCATAGAGTGCCTTTTGGAGTTTACATACTTTATTTTCTCCAGTTTCATAACCTTTTGGTTCATAAATATAAACTTCTGATTTTACTATACCATTGAGAAATGCTGTCTCAACGTCCATTTGTTCTATATCTAAATTATTTACACAACAATAGCTTAACAAAATTTTTAAAGTTTGCATTTTTCCTACTGGAGAGTATACATTTTCTAAATATTCTTTTTGCTGAAAGCCTTTTACTACTAATCTAGCTTTATAAGAATTATCTCCTTTCTTTTTAAATATCCATTTAACATCAATTATTTTCTTATCTTTAGGTTCATCTACAATAGTCCATGTTTTATTTTTATTTAAACTATTAATTTCAGAATTCATAGCATTTTGCCATTCTTTACTTTCTGTGGAGTTTATCGCCTCCTCGAATGTATTCGGTACATTAGCGTTTACATAATTTACATATATATAATGTGTTATTGGGTTACCATATCTTTCTATAGGACTTTTCTTTCTCGTTGAGGTTCTTTCAACTTCTAAATTATCTTTTCGTTTTTTAAATCTTTTATTTATTTTGCCAGAATCATTATTTATTTTATTATTAGAATTTGAGTTTTCACTATCATAATTTTCATTATCATTTATTTCATTATCATTTTCATTTTCAGAATCAATTTTACTTTGACTATTATTATTTTCTAAATTTAATTCAATGTAATTTTCATCATTTTGTTCAGTACAAATTAATTCTGTATCTGCTTCAACTACTTTAACATGTCTGGCATTTATGACTTTATTATCAATTAAAACTCTATAACCATTATGTGTATAACCTACAAGTATACCTAATTTAGCTTTATCGTCCCATTTACTTTTTCTTAATACTTCTGGTACCCTTACAAAAACTTTGCTTCCATATATTTTCAAATGTTTTACATCAGGTTTTGATTTTAAAAGTATTTCGTATGGAGTTTTATTTTCATGTGTGTTGGCTATTGTACGGTTTTTTAAATAAGAAACTGTTTTCATTACTTCTGGCCAATACCTTATAGGTATCTTGGCTTCTCTTACTAAACATCTGCCTATATCCATAGCTGATCTATTAAATCTTTCCGCTACTCCATTTAATTCATGAACGTAGGGTGGACAAGGTAATAATTCAATTCCTTTATATTTAATAAATTTATAAATTTCTTGATTTAAATACTCTTTACCATTATCACATTGTAACTTTTTTACTCTTTTATTAAATTGATTTTCAACTAAATTTACGTATTCTATAAAACATCCTGCTGTTTCAGATTTACTTTTAATACAATAAACTCTACTACATTTACTATAATCGTCTATAAACGTTAAAAAATATCTTTCTCCACCATAACCAGCTGTGCTGTGTGGACCATTTAAATCTGTATGAATTAATTCTAAAGTCTCAGTAGATCTAGTTTTCTTATTTTCAAACGGTACATTAGCCATTTTACTTTGAATACAGTTTGCACATTTCATATTATTATTTTCTAATTTATCTGGTAAACCATTCAATAATTTTTCATTAACTAATTTATTTAAATATTGAAAATTTACATGGCCTAATGCTCTGTGCCATTTTTCTTTATCTGTTAATTTTAGCGTATTTGCATAAATATTTTTACCTTTATATTCATCAATAAAACTTTTCATTAAATACAAATTATTTATTTTTTCTGCTACAGCTACTAATTCTCTATTTTTATTATAAATCTTTGCTGTTTGATTTCTCGATACAATTGTGTTATTTACAGTTATTTTAGAAAAACTTAACAAATTTCTACTTAATTCTTTTACATAATAGACATTTTTAAGATCAACTTTCTTTTCATAATAATAAGTTTTAAAATACGTTATAATGTTACCTATTTTAGTAGCTTTTAATATTTTTCCATCTGGCAATTTTACATTAACTGGTTCTTTTAATACAATAAATTTTTCAAAATAATTATCATTATTAACTATATGGTCAGTACAACCACTATCTAAAAGCCAGTTTATTTCATTTTTACTTTCATTAATTTCTGTTTCTATTACCTCATTATGGTTTACCATCGTTACCCATGATTCTGCATTGCGGTTGTCGTTACGTTGACTAGAAGATTCTTCTCTTGGTTGACTTGTTCTGTTCTGTCCATGGCCTTGTTGTGAACACCCCTTGAATTTGATCGTGGAGATCCTCGTTGAAATCCGCGTTGACCATAACCTCTGTTGTAGTAGGCTCCTCTTCTTTGACTGGTATGCGTTCCTCTGCCTTGGTTATATTGTGGTGCTCTCCAACAATCTTTCTTGTTGTGGCCTTCTTTCCACACAGTTAAAACATTGTCCTTTTGTTTTTATGCTGAAAGTGCTGACATTTCTTTTACTTTCACTTTCAGGTCTTGTCATATTTTTCTCTTGAATTTTGGACTTTACATATTCTACTGTCCTTTGCTCTTCTGGTATGACATCTATAAAGTCACCAATAAAACTGTAACTGGGTGGCAGTGCTTTTATTATATATCTTATCTTTTCTGGTTCATTTAAAGTTCCACCAGCTTCTTTAAACTTATTACAGGCTTGTTCAAAATCTACAAAAAAATCTTCAACTTTGTCATAATTCTTCAATTTTACATCTTCTAATTTACTTCTACATATTATCTGTAGAGCTGTAGATTTTGTTGAGTACATGCTGTCTAGCTTTCTCATCATTTCATATGTTGTTTTACATTCTTTAATGTACTCTAATTGCTTATCTGATATTGAACTTATCAGTATATTTTTAGCTTTTAAATCTGCTTTCTTCCAAACATCTTGACTATCTGCTTCAGTTAATACTCTTATTGCTTGCTCTTTACATTCTTTATATTCTAAAATATTCAGTAATCTGAATTCCCAGCTTGAATAATTGCATCCATCAAAAATGGGAATATAAACATCATCAATTTTTACTTGCTTAGCCATTTCTCTTTCTTTTTCTAATTTTATATTTTTATCAATTTCTTTTACTGCACTTAACACTTTTTTTCAGTTCTTTGAGGAAAACTTTTCTTAAACGATTTCTTTCTTCTTTAATAAGCACTATATTTTCAGCTTTTGTCTGTTTCATTAAATTTTCTTTTAATTACCTTATTAAATTCACTTATTAATTTCCTTAGTGAATTCACGTTTTTAATCTTTTTATTTTGTCACTTTTTTTACTTTTCTCGTACAGTCTATTTTTTCAAAATTATTATTCACTATCTTCTTCTTATTATTTATTATTTTTTACCTTTTATTCACTTGTTTTCTTTATCTTTCCTTTTATCTTTCAGACACGTGCTCTGTTTTAACCTCAAAATAATTTTTTTTTTTTTTTCTAACCTTACGTTATGCGACCACGTGGCTTTAATTTTTAATCCGTTAGCATCGAACGTATTTTCTGCTTAATTTTCTTCTTTTTTCTTTTTATTGACTAACAATAATTTTTCCTTTTCACTTTTCTATATATTTTTCACTTTACTTTTGCCTTTTAGTTATCTTTTTGACTTAAATAGTCTACCACGTTTTTGCTTCAATAACCACGTTTCTTCTATTTTATCAACCACGTTTTCTTGTTTTTTTTTGAACCACGTTCTTTTATTTTATTTTTATCTTGACCACGTTTTCTTATTTTTTCTTTTAAACCACGTTATCTTATTATTTCTTTTTAACCACGTTTTTGATTTGCATACCTTCAACCACGGACTGCTGCCATGTTGGGAATAGAGGTTTTGTGCTCCGGGATCGGAAAGGAAAACACCCTTTTTTAATAATATTAAACTGGTTGATATATATTCTAATTATCTTTAAGTACAGTAATTATTAATCTAATACGTTACAAATGGCTGAGCTTTACTTTACATGTGCTATTGTAAAGAGCTTGTCTTTATCGCTACATGGCGCTCGCTAGACTCTGTTTTACAGACTGCTTGAGCTCGACTAGAGCCTCTCTTTCTCAGCTGATTTGCTGATTCATATGTATGGTCGAGTACGCATTTACCGACAGAAGGTGATACGCTTACAGATATAAGACGCAACATTTACATATTACAACAATAGTATTTAAAAAATGTTAATATAGAACAATTAGAAATTTTTGTATTTTTATAGTTTTTACTCACAAATCTACAAACTCTCCAGATGCATAGCTTGGTCCCTCTAGCTTTCTCTTTTTACTTTCTTGTATTCGAGCTTGTTGTTTCCTTCTTTTTTCATTTCTCCTAACATTCATTCGTTGCATCAATCTACTTTTTCTTAATCTCTCAGAATCTCTTCTCAAACTTATTTTTTTTGAAACTTCTGTCATGACATCTCCTTAAATAATACTTTTTAATCTCATTGAATTTTCACATCCCATATTGAATTCACTAATGGCTGAAACAGTAGCAATCTCCAATTTAGTTTTAGATTGGAAAGTGTCCTTACTACACTTCGACCATATCATATGATGCAAACTTTCATTCGCATTCTGAGTACCACCCCGGATGCATCTTTTGAGCAACTCTAAGTTACTAAATCTATCATATATAGGTCTAATGTGTTGAATCACTAATTGATTTATTTTAATTTTTTGCTGTTGTTGTGACTAGGTGGCTCTTGCTCTTGTAAAATAGCTCTGTTGTACCAACACCACGTATTGGAATCCATGGGACACATACAATGTTTAGGTTGTTCATCAGTGGATTCGTAGTGGTCCAAAGTACTTAAAATAGCTTTCTGCATTAAATAAACATCAGGAGCATTATTTACAATTGCGTTTCTATAGTAGCCACCTAAGTCAGATATCACCTTTGATGTCAGTGCTCCAGCTTTTTTGCCACCAAGGGTAATCTTTTTTATACTACATTCCCTTACTAATTTTTTCAATGCACTCACCAAACCTTTTGAAACGTGATTTACACATTGTTCTCTCACTATATTTACATTTTCTCCATAAATTTTTAAACTTTCTAGATGTGAGAAAGTTTTGGCATCACCATCTGCTAAAATATGCAAATATCTAGCATTACAATTTTGAATGGAGCGTTTCCAGATTACCTCAGCAGCATAAGCCTCCATGGCACCAGAAGAGCCATCAAAATTTTGCTGACACATGCCATTAATTTTATGTATTTCTAACCATTTTTTGAATTGTTCACTTTCAGGTTCCATTGTTTTTTTCTTTGTTTCACAAACATGACAATATTTTGAAAGAATTTCATAATCGATTACAAATCCACTAAACAATTCTATAACTATACCTATTCCGTACAAAGAAGTGAATCCTCTTTTTTGCCAGGTGCCATCATACGAGCAAGTGTGATCAATAATACTTTTATCATTGAGACTTTTATTTGAATCTAAATTATATTCTCGCACTTTTTCCCTTGCTTCTGACAACATTTTTGTTTTAAGTTTATTAAAATCACAACTTACATCTTGCATTATTTTGTGAAAAGTGTTTTTGGTCATAATATTCATGCCCATACTCATACAAAATTTTTGTAGACCAGCATAACCAAGTCCCATTAAAATAAAACTTTCAACAATTTTCTTGTTGACATGAAATGTTTTTCTTTTATTAATACGAGGGCATGAATAAAATTCTTGCTGAGTTTCTTCACACTCATTACATACAACATTCAATTTGACTGCAAATCCATTTGGATCCATAACATTAATACTAAGAGATTTTGTTTTACAAACTGAACACAAAACTTCAGATACAAAATTTTTTAATTGGCTTTTATGCACTAAAATATATTCAAAATTTTCATCTTGATTAACATTTTGATCTGACCAACTATTTTTAAAATGTTTAATTTTATTTTCACTTCTACTCTTTTCTTCTCCTTCTCTCAAATTTTTAATTTTGCCCTTCATTTTTCTTGAATTTTGTTTCCGTTTTGGTTTATAATTTAAATTTCCAATACGATTCATTTCAAATTTTATTTGCAAAGTTAGAAATGAAATTGAAAATTAATTTGGAGCAAAATATCGATTTGGTTATGTTTATATCAATATACAAAATTTACGTGACGTCAAAAGATGTTCTGCTAAACTAATTTTATAAAGTTGTTTGTTCTTTTCTGCATCTACGTGATTGGTGGGTGACTTAACTAAACCAGCCAATAGCGTGCAAGCGCTGTTAGGAACGGAATGCAATGTAGAAACGGTCCTTACCAACGATAAACATTAAAAATTAATTGCGCAAATTATAAACAACTTACATAATATATTGCGCAAATTTTTTTTTAATTAGCGCATGTCAAATGCTTACACATGCTTCAATACTTTTATGCTTTTATATACAAATATTATATATGAAAATTAAAAAGTATTTTGAATAAATTTCATTCTCAATTTTATTGTTAATAAAAATGACTAAAACGATAAATTATTAATTCTTTGTTTTCATAAGTTGGTAATGGAAAAAAACGTTTTCAAGACATACTACATGATTTTTCTAGAAGATTTTTTTATATATAATTGAAATTCACAATAATCTAAAAATTGAAAATTTGAGATTTTCGACCGATTTTTTGGGTAGACGGCATCCTTAAGCGTTACTTTTATTATTTAGCGATATACATAAAATTTAAAATTAAATTAGCAATGATAGATTGTTTTTCAAGATATTGCGTAATCATGAAAATATTTGTAAGCCATTTTTTCTTATTTTAGCGTTTTTATTTTTAGATTTAATAAATATTGTTAATCTTCGATATTTCTGTATTATAATATCACCCCAAGTAGTCCATTTTATACAATATTAAACACTAATAATCATTTTTGTAAAAATTACTTTTCCTGGAAAAGAATAGAAAAAGAGAGAATATAAATAAACGATCATAGTAAAATCTGCCTGGGATATTTCATCAAATAAAGTTGTTGGTATTAAAATAAAAAGAGAGGAACCGATAAAAGACCAAGACAGAAGATTCAAAAGGGTCGGCCCACTACCAAGTTTTTGCATAGCTTTTGGAGAAAGGGAAATTTGCCGAAAAGTTCGGTGTAGCTTTTCCAAATTCTATAAAAGAAAAGAGAAGACCCAAAAGTTCAGTTCGCCTAAGGAAGCGACTCGGGCTAGTGCACAGGCCTTAAGCACTTCCAAGCATTTTTTCACAATCAATCACCAAGCAAGCATCTTCTACAAGCAGTTACTGAATTCACTGAATACAAGAAAGCATCATCAAGGCTAGTAGCAGCAAATACAAATTTATTCCAAAGTTTCTAAATTGTTTAAAAGTTAAGTCATTTATTTTAACTCTCTCTTTCTACTCTCTTCAACAGGAAAAGGTAAATTAAAATTCATTTTTATTAATAAACTCGAATTGAATTCAAATTCTTTGCATTTTTTTTTGTTTATTATAATATTATTTAAATATATTAAATAAACTATAAATTCGCATAACCCTTCTAAAGTTAAGCAACCTAGAGCGCTATTAGGTGAAAACCTAGGCACTCAAATTAAACCCTCAAGCGACGACGCTACACGTGAATCTGATAACCCGGGCGTCACAGCGTTGAAATTTATTTTGATGAAAATGTTATTTGATTGACATTTACAGTATTATTTTAACTATATTTGAAAAATTACTTGTCATCAATGAAAAAATATTTAATTTTGCTTTCTCATGGAGAAAGCATTGTATCGATAAAAATTTTTTTTTCCTATTCTTTCATTAATTTGTACATGTTTGAACTCAGGGAGTCGAAAAAAGTGGTTTCCAGAAAATGTCTGTATGTATGTGTGCGTGTGTGTGTCCGTGCGCGCGTGCGTGTGTGCGTGTGCGTGTGTATGTGTGTGGGTGTGCGTATGTGCGTGTGTGTGTTTGTGTGTGCGTGTGCGTGTGCGTGTGCGTGTGCGTGCGTGTGTGTGTGTGTGTGTGTGTGTGAGTTTGCGTGTGTGTATATGTATGTATGATGTCAGTTAGTAAATTGTATCTCGAAAAGTACTCGATGGATTTGCTTCCAATTTCGCATGAAATTTATTTTTTTGTCTAACTTGCTGGGAAGCTATTGATAATTGGTTCTTCTAGCGTAGTTTTAATTTTAAAGTCGTTAAAAAAAAAAATTTTAATTTTCCATTTTTATGTTTTTTTTTGTTTACTACTCGATGAATTCGCTTCAAAATTTGCATAGAAATTATTTGCGATTACCTAAATAAAATAAATTCCTAAAAACTGATTTTCTCGGCTTAGTTCTAATTTTAGAGCATTTTGAAATTTTTGAAAAAAATGTTTATATTTATTAAGACAATAAAATCTTAAAAACTACTCGATGAATTTACTTCAAATTTACCATACAATTTAATTTTTTGATCAACTGGTGCGGAAGCTATTGAGTATTGGTTTTCTTAACGTATTTATAATTTTATAGCCATTTTAGTACTTCTAGAAAAATTTCGATTTTTCATTTTTTTTGTATTTTACGTAAACTATTCGAAGAATTTGCTTGAAAATTTGTATGGAACTTATTTTCGACTGCCAAAAGAAGAAAAACATTTGGAAACTGATTTTTTAAGTGCACTTTTAATTTTAAAGCATTTTTAAAATTTTTTAAAAAACTTATATTTTTAATTTTTTTTTCTATCTTACGAAAACCATTTGATATATTTGCTCCGAAATTCGTGTGCAAGTTACTCGCTACTGTCTGAAGAAAACGAGCTTTGGAAAACGAAATTTTTTCAGAGCAGTTTTAATTTTAGAACGTTTAAAAATTTTCAAAAAAAATTTTATTTTGCATTCATCTTCCATTTTGCGTAAACTATTCTATAAATTTTCTCAAAAATTTTTATGCAATCGATTCGCTATTGTCTAAAAAAAAGCCTTTAAGAACTAATTTTCTTAGAGTGGTTACAATTTTAGAGAATTTTAAAGATTTTTAAAAAAATTTCGATTCTTTATTTCTTATTTTTTTTATTTTACGTAAAGTACTCGATATATTTGTTCTAAAATTTGCAGGAAAATTATTTTTAACCGCTAAAAGAAGAGAAATTTTCAAAAATTGATTTGTATACAGTAGTTTTAATTTTAGAGTATTTTTAAAATTTTGAAAAAAAAAATTTGAAAAGAAAATGTTATTTATTTAGCCAATTAGATCTCGAAAATTACTCGATGGATTTGCTTCAAATTTTGCATACTATCTATGTTTTTGTATAAGTAGACGGGAAACTGTTGAAAATTGATATTCATAGAGTAGTTTTTTTTATAGAAACATTTTAAGAATTTTAAAAAAATTTTCGAGTTTTCATTTAATTTGTATTTTACGTAAATTACTTAATGAATTTGCTTTAAAATTTGCATGGGAATTATTTGCAACTGCCAAAAGAAGTATGACTTTTAAAAACAGATTTCCTTGGCGTAGTTTTAATTTTTTTAAATTAAAAAAATTTTTTTTTGTAATTTTCATTTTCCATTTTTTTTCAATTTTACGTAAATTACTGGATAGATTTGCTCTAAAATTTGTATACAAGTTATTTGCTGCTGTCTTTATAAAACAAGCTTTTAAAAAATAATTTTCTTAGCGTAGCTCTTTGATCACTTTTTTTGATTTCTGGTTTAACGCTTTCACTAACTCTTTTCTTACTTCCTCACTTCCTCTTTGTCTTTTTTTCTCAGATTAATCCTTATTTTTACCCTATTTTCATCCATCCTTGTCTCTTTCTTCCTATTTACTAATCACTCTCTCAGATTCACTAATTTTTCTTGAATAAAAATTGTATTTTATATTGAAATCACATTTTAAAAAGTCAAATCAAATTACTTTAACTCAATGAGCTCTATGAGAAAGCATTGCGCCAAAGCACTTGGCAGCGTTTTTAAAATTAATAATCTATTAATATCAAGAATTTCCTAAAAATTATAATATTTATGATATGCAAACCTTACTTGTGATACATACACTTTGTAATATTTGTATCTCATTAAAATTTTATATTAGATGCAAAAAGGATTGTTAAATAATTGCAAATAGTTCTTTTATTATTCTGAAATATTCAAATTTGAAATTAACCAAAAATGTGTATTTTAATCTTATGGTTTTTTTTTCATTTAAATTTCGTATTTCATGTATATGAAATACATTTGTGGAGATATTTTCATAAGAAATAAACACAAAATTTTTTTAGGCATGTTCCACGTGAAAATTAATTTCATAATCCAAATTCATATGGTCATATATTAAGGTCTAGAAATTATAGTTCTTACTCAGTTCCCAGTTCTCAGTTTATTTATATCAAATATCGTACTATCTGTGTTTTTCTTATGCAAGTAGAGTGAGAAATAGTCACTGGATGGAATAAATTATACGCTTTTTTACTTTAAGCACATGTGTACATATATTTTTACATTATGTTTCATCAAATTACTTTCAATTTTATTCAGTACTCAAAATTAAATTAATTGATTCTTATTTACTTAAAATTAGTCATTTATACATAATAATATAATAAAAGAAAATTGAACCGAGCGACGTTAGGAGCGAAAAACTTCAATATAATTAATACCTATTAACGTAAAACCTATTAAATTGTGTAACAATTTTCAACAGTTGATAAATATAATGTAAATCATATAATATATATATGTATATCTGTATGTATTGAAAGTTTCCGGAACGAAATCTGGTATGTAATGACAGTTTCCGGGCAGATTCAGCTTAATTCACAATGTGAAAAAATGATAAATTTATATAGAAGGATGATTATTTCTTTAGTTAGCAAGCAGAAAACGAGTGCTAAAGGTCCTCTGAACCAATCAGAGATGCAGGCGATAGATAACAATTAATTTACACAGGTTTGGGAACCAAAAATAAAACTTCCCCCTCGCCTGATTGTACAAAACCTTTACAAATCCCGGAAACAATCGTTACATACGGATATATATATATATATATCAATTTTAAATTACTAATAATTAATTTAAAACTCGAAAGTAACTATTTTAAAACGGAATATGGAAGATAAACATGTATCGTTTTATCCTTCTTAAAAAAATGATGAGCCGCCATGTTGAAGCATCTAAAGATCGAATCCTGATTGGTCGATATAGAATAGGCGCCAAAAATTAAATTTTAAAGGGTTTAGATTTTTTAAATAAATAAAAATTCATTTCTAGGCATTGTTTTTTAAATATAATAGAAGTAACTCAATTAAAATAGAATAAGAATATTTTATTTTAAACCAAGCAATATTATTTATGTATATAACCAATGTATAGTTTAATGATAAAATATATATAACTATGAGCACAAGCAAGGTGACTACCTTTTATTTAAAAATTCCAGTAAAATTGTAAAGACATCAAATAATATAACAATTCAGATAAGTAATTTATTCCTTTATTGCATAAGTATTGCTTAATGCAGGTACAATATGTATATATTTTTAATTGTTTTTCATTTAAAAATAAGTATAGTAACAGCAATTAATGAAGGTTTGAGGTTATGAAAGTTTTATTATTCTATATTTCTATTACTCAGATTAAAAATCATCAAAGTACCAAAAAAAAGTAATATATTTAACTAATGTTTTAAAGATAAATTTGTGCACATTTTAATAAAAAAAATAAGGTTAGAATGAATCAAGATCAAAATTTACTGATAACAATGGATGATACAATTGACGAACAAACTGTATGTCTATTTTTAATGAAAATTTAAAGAATCTACTTATACGAGTGTGCTATTTCATAATATACAATACTATTTAGTTAAACTTATTATATTAAATATTAATACATAAATAAATAGAAGTATAAAATGTGTGTTTTCAGTAAATGTAGTTTGAAAATAATTTGCACACTGATAAAAGTATGACTACGATAGGCAGCTTTGTTATAGATTAACATATAAAATTTGTATTACAGTTGACGAACAAGCTATATGTCTATTTTTAATGAAAATTTGAATAATTTACTTATTCATTTTATATAAGTGTGCTATTTTATGATATACGATGAATTAATATTTAATATAATGTATTTAACTGAATAGTTTGCTTATACGAGTGAGTTATTTTATTATATACATTACTATTTAACTAAATATTAATACATGAAATTAAAAAATGGAAAAACAATTTATGTTTTAATGAATAAAGCTTAAAAATAATTAACATACTGATAAAATTATAACTATAGTAAGCATCCTTTTTATATATTTGTATATATAAAATTTGCATGACAGTTGACAAACAAGCCATATGACTATATTTTCAATAAAAATTTGAATATTTACTAATATAGGTGTGTTATATTTTATAATATTTAATATAATATATTTAACTGATTAATTTACTTATACATATGGGTTATTTTATAATATACAGACATAAGCTGAAATAACTTGGGCGCCTATGCACTTTCTACTCAACTGTAGTTATTTGAGCTATCAGACCTGAGTTTCAGTCTGAAAAAAAATCAGATTTAAATGTAATTGATAATTTTTTGTTATTATAATATTAACTAATAAAACTTCTTTTTAGCTTAAATATACATTAAATAAAAAAGTTTGATCCATGAATAGTTTTAAAAACCCTTATCTGATGCTTAAAATCCTTTTGATTAGTTAAAAACTTGATTTTGTTTATTTAATAACACTATTTAAAATGAAATAATGTTGTATGTGTATCATGTCTTAAGATTTATGAGTTATAAATATATTTTAATACACTTCTACTTTCTCATAAAGAAAACATTGTATCAATAAAAAAATTTGTTCTATTTTTTTATTAATTTGTACATATTCAGACTCGTGGAAAAAGTGGTTTCCACCCTGTTAAAAAAAAATCAGGCGAGAAATCACCTGATTTCTTAGGTGATTTATCATGCCAAAATCTCATGTAATGATCTCTCACCTGATTTTTTTTTGCAGGGCAGAAAATGTCTGTATGTATGTGTGTGTGTATGTACTCATTACGTCAATTAGATCTCGAAAAGCACTCGACAGATTTCCTTCAAATTTTGCATACAATTTATTTTTTTGTCTAACTGGTACGGAAGCTATTGAAAACTGGTTTTCTTGGCATAGTTTTAATTTTAGAACAATTTAAAACATTTTTTTCAATTCTAATTTTTAATTTTTTTTTGTATTTTACTTTAAGTACTCGATGGATTTGCTCTAAAATTTGCTTGGAAATTATTTGCGACTACCAAAAGAAAAACTTCTGAAAACTGATGGGTGGGGCTCGAACATTAGAATGTTTTTTATTTAATTAACATTTATTTAGAAGTTCATATAAATTATGTGCATATCAAGACTGTTCATTTATTCATTTTAGAATTTTCGTATTTTCAGCGACTGAAGTAACGAAAATAACTAATGCGCGTAAAGTATTTTAGAATATTCACTTTATCGAAATAAGAAGTAGCAAAATAAATGTACGTCTAAATTTAGAATAAATAATATCAAGATTTCGAAAGAACTCTAAATATTTTAATCGAATAATTTGAGATTATCACTACTGCTTTTTGAAATCATGAAAATTCATTATTACTTTATTCTAAATTATAGAATACGCTATTCGTAATTGTGGCACTCTAATTAAATATTCATTAAATAAAAAACATTCTAATGTTCGAGCCCCACCCAAACTGATTTTCTTAGCGTGGTTTTAATTTTAGATAATTTTGTAAAATTTGAAAAAAAAATTCATTTTTCTTTTATTTTACGTAAATTACTCTATAGATTTGCCCCAAAATTCGCATGCAAGTTATCCGCTATTGTCAGAAGAAAAAAATTTTTAAAACTAATTTTCTTAGCGCAGTTTTAAATTTAGAGCATTTTGAAAATTTTGAAAAAATTTTTATTTGAAACCACTTTTTTTTGACTCCCGGAGTCTAAATATGTACAAATTAACGAAAAAAATAGAAAAAATTTTTTCACCGATACAATAATTTTTCTTTGAGAAAGCAAAATGAAATCAAAATACTCTAACACAATGAGCTCTATGAGAAAGTATTACACCAAAGCACTTGGCAGCGTTTTTGTAAATGCTTAAGTTCAAATAAATGTAATAGATATATTTATTATTACCTATAATGCGGTTATGAAGTAGCTAAGTAAAGTCATTTATTTAATAGTCATTAAATATATAAAGATGAAAAAGATGCTTTTGTAATTTTAAATAATGAGGGATTTTTAAACTCTTATTACCAATAATAGTATTTCAAAATTTAATTTACTGCAATATTTAATTTAATTTAATGCTATCCAAACTAAAGATGTAACGCATATAATAATTAGTGAAAACAATTTTATATGAATGAGTTGAAACAAAATTTAATGCAAGTAAAAAATAAAATGTTTTTTTTTGTGAAAAACTTTTTGATTCTTTATTGCAAAATTTATATTATTTTCATACATTATTTTAAAACTCGGAAATTGATAGTGATGAAAATCAATAATGAATCAGATGAAATGTTTCTTCTAGAATATTTAAATTCTTTTAATCCTTCCAGTAAATTACATTTGAGAGAAAAATTTATTGTAATGCTTATAAGAAATATAAGTATTAATAAAGGTTCATGCAATAGTGCGAGATTGCAAATTTTAGAATTTTCTAATCATTTATTAAAATGTAAAATTTTGATGGGTGGTATAAGATAATATTTTTCCAACCCGTAGTAGATTATATTGTGAAAATGAATATTCCTTTTACATTTAAAAGAACGTAATTTTCATGTGAATTATCTTTTGCTATGACGATTAGTAAATTACGTGGACAAACGTTTGATAATATAATTATTGTTTTAAGGAACTGAACACGGTTAAAAACAATTGTGTAGTCTGTTAACTTTTATTTTCTGTTACTAAATTGTCTGTTGAAGTAACAAACAAGGATGTGACGATTTAACAGACTTTATGTCAGTTGATTCTGAAAATGTCCGTAACAAACGACTAAAATAGATAGTCCAGGGGCAAACTACATAAGTCTTGGTCGATCGAGGTCCTCAATTCTACCCAGGTTTTTTATGTATTTTTGACCTGCTGAATCCGAATTTTTTGGGTAGAATGTCTGAAAATGGCGCATTTAATAATTATTAACAATTTTCATAAACAAATTATAAAAATGCACTTAAAAAAAAATTTTATCATATTTTTTAGTTCATTTTGAGTAAAAAAAGTTCTCATGAACATATTGCTAAAATGCACTGAATCGGCAGAAAACAAATTGCAAAGTTTGAAAAACGCGATTTTTTATAAATACGGTCGCTAACTACTGTAATCTTTAAGTTTATATTTTAACAAACAATTTAAGCTATTGTGAGTTAAAATGAAATCAGTAGAAGTTGAGCTATAGGCTGTCAAAGTTTTGAAAAATCGCGTTTTTTCAAACTGCGATTTTTTTTTGCTGATTCAGTTCATTTTAGCAATATGTTCATAAGAACCTTTTTTACTCAAAATGACCTAAAAAATATCATAATTTTTTTTTTTTCGAAAAAACGTATCATTATAATTTGTTTATAAAAATTGTTAATAATTATTAAAATTATATCATTGTAAATGTCACGAAAGCTATTCATTAGACAGCGAATATCATATTATAAACGAATATAATATTGTATAAGATATAATAAAAAACGTTCTTTCTAATATTTCTTGAGTTCTTGTACATTTATTAATTTAAGGAGTCTCATATGTAAGCTATAGTTTGTTGTTCATAAAAATTAAAAGTTTAAAGAACTCTTCAAAATTTTGATAAAAATTAATTTATACCTAGAAAAAAATTTCTGCAAATTTTCAAGTAGTCTTATCAACTAATTTTTTTATATGTGCTCACTCGAAGTCCGCGTGTTTTGTATCTCATAGTAGTAAAAAGATAAACTTTAAGTGAGCATAAATAATAAAATCAGTCGATAAGTCTAACTAAAAATTTGCAGAGATTTTTTTCCAGGTATAAATTAATGTTTTTCAAAATATTGAAGAATTTTTTAAACTTTTGATTATTATGAACAACAAACTATAGCAAACTATAGCTAGCACATGAGACTCCTTAAACGTGAATTTAAAAAAATAAAACTATATATAAAACGTGTATGTATGTGTACGGAAAACAAGACCAAAAAAAGTTTTAGTACATTGACAGACAATGTCTGTAATTTATAAGTAAAATTTTAACAGACATTTGTTTGTTAAATCCTTTAAAGACATTTTGTTTGTTAAAGTAACACACATTTTTGTCTATTAACTGGTTTTAACAGACTTTGTCTTTGATATTTCTAACTGTGAATAAACTAATAGCAGCAGCTGTTTCAATTTTTCTTTATTTCTATAAGAGAAAAAACGACTTTTCTCCTCTATTTTTTAGAGAGGCCACTTCAGGTGCTAAAACATAAAATTTAATAACAACTGATAACAGTTTCTTAATGATTAAAAATTTCTAAATTCATCAACAATACATTAAAAAAACATCACCTAAAACAATACATTTTAGGCGTAACAATAAAAATAAAAAATGAAACTTACAAGTATTAAACATGTGGTATTACATAACTATTTTTGTTTTATAAAAATGTATAATAATAGATATTTCTATTAATAATAAAAATTTACGCAATCTAATATGCGTCGTCATGATCTACGTGACATTATGAAGTATAAGTTATTTCAACGAATATAGACGCTGATAGAAGCGTACATGGGAAATTTCTGCCAAAAATGAGTTGGTTCTGTTACCCAGCTACTTGGGGACGCCATCAAATCCCATGTATTTTTATATCTATATAAATCATATATATAGCACATTTTTCATATGTATAGATATACAAATAATGTTGAAGTGTTACCCAGGCTTTCAGACGAAAAATGTAACCCAGAAGAATCCTTCTATAAGCGTCTATCTTCTTTGGTTACACAAATCTTTAACATAGGTAATTTAGGTGAGTTACATATGTACAAAGTGACTAGCAAGTGTTTTCTTTTATGTACTTGGTATTTGATTCAAGATTTTGACTCACATGAATGAATTTGATTTAATTATATTTAATCTAATTTAACAATTATTGCGTTTTATTGTAAATAATTTATTCTTGAAACCGTTTTATCAAAAAAATTAATTTCTTTTCATATTTTTTAATATGTATCATTTCTGATAGCAATCTTTTTTGATAGTTGCATTCAATGTCTAATATGTTTGAGGTTCCTATGTTTGTATCAAAGCTATGGCTAGAATTTTTACAGTGTGTAACCAACGCAGATTTGTCTCTATTATGTTTCAAATCACTTATATATTGTAAATAAAGAAAAATTGAAACAGATACTGCTATTAGTTTATTCAGTTGCTTAAAAAAAATTTTAGCTGTTGTTAGCTGTTTAAAAGAATAATATAATTATTGATTGACGAAGAGAAGTTTTTGATCATGGTCAGTTGTATGCTGCGGTATCTAGAGTTTGATCTTATATCCTACATGCCAAAAAACTAATATAAATATTGAAAATTATGTATGTAAAAAATTATATTAAAAATTTCTTTTAATTTAATTTTTTTATTTTTTTATGACATATTAAAGGCACTTCGTACTGTTTGATTTTAAGGTTCATAATTTTAGTTTTTATTTAAAATTAATTTTTGATAGATGACCACTCATCATTTTTTTAAAAACAATAAAATTGCTACTAAAATAATTTCGTTTATTAAAATTACTTATCATGTTTATAGATGTTATTATATTCATAGTTGACCCTGGAGTATAAATTTGTTGCGCGCTTCGCGCGCATGAATGTAGCTAGTTCCTTAAATATCACAAATTTAAATATTAATTATAAATAATTTTAACGGCATGTCAGAGCTGCAGCAATCGAGTTTTGCTTTTTTTATTTTATCAATATTTTTTTAAATTCTTAAATTAAACAAATATAATGACTTGTCCGCACTAAAGCTATATTTATACAATAATTTTTGTTAAAATAAAAAATCATTTGGACTTGTTATTTTTTTATGAGCTTGGATTGGAAATTAGATATCAAACTCGACAAAGCTAACCTTAAAATACGACATATTGAAAGTTTTTATTATAACTTTGTATGTATAATATTTTGGTGGATTTCTTGAGTTGTCCGCACTAGAGTTTAATCTTACAAATTTTTTCTTTGTAGCAAAGAAACTCGATTAAACGCATCGCTTATTCATAAGTTAAGATTGGAAATACTATTAGAAAGCGGACAGCTTCGTCATGCTCTTAAAGTGTTATATATTATGTAAATAATTCGATATTTAATAATTTTTAATTTTAGTAGCAGGAAAAGCCGCACGGAAAGAGATTATTAATTACATTTTCTGCGAAATATTGCCCTTGAATCGAGTAGGTGGAATATCAGTCTTAGTACCAAAAAAAAGACACTAAGCATCGCAAAGGGTACCCCCCGTTAAGATATTCAATTTTGCCCTGTCCCTGAAATTTTTGTTTGACCTTGTAACTTTGTTTTGGATAAAAAAAATAGTTTTTGTCATATTTGCAGACCGCGACCCCCTCCCCCTGTCCACAGAATGTAAAAAATGACTTTTTCACTATTTATTTTTTTTCTTCGCATCTAGTCAGTAAAAAAACCTCAAGAAAATCGTGCTTATAGCTTAAATGGTTACAAATCACGTAGGATTTTTTCATAAAGATTTGATGATGCTATATAACCTAAAGGATGGAAAGAAAATTCAAACCCTTCCTATTTTCACGGAAAATGCGGTACAGGGCCAATTCTTGCAAAAAAACTTGTATTTTGTTTAAAATTACTCGCCTGAATTTTTCCAGATATTTCCTGTTGGTGCGCCATAGTTAAAAATGCAAAAAAACTCATTTTTTCGACGTTTTTGGCTGATTGTAGCTCATTTACGGACTTTGTATTATTATTTATGTTATGAAATTGTATTCTAGAACTTTATTTATGAATTAAATTATGCAATTGAGTCAGAAAAATAAGATTTACAAATATCCACATCATATTTTTGCACGAATCCACATTTTAGATTAGGTATTTAAACACTTCTTTCATGATTTTGTTGATATTTCACTACTTTATATGTGATCAAATCTTTTAAAAATTATATTGCTTTGATAAAAGAAAATATTTTGGTGAATAAGTCATTTCACAGGTACAGCTATATTAAGTACGGTCGAAATATCAACTTGAGATTATATATGAATTTATATTTCGTAAGAAAAACTTATCAATACAAACATTATCATCATGATTTAATAATATAAACCTTGACTTTCGCATTTTTAACATTATGTAATCTAAATCTGCACTTAAGTTACACTTTTGCGAGAGCTATGTAGTCTATTTTTACACTGTGTAAAAAAAATGTGAGCATGCGAATACATTGAAATCTTGTTTACTTGTCTCATATTAATATTACAATATTAAATATATTTTTGTTAAAAAGCGCATATTATTCGCAATTATTTTATGACATTTGCAATCGTTTTAACGACCATAAATGAAGTTTGCACTTATGTCATGCATTGTATTATATTATCTCCATTGACATAGGTACGAATCCAGTAACGTAACTCAAGTAACAATCGTTAGGCTCGAAGTTATAGTCTTTACTCAGTTCTTAGATATCTATCTATGTTCTTACTCTTTTTCCATAAGAAGAACAAGGATAGAATATTTGAGAACTGAGTAACAACTACAACTTCTAGCCTTAGACTTGAGTTGCGTCTATGATTTTGAGCCATAAAAAACATTCTGGCACGAATTCATAGTCGTGTCTTAAGTATTAAGTATGACTTTAAACTTAAGTTTCGTTACTTGAGTATCAACTGTTACTTTAATTGAGTGCTACATAAAAAAAATTATCACAGCTAGTTATGAAACAAAATCACACAAATAAGATAGTCGTCGGTAAGGATGTAGCACTCAATTGAAGTAACAGCTGATACTCAAGTAACGATACTATGAATTCGGGCCAAAGAAAAGTAACATGTAAAATATTTTGTAAATAGAATAACGAATATTAGTATTGAAACAGTATCACGAATAATTTTATTAAAAATAAAATCCTATATTTATTAAATTGTATATTAGGTAAGGATTTATTTCTAACAAAATCGTAGTTGAAAAAGATAATATTATTTCATGGGCTATATTACAATATTAGAATAACATTGTATAATAAAAATTGATCCGATATTAAATGATTCGTTACAATTATTATTGTAGATGTTTAAGAAGATCTTTCGATGAAACATTAGGGCAAAATATTCGAATTATAATTTGTATATGGTTGAGATAATAAGTCCAAAACCTTTAATAATATATACCCACACAGCATGAAAGAATTTTGAAATAATTTCATGAAATATTACAAGTAATAATACGTTGAAAGCATTTAAAAAGAACTAAAAAGATAACTATATTCTTTTGAAAGAATTTATGAAATGATACACAGGAAGATTACAAAGTCTTTACAAAAATAATACCAAAAAGGAAACTAAAGTTAAGACATGAAATTTTACACGAATCCTTACTGAAAGGACTTTGAGAGGACTTCTTGAAAGGAAACAAGAAAGAACTCAGAAATCTTCCAACGATTCAAGTCATAAAATAATTTAGAAAGATTTCCGGAATGATCCAAGGTATTCTTTCACCGAATCATTTCAAGATTCATTCAAAAAGCTTTCATGAAATAATTCATGCAATATTTTGGTAAAGTCTCAAGAAATCATACATGAAATAATTTTGAAATCTTTTTGAAATATTTCATGCAATAACTTATGATGAGAATAAAAGTTATTACATGAATCCTTACTAAAAGGACTTTGAAAAGACTTCGTGAAAGGAAACAAGAAAGAACTTGGAACTCTTTCGAAGGTTCCAGTCGTAAAATAATTTAGAAAGATTTTCGAAATAATCTAAGTTATTCTTTCACCGAATAATTTCAATATTCTTTCAAAAAGCTTTAACGTAATAATTTCATGTAAGCTTTTCGTAAAATCTCACAAATCCTTACATGAAATAATTTTAAAATCTTTTTGAAATAATTCATGAAAGAACTTATCATGACGATAAAAGTTATTACACGAATCCTTACTGAAAGTACTTTAAAAAACTTCTTGAAAGGAAACAAGAAAGAACTCAGAAATCTTACGAAGGTTCTAATCATAAAATAATTTAGAAAGATTTTCGGAATGATCCAAGGTATTCTTTCACCGAATCATTTCAAGATTCATTCAAAAAGCTTTCATGAAATAATTCATGCAATATTTTGGTAAAGTCTTAAGAAATCATACATGAAATAATTTTGAAATCTTTTTGAAATATTTCATGAAATAACTTATGATGAGAATAAAAGTTATTACATAAATCCTTACTGAATGGACTTGGAAAGGACTTCTTGAAAGGAAACAGGAAAGAACTCAGAAATCTTTCAGAAGTTCTAATTGTAAAATAATTCAGAAAGATTTTTGAATTAATTTAAGTTATTCTTTCACCGAATAATTTCAAGATTGTGACGTCCTACTAGTTTATGGCTAGTAAGTCGTACTTCAATCGACTCTTAGGAGTCTTATTCTTGTAAATGTAGAGCCGTTAACCAGACAGGTCGCTATGCCGTCTGGTGCGGGCTCGAATGTGTCAGTGTGCGCGTGTGAATTTATTTCAATGATTAGTAAAGGCTTGATTATGTTATAAGTAATGCCCGTTAATACTGAGGACCAAGTGCCTCAGTATGCGGGGCTTTACCTTGAGGATGGGATAAGGTGAGGTGAGTGTGTTGCTCGCCGCAACTCTTTATTTAATTAAATTAAACAATTGTACAATCTGAATCGAATAAGCGCACGAGCATAGAAGAATCATGTAAATGATTCTTCTGTGCTCGGCGTCAGAAGAGAATCGAGTTAAGTTGAGCTGAGGCGAGGCAGAAGAGAGCCTTTCTCTCTGCTAGCCCGCTTTTATAGGCGCTGGACTCCAGTCCCCTCTTCTCTAGTATCTTGGCACCGCCGGCGTTCGCGTGCGTGGTCCTGCTTTTCTCTCGCGTGCTGAGCCAACGTGAGGCTTAAGCGCGCTTTCGATGTGTGATGCATGTACACGAGCGACTTTGAATGTGTGTGCGCTTCAGGAGCGTACATACTTTGGGCGCTTATGCTTTTCACTCTTTTATTTCATTTAAATTATATTAATTTATATTCATTTTTATTCTTAGATCTAATTATTTATCGCGTGTAATTATGTTACATCTATTTAATTTAGTAGTTAAGAGTTTATAATGCAACTGTGCGCTCACAAGATTCTTCCAAAAAGCTTTAACGTAATAATTCCATGTAAGATTTTCGTAAAATCACACGAATTCTTACATGAAATAATTTTAAAATCTTTTTGAAATGATTCATGAAAGAACTTATCATGAAGAAAAAGTTATTACATGAATCCTTACTGAAAGTACTTTGAAAAGACTTCTTGAAAGAAAACAAGAAAGAACTCAGAAATCTTTCGAAGGATCCAGTCGTAAAATAATTTAGAAAGATTTTCGGAATGATCCAAGGTATTTTTTCACCGAATCATTTCAAGCATTCAAAAAGCTTTCATTAAATAATTTATGCAATATTTTGGTAAAGTCTCAAAAAATCATACATGAAATAATTTTGAAATCTTTTCGAAATATTTCATGAAATAACTTATCATGACAAGAATAAAAGTTATTACATGAATCCTTACTGAATGGACTTTGAAAGGACTTTCTGAAAGAAAACGTGAAATATCACAGAATCATTTAGAAATATTTTCGGGATTAGTTTATAATTTATCCGCTTGATGGCGGTATCTCTTACTCTCGCAAGCGGTAAGAGTGCTTCCCGGTTCATATAAGGAAAATAAGAATCTAAAATGGAAACTATAAATTGTTATGCGTGCGATGTCTGTGTTATGATAACTTCGATTTTAACCGGTGTGAAACTATTCGTAATCCTATAAATAATTATATCATCATATCCGTTATATATATATATATATATATGTGTGTGTGTGTGTGTGTGTGTGTGTGTGTGTGTGTGTGTGTGTGTTAATTTTAAATTGATTCTTAAATAATACAAGAAAGAATAAAGTTTCTACAACTTTACACGTCTCTCAACTAAAGATATATGAAAAGATTAATGCATTATCACTAAAAGAATTCATGGATCCTTACAGAATTCTTTCATTGAAAGGATCCTTACAGAATTCTTTCATTGAAAGGATTCTGTAATGATTCTATGTCCGGGGTATATTCCTTTTAGAAATAATACAATGAAATATTTTTAAAATATTTCATATCATTCTTACAAAATCCTTTCAATGGATGATGTATGAAAAGATTTACGAATTATTACCAAAAGTATTCATGGATCCTTACAGAATTCTTTCATTGAAAGGATTCTGTAATGATTCTATGTCCGGGGTATATTCCTTTTAAAAATAATACAATGAAATATTTTAAAAATATTACTTATCATTCTTACAGAATCCTTTTAATGGAAGATGTATGAAATGATTTTCGAATTATTACCAAAAGAATTCATGGATCCTTACAGAATTCTTTCAATGAGAAGATTTTGAAATGCCTTGTGAATTCTTTATGAAATATTTTTTTGTATTATTTTTAAAAGAATAATACCTCAGACATAGAATTATTCCAGAATCCTTTCAGTGAAATATTTCTGAAAAATTTTAGTCCTTTCATGAATCCTTTCAGAATCCTTTCAAAGTCCTTTCATGCTGTATGGGATAAGCCCATTACACGCTAGAAAAAGAACAGGAACAGATATAAGAAATACATTAATTCTATATCTATATATATGAGGAATAGCGAGTTGTTGCTAGCAATATATATATATATATATATATATATATATATATATATATATATATATATGTATATTTATCGAAAGATCTTCTTAAACATCTACAATAATAATTGTAACGAACCCTTTAATATCGAATCAATTTTTATTATACAATGGTATTATAATATTGTAATATAGCCCATGAAATAATATTATCGTCTTAAACTACAATTTCGTTAGAAATAAATCCTTACTTAATATATAAAATTAATAAATGTAGAATTTTATTTTTTATAATAATATTTGTAATACTGTTTCAATACCAATAATCGTTATTTTATTTACAAAATATTTTACATGTTACTTTTTTTTGGCCCGAATTCAGGCCCGAATTCATAGTCGTGTCTTGAGTATTAAGTATGACTTAAAAATTAAGTATCGTTACTTGAGTATCAGCTGTTACTTCAATTGAATGCTACATCCTTACCGTCGACTATCTTATTTGTATGATTTTGTTTCATAACTAGCTGTGATAACCTCTTCATGTAGCACTCAATTGAAGTAACAGCTGATTCTGAAGTAACGAAACTTAAGTTTAAAGTCATACTTAATACTCAAGACACGACTATGAATTCGGGCCATAATGTTTTTTTATGGCTCAAAATCATAGACGCAACTCAAGTCTAAGGCTAGAAGTTGTAGTTGTTACTCAGTTCTCAAATATTCTATCCTTGTTCTTCTTATGGAAAAAGAGTAAGAACATAGATAGATATCTAAGAACTGAGTAAAGACTATAACTTCGAGCCTAACGATTGTTACTTGAGTTACGTTACTGGATTCGTACCTATGTCAATGGAGATAATATAATACAATGCATGACATAAGTGCAAACTTCATTTATGGTCGTTAAAACGATTGCAAATGTCATAAAATAATTGCGAATAATATGCGCTTTTTAACAAAAATATATTTAATATTGTAATATTATTATGAGACATGTAAACAAGATTTCAATGTACTCGCATGCTCACATTTTTTTCACACAGTGTAAAAATAGACATAGCTCTCGCAGAAGTGTGACTTAAGTGCAGATTTAGATTACATAATGTTAAAAATGCGAAAGTCAAGGTTTATATTATTAAATCATGATGATAATGTTTGTATTGATAAGTTTTTCTTACGAAATATAAATTCATATATAATCTCAACTTGATATTTCGACCGTACTTGATATTGGGAAATATGACACCATATATATAGCTAACCAAGATGGCGTTTAGTAATCGGGAAATAACATATAGCCTCATGTAGCCTCGAAGCATTTTTACTATTTTAAATAGTATTTCACATCTTTGCTATACAAAGTTGATGGAAATAAATAAGTATATGAATAACTAATAAATTTGATAAAAGTTTATAATTATGCAAGTTGTATTTAAATTATTATGTACTATGAAATCAAAATTGTGGTTGAGTACGATCAGCTGTCGATGTTATGTTTACACAGACCGCTCACACGAACATAGATTCTCTTTCAATGTGTTACGGTTTCTCACGCGACGATGCTATCTTAACCTCACTTTTTTCATATTTTTCACTTCCCCATCACAAAATATAACGTGCGAAGCTTCTAAAATATTTTCATCTTCGGGAATTTTCTCTTCTTATTTATTTTTATCAACTTTGTACAGCAAATATGTTAATTACTATTTAAAATAGTAAAAATGCTTTGAGTCTACATAAGGCTCTATGTTATTTCCCGATCACTAAACGCCATATTGGTTAGCTATATATATGGTGTCATATTTCCCAATAACTGTACCTGTGAAATGACTTATTTACCAAAATATTTTCTTTTATCAAAGCAATATAATTTTTAAATAATTTTATCACATATAAAGTAGTGAAATATCAACAAAATCATGAAAGAAGTGTTTAAATACCTAATCTAAAATGTGGATTCGTGCAAAAATATGATGCGGATATTTGTAAATCTTATTTTTCTGACTTGATTGCATAATTTAATTCATAAATAAGGTTCTAGAATACAATTTCATAATATAAATAGTAATGCGAAGTTCGCAAATGAGCTGCAATCAGCCAAAAACGTCGGAAAAATGAGTTTTTTGCATTTTTAACTATGGCGCATCAACAGGAAATATCTGGAAAAATTCAGGCGAGTAATTTTAAACAAAATACAAGATTTTTTGCAAGAATTGGCCCTGTACCGCATTTCCCGTTAAAATTGGAAGGGTTTGAATTTTTTTCCCATCCTTTTAGGTTATATAGCATTACCAAATCTTTATGAAAAAATCCTACGTGATTTGTAACCATTTAAGCTATAAGCACGATTTTCTTGAGGTTTTTTTACCGACTAGATAAAAAAATAAATAGTGAAACAGTCATTTTTTCCATGCTGTGGACAGGGGGAGGGGGTCGCGGTCTGCAAATATGACAAAAAATATTTTTTGTAACAGTGGGCTAAAAATACCACTTTTGCTCCCGGCACGGAAAACGAAAAGTGCTAATTTTAGCCTTACTTTTGAAAAAAATCGTATATGCACCACGGAAGGTAAAATGGACAACCCATAGCACGAGTTTGCCACCCTCGGCTTCGCCTCGGGTGTCAATTAACTCGTGCTATAGCCTGTCCTTTATTTTACCTCCCTAGGTGCATAATATACCATTATTTTTATCCAAAACAAAGTTACAAGGTCAAACAAAAATTTCAGGAACAGGGCTAAATTGACTATCTTAACGAGGGGGACCCTTTATGCTCTTACTTCATAATATAATAGTACCCAAATGGAAATAATTTCTGTGAATAACTATTATTAACTGTGTAAAAATGTGAAAAACTGTTAATAACTATAATAAACTACCGCAATTGAGACATTAATAACAGTTGATAACAGTTAATAATTGTTACGAATAGATAATAATAATGATTAACTGTAAATAATAATAATTTACTGTTATTTATAGTTATTTACTCAGTTCCTTGTGAGCGCTTACCGAGCACGGACGTGTTTACAGTCGCTCCGCCGTGTTGATTAGTTTGTGTCGGTGTAATAGAAAGCTAATTCTAAGAAGCGCTGTGTTTAGTTTAAACCGAATTCTTCGCGCCCGAAGAAATTCGGTAAAGTCCTAGCTTTTTGCTTTTTTGGCCATTGAAATGGACGCGCACTCAGAATCTGTGGTGCCGTCCCAGGGGATGCCTTCAGTATCTGGAGGTTTATCCCAACTAGATGAAATACCGTCGTTTGACTCTAAAGATTTGATAAATTATAGTTACGCGAATGCCACGCAATCAGAAAAAGTTCCGAAAAGAGATCAAGGATTAGTTATGATGTGCGTAGATGATCTTACGTCAACTGACTACACGTGCGCTATTGGAGAAAGGGTTGGTCCTGTAAACATTCTTTATTCATCGAAAGCGTCGAAAAATTGTGTCTTCTTTATTTAACTACTAAATCATTAATTGACAAATTAACCGAAGAAAATGAATTTATCGTTATAAAGGAAAAAACTGTCTATATTAGACCTTTAGAAGCTAAATTTAAAAAAATCATATTTTCGAATGTTTCACCTACAGTTCCAGGAAGTGTATTCGAGGCTATCTTAGACAAGTTAAATGTTAGCAGAAACTCTAAAGTTATATATATATAAAGGCTAGTATTGATGATGATAGGTACAAACATATACTTAGCTCCAGAAGGCAAGTGTATGTAAAAGCTGACGACATAAACAAAATTCCAAACATATTCAAGTTAAAGCACGCTGATATAAGTTACTATATTTACGCAAGTACGGACTCTCTAAAATGCTTTAACTGTAAGGCAGAGGGACACATTGCAAAGAACTGTCCGCAATTAACTATTTCAAACTCTGAATCATTTCCTATGACCAATACCGACAACAGCACACCGCATGAAGAAAAGAATACGGATATGAATGTCAATATACCTGCTACAGTATCAACAGAAAAGCCTACTAATGAGAATGTCAATAATGAAAAACAAATCAAACGGCCTCTATCACAATCTAATAGTGTTGTATCGTCACCTTCATCATCGTCTGTAAGCCAATTCAACTCGGACAGTAGCAAGGTTATCAAACCTTTAAGAAAGTCAAACCATAAGAAAAGTAAAATTGAAGTAAGCATCTCAGACAAACTAAAAATTATTGAGGAAGCGCTCAAACCATGTGAGAAAATTTTCATCGATCCACTATATACAGGACCATTCAACTACCAACAATTCGTCGACTTCCTTAAATCTACGTATCAAAATCCAAACCTAGTTGTAGAGGCATACAAAATTACTAAAGATTTAGCCGATATACGGTCATGTATTCAAAAGGTTTATCCACTCGTCACAGTAAGATCGGTGAAAGCCAAATTAACTAGGATTAATAATAAACTGCCTCCGGTTGACCTCCTCGACGATACTCTCGAAAATACCGTAGCTGTTGTGAGTGAAAGTAGTGACCTTGACAGTGATTCAGAAAGTCAAGTAATATTGACTTAATTAATTCATTATAAATTATGAATAATACAAACAATAAATTATTACGTATTTTATTTTGGAATTCACGTAGCATTTTAAAACGTAAACATGAATTGCCAACTCTCGTCAAAGATATTGATATCTTCCTATGTGTCGAATCTTGGCTGCAAGACTCACAAGATATCACTGGGAGCAATGTATTTAAATCTACGTTAGCAGCTGGCTTTGTTCAACTTCAGAAAAACAGAATCCATTCAAGAGGAGGCGGCATCTTAATTATGGTTAGAAAATCTATCGCGTTTCAGGAGATTCAAATAGGTTCACCGGACCCAAGTATCGAACTCTGTAAGATTCGTCTAACGAACACCAACCCGATTATCGATATTACTGTATGCTATAGAGCTCCGGGTGTCCTCTCCCAACAAATTTACAATTCCCTAATTGCAACTATCGACAATAACACTCCGACACTTCTAGTAGGAGATTTTAATGCACATAATTCTATATGGAACTGCTCAAGAACAGATGCTAATGGGGAACGGTTAGCCAATAGCATCGATAATAATAATATTTTTCTGCATAATCCTGATCCTTTAACACATGTAAATCCTTCAAATTGTAACCATTCGAACATTGATCTTGTTTTTTCTACTCTTAACATCGCGGACAAAATCAGTACTTTGGTGGGGGAGGAAACTTTGGGCTCTGATCACTATCCCATCTATTGCTATATTAATCTTGAGAAAAATATTTACAAACGAAAATCTTTCAAAATAAAAACAAAACGTACCAATTGGGAGCTCTTCACAGAAACATTAAATTCAGACTTCCCTCTCTTTTTATCAAATGAATACGTATCTGCCCGGGCTGATACAAAATACGATATGTTTACTGAAACGATAATAAAAAGCCTTATTAACAGCACTCCTAAGAAAAAATTCGTAAATTCCAGCAAGCCCGAAAATTCGGTTCCGTGGTGAGATGATGAATGTTATAAACTGCAAAGACTAAAAAAAGCTGCCTTTAAAAAATGGAAGTTCAGTAAATCTTTAAATGATCGCATTGCTTACAATAAATTAAATTGTTTAACTATAAAGACCTTTGCTAAAAAAAAGAGAGAGAAGTTCAGAGAGTTTGCGGAATCTATCAACTGTCGTACTAACAAAAACTATATTTGGAACACGTGCAAAATACTAAAAAACAAATGGACTAAAGTCCAACCTACAAATGTAAATTGTAATCTACAGAACGCATCCACCATAAACGATGCTCTTAACAAGGTTTGCCCTCCTTGGTGCGAAACTGATCCGGAATATATGCCTGCTTGCTGTGACGACCAAGATCAATTTTTTGATGCACCTTTTGATTTCACCGAACTTAATTCGGTATTAGACTCTAAAAAAAATAAATCTGCTGCTGGCCTTGATGGGCTAGACTACGAAGTCATAAAAAATCTACCTGTCAAATACAAATTGATATGGGTCGATATTTTTAATGAAATTTACCAACAAAACTGCTTTCCTACATCCTGGCAAAAATCCTTCATTTTGTTTATAGACAAACCTAATAACAAAGGGGTCAGACCCATTTCGCTCACAGCTAGTCTAGGTAAAATCTTTGAATCGCTTATCAAAAATCGACTTCAATGGTACTGCGAACATTTTAACTTGTTGCCGAAGGGCCAATCAGGATTTAGGAAAGGCAGGTCATGCGCGGACAATCTAGCGAACTTTGTTTTGAACGCCGATCAGGCTTTCGCCAAAAACAAAAGTCTATTAGCTTTATTTTTAGATGTAGATTCAGCCTATGACAATGTAAATAGTGACATCCTTTTAGACAAACTAGCCGGTATAGGCTGTTCAGAATCTCTTATTAAATTTATTAAATTTTTAACTCATCGGCGAATTATCTCTTCGGACTCTCTAAATAATGAATTTAGACTCAGCTTTAAAGGTGTTCCCCAAGGTGGTGCTCTTAGCCCCTTGTTGTATCTTATTTACGTAAAGGATGTCATCATAGGTATCCCCAAGTCTGTTACAATATCACAATTCGCGGATGATATAAATGTCTATTGTAGTTACGGTTCAGTGAATAAATCGATTCGCATTTTAGAAAAAGCCATTAGTGCACTAAGTATCAACTTATTCAGATTAGGACTTGAATTCAAGCCAGAAAAAAGTGTATTTATACACTTCAATAACAAAAACATCCTGCCTGGCAAGTCTGAAATAAAAATTAATAATTACCCAATAAAATCGAGCGCATCAACCCGTTTCTTAGGCATCATACTGGATTATAAATTAACTTTCGAAACACACATTACTATGTTAATTAAAGAATGCTCATATAGGGCAAATATTATTAAATTCTTGTGCGGATTGAAGTGGGGGCTCATCCCACCACTCTAAGTATGTTATACAAGAGCTTTGTTCGTTCTCTGATGGACTACGGGTGCTTTATCTTTTATTCCAAAACCATTAAATTGGCTGATTCTTTAGAAAAAATTCAATATAAGTGCATAAGAATATCTCTAGGATATCGCATATCAACGCCAACCAACATAATTCTTGCTGAGTCTAAACTTCAGTCTATTGGTGAGCGAACAAAGTTCTTGTGCTATTGCTACCTAACTAAGGTGCTTTCTAACTCTAATCTTATGATATTTGACACGAATAAATCTTTATACCTTGATAATCAGAATTCACGGTTACTAAATATATGTGTTAATGAAACACTTGTGAGCGCCCGAGTATGTGCGGCCCTGAAACCGTACGATACTGGAAGATGCGCGCGCAAACACCCAAAAAGACCAAAGTGGTTGAACATGCAAGCGCGCGTATGTACGTACACGCACTTGCATGTGTAAGTACCGCTGAAAATATACGGCGACTCCCCCTCTCTTCTACTAAGTGAGAAGAGTGGGAGAGAGACCTAAGAGAGCTGATGCATGCAGTGCGAGGAGCTCGTGACTCTCGTCACTCTTGGATCCTTGGATCAGCTCTCTCACGGTATAGTCATACTTTGCTTAAGGCAGCAACGGGCGATAGGCCAACGCATTGGCTTAAGCAAAGCAGACTTTACACGTGTTAACGTGTCTTATTGTAACTCGTACAATTATAATTTTGTATGTTTTTTAAATAAAGAGCTTATCCAAGCAAAACGATTCCTCTCCTATTAACCCAGTGTTAAGCCCTGAATGTTAAGGCATTTGGTCCTTAACAACAACGGGCTTTTCACTTAATACTCTAAAAAATTACTAATAATTTTTCAATGAAAATGTCTGCTATAGCTAGGCAAGGTGTCCTAGCTATAAACGACTTTAACAAAACAACAAAGATACACAAAGAGTCTGCACAAGCTAGGCATGGCGCGCTAGCTTGTAACGACTCTATAATCATTAGACGACGTTGAAATAATTATTAAATAAATAATTAAATCAAAGTAATAGGTAGGAACGTTACACACTCAAGCTCAATATCAAAGCTCATAAAAACTTTCCTATGTATTGTTATGATTTTAATACCTTGAAAACAAAGATAAGTTTCAACAATGAGCTCGGTATCGAGTGTAAAAATAATCACGATCCAAACAGCCTGATAAACGACTTTGTATATGTAACTCAATCGCAAGCGCTGTATACGGATGGAAGTAAGGGCCTCGAGAGGTCTACAGGAGCTGCCTGTCATTATCCGGCAAAAAATATAAACGTGAGGTGTTCGATTGACCATACAGCATCTATTTTTACTTCAGAGTGTATAGCAATATTTAAAGCTTTAAAATTGATTTCTCGTAGCAATATACACAATTTTACAATTTTTTCTGACTCACTTAGTGCACTCCAAAGTTTAAACTCAGTAAATTTCAGTATTAAAACAAATCATTATATATATAAAATAAAAGATTTGTATCGCTCGATGGCGATGGGTAGCTCCTCCAAGACCATTCGTTTTGTATGGGTTCCTTCGCATGTAGGTATAAGTGGCAATGAGGCTGCAGATCAACTTGCTAAAAAATACTCCCGAAATAAACATGATAAGTCACTCATGCATCCCGTTCACAGATTACTTTCATAAGTTTAGAATTAATTCATTTAGGAACACAAATAAATTTTGCATAGATCAATCGAATGTCAAAGGTGAAAAGTATTTTAACCTCTATTTTAAAGACAGTTCAAAAACCTGGTTCTCCAAGTCATATAAATCACGTAATTTCATAGTATCTCTAAACAGAATAAGAGCCGACCACTATAATCTTGCAGCCTCATTACACAAAATTAACCTCGCGAATAGCCCTAAGTGCGACCATTGCACGGAGTATGATTGCGATTTAAACCATGTTCTATGGCAATGCCCCGTATATGACTCGCAAAGATAGAAACTTGTTGGCAATTTAAGAAAAATCAAAGTAACATTACCGTTGCATATAGATTACTTAGTGGACAACCCGAACTCGAGAATCTGTAATTACATCGCTAAATTTTTAGCCACACTGAAAAGACATCGGTGCTCTCCCCGCCACACTGGTATATCCGTAACGGCGCTCCCTCTTTCAATCCATTACGGAGCAAGACCGGCGCTCGAGTGGTCCCCTTTTGTAGCAGCTCCTAATAAGCCGTGTGATAGACGCGGTAACTAGCGCCGCAAGAGGTCGTTTACGGCGCTCTCAAGGCGCGGGCCGGCGCCGCTACGGCAACGAAGATAGATCCTAATAGAAGCGCAGAACCCCAAGGCGCTTTGAAGCTAGAAATATGTAGTTGGTACCCCGACCAGACGCGGCGTTAACGTCGCTTTCAGTAGGTAAATGATAACGACCGGTCGGTAAATGAACGGCAGTCATCATTGCTATTTATTCTGATTATATTTGATAACTATAATAAAGTTAAAAAAAATATAATGGAACCCCATGTAATTATGGAAAAATGAAATTAAAAGATTGAAATAATGGAAAACAATTTAAGTGAAACTTAAACTGTTATTCTTAAACCCCAAAAGGCCAACAATTTATATACTACATTCTTGTATACAATTTTATAAGCAGCTGTGGCGTAATGGCTAAGTCGTTCGCTCGACAATCTTTTTGATGTCGATTCAATTCCCGATCAGGTTCTTTTTTTTTTTTTTTTTTTTTTTTTTGCAATTTGAATTAATAAAAGAAAGTGTATTTAAAATTAAAATTTTTGTAAAATTAAATTTTTTTTATATTTAATTTTAATAAAAATTAAATTCTTTTTATATTTAATTTTGATAAAATCAAATTTTTTTAATATTTAATTTTGATAAAATTAAATTGTTTTAATATTTAATTTTATTAATAAACTGTGATTTTTATTTTTTTAAATGCATACAATTTAAAAAATGAATAAAATAAATCTGGAAGTGAGTAAAATCAAATATGTTTTTTTGTTTTGAAAATAAGAAAAATATTCTTTTAAAAAAAAATTATGAAAAATTTGTATATAAAAATTTTTTTTATATAATAATCCAAAAAAAAATGGATCAATTATGTTAGATAATTTAAATTTCTTATTACTGTTTAATGCTGGAATAGTTAATTCTAATTATATTTGTAAATAATAATATTTAAAATACATATTACTTTTATTGAAGTTGAAAGTGTATTTTATTATTTTTATTTATATGTTACTTAAATAAATAATAAAATGTATAAGACTAACTTGTAAATCATTGTTTCTATTTAAATAAAGAATAATAAAGTTACAATTATGTTTTAATAAAATACGCATTTATTCAATCTTTGTATTGATTAACTTTCATACTTTAGAAGATGATTGCAATCACAAACATACGTACACACACACACATATATATATATATATATATATATATATATAGATCTATATATACAATATTAATTGCATTTATATCGTTTACAAACGTTATTTTGATAAAAAATAAATATATAAACGTATGTAAACGATGTTTATATTTAAAAAAAGTATATTTCAATTATAAAGAGTTCTAATAAACGGAGAAGCGCGATTCGTATATATAGTATTTACATTCGCGGAAATGACACTATTTTGTTTTAACTGCCGACTTTAGGCTCAGTTGTTAACAAGCAGTTAAGAAGTGTTTGTGTACGCGTTAATAATCTTTATAAAATAGTTTTTTAAAGTTCGCGATGCCGAAAAAAAACGCGTGTGCATTTCAACAGTGTCCCAACACAAAGGTCGGAGATCCATCTCTTTCTTTTCACAGATTTCCTGTGAAACATCCTCATATGTAAGATTTCAATAATTGTTTATTAATACATATATAACGTAACCTCTTCGCGATCGGTTTGAAGGTAGTTATAAGTATTAAATACTCGTAAATAATTATAATTTACTAATTATTTATTTATTTATTTATAATAAATATTTTATAATACTAGGAAAGGATAAAAATGTGTGTGTGTAATGTTAACGTCAAATATTTAGATAATAGGTTAAACGTATTTGCAATATATATAAATACGAAAACATTGGTACCCTATTAATAATCATGTGTTTTTTTTTGTATTAATTTTCACCTAAAATTTTTAGATGATTTTTTTTTAAATTTGTCACTGTATTTTTTTTTAGTGGAATGTTTTAGGTAACTTTTTTAAGTAATTTTATTGGACTTATTTAATATAAAGCTGTCATTATTCTTTTAAGCTAGTGTTTCATAATGATTTAAAGAAATTCTATGTAGGTGATTTTTAGATATAAATTATATAATAGTAATAATAAATAAAAATAACTTTTTTCTCAAGTATAAATAAAATGTTTAATACGTAATATTATCTTCATTTTGAAAATCTTATCTCATGTATAATTAAACGTAAGAAATCACGTAAAAATATTAAGTAAAAAAATCATTTCAAAAAAGATCTTAAAAAAATCATGTGATAAATTGAAACAAAAATCGTGTAAAAATTGTATGTGAAAATTGTACGTAAAAAATGACATGATTATTTTCAATAGGGTAATTATTTAACGATAAATGAAATGGAATATTTATGTGACCAAGCAGATATGCTATTTATCGTATTTTAAGTGGGTGAACAAATTGTTAATGTAAATATTAATTGCCATAGCACCCAAATATTTAGCACAAGAAATAATTATTAAATATTAGGCACAGATTGTAAAACCGAATGAAGACTCCAGTTCTGTTTTAGTTTGATTTTTGTTAACAAAAACTTAATAATTACGAAATTCCTTTTTGTTTATAAAATGCAAATAAACTCCATTGTTTTTTCTATTGTTTTTTAATTGTTTATAATATGATAAGATGTATCTTTATACATTATAAAAATTAACTGTTTTCCATACATTTTTCTTTAAATAAATAAAAACAAAACAATTTCGTATAATTTTATTTTTTTCAATTGCAATTTTGTCAAAATTAACTTAGTTTACTTTTCATTGTAGAAATAAAAATAAAGAACTTGCTGATTATATTTAAAAAAAAGCCAAAAATAAATAAAACCAAAATTTTGCTATTTTTCTATTCTTATTTTCTATTGTTATTTTATAAAAAAACCAATATTTGTTATAGTCAAACAATATCAATATAAATATTGACTTAATTTTTTATCAAATATCAAAATAAAAAATTTATATTAATTAGAGGTTTTAAACGGTCCGTGTAAAATATAATAAAAAATTATCAAAATTAATAAGCTAAACAGTTTTGTCAATATATATAATTTTCAAATACTCCAATAATTTTTTTTGGTAAAATTAAAAAAAGGCAATGTTTTACATAATTATATGTATTTATAGTTTGAAGAAATGGTTGGAGGTCATTGATTCTGATGAACTGTACAGGTTATGCGATAACGATGTAAGTTGTAAAAAATTGCAAGAGAAACGGGTATGTAGCCAGCATTTTTTAGAATCAGATTTTATTCATACGTCGATGAGAAAATTATTAAAACCAGACACGATTCCGCAAAAAAGTTTCAGCAATTCTGCATGCACGATTGACGAAACAAATTCAATTACATCTGCTCGCGAGAATTTTGAAAATAATTTAAATTTATCATTACAATCTGATGTAGTCGCCATACAAAGTAATGATGCTAATGATCCACATTTACAATTGAATAATGTAACTGAATCAAATAATATTAATGTTTCGTTAGTAGAATCAGATTCGGTAACGGAAAGTAACGATTTTTTATGTAATTTAACAAATGAGCAACCTGCAATTGAAATTAAAAAACGGAAAAAACGCGCTCCTTCCATTGTAACTATCGTGAATAAATTAAAATATAAAAATGAAAAATTAGCTCGTGAAAATAAAATTTTAAAACAAAAATTATTAAGATTAGAAAGACGTAAAAAGCTCGGAATCCGTAAACTTTCAAAAGAAGAATTAGTTGATCAAGCTTCGAAACATCTTAATGATAGCGTAACTTCGTTCTTTGAAATGCAATTAAATCATGTAAAACATAATAAATGGGAAGAGGATGAAAAGCAATTTGCTTTAGGCCTCTACTATAAATCACCAAAAGCTTATCAATTCTTGCGGGATTCTAAAAAATTTGCATTGCCATCTATTTCTTTAATTCGTCAATGGGTTAACGTGTTAAATTTGAGACCGGGTAAAAACGAGCAACTTTTTAATCAATTAAAAATGAAATTAAATGATAAAACTAATTTTGAAAAACAAACCGTGTTAATGTGGGACGAAATGAGTATAAAACCCGGGCTTGAGTATAATTTAAAAGAAGATTATGTCGAAGGTTATCACGATTTAGGCGATTACGGCGATCGTGAACCGCGGATGGCTAAATCGGTATTAGTATTTATATTGGCCGGGCTGACTTATGATTGGAAACAGCCTTTAATGTTTTTTCCGAGTGATGGTCCAGTTCCGGGAGAAGTATTAAAACCAATCATTGAAAACGTGTTAGAAGTATCGGAAGATATAGGCTTTAAAATTCGACATATGGTTTGTGATCAAGGTGCTCCCAATAAAAAAGCGATTTCTATGTTCGGAATCACTAAAGATCAACCATTTTTACAATTCAATGAACGTAAAATTACCTTCGGTTTTGATCCACCTCACATTTTAAAAAGTATTAGAAATAATTTAATGAAACATAACTTTAAAATTAAAAATGAAATAATTTCGTGGGGTGCAATTCGCGAATTAAGAGAAATAGAAAAAATTCATTCTTGTAAAGCAGCGTATAAATTAACGGATCGACATATTAATCCAAACAATTTTCAAAAAATGAATGTTAGCTTAGCTGCTCAAGTTTTTAGTAATTCCGTGAGTGTGGCACTAATTGCGGGGTCAATGTCTCGTGATTTAAAAAATACATCAGCTATCGCGACGGGTAATTTTTGTAAAAGATTAAATGATATTTTTGATTGCCTTAATTCTCGATGCTCTAGCGATCCTAATCCATTGAAGCGTGGTTTAGCAAATCATAATCCGCAGGTAGAAAAATGTTTACGTGAAGCGATACCGTGGCTTGAACAGTGGGAAATTGTCGATAGTAAAAATCCCGATTGTTTTAATAGTTTTATTTTAACAATAAGTGCTACTTTAGAGTTATGGAATCAGTTAAAAGAAGAAAATGTGCCATATTTATTAACTTCTCGTTTAAATCAAGATAAAATTGAAAACTTTTTCGGTACGATGAGGTCTCGGTCAGGACATAATGATAATCCAACTGTAATGCAATTTCGTAGAAATTTTCAGTACGCGTTAATGATTACGCTACTTGTACCACCTGTTGGAACAAACTGCGAACCTGATGATGCACGTTTATTAATTTCAAATTTCGATAAATGTCAAAATGAAGACACGGTCAAAGAAAAACAGGATGTCAAAATCGCTGCGATGAACGAAAGAATTCAAAAATGGTTTATTAATAATGATTCCGAATTAATAATTTATGATGACCAGCAACCTGAAATAATAGAAGAAAAAGGAGAAGAATCTAAACTTGAAAAATGCTCCAAAAAATATGTTGCTGGCTATCTCGCGTTTAAATGTTTAAAAGAGTTTGAATGTGCTCAATGCGAAGCCGATTTTATTAATCACGAAAAAACATTGGATTCAGAATCAGATTTACTTTTGGTATGGAAAGCTTATCCTTCTTTAAAAGGGCAAACTTATGGAAGTTTAAAAGCACCATCAGAATCTTTCTTTTCAGTTATTTCAACTATTTATAATATTTTTGAAAAAGAATTCTTAAAGTCATGTCATTTGCATAATTTAGCACAATTTCTATTTTTAATAATAAAAAAACAAGTAATAGAGAATCATAGCAACTTTTTCTGTAATGACGCGTGTTTAAAACATCGAAATTATGTTATTAAAATTTTTATTAAAACGAATATTTTCAATCAGCTTAAATGGATAACTAAAGATTATAGAGACCGAAAAATCAACAAGCGATCCGCTTCAGAAAGTGCATGCAAACGTAATAAAAAATTGTTGAAACTTGATTGTTAATCGCGTTATCTAAACTTTATATATTAGTGTTTTTATTGTAGTTTAAATAATTTAACTTTTTTCAGAAATATTTAGTTTTTGACATTTTTGCGGGACATCCAAACACACTTAAAAAATATTCATAATAATTATAGCTGCTGATATTTAATATTATTGTAAGACATGTTACAAAAATATTTTATAAAAGAATGTTCAATTATTATGATTATTTCGATACACATATTTAAACAAAGATTTTAAAGTAAGACATTTTGATTAATCTGTATATTTATTATATAAAATCAGCATATTAATAAATTTACATATTAAGAGTCACTTTTAAATCTTAGCTTCGATATGTGTATCCCCGCAGGAGGAGGAGGCAAGTAGGTTGGAGTCTGTGGTCCGAGTTTATAGTCGTGAATTGAATATTTGGTCCATATATTTAAGTCATAACTGCTTAGTTGTACTTGCAGCATTTATTGTGGGTGCAACGTAGACAAGTGTGACTTAAGTATGACTTAATTCTCAAGTTGCGATTACAAATTCAGGCCTTGGAAGG
This sequence comes from Anastatus disparis, assembly GCA_017163975.1. Taxonomy (NCBI): domain Eukaryota; kingdom Metazoa; phylum Arthropoda; class Insecta; order Hymenoptera; family Eupelmidae; genus Anastatus; species Anastatus disparis. The sequence continues at coordinate 1,659,902 of JAFFSR010000301.1, read as the reverse complement.
AAGGCGGCAGACTCCCGTGGTTGTGTGGGGCTACAGGCGATGGTCACCACGGTTTTATTTGAATTTAATATATGAAAAGAATAAAATAATTTTATATAATTTTAACATGTCTTTCAATTACATAATGTTATTGTTTTTTATCATATGATTATTTTCAAGTAAAACAAAAAAAAACCAACGCGCCGATAGGAATTCTAATAATGTTGCAATTTGATTTGTATACAGTGCAGAGTTCCTTTGACAGAACCCCTAGGGTGGTGTGGAAGACTGTCAGATTTTTTTAAAATTAGGAAGCCAATATTTTCATTAATTTATGAAAATATTGTTTTAGAGCCTTAGACTGCAAATTACAAACATACTAAATATAAATATTTTTTACTTTTAAAAAAGTACAGATTTACTTTTTTTAATGTCCACTTTTTATAATAATTACACATATTTTCGTAAAATTGTAAATACAAAAATTTTTTCGTAATTTATTAAAAAATTAATTTACGTACGTGTATTATGTTAGTAAATAATCTATCTATCTATCTATCTAAATAATTTTAAATTTGTTTTTCCTAACTTTATTAATTTAGTTATTTTTCAGCTCATAATTTAGTTTTCTGATGTCTGATGTGATTAAACTCGCAGCTAGAAAAATATTTTGAAATACACATTAAAAAGACATTTAAAAATAAGATTTCATGATATTTTTCATAAAAATGGTTTAAAAAAAAATCAGCCAAAAAAAGTCTAATATGTGTAAAAATAATGATTTTATGATACAATATTAAACGTTTTTTTTTCATTTACATTACTTATAATACAATCAATTTTTCATAAGTATTAATATTAAAAACACAAAAAAACTCCTTAATAAGAATATAGAATTTTTATTTAACATAATTAATGTAGTTATCAAAGAATATTTTAGTAAATTTCGACATTTTTAGAATTATTATGGAAAGTTTAAGAAAATTTATAAGATAAATAATAATGCTTTTAATTATTTAAAATGAAATGTAGAAGTTAAAAATTAAACATTCTCTTAATTTTCAAGTAAGAGATATTAAAAATTTGATTTTACTCACTTCCAGATTTATTTTATTAATTTTTTAAATTGTATGCATTAAAAACGCTTTGGGAAAAATACGTTTATTAATAAAATTAAATATTAACAAAATTTAATTTTACCGAAATTAAATATTAAAATAATTTAATTTTATCAAAATTAAATATTAAAAAAATTTGATTTTATCAAAATTAAATATAAAAAGAATTTAATTTTTATTAAAATTAAATATAAAAAAAATTTAATTTTACAAAAATTTTAATTTTAAATACACTTTCTTTTATTAATTCAAATTGCAAGAAAAAAAAAAAAAAAAAAAAAGAACCTGATCGGGAATTGAATCGACATCAAAAAGATTGTCGAGCGAACGACTTAGCCATTACGCCACAGCTGCTTATAAAATTGTATACAAGAATGTAGTATATAAATTGTTGGCCTTTTGGGGTTTAAGAATAACAGTTTAAGTTTCACTTAAATTGTTTTCCATTATTTCAATCTTTTAATTTCATTTTTCCATAATTACATGGGGTTCCATTATATTTTTTTTAACTTTATTATAGTTATCAAATATAATCAGAATAAATAGCAATGATGACTGCCGTTCATTTACCGACCGGTCGTTATCATTTACCTACTGAAAGCGACGTTAACGCCGCGTCTGGTCGGGGTACCAACTACATATTTCTAGCTTCAAAGCGCCTTGGGGTTCTGCGCTTCTATTAGGATCTATCTTCGTTGGCTACGGTCCCGATTTCACAAACTATACAGGCTGTAGGATTCGGCGTAACTACGGTCAGGTGGGTGACTGTAGCGGTCCCTACGTCTTTTCAGTGCAGTTGTAATATTTCTGTATAATTGTAAGAAAAAAAAAAATGTATATGTTCTGATAAATAAAGGTCAGCAGAAATAAGACTCACTAGAGTCTTCAAATGCTCAATAAAAAAAAAAAAAAAAAAAATAGTTATTTACAAATATTTGTAATTTTTCACATTCATGCACATTTATTCACATTTATTAACAGTTACTAACACTTTTTCACACTTTCAAAAATTTTCACACGTATAATCTTTTTTTTTATATATACGCGAAAAATTTTTGTAAATGTGAAAAACTGTTAATAACTGTTAATAAATGTAAAAAACTGTAAATATCTGTAAGAAAGTGTTAATAACTATAATTCACTGTAACTAATTGCAAATAAATATGAATAATTATAAATAAGTATAAATAATACTAAATTATTCACCAATTCTAAAATTTTGGAAAATGTGAGTAACTGTTAATAAATGTGTATAAATGTGTATAAATGTGAATAAATTTGAATAACTATAAATAATTATCAATAATCATGACTTTCAGTTAATAATTGTTATTTAGCGTTCATAACTATTATTAACTATTATTGATTGTTTTTAACTATTTTTTACTGTTATTAATTCTTATTAATGTCTCAATTGCGGTAGTTTATTACAATTATTAACAGTTATTCACAATTTCTCACAAAAATTATTTTCTTATGGGTACCAACATTGGTCCCTAAAATTCAAGCTATAGTACTATTGAAATTATATCGTCACTCTTTTTTTAAGTACCTTAGTACATAAATTATATATACTTGATTTAGAACCTATTTTAACAATACTTTCTTTTCTCCGTGCAGTTGTTAGTTCTAGTAAACGTCAAATACTGTTTTCAATTATTTCATGGTTCGTGATTGAAACACGTGATTAAAAGGAAAAAATTTCTATTATATTTTTTCATTGATTCAAATGCAATTTAGTAGAACAAATTCTTAATTCATCATAATATAATTTGTATTTAAACAATTTTCATGCACATTGTAACTTTAATTAATCTTTTTTATAAAAATATAAAAATTTAATTTAGTACAAAACTACAATATTAAAATTCATAAGTTGCGGCAATTCTTTTTTATTTTAAAATTGGCTAATTTTGTACATAATAATATATATGAAAATTCAACCGAGCGACTTTAGGAACGAGGTATTTTTTGCTAGTAAATAATTATATTAATAATTGTAAATGTGATGAAACAAAAACTAATTTTAAATAATTTACATCTATAAAAATATTAATTTATTGATTTCTTAGTAAACTTCGAATAAATGAGACAATATTTTTGAAGAATACCTTATGAGCGTTCTTAAGTCTGATTTAGCTGTCAAATAAAAAATAAAAATAATTTATGAAATGTAAGAATCATAATAGGAGTAATAAGTAAAGTATAATATTATGATATAAAATAGAATTTTTGTTTTAAATATTCAAATACAACTATTAATTTTATTCATCGAATTCATTAAAATCTACGTCTGTTGCGTCAATATTGACGCTATCTTCGACATCGCTAATATCATACTCGCTTTCAGTTTGTGACTTTTCACTGGTCTCTGTAATAAAAATGAAATCTAAGTTAATTAAAATATTCTGAAACAATAATTTCTAAAACAAATCGAATAAAGTTTATCTGAATGCTGGTCTCCCTATTAAAAAAAAACACGTGTTTGTTGCACGTGAAAAAAACACGTGAAAAATATGCGTGAAAAAACACGCAAATTTTACATGTAAAAAACACGTGTAAAAAATACGTGTATTTTACACGTGTTTTTTTTCATGTGCAACAAACACGTGTTTTTTTTTAATAGGGCTATATCAAATTAAACAATTACGTCTCCAACGAACGTCGGAAATTAATCCCCCTCAAACCATACAAATTCATATTTGTTATTAATATTTTTCCAACCATAGTTACTTGGTACCAAGTCAGTGGGCACTTTTTTATAAGCCTTCCTCCAAATATTTGTCATATATCGAGATCTTAATAATTGTTGCTTTAATTCTGAGGCATATGGCGGCAAAGATGCAGCATCGTAATTTTTAGCCTTCGTTTTGAAAGTAGCTGTTACTTTTCCGGTTTGAATGTTTTTGAAAATATTTTTAACCTTGCAGTATTGATATCATTTGTACTTGCCGCATTATACATGCGACATACAAACTCCTCCAATATATCTAACACTGAACCACTTATATTTACACCAAGACTCGTAAAGGATGTTTGATATTTTTCATTTTTAATCAATGAATTTAATGGTCATCTTTTTCCTTTTTTGAAGAAAGACGGATTGTAATCACACCCGGTTAAGGCATGAAAACCTGATAAACTTGAGCAAACTGTATGTCCTAGATTTGCGTATTTATATTTGCGTATATTGCATATTTTTTCAAACTTTGTGATTTTTTTTCTGCCGATTCAGTGCATTTTAGCAATATGTTTATGTATATCTATATATCATATATATAGATATAAAATACATGGGATTCAGTGTTGCTCCTAGCGGCTGGGTCACCGCAAAACTAACCTTTTTTCTTACATCGCGCCCATTTAGAAGTACCCTTCTATGAGCGTCTATCTTCGTTGGTATTATCATTCGTTTTCCAATAATAAGCGTTAATAATGAATCTTTTTATCTTAGCTTAACAGATTTTAAAATTGAATTAAAAATGCAAGAAATCATACAAAATTTAGTGCAATGTATTTGTAAATTCCCTAGTGGAAATCGGTTTTGCTAATAACTGATAATTAAAAATAATTGCTAATAGCTGCAAATAACTGCTAAAAGCTGCTAATAACTGTTATAAATAGTATAGTTTGAGACAGAAGTAGCGGTTATTTGCAGTTAATATAGCAGTTATCATCAGTTATTAGCAGTTATTAGCAATCATTAGCATTCATAAGCAGTTATTTGCTATTTCATTAACAGTTACTAGCAGTTATTTGCGTTTATTTACAGTTATTTGCAATTTCTTGCAATTATTTACAGTTA